>OX393562.1:22067650-22245731 GCA_947652115.1 Blastomussa wellsi | reverse complement strand
TAGAGCTGGGAAAGAGCTGGGAGCTAACCATACTAGTTCCCGGTGCATTCGGAGGTCGGATCGATTCCTGTATTTAGCCGCAAGTACGCTAGACAGACACGGCCATGTTGGATTAATCCCAACAACCCGTGCGAGCACAGGTAGTGTCCAGTACCCGCGGCCGTGAGCTTTTTGGTTTTGCCGTGAGCCTTTTGGTTTTGCCGTGAGCTTTTTGGTTTTGCCGTGAGCCTTTTGGTTTTGCCGTGAGCTTTTTGGTTTTGCCGTGAGCCTTTTGGTTTTGCCGTGAGCCTTTTGGTTTTGCCGTGAGCCTTTTGGTTTTGCCGTGAGCTTTTTGGTTTTGCCGTGAGCCTTTTGGTTTTGCCGTGAGCTTTTTGGTTTTGCCGTGAGCCTTTTTGGTTTTGCCGTGAGGAATTTGATATTTCCGTGACAGTTGTGGGCCACCGTACCTAAGAAGCCAAAGGCACGTATTCCAGTGTCACAGAACATTCCTTCTATTTCATAATACATAAAACTATAAATTGCTGTGTTTTGTGACGGTATAAGACATGTGGCTTAAGCTTCTACATTTTAAAATAATGATAGCTGATGATCATGCATAGCAAGTCATTTCGCTCTTGGGATGGCGCAGGCTAATATGACAATAAGAATACTTAACAAATAAGAATACTTGACTTGTTAAAATTGGCTTAACAACGACCTTGATCCCTGAAGAGCTGAGCAATTTTATGAAGGTTAATTCGGGCCCCCTTCATTTTCCATACTTACCATATTTTTACTTTCGGTTTATGCAAGCCTACCTTTTCGGGGCTGTGTGCTCCAGGTCCTGGTTTTTGTGTGGTGTCGGTTGGCATGTAGTTTCGTCCATTTATGGTGTACGCTGGCATCGTCTTTCTATTTATGTTGGGATGAGTAACTTCGTATGTTCCTGGACCAGGTGTCTTTTGGAAGCAACGAAACATGTCATATGAAGCGAAATTCATTTACTATCACTCTATTTTGTTGTCTGAGGGTCTCAATGAGGTGGTGTCTTTTACGATTAACGGTTAACATTTTGGCCATTTTACGGCTTATGACAAGAGAATATCAATATTCTCTTGCTTACTGATAATTTATTTCCGTGACGGTCGTCTCAGAAGCCACGCACCTCTTCGGAGCCTGTTATTTCATTCGCCCCTGTACCACACACCTCTATAGATCATTTTCACGTGACGTCACGGCGGCGATGTTGGTGGACTAGAACAATAGAATTTCTCTCCTTTGGGAATTAAACTCTATTTCTACGCAAATTTTGCGCAACAATTTTGTATTGTTTAGTCCACCAATATGACCGCCTTATCACGTGAGTGAAAACCAAGAGGTTTTTGGGCTAGGGTCATTTTTTCTGCTACATATAAATGGCAACACCCATAACATTCTTGACAAAAGATCTGAAGGCTTTTATTTTCGTGGCTTGTTTTCTTTTAACGGTTTTTACGGCTAAAGGATAACCCCATTGAGACCCTCTTGTCTGGACTGACCACATGTTCATGGGTGGGGAGAGTGGGGTAAGATCATGAATGGACCGATATTGGTCACCATGCCCTCAGCTACTTGCTTTCGTCCGATCAAAACCCTAACTTGAATTCTAAAGCCCATTTTAATTGACACATTCATGTAAAAGAGCTGTGCAAATGTTAAAAGAAAAATGTACGTTGTTTTTCCCCGGTATACCTAAGATTTTGGAAGATTTTGAGGAGAGAGGAAACCCCGAGGGGAAAACCCGAGTACCCGGAGAAAAACTTCCCGTAGCAAGGCCGAGAACCAACAACAAGTGCTTTACTATAACCATTTTCATAAGATGGCTCTGGTGATCTCGGTGGATGTTAGAAGACAGGGGCGAACAATATAACTGAATTGATAATAACTTGTTGAAAAAGCATTCTATAAATGGGCCGGTACATAGGGTTCCCTCTTCCTTTGTTGTAATGCCTTTTGTGAACCTAACCTTTTGAAGATCCTCACTAAATCCCCCAATTGTAGAACGCCCGCTCAACGAATATGCTGGCGCTGATTTCTTGTTGACGCCTTTCGGTCCTATGAGGGGTGGTAGAGTGTAGCAGTTCGGGGACGGGGTCGGGTCTTTGTATGAGTACTTTGTGCGTTTTTTGAATGTGAAACATGGAGCTCTCGGCTCGTGAGGTGGATGAAATTTTTCTGGCGAGTATTGTCCTGAAAAGAATTGAAAAGTAGTCAAATAATTGTGTAGGTAATGGTCACGTGAAAACCACATCAAGATCGAAACAAACAAACAAACATTAACAATTAAGTCGAAGAACACTCTACTATGGCTGTTTTAAGAATAAGTACCTGCTAAAAGCCCGTGATTGGTTGCTTAAACAGTTAACCCGCTTTAACGTTTTACCATGCATACAAATTTCAGAATATTTTTAAGTACTGCATATGGGGAAGGTATTTGTTTGCAGGCGTTCTTTTTGTTATTTAAATTACCAACAAGTTAAACAAAAGAGCAGTTTGTTTCACCAGCCAACAACAATGGATGACGTCTCTAATATCTTCCCTGTATACGCTCCGCAATGGGTATCGTTTGTAAGTTATTTTGATACGGCTCAAATAGGCCATTCCGAGTTCTCTTTTGTGTTAGCGTCAAAACGAGTCTAAGTGCGAAACCATTCATATATCTACATTCTCATGCAAAACAAGCTTATTTGCATTGGATAGTTTCGCACTTAGACTCGTTTTGAAAGTGAGGGAAAAGGGAACTCGGAAATGGCCTATTCAACCACAGAATCTTTAAATGGTAAGCACCTAAATTGCGCGCACGAGAAAAAAAGTTCTTCGTTAAACCAAAGCGCTAAAAATTGAACATGATATTTCACAACAAAAAAAAAATGCGTGTTCTTTGCAATGGGTTATTTAGCAGTTTCATCATATCATCGAATCCTTATTTCTAATATTTTTCAAATACCTGGGCCAGGTGTGAAAAAGTGGACATTATCTGACGTGCGACTGTAGAGGGAAAATGCTGGGGATGTCTCTTTTCCTTTACGTGTCGCATAAGCAGGAAACATGTACTTTGGACCAGGACTAACACTCGACGAAAATTCTTTATGCCGCTGGCCAAAGCTGAACGCAGGACACCGTTGCTTGCGAATATCGTGGCCCTTAATTCCTATAGTTCCTGGAAGAAGATATTTCGCTGGCCCTGGCCCCCGACATTTTGCTCCGATTAGTACTTTTTCTTCCTTGCTTTCGTCGCTTTCTTTGATAATCTGGATTTCACCTTTGTTTTCTTGCGACATTTTTCTGTAAAATGTATCTTTTCAAGGGCTGGCGACGAAATCTGATTCACTTTTATGTTCCTCTCTCGACACAAAAATCATTGTTGGACAGATTAATTTACACTCTTTAATTGGTAATCAACCGCGCGTGTACAATGAAAAGTTACGTCACTCGTGTGATGTCACGACGTTTAAAAATATTCATTTTGCGTCAGTTTTCTAGCTTGAATGGCTATATTCCATCGAAACAAAAAGATTGCTGCGGCTCAATCCAACATTCATTGTAGGAAGAAACAGCTAGAAACTAAGAGATGGACATAGTTTTATGGCCCAGTTTGCATGGAAAGAGGATGACTCTACCACCAGGATCATCCTCCTGCCATCTAAAATAGGATGATCCTGAAAACTGATGAGATATCCTGGAACTGGGGTCATTTGCGTGATATGTTTTCAATTTTCAGTTTACATGCGAAGGATCATTCTACCTCTCACTTTATCAATACTCTTCGACAGCAATCTCGGAAAATTCGTTAATGCGACGTAATAACTTTGGTGTTTTATTAGTTATAATGATTGAAGTTCTAATTGTTCCCAAAACCGTTTGGCGACTACCTCGTCCTCAGTCGCCCGCGTGATATAATTTTTCGAAAGAAGAATTAAGATCAATCAGCGATAAAAGGCCCACTTCCGCTTATCGCGCGCTCCCAGCTTCGTGTCAGCCTCTCCCATAACAAGCTCTCTGTTTTCATCAAATCCCAGTCCCAGAAACTAGTAACAAACCCATTTGGCGACCACCTCGTCCCCAGTAGCCTGCGAGAAAGGGAAAGTAGAATTAAAATTATTCAGCGAAAAAAGGCCCACTTCCGCAAAGCTCGCATTCCCAACTCTCCTACCAAGCTCTCTGTTTTCATGGAATCCCAATACCAGGAAATAAATCATTCCGGCAGACAAAATCGTTTGTGTGACGTTGCAACTTTAGTGCTTCATTAGTTATAATAATTGAAGTTCTAATTGTTACCAAAACTGTTTGGCGACTATCGACACTGCGGAAAAACGAGAGAATGTGAACATTTTGGCAATTTTTAAGGAAAACCCTGAATATTTAAGGTTAAAAATTATACTAGAGGTAGAATGTTTTATCTTTATTTACTACTCAATTTCCACCTTCATAATTTAAATTTGCTTCCAATTATTGCTATAAGCTCGTAAGTTCGCACGTTTGGGCTAAAATTATGCCATCGATGTATCATGGCCTCCCTTGCTGACGATGACCACCTCAAGAAAACCTCGAGAAATCGTGACGTCATGCGCGTGCGCGGTGCGTTTCGCGACCACCTCGTCCCAGTCTCCCGCGTGATAGAAAGTAGATCAATTAAGATCAAAAAATTAAAGGGCCCACTTAAGCTAAGCGCTTCTAGCTTGTCCCAGCTTGTCGCCAGCTCCCAATTTGTCCGGCAGGCAAATTCGTTTATGTGACGTCACAACTTTAGTGATTTATTAGTTATAGTAATTGAAGTTCTAATTGTTCCCAAAACCGTTCGGCGACAACCTCTTCCCCAGTCACCCGCGCAATTCAGCGAAAAAAGGTCCACTTCCGCTAAGCTCGGATAGCTCGTCCCCAGTCGCCAGCGCGATAGAAAGTAGAATTAAAATTAATTAGGGAAAAAAGGCCAACTTCCGCTTAGCGCGTGCTCCCAGCTACGTGTTAACCTCTCCTACCAAGCTCTCCCTGTTTTCATCGAATCCCAATCCCAGAAAATTTAATTTCAGACAAATTCGTTTATGTGACGTTACAACTTTAATTAGTACTTCATTAGTTACAATAATTGAAGTTCTAATTGTTCCCAAAACCGTTTGGCGACTACCACGTCCCCAGTCGCCAATGCTTAGAAGCAGGAGCACCTCAAAAATACCACATAATTCCTCAGATGTCGCGCGCGCATCTTTAATGGCAATTTGGATCCAAAGCTGACGCGAGCTATGAAAGCGCGCACTACATCTGAAATTCGCTAACCTGAAAATGAAACGTGCGAAAAACATTTTTTTTCTCTCCTACTAAGCTCTCTGATATCACTGAATCCCAATCACAGAAAATAATTAATTCAATCCGGCAGACAAAATCGTTCATGTGACGTCACAACTTTAGTAATTTATTAGTTATAATAATTGAAGTTCTAGTTGCTCCCAAAACCGTTTGGCGACTACCTCGTTCCCAGTCGCGATAGAAAGTAGAATTAAGATCAATCAGCGAAAAAAAAGGGTCCACTTCCGCTAAGCGCGCGCTCCCAGCTTCGTGTAAACCAAGTGTTAACCTCTCCTACCAAGCTCTCTGTTTTCATTGAATCCATAGCCCAGAAAATAATTAATTCAATATGGCATACCAATTCGTTTATGTGACGTCACAACTTTAGTGATTTATTAGTTATAGTAATTGGAGTTCTAATTGTTCCCAAAACCGTTTGGCAACAACCTCGTCCCCAGTCGCCCGCGCGATAATCAGCAAAGAAAAAATACAGTCCACTTCCCCTTCGCGTGCGCGCTACCAACTTCGTGTCAACCTCTCTGTTTTGATTGAATCCCAATATCCAAGAAAGCCGGTGTGAAAATGTAAAAATGACGCACAGTTCCTAGTCGCCTGTGCGATAGAAAATAATGAAAAAAAATATACCACAGGCGAAAAAAGCCCTCTTAGGCTGCGTTCTCTTTTCCAGCTCTTAGTCGCGCCAACACTTTTCTCTCGGGACTTTTCTTCTAAGCTACCTTATTTTATTGAATACCCAATCCTTGGAAAAGCCAGAGTGAAAAATGAAAAAAAAATACGGTTTATATTGGTCATATTGGCCGAATATTTCGGATGGACAAAACCCGGCAAAAGAGGGTGAAAATCATGAATAGTATGAAAAAGAAAAATTCAGATTCAAATGTTCTAAGCCAGAACTGATCAGCCAAGACTATTATGTTGGAAAATTCGTTTATGTGACGTCATGCATAAGTTTAGTGACTTCTTAGCTTTGACAAATTTAAGTTCTTATTGTTCCCAAAACTGCCTCGTTCCTAGTCACCCGCGCGATCGAAATTTAAAGAAATCGCATTCTCGTCCCCAGAGCCACTCTTAGCTGGCTGGGCCTGTGCACGAGGAACAAGTGCACAGGCCCAGCCGGCTATGAGGGACAAGTGGCTCTGGGGACGAGAATGAAGAAATCGGCAAACGCAGCTTCCGCTCTGCGCTCGTTCCCAGTTCTTACTCGTAGTTACGCTCTTGTTCGAATCTGCGCTCTCTTTTACAATGAATACTCAATCCTTATCAAGGCCTGTGGAGAAGCAGGTTAGGTAGCCTGCAGCGAGCGTACCTGCGGGCAGGCACAGCAACAAACAAAACACCCAAATAACTGGGTCTTGTTGTATTTCGTGCCGACAAAATAGTTATGTCAGCCTTCATCGCGTGCTCATTCGTCATAATTTAACATTTCTTCCGGCACAATAAGACTTTCTCAACACTCAGCCGTCAAATGCGACAAAGAAGTTATGTTTTTTCTGTAACTCACAGTCTAGTTTTTATTATGTTGGCTGTTCTAATAATGAGTAAACCGATAAAAAAACATAGCTACGTAAATTCCTTTATGTGACATCATGACTAAAATTCTTTATTAGTTTCGATAATTGAAGTTCTAATTGTTCCCGAAGCTGTTATCGAGATTTGCGAGCAGCCACGTCACTGTAAGCGATCAGCGGTACGTAAGCTTTTGTAACAATATGTAGATCCTGGTAATTTGCTGATAAAGATATCTGGCATCAACAAGATTCTAAACGCTAAGACCATACTAAGTGTACCCACTTTTTCCTAGCTTTTTTGCCATGTGTTCTTGTTGTTAACACTGTTGACATAGCAGACAAAGTCCAACATGGTGATCTGATCAGATTTGCGAAAAAATACACCATTAACTTCGTCTTGAGCAACTCTTTGTTCTTAAAATTTGTCTGTTCCGCAAGTTGTTTTATTTCAGTGACTTTTCCTGTAGCTCTTGTCAATAATTTTTAATTCAATTTGCTTTAAAAGCAAGCAATCAGGCAGGCAAAAGTCAAATAGAGAGAATGTTACCAAAAAGATATCGCACAAGCTTTACAACATTTTAATTTTAGCGCGACACCTACAGAAATAAAACAAGACATCGAGACTCCAAAAAATATATAGTCAGCTGGGCATGATTTCTTGTAAGTTTGAAGGAGATACGAAACTCAAATAAATAGCTAGCTGTGATAAATTCATCCTCAAAAGAGTTTTGCTGGTACCTGTGTATCGAACGATTTTACTGTAAACAGGCAGTCCTATTATTTCAAAGATAGTTAGGCCGGTTTCCTTATCAAACAACAACAAAAAACAAATTTTATTGCAATGGGCGCTGTTTACAAAATTTAGAAACTTTCTTCCCTACACGATATACCTCATATACCTGGCGAAGCAACAAAAAAAGACCCCTATCCTTTCTGAGAAGACAACTCCTTGATCTTATTCTGAAGATAATCTCTTCGGTGTAATTATACTAAAAACAAAACAAAGCAAAGCAAAACAATTCCGGCCAAATTTGCACAAAGGAACAGACACCGAAATTCTGTTGGTTTTTGCGCAAAAGTAAATTAACTGTTTTATCACAAAAATATCCGCGAAACTTGCCAAAACATTGCTTGGAAGAATAGATTCGCATGCAATTGGAGATTTAAAACTGGTTTTGTAACATACGCACGGCATAGTCTGCCAAAGGTTTTAGGTGGCCAATGAATTAAATGTTTACACTTCAGCGGTGCTGGTAACCACAAGTAACCAGTAAAGCAGTTTTTCATACCTGGTCCGGGAGTAATGATTTTCTTCATTTTAGCGCTGTAATCACCTCCCAACATGGAGTACTTGAAGCTCCCGTTCATACCAAAGCGGTTCACTCCATCCTTTGGAAGATGGCATGGACCAGGGCTATTGAAAGTTTTAATCGGTTGAAGTCTTGAGCCAAAACTGAACGCGGGATTTCGCGCTTTCGTTATGTCATGGCCGTCATGCCTGGAAAGCGTTTTTAGCAAATATCTAGCAGGTCCAGGACCCCGTTCTTTTGCTGCAATCTGTGGTAATTTAACAACTTCACCACTGTCAGGCATTTTCGCGGGATTGTTCCACGTTACGCGCTCTCAACTTTGTAGTCAACACTGCGAGAACAGTTTCTACCCGGACGCTTCCAAGCGAGCATTAATTACTTTAGAAAAGCCGATGTTATACAATTTTGGCCAGTGCCATTTACTTTAGTATTGTCTCTGAAACAAAAGGCGTCCCAAAGGACACCGGACTATATCCGTTTTTTGCGTTTGTGCAGAGCAAAGTCTCTCGTAATTTTTGCCTTTATTTTTATTTAAAAAGATTTTAGGGCAAAATGAAATTTTTAAATCCAGACTTGAGTGACCCTTGTGTGTTTGTTTGTAATAAAAATTACTTCAACTAAGAACTTTCAACACTCTCTTAACGCCGCTGAATTAGAAGCACCAAAAGTGTCTACGTATTGTTTCGCTACCCGGGTACAATGAAAATACTTTAAAACGCTACTACAGGAAAGCTGATATTAGCAATACTGGGGCTTAACAATCGGTAACCCGACCTTGGTTTTTGTGCATTTATTTTTCAGGCAGTTCGAGGACTTATAGGTCTGGTGACCAAGGCAACCTACAGGGATTAAATTGTGTCGTTATTGTCCTTCCGATAATCAAGATACCTTTTGTCTTTTAGTTTAGGTATAGGCTGCTAACTATGGTTTAGGACAATGAAGGCTGTTGTAACTATTTTTTTGCACGAAATACAATAAGGCCCAGGTTGGTTCTCTCCGGGCCCTCCCTAAATACACTCAGTTATTTGGATAAAGCTTGTGTTGTTGTTTGTTGTTGTGCCTGCCCGTAGGTAAGCTCGCCGCAGACCACCTAACTGGCTTCTCCACAGGCTTTGATAAGGATTGAGCATTCATTGTAGAAGAGAGCGCAGCTTTCAATGAGAGCGTAACTACGAGTAAGAACTGGGAACGAGCGCAGAGCGGAAGCTGCGTTTGCCGATTTCTTTAAATTTCGATCGCACAGGTGACTAGGAACGAGGCAGTTTCGGGAATTCAATTAGAAGCTGATTGGGTATTCAATGCAATAAGACTATGCCCCTGATGAAGGTTGGCTTTGTCCATCCGAAATATTGGGCTTAATTAAAATACCATCAGTTTCAAGCTGTTCGATCAGCCTTTCATCATTAAGTTTGTTTTTTTAAAGTTTATTGCTGATCCTGATCTACATCAAAATCCAGCTACATTCTTTTCCTGTTTGTTAAAGTGGTCCCAGCATCGTTTACAGAAGTCAACAGTGAAAGTGGCCTCTCAAAACAGAGAGCTTGGTAAGAGAGGTTGACACGAAGCTGGGGGCGCGCGCGCGCAAAGCGGAAGCGCGCCAATTTTTTCGCTTATTGATTTTCGTCAGGGTTATTGCTGATTAGTTTTAATTCTACTTTCTATCGCGCGGGAACTGGGGATGAGGTGGTTGCCAAATGGTTTTGGGAACAATTAGAACTTCAATTACTATGACTAATAAATCACTAAAGTTGTGACGTCACATAAACGAATTTGTCTGCCGGATTTAATTAATTATTTTCTGGGATTTGGATTCAATGAAAAGAGAGTGCTTGGTAGGAGAGGTTGACACGAAGCTGGGACCGCGCAAAGCGGACCTGCAGGGGCCCGTTTCTCGAAGGTCCCGTAAAGTTTTCGCACCCGGAAAGCCATAGCAAAATCTCAAAACTTATGATTATACAAAGCTGTTTTATTCACATGTTTTTTTTTATATGAACAGTGGTTCCCTTCATACAAAGTTTCAGGCCTATACACTTCTCTGTTTTTTAGATACAGATAACTAACAATGGCTTTACGGGCCCGAAAAGTTTCCGGGGTTTTCGAGAAACCGGCTCCAGGGCCTTTTCCTCGTTGATTGATCTAAATTCTACTTCTATTGCGCGGGCGACTGGGGACGAGGTAGCTGCAAACGGTTTTGGGAACAATTAGAACTTTAATTATTATAGCTAATGAAGCACTAAAGTTGTGACGTCACAAATTTTCTGGGATTGGGATTTGATGAAACAGAGAGCTTAATTTGAAGCCATATTGTTTGTACGGTTCATATAGAGAGCTTGGTCTGCCTGTGATATCCGCTCAGGCCGTGCTCCTAATAACTATTTGTCATGTCACATGCATGTTTGAGGTCTGTCAACCCCGTTCGTAATTATTGCTACGGCTTTTGGCAAAAACAGTTTTACGTACAATTCTGTAGTCCATTCAGCCATACTATACTATCGATACTCGCCGTATTCTGATATGACCGCTTATTGGTGGTGGAAAATGTCGGCGATAAAAGAATCCTGTTCAGATTCAAAGAAATAATTAAAGCAATAGTTAAATATGTGGTGAAAGGCAACTATATAGGAGGCATGGTTTTGAATGTGGAAGATTGAGATTGATTGTAATTGACGAAAAGGTTTGGCTAAACCTTTTGAAAATAATGGCGATGGCTGGTGAGGGTTTTGCACTTCCGGTTTTTATGACCAACTCATCTCGCCGTTCTTCGAGTCGTTCCTGAACTAACTGAAGGCCTGGCTAGAAGTTCTTTCTCTGAACGCTACTCTGTGCAATAACATCCAAATCAGTGGCTCCCTGATCAAAACCAGCAAACAGCTACAAGAGAAAAGAAAATGATGGAAAAATGAAAAGTGGAGTGCAGGAAATACACCCATCAAGCATTGCATACTCACTCGATCCATATTCCTTGCATCCACGGCCAATCCGGCATGGCGGCACGAAATGAGATGCAAAATCATTCAGAAAAGAGGCCATGGGAACCTGCTAAAACCAATTACATATATCAAGTCCACAGTGGGAAAGAAATTGCTATGGAACTTACGCCATAGCAATCATTTTTTTGTCGAAAGAAACCATGATGTGACGAAACAAATTTTGAATGCGCTTCGACCCTTTTGCTTCTCGTTGTTGACGGGGAAGACAACAGACATAAGCTTTATTTCCTATGTACAGAAATTAAGCAGAGGTTTCTCCTTTGGCCGTTCTTGAACTCTCACCGTTGACAATCCAAGCGAAAGGAAACTAATCTGGTTAACATCAGTGGCCATGAATCGCCTACGTCACTCTACATTTGTAAGATACTTGGTAGTGGCCTTCGTTCCTTGGTGGACTTGGTGCGATGGAAATCCACCGGAGTTTTTTGGAATAGGAGCAATGCTTTCCTCGCCAGAGTTGGAGAAAATCTTCGAGGGTGCCGTAAGCAAAATAAATGAAAATTCAAGTAGTCTCCTCGGGGCAACGAAGTTGAATGGAAGCTCTTATGTTTTAAGCCCCAATCCCATTCGTTCAGCTCGAGATGTCTGCGAAAATTTGGTCGTTAAAAGAGTTGTTACGGTTATTGTGAGTCACCCAAAAGATGAATTATCTCCGCCGATTTCGGTATCGTATGCCTGCAGCTTCTATCATATTCCTGTCATTGGAATTTCTGCGAGAGAAACCATCTTTTCAGACAAGGTAAGATATGTATATATTACCTTGAATAATAAATCTAAGCTAAAATTTTAAGATTTAACATGGGGATTTTTCTGGGCCGTATAAATTACTTTGTGTTGCAATGACAGTAGGAAGTTGTTACAACACTTTTGTTATATGTAAATTGAATTTTCCAGGGATATTGAATCGTGTATGTGGGCGATGTTTTGAACGAATGCAACTTAATGCAAGAGCCAGTATTGCCCAACTTTCCAACAGCCAAGCATACGAATAATTGTAATGTGTTTTGTTGTTTGGAAGTCACCGTTGACTGAACATAATCTTCACGCATTTTCACTGGTTGGCCACAAAATATGACGTAAACGAGACTTCAAGTGTCATGGTCATTAAAGTTTTCCTTTTGTCATTGATACATCTCGGATAAAATGCTTATGGTTGGAATACACGTACATAAGGGATTAAATACCGAACGGTATTATGCTATTTGGCAATGTATTTGACACAAAGAAAGTAGTGATTTTTCCTGGGGAATTTCTGTTTTAGGATTTAGGTCGGATCCGTTTCATGAAGAATGAATGAATTTTT
The DNA here is from genome assembly GCA_947652115.1 of Blastomussa wellsi. Classification (NCBI taxonomy): domain Eukaryota; kingdom Metazoa; phylum Cnidaria; class Anthozoa; order Scleractinia; family Plerogyridae; genus Blastomussa; species Blastomussa wellsi. The sequence continues at coordinate 22,233,298 of OX393562.1, read as the reverse complement.
TTCAGTTGTTTAAAAAAAAACAATAATTGCTGATTTGCATGAAATGTGTGAATTTAAAGTGTACGACACAAACATTCACACACCAAGCTGTGCATATATCCAGATATTGCATTAAAGAAAGTAGACAATATTTTTTTGCTATTAATAATATAATATGTCATATTTCTACTTATATGTTTAATACTTTTAGCGATTGGTTGTAAAGAACAAAAATTATATTTTGCTAGTTAGAGCAAGATTGCAGATGTGAATAGGTTCATAAATTGTTTATAAATTATTGACGACATCTTGCACATTTATGTGGAACAAAAAGTAACTTTTTTATTAAAAGTGAAGGTTTCTGATTTTGTTTGATTTTTGTAAAAAGATTGAAAAGATTTAAACTACAGCTTTCTCATGGTAATCAAATACAGCCTTAAATTATTTTCATTTCTGGTGAGTATTTTTATTCAGATCTTCAAAATAATGGTGAAGTAATCGTTTTTAATTATTATTTACACCACTTAGTATCAACAAAAGTCCCACTTAAGATGATGTACTATCTGTAGCAGTTAGATACCTCCCTAGTGTATATTACAACCTCTTTGGTTCAGCTAGACATTCGGGGTAGCTGGTTTAAATTATGAGATGTTGAAAAGAATGTTATTGATAGATTATGTTAGCCATTAGATTTACGAAATCAATGCACCATTATTTTCTTTCAACATTTTAATCATTTTTTCTTAAACATCCCAGATTCACTAGATTGGAAGTGATTGAGAATAGCACAGGACTGCATTCAAATGTTTGTCACTGCATTGAATACATCCATTTGCTATGTTTGATCTGTTAGCGATTAGTAGAATTTGGCTACTAGCATTCTAGTATGAATGCTGCAGTCTGTTTTGCAGAGTATCATACGTGTAATCAGTACTCTTCCAGGGGTGGCAACTGCTGGAGTGCAGCCAGTTATATGATTATAGACTGCTTGCTACTCTGATCAATGCACTCAGCTTACAACAATAACACATAACATGTTATACCAGCGTCCTTTCAAAATATTTTGGAACCCCAGCTCATTGTGCCATGGGATGCAAAAAGCCACATTAAATGAGCTATGGTATATACTATTTGATATCGGTGGGCAGTGACTGGAGGTCAAATGCAAACTGGTGACATTTCAGTAAAATAAATTCTACACGATTAGCATAACAATTGTCTTTATAATTATGTAAAACATCTTATGAACAATGACACCAAAACGTGAAGTCCTTCGCTTAGCAGTCTGTGTCTAAATTAGCAGTGCAAGTTGAAATTCTTTAAAATTTATCTTCTTTATGTTGACCTGAGTGTTAGAGATACTCCCTGGCATAATTTCGGAATAAAGAACTGTCACTTCCTGCGAAATAAAGCCGTAAATGTGCTCAGACAACACAGCTTTCTTACTTCAAACCCCCTGCTTAACCTGGCATGATGAAAAACATGTGCAGTCATCAGTTACCAATACTCAACCACTTTTGGAGCTTGGCTACCAAGTTTTCCAAACAAGCATGGCACTTTCGTTTTTCGAATCGTTCTCAAAGATTCTTGACCTTCTTTGATGTTTTGCCTGCCTGCTAGAGCTGCTTTTCATCTTCCAAAGTTAGAAAGGCTGGTCTGGAATTAGTGAGTTTGATTTTGTAAGCCTGTTTCAAAAATTATGGACAAAAAGCCCACATGTAAATGTGTTGTTAAAACGATTGCGGACATGCAAGAATATTTAAACTTCATATTGAAACTTGCTGTGATTGTTTCATATATCCATAGTTCCTGAACAATAATTCTAAGAAATACAGTATGTTTTCAAATAAAATCTGTACCTATAAATGAAGAAAACTTAGTATTTGGCCCCAAAATTGGGGGGTTGACTTAAACACAAGGTCGACTAATACATGAGTAAATACGGTATTCATAAAATTCCCACAAAGTTATTCTCTTTTAAAAATTAAAGAAGTATGCATTTTGTTATTTCAGTCTATCCATGAGTCCTTTCTTCGTACTGTTCCATCATTCTCAGATCAAGCTAACGTTTGGCTGGGCTTGTTGAATTACTTTAGCTGGAACAAGGTAATTCTGTTAACCAGCAATGACCAGGACAGTCGTATGATTGCCACAAGGTTCACCGGTCTGGCTGAAAGAAAACGCATCAAGGTAATTGAATGTGTTCCTAACTGGAGAAAATAGTGTGAAAAAAATGTTATACTTTCATGACATTTTCATTATATAATCATGATACAATGTACTGGGGCTTTGAGATAAAGGGATTCATATTATATTATGAACCCCTTTACCAGGGGTTTCAATAATTTTTGTAATAAGCGGCTACCAATTGACCATTTTCTCATTGCCCATAATACACCTTGTTTACCCCCCCCAAATTTTGCATAACCTTTGTTTCCCAATTCTCCTGGGTATTACAGTCGTCCCAAGGATCGGAAGACAATGCTTATGCAAAGTTTTGGGGGTAAACTAGGTATATTATGGGCAATGCGCAAATGGTCAATAGTAGAATAGACGGTTGTGATGGCAAGTGTAAATGTAAGCCCCCTTTCCCTTAGGGAAAGCTCAGAAATGCAATTTCCAGCACTCTGGGCGTCACAAAGACAGCAGTGAGAGGCCTTATAAGTGGTGGTAGACCTACTGTAACCGGCTTTTATTGAAATCCCTGCTTTACTGTATATATCAAAGCTCCCAGTAAAAATATTCAGTCACTAATATTGTCTGATATTATCTTTCAAATATTTCAACCATTTTGGGAGAGCTTTTCCAAAAGGTTTAAATCTGGTAGCACTGGGCATTGGGCATTCTCAGTACAGGTCATCCTAACCTGTGATTTGTATCTGCTCTTTTCTACTTTTTGTAAAGCAGGTACACACCTGTCAGACTGCTTCTTGACATAACTGATCCAAAATACATTACAATGTTAATAATTATATTGTATGGTGTAAAGCAGTTAATTGTGGTGTATTTTTTACATGGTGTAATCTTTCAATTTGTCAATCATTGTGTGTAGTGTAGTAACATCTCGCCAGCTGAAGTTTTGTAAGTGCTGCAGTTTAATGTTGTAATTATGTAAGTACAGTAAGCATTTAGCACTGTAATGTAAAGCTGTATGTGGAGTAAGTTTTGTGCGTTCAAATAACTTATCCAAAAAATGTGCTACATGTAGTAGAGGCTTACATGTACTACAGTGTACATGTAGCCTGCAAAAGTAATACTGCAACTGAAGATGCATCAAGCTTGTTTAATAATAAATCTCCATTTTTTATGATAAAATAAATGCTAAGACAGAATGACATTTCATTTATCTTTTAACACCATAGCTATTAACTCAATCAAATTGTCTCAATCAATCAATTTTTAAATTTTTAAATTCGAGGTATTATACTTTTCTTTTATTATTCTTTTATTAAGGTTCTTAACATTTTATCTAAGTTTTGAAGTTATACTTTAATTTGTAGATCCACATTAGCTTTTTAGTTGTATGACAAATGAAGTACAGTGTATGTATGTGAGCCATAAAATAAACTGAAATGGATAATTGTTAGTAAATATCAATGAAATCCTTTACAGATAGAGAAAACCGTCATGTTTCCCACTGGATGTGTAAATGTCACATCTCATCTGGTGAAGATAAAGAAATTGCAATCACGAGTAATTCTTTTTAGTGCCAGGTTTGTCACTTCAATCCACTTGATATATACACCTGTCAGACTGTGTTTTAACATTACTGTTCCAAAAAATAGAAGCATAAATTAATTTTTACTAGAGGCTTGCATGTACTTCAGTGTACGTGAAGCCTGCAAGAGAAATACTGTATTGACAATGCATCAAGCTTATTTAACAATTAATCTCCATAACTTTTTGTACTAAAAATAAATGCTAAAAAAATATGGTATGCGTAGTTGTAAAAGATAATATAAATAATCTGAAGGCAATCTAGTAATATTAAAGGTGAGCAAAACAGCTTCAGGATTTTGGGTTTTCGTTTTAATGAAAATTGAATTCTAAACTTGGTTGCCTTTTACTCTGTTTTAATATAATTTACCGGTATGTTTCAGTTATTAATTGATATTTGTTTTATTAGTGAGGAAGATGCAGCTGTTGTTTATCAGAATGCATCATATCTGAAGATGACAGGGGAGGGTTTTGTTTGGCTCGTAACACAACAAAGCCTGTCAGAAAATGCAAGGAATGTTTTGCCACAAGGTGAGAATACCTGCGAATTATTCATTTCTCTGAATGAGGTGTACTGATTATAGGCCATCTGATAGGGTGCGGAAAAAAGTGACAAATTATGCGGAAATGTTTCGATTATGTGGAAAAAATGATGGATTATGCGGAAATTTAAAAACAAAAAATAAATAGATAATTGGGGCTTTCTAATGTATTTCCATGTATACTTTATGTTTTATTTAACTGATTACTTAGAATAATATATATGTTGTAGTTTAATTTTAACCTGTGGTTTAAATTTTTTTGAACCAGTTTGAAATTTTTAAACTGGTTTTATTTTTTTGTACTGGTTTCATTTTTGCCAGTGACTATGTTTATCACACAGTAGGATTGATATTTGTGGTGATGTGTTCATAATAAAAAATCTTCAATGTTCAATTTAAACTGTCTTCTTTTTTCAAAATTTTACACAAGTAGCTGAACAAGGAGTGTCTGACATTTGCAGAATGTAGAATGTGAAGGCGGAAATACAACATACTGCGGACCCACTTTGTGTGCGGTTAGGTTCATAACAGTTTGCTTGCGGTTAGCTTTTGTTTGAGCTTAGGGACATTGTACATGCTTATTAGGGTGAAGTGCTCAAATGAGTCATTAGGGTTAAGCACACAGTTTAGTGATTAGGGTTAAGCTGTCATTTTGGAATGGTTAGCTTTTATTGGAGGTTAGGGGCACTGTACACCAGAGTTAACTTGTGCTATTCTACCAAGTCACTAAAAACAACAGGTATTTAGACATTTGATTTTTTGTTTATTTCAACAAAAATACAAATGATAAATACTCTAAATAGCCTTCTTGCATGCTGCAGAAAATGACAGCTCAGTAGTATAATCAAGTTCAATGTTCTGAGTGCTAGCTGTGCAAGGATATAAGCGGGTGGGTGAAATTAATGTGTTTATTCTACCAAATTTGGTCACAACACGTGCATAACTATTTACAACTTCTTCAATTTTTCACAGAAGAAGGTTTGAATGAAGGGGCGATGTTTTGTCAACACGATCAATTTTAATTGAGACAAAGTCTCCAACTTTGAATTTCTTATTTCTAGCTTCATTTTTGTTCTTGGTTTGTTCCACCATTTTGTTGTTGTACTTTTCCTGATTTTGAGAAATTTTTTGCTGTTTTTTGGGTCGTTCCTCTTCATCTTCACATTCTCTTAAATCATCATCTACACTTAGGTCTGGATGTGTTTCATCTTGAGCCTCCTGATGATCAGCCTCTGAATTTTTAGAAGTGTAAACTTCTCTATGGCTTTTTATACCATAGACAGCTTCATATGGTGTCATCTTTATTGCTCTGTGGTAGCTGATATTCCTAGTATAAGCGGCTTCTGGGGCTTTTTGACACCGTTGCTTAATATTTTGGGATGAGGTACTTAATATTAACGCTCTCATGTCCTCTTTCCATGATCGATTGGATCTCTCAACCAAGCCTTGAGTTGTAGGAGTTCGTGGAGAACCATGAGCCACTTCAATTTTATTTTCTTTACAAAAGGCTTCCATCTTTTTGTTGGCAAATTCTTTCCCGTTGTCTGTGATAATTTTTTTGGGAAATCCATATATGAAGCAGTAGTGTTCGAAAACTTTTAGAGTTTCGTCAGCGGTTTTATCTTTCAAGGGTGCAGTATAAACGTACTTCGTGTGATGATCCGTAATGTTCATTGCCCACTTATGCTGTCGGCCACAATCGCACTGGCAGTTTCGAAAGTCCATTAAATCGATCTCCACGAGGGCTAAAAATATCGGAGATTGAAGAGCTTTATCCACCAACTTTACTCGACTTGTAATGCACTGCTGTTCCGCATGTATGACGCATAGGCCAACAAATATGGCAATAATTTTGACGTTCACTTCAGAATAATTGTCATTTACCCATTTCGAAGTTATTTCTCTTCCACGATGAGCGGTTCTATTATGAGCAACACAAAGTACTTCGTAAAGTTGACCTTTGGGCACTACCTTTTTTTGGTGTGAAGTTATTATCGAGTCATTTGAATAAGACCACTTCTTTCTGGTGATTGTAGTTGATTCCCATTTCGTGAGCTTGACTTCTTCCGATTGAATTCCCAGCTGCTTCTCTGTCTTGTGTTTGAGATAAGCTTTAGCTTTGTGGAAGAATTCGTCTTCGATGTATAGCGTTATAGGCGAGTCTTTTTTGAGTTGTTTCTCTTTCAGTGCTGATATATTTTGGTAAAATGTTTCCTTCGAAACGCATTCAGCCATCTTTCGAATTTGTAAGTCCAATTTCGTATGAAGTGCGCATGTGTGAATATTTGAATACCAAATTAGCCACGCATTAGGGGGTCTGGGACCAAATGAGTTATAATAACAACAAATATGGGAAGAATTTTCAACAAATCCTTCGTGGTAAAGTGGTTAGAGGCGCAGCATTACAGAGCGGGAGATCAGAAAGTCAAGACAGGTAAGAAAAAAGAAAATTAAAGTAATAAATTTCCATGTGTCTAGAGGGGTAGTGGGGTGGGTATAGTCAGGGGGGAACGTGGTAAAACAGGGGGGGAGGGTCAAGGGAAAGAGGGTAGGGAGGTAGGGTAAAAAAATCCCACTTTTTTCTGTATTTATTCTTTTCAACCCCCCCCCCCAAAAAAAAAAAAAAAAAAATACCATGCCCCTTTTTTTTTACCACACCCCAAAAGATGAAAGCCCTTTTCAGACAGTTGATAAATAAACTGGTTTAAAAAAAATATACTGGTTCAAAAAAATTGAACTGGTTTAAAAAAAAATAAACCACAGGTTAAAATTAAACTACAACATATACAACCGTTTTGTTTAGTAAACAGTCACCTCTGAATCAATGATCACCACACCATTGTAGTTGGATTTAAATTGCGGTCAAGAAGTACTATAGGCAACATAAACTCTAAGCAGTTTTTCTATAAATTTATTGTTTGCTGCTTGCCACGGTTCGTTACCTGCTTGCGTTTCTTCTATGTGGAAAGTGTATTGTGGTTTTGGAGTGAGTACAGAATTAAGGGCCACTTTGGTCCACTTGACAGATTTCCTCACATCCATTGTACGTAGAACATAACAAGAGGTTATTGTCATGGTGGAAAACTCCAGGATTTCATTTAACTGCTGTGTGGCGATCCTTATTTTCCCTGATGATCCTTCAAACTCGAGCAGCCGAACGAGGAAAAGACAAGACGAACGAAGGTGCGAGCAAAAACTAGTACCCAGGCTCATTGCACCAGTTGCATGGAATACCTGGAGGTTAAAGATCGCTCTCCAATCGCTTGTTAATGAACTGGTGTGTTGTCGAGGATGTTTGGTTGACAAACTGCTTCAAAATAATCAATCTCTTCAGATTTCATGTTTGTGAGGATGGCCGGCAGTGGCTTCATGGTTAAATTTAGCAAATTTTTCAATTTTAGGTGAAAGAAAAGCTCAAATTTTGTGGAGGATGCGGACATGAACAAATTATGTGGATCTGCACAACTGCATCCTATCAGATGCCCTGTTAAGATTATTGGGTTTATGTAGTTAGGTTATTTGTATATGTAATCATGGAATTACTAGAGGGAGTGGGAGGGGAAATAACTATACTTGGAACTATACTTCTCATCAATCAATGATATGAAAACGAGAGATGCAGTTTACATACACTTATGAATTATTTCTCTCAACAATTGTTGGCTACTGTGGTCAGAATTTCCCATCTTGATGATGCTTTCTCACAAATTCTTGAACTGCAGGCCAACAACTGCAGCAAAAAGATGAGAAAAGGAGAAACGGAAAAGCAACAACAACAAAAAAGACAAAAACAGAAAACCTCAAGGTGTATGTCAATCACTTTCTCTCCAAAGTTTAACTTTTGCATGTGCGTGAGCAAAACTGTTATAAAATGCAAATTGCATTTTTTGACATTTGCTACACATAAATTGGGAAAGAAAGACCTGTACACTTTCATGTTGCAAATGCTATTTTGGATAGTTTGGTGCTGGCCACAAATGTGTTATCCACAAATCTTCAGGTGTCAATGGGTTAATTGAATTAAAAAGGTAATCTTAAAAAATTGAAAGAATTCAGTTTCTTTGATTGAGATATTAAAATGCTTGTGTCTTGAAAAATACCACACAGGTGTCATTGGAATGCAATTACTTCATGGGTATAACGAATCTGCCCAGATACAAGATGCTGTCCAACTTGTTGCAACAGCCCTTGACAGGCTGGTGACTGCTGGCACGGCCTTAGCTCCACCCCCTGCCAGCTGCAGAGAAACCACCCAGTGGAAGAGCGGTCAGACTTTGTACAAGTGGGTGTCTACATGTTGCCTTTAGATAATCAGTTTTCATTTCATAGCCTTGGAAACTAGATTTATATGTTATGCTTTAGAATGTGTGTGAACATGCAAGTTATTCCATGAGTGCATATTGGATATAAGGTGATAAATAACCAATGAGCATGAAGCACAAATTGGTTATACTCACTTCATATCCAACAAATGCAAATGGAATAATTGTTTTAGTATATTCTGAACTCCGGTTATTGTTGGCACTTGAATCAATTTTAAACAATACTCTTGCTCATTTTTTGATATTGTTAAACAGTGATGCAAACATTTCAATTTGACCTTAAAAAGTGATTGTATGAAATGGTGGGAAGATCAGTGGTGTGTTGCTCACTCTGTAAGTTGGAATGAAACACGTAAAGAAATCAAGAGGGAGAAAAAACCTTGTAAATATTCCTAGCTCAATCTCTTCTGAAGTTGTTTTTACCATGAAAAGTTGTGATAAACAATGTTGGTAATCAAAATAAATAATGACTACTTTCTTTTGGCAATTCCACAGAAAATAGTGGCTCTTCATCCAAAAATAAAAACTTACTATGTTACTAATGCTGTAAGAAGCGAAAAGTGCTATATTCTATCTACATTCTTTAAGAAATCTAATTACCGGTAATTCAATTGTATAAAAAAGGGTAATGGGAAGATCCATATTGAACACTAAATTCCTCATACAAGTCAAATCAAGCTTAGTTTTGCCTGTCATACAATCTCACAGAAATGAAGCTGAGCACAGCGCCATTTGAAACCCTCCGAAGTAAAGGACAAAATAAGCTGTCAATTGCTGTACTAATGCCACTTTTAACATTATCTCATTTTCGTTGTTTATTTACAACCATGAATTTATAATTTAATTTTTTGCATGGAACGTTTTACTTCTTAGTCAACTTTGACATGAAAAAGCTTTTAATATTTAATGACTCAGAGTCATCTTTTGTTAACATTTCTTCTTGCAGCAAGCAAAATTGTCAACACAATTAGCCCATCCATTTTCCATATTAGGTATAACTCCAGTTATCCACTATTAACTAGAGTTTGTGAACAATCCAGGAAGCTAGAACTGCAATAACTAGAATTGAGAATTTACTTATCCTAGAGCCCTATTTCCTTGCAGTAACTACTACTCATATTAGAAGAGATTACTGGATTGCCAGAAATGCACAACAGTCATACATTTAATTTGAAAATTCCCTTCAAAGCAATATTCGTTGTTGAATAGCCATATTGTTTGTTGAATAAAGAGAAGAAAAAAACTGAGTTTTTCTACAGCTCCAAAATTATTTTTATTATCATATAAAGCAGATACCGGTACATATTTAATAATAATAAAAATGAAATAAAAATCAAAATCAAAATAAAAATGCGTGGTATTTTGATTGTGCATTGCAGGCTTTGAAACAAAAATTTTCATACCACTTATCCTCTTAAAGGAACTCAGAAAAAGACAATACATTGATTTAGCTGCTCTGTTTGCTTCTAGTGAACTTGTTAATACCACCATCATCAATGGCAAGACAGGTAATATTATGCTGAACAGGAAAGGTGATCGTGTAAACACAGTTTATCAGATTGTTAATCTGAGGAAAAAGGCAGACGAACAACTGACAGTTGTGGGGGAGTATTATGATGGGAATGTGGCAATTTCTGATATAGTTATTTGGCCGGGAGATCAAGATGAAAGGCCAGAAGGAATCTTTGTTTCTACTCATCTGAAGGTATGTTTCATTATCACTAGGAAATTACAAAGCCGGCTCACAAACAAGCTCAGCCGGCTTTTCCAACCATTGTACCTGCAAAATTTCTTTGAGTCTTAGTTTTATAGTGAATTTTAAGCCGGTGATAAGCTCTCTTTCAGTCGGTGAAAGTAGCCGGTAGCCGGCCCTTAGCTACATCCCTGAATTTCTTTACTTGATACTAAACACTCTTTAGTACTAGTAATACTTAGTTTTTTTATTAAATACCTTAAAGGTACAAAAGTAATGACTCATGAAGTAGTGACCCTTCAAAAGTGACGACACCTCTAAAATGGCAACTTCACATGTCATTATAAATAGAACAACTTACACATTTACCAAAAATTGAAGGATCTGATTTGTTTGAGCCAACCTCTTTTCAAAAGTTACTCTGGTCATAGCAGTCAGCTTGTGACAGCCACCTACTCCTCCATTTGCTGACGCCTACTTCAAAACATTTTGAAATCCCTGCACTAAGGACTGGTTCCTTTGTAAAGTATTGTTTGAAAGTAGATTGCAGAAGTTTATCACCTTCCCCAGTGTTCCAGATAAGGGAGCGGTCTCGGGTCAAGAACCCATCGAGGTCAGCTTCCTGACCCGACAAATAAATTGAAAACTTATGATTTGGTGGGAACAATGGGAGTTTGACCCGTTGGAGTTCCTTGTTGGAACCTTGCCCCTAAAACTTAACTGGAACCCTGCTTCCCTTGGTGATAAGCTTCTGTATATTGATTGATGGACAAACCCACCTATTCCCTGTCTTAACTTGTTGAAGGAGGGGAGAGTAACAGGCAGGGGTTTCCCAATACATCCTGTATGATTTACCTCTGGCTCCAGCTTTTTCCTTAGTGATTCCCATCTCTTTGTGCTATTTTAATTGCGAAATATTATGTAATGCTATACATTTTTCTCGTAATTTCATGGTTCTTGTCACCGTGGGAATCTTGCGTCCTGCCCTCTTGTATCCTTCCCCCCCCCACTCCTCTATTTTCCCTGGTTTCCACCCACTGGTTTCCCTGGTTTCCACCCACTGTCCCCCCTCTTCCTTACTACCCCACTGTCATTTGCACCCCTGCAAAAGAAGCGATAGGAAAAAGCAGCTAATCCAGGTTGTTTCTCTGGGAACTCTACAGCAATGACAGCAATGTCCATGCACAATATCCATTCAAGTACAAACAATGCTTTGTTGCAGGTGGTTACCTTGGTGGGTGAACCATTTGTTTTCATCAAGTCTTTACCCTCTAGTGGCAAATGTGAAGATCTTGATGATCGTGACAAGAAAAAGAAGCACGTCAAATGCACTGGAAAGGTCTATGGTGAGCACGCCAAGATGGTGGACTCTGACCAGAATGATCATTGCTGCTACGGTAAGTAAGATATTCATCTAGAAATCTGCAGTGTCATCTGAGCCTTACAGCAAAATCTGACCGCCAGTAATAAAATGCGTAAGATTGAATAAATTAGTGTTGATTATGCGACCATGTCTGAAGTTTGACTTTTAGATTTGATACATCATTTGCTAAAGAAAATTGAAAAATGTTTCAAATTTTCCCACAGGTTTCTGCATGGATCTGTTAAATCGATTGGCAGATAAAGTAAATTTCACCTTTGAAGTTCATTTGTCTGAGGATGGGAGCTATGGCTCTCTCCGAAGGGTGAGTTGTAATGTTTGCTAAGAACTAAGAAGAAAGATCTTTCAGTATTAATAATTGAGTGAAGGCTTGAAGCGATAAAAAACCGAGTATGCATGTTTTAACTTGGACTACGGGGGGGGGGGGGGTCTTTTACGTCCCGATCGCGCCCTTCCCTTTCAGTCTTTCACTGTTTTTTTTTTGTTCTTTTTTCCTCTCTCCTCTATTACAGTGTAACCTCGATAGAGTTGTTAAAAAAAACCGTGAACCAGGACTTTATTTTCCGAAGAGAAAATAGTTTTCAAATTGTATAAATAGGCAGTGTGTTATATTGCTAAATTTATGACTTTATAGGTAAATGGTACAGACATGAAGCGCTGGAATGGTATGGTAGGAGAAGTGATTGACGGCAAATCTGATCTTATTGTTGCTGCTCTGACAATCAATAATGAAAGGGCTGAGTGGATTGAGTTTTCCAAACCATTTAAGTACCAAGGACTAACTATACTTGTCAAGAAGGTAAACTTTTCATATTTCATTCCGACTTTTTAAATAAACAATTTTGGAAGTCGGAAGTAAGCCAGTTTGAGTTAGTCAGTCAGTTTTCTTGTCAGTCCGTTCACACGTACATGCGTCTGTCGGTCCGTCGGAACATCTGCGGCCAAAGTGCGTCCATCAGTCTGTTTGTCAGCCCGCTCCTCTGTATGGTCGTCCACTAATCTGTTGTCTCTGAATGTTCGTCAGTCTGTCTGCCTGTCGCTCGGTATGTCCACGCCCGTCCATCCATCCGTCCGTTTGTCCATCCGCCGGTCGCTCATTCCGTCCCTCTCTGTCTGCAAGTTCGCTGGACCATCGAACTATCAGTCTGTTGATTAATTCATTAGTCAGATAGTCAGTCACAACATCCATCTATCAGTCTTTGAGCTCGTATATCAGGTTGGTATTTCATTCCATTTTTTTTTCTATTTTAATGAGTCTCTAAGTCTTTAAAGAGGATTGCACACGCTTAACACCTTGTGCTACATCTCCTTTCTCAAAGGATCAAAGCAGCAACAGCCTGGACTCGTTTCTTCGGCCTTTCCAGATAAACCTGTGGCTGCTAGTTTTACTCTCAGTCCACATAGTGGCAGTGATACTGTACCTGTTGGACCGGTTCAGCCCGTTTGGCCGGTTTAAACTGGCTCGGAAAGAGAAGGAGGAGACGGCTCTTAATCTGTCCAGTGCCATGTGGTTTTCATGGGGAGTACTGCTGAACAGTGGCATTGGAGAAGGTTGGTTCTTCAGTCATTTTAAATAATAATAATAATAATAATAATAATAATAATAATAACAACTTTATTTCAGTGTCAATAAAGATAGCAGTTACAACCACTAATTGGGGACACCTAGCTAAAGTTCTAACTACCTAATTAATTACAATCTGTACTTTAGAATTATTCATAATAACATATGTACAATTAAATAAAAAGTATAAAAAAGTATAAAAAGTATAAAATTCAGGAGCTGCATAATGTGCAGTTTATGCAAGTATTGGTTAGTAGCTCTAACCAAGTACCTACGTCTTGGTTCGTGCAAACACGTCATTCTCAATCCGACTCAGTCTTCTCCATCCTTAACCATCCTTGTTCCAGTTTGGTTCAGTATTACCTCTTTGGTGTATCATTTCCTTTGTAAACTATTATTTTAAGGTTTCCTACATTTTTCGGGTAATTTGGTTCATCGCAAAAGAAAGACTGGTGGCGTAGCCTCTTTAAACGAAACAGTCTAGGCTTCTAAGCAATGTCTTATATGATATCTTTTTACATATTGCAGGAACCCCTCGCAGTTTTAGTGCCAGGGTGCTTGGCATGGTTTGGGCTGGGTTTGCCATGATCATCGTCGCCAGCTACACTGCTAACCTAGCTGCCTTTCTTGTCCTTGATCGACCAAAAGCTGTGGTCAGCGGTATCGACGATCCAAACGTGAGTTGTGTAACATGGTACCTTGCGGCAGCGTGTAATATTAGAGGCGTTATTTACTAGGCCAATAGCCTCTAAACTTGAATGAGGGCACATAATTATTCAAAGTTATCGCCATTTGTTACAAATACTTGGAAGAATTTGCTGTCAGTGATAACGAGTCGTTTTCTTTTAAGAAATTTTGGTGCAGGAATGTGTTTTCGACAGTAACAAAAACACGCTTGAACTGTAAGTCTGTTCACTAAAAGGCTTTCTCTTATACCGGTATTGGGCCATTTTCAGTTTGTGATGTACACGGCTACCAGGCTCGGTGGAAACTAAAAGATAACAATTCATTAACTCGAGAACTTTGGCGCGTTTGCTGACTACTTTCTTTGTGGTGTTTTTATTCTTAGCTTCGAAACCCATCGGAGAATTTTCCATACGCAACTGTGGCCAATAGCAGTGTTGATGCGTATTTCAGGCGACAAGTTGAGTTGTCATCCATGTATACGTTCATGGAAAAATACAATGTAAAGACCGCCAAAGAAGCCATACAGAAAGTGAACGATGGGTGAGTCAACGTGAATCGATTGCTACGTCAAATAGAGACCAAGACAGCTGTATTTTTGGTGTACGGTAACGGTGGCTTAATTATATAGCTACATCAAAATCCATTATTGTCAACAGATGCATTTATTATTAATGTTTGCCAACTATCCAAATTTAAAATAAATTGGACAGGTTTTGCTCAAACTGTCCATAAAGTAATCAATTGTCAAGAAAAATTAGTTTGGAGGGCGAAACGTTTGCCATGTTCATATATTTTTTGATGCTATATAATTAATAGGTAACGGGACTCCATGCTTGTCCAATGTGGAAATAGAGGGGGTAAGTTTCTAAAGAAACTGTGGTGCTGCGTCGGTGGGAAGTATAACAATATAATCTGGTTTTATCAGCTGGGTTGATAATGTCAATTGGCCGCCGTAAAGAGATTCAAGAGCTGACGTTTCGAGCGTTAGCCCTTCGTCGGAGCAAATCCATTCGCTCCGACGAAGGGCTAACGCTCGAAACGTCAGCAATTGAATCTCTTTACGGAACCGAATAAACTATTTTTACTCTGGAGATACGACTAGGTTGCCCGTTCGTGCGAAGGTGTTGACACCATTCTCATCATAAATTGGGCGTAGGGAACGTGTGAAAAATACAGGTTCACGTTGTTTCCCAGCTATTTAGTCTTTGAACGTGAGTTTGGACAGGCCAACTGGTAGCCGAACAAAAAGCTTTTCAACGAAAGAGATTAAAAACCACCAACTGAACAAAGTGGTAGTTAAGACTGCATGGCATCTCTCATCCCTTTCGTCCTTCTATGCAGCATAGGACATTTTCAGTTCTACTTTCGTACTGGACTCTGGACTTGGAGTACATTCCGTTTCGTCGTGACCCTACCTGCCACAGTTCTTGTTCGGCGTATCTCCTACCGTCGAAGTCACACCAGTACTATATACTTTTAGTAGAAACTCAGCTGTGTTCTATTGGAAATGCTTAAATCTAATTGGTTCTCTGACTGTTTTCTATTCGCCGATAGAAAACAATCGCGTGCGAGTTGCTCTTTGAAGGCAAGATTTTTCTTGATTTTTCGCTTTAAAATACATAAAATGGTAGCTTTTGGAATGCAATCCTTTAGAGTTTCTACCAAAACAATTAGACTACTCGCCCTCGTTTTCTATGAGCGATAGTCAACTCGGCTGCGCCTCGTTGACTATTCGCTCATTGAAAACTCGGGCTCGTAGTCTAATTGTTAATTAGAAGACTGGTATGACGACAACTTATCTTCTGCTCTTTTTGTAATGTTTAATATGCGAGAATAATAATACCAATAATATGTTCGTACTGTTTTAGGAAATTAAAAGCTTTCATTTGGGATTCTCCTGTCCTGTATTATGAAGCTTCGGAAAACTGTGACCTCACTACTGCTGGTGAACTGTTTGGGCGGTCAGGGTACGGCATTGGAATGCCCAAAGTAAGTCATGCAAACTTTCAACTCGATACATGAGTTGTGTAATAAACATCCAAAATAGTTCAAGAAGGGCTAGGAAGAAACCATAACAAACCAAAGGGGACTTTTAAGGGATGGTTAAGATTCAGTGAGGTTGAGTTGGATTGCATGTTTTACAAGTTATAGCTGACTTTTTCGATAATGCTCCTCCCGTCCGTGATGTGAGTCATTTAAATATCCATTTTACGTAAACCTGTTAAATTTAAAGGGACACTGCCACAGGGATTTTGCTTTCTTTGGTTGGTCTTTTGCTTGTTATCCAGCGTACAAACAAAATGCTCCTGCAGAATTACCAAGGAGAAATCGAATGCAATTTTAGCAGGGGGAGTGAACCATAAGATTTTTTTTATGATGTTCAGTACTTTACATAGCTTAAACATTAGAGAAAAAAATTGGCAAAGTCTTTCAATTTGGAATCTATTTCCATCCTCTTCATTTGTAAAAGCATACAAAAGTTCATAGTGCACAGACAGTTTTTAGTTTTTTTAACGCAGCGCTGTAGTAGCGTGACAATGCCCCTTTGAAGGACCGTGACGGCTGAGTTTATTTTTAAGTTTTGCCAAATACTCACTATGAAACTTGTACAATGCGAAGAAATTACTTCTATACACCTTATTTCAAAATGGCTACCATCTTAATATTCTTTGGTTGGTATTCAAATTACCTTGCCTCCGAAAATCAAAAGAATATTTTATAAAGAAACGAGGCAACAAGGGCAAATTTGTATGTACAAAAATCAGCGGCCATTTTGGAATAAGGGGTGTGGACACAGCGTTCTCTAGTGATCAGCATGGCGGGGTGCATGTGGTGACTTATTTGGTCTATGTACGGAAAATGTGCCTGCCACAGAATGGCCTAAAATGCGGTTACCAAGCGTTTCGAGACCGAGAGAAAAGGACACTAAGATATATATTAATCTTGCAGTGCTTTCGTTTAACAGGGCTCTCCATGGAGTAACGAAATATCTCTTGCTATTCTAAACTTTCACGAGAGCGGTGTAATGGAAGAATTAGAGACGACATGGATTGACACTAAGAAATGCGATGAACAGAATAATTCTCCCGCTACGCTGGGGCTTAATCACATGTTGGGTATGTACTTACAACTTTTAAACAGCTTGAATTGTAGGAAGTGCACGAGCAACGCCAAAAGAGGTAGATAGTATCAACATTAAAAGAAATTCAACTTTTTCGCACTTTGTCATCAGGTGTGTTCATCATGGTCGCCGCTGGAATCGGAGCTGGGATCGTGATTATTATCCTCGAAATCTTGTACCACAAGCACCGTGGTTGGAAAGAGGAACAAAAGGAGCTGGCGAAAAAAACCACGGATAAATGGCGAACTAACATCATGATGATGAAGAAGGATCGCACCACAAATGGGCAACAACCCAATGGTGTTCTGGACTCCCACTCCCCGCAGGCTGACGGGATAGCCCGCAGAAACCCAATTTACAACCCCGAGAATCACGTGGACAACATCAATAAGTTCACGTACAACTAAATTCACGCGCGCTTTGCATGCGTGTTCCTTTCAATATGGGCAAAACACAAATGCGCCCGTTGTCAAATTTATAAACAGGGATGCCAACACTTTGGTCTCACACTGAATTGTACGCCAGTTTATTCTAACTAATGATAAAAGGGATATGAGGATTAAACTCGAAACGCGTAAAATGTAAATTGTGTATTTACACATTTTACGCAGCTCACTTAGATTTCAGAAAGTCATCCAGTGGCCGGACGCCGATAATTTTGAGGACGTTGGTTGACATGCATTCGGTGGGGCGAAAAATGTCATCCCTTTAAAAGCAATATAAATATGTGAAGAGCGCTTTTATTTACATGGAGTTGCTGTTATGCTGCGTATTTAACTGGTTGGGGTGTAACTAGGGTATGTAGTGTTGACGATATACCGAGCAGACTGTGCCGTCGAAATATCCCACGCTCAATGAAACAAATGTATTATACGATATCAGAACTGACTCCTGATTGGACATTGAACAGTCAGAAAGCAGAATAAGATGAATGGACATCACAAGATGATGTTGCGTTTTCTTGCCGATACATTTGCACAAGGAAACGGACTAAATAACAATCTTATAATGTTTATCAATGAGATCTATTAAGTAGTGATTAGTAAATATTACTAAATAATATACCACACAAGTGTTGGATTGACAATACTTTCCTTGTTAAATAGCTATATATTGGCTTCAGTGCCAAAGTTGAGAGATTTAATATTGATTTATCAAATTAGATTTACCACAGTTATTTATATCTTATTTGTGATTACTGCCACAAAAATAGTGGAATGCCCACAGATGGCTTTTTTGATTTTCTATTTAACTGTAAATAGTTTTTAGGTGGTAAAGCTCACCTATTAGTTGTAAATTGTTAACGGGGGGTGTACAAGTAAAGCCAACAGTTAGCAAACAAAAATTGTAATAAACCACACAAAACGTGAAGCCAAAACATAATATGCGCAAGTTTTAATGTGCTTTAATGCCTTAATTCGCGCAAGCTTTGTGATAGTGCTTTTAGTCCTCATTGGCCAAAGAAACCCAACAAAACAGACAGAGAGTCAGACAGAGGGACAGACAGTTAGTCATACAGAAAGAAAAAAGACAGACAGACAGACACTGACAGACAGGCAGACAGACAAACAGTACTGACAGACAGTACTGACAGACAGACAGTACTGACTGACAGTACTGACAGACAGGCAGTCAGACAGAACAGACAGACAGTCAGACAGTACTGCCAGACAGGCGGACAGACAGACAAAAAAGCACGTTGTACGAGCTTTATTTACTAAAGCAGGGTGCCTCAAGCCAATAACTTCAAGGTTAGGGAAAAGAACAAGTTGAGGTGTTTTATGTTGCTAAAGGTATCGAGAATTGGTGTTGTATAATTTTTTTCTACTAAAGGAATGAAAGCTTATTTAAATCGCAAGGTTCCTACATTTTTTGACCTTTCAGTTTTTGACATCAAGTGAAAAGTGGCCATTACTATTTTGTGAGCACAGTTATGTGTGAAAAATCGTTTCTTAGATTCAATTTTACAACTCCTTGCCTCAGCTAAAGTGTTTATCAGACCATGACCTTCATGCGATATTGACACAATTCCGCCAGGAATTAAAACTTTTTATTGAATAATAACATTTTATTCGTTCTGTTAAGCTACAACGAGCTCCAGTGTAATAAGTTGGAGAACGTGTGCTCAGTATCTATCTATTGTGTACTGAGGGTACTGAGTATTAACAAATCAAAAGCTAACAGATATCTGAAATTATAGTAAATTTATTGTTCGTTTACTAGCTTATATGATGCATTTCTGACTCAAACATGGATAAATGTTTCGTAAGTAAATGTATGTATGGGTAAGCAACCTAATAAATATTTAAAACCAAGACGTTACTCGACAAAGGCGAAATTAAATCTTGCTAAATCGCTTCAACGAATTTCAATTTGTCTATTAAACTAAAATAATACAACAAAATGGCCGAATTTCCTCGTCGTCGTTATCGTATCGTCATCATCATCGACAGCGTTGATATCGTTGTCGTCTTGAGTTATTTACAAGAGTTCAGTTACATGAAATAATCCATGCGGTCCATACGCTAGTTAACCAGCAACGCCAATCTGAAACTACCACACGTGGTCTCTCACGGTCTCTGTGAAAGATTCGAAATGGCAGAAACCGCTGATCCAGGGCGCTGAAAAAATACCAACATACAACATTAACTAGACTAGACTAGAACTGATCACCTGGTGTTGTAAAACAGTTGCTGTAATCTATGGAAGATCTTACAATTTATGGCACTGGAAGATCTTTCAATCTTTAAGGACGTCTAAAAGTCTAAAAAATCTCGTTTTAGTCTTCTCAAACTTATTAATAATTCACTGAGTTAAAACAAAGAAAATCATAACCGTTAAGGCGATTTGGATACCCGAGATTTTGAAGATTCAAACACTCGAGACTGTTTCATCGGCTACCCAAACACCTCGAAGTTCGTTAAAAATACTCCGCTGCGCGTCGTATTTCCAACTCCCTTCTCGGTGTTTGGATATCTCGATGAAACACTCCCGTGGTTGGTATATTACTTAATAAATCTTGATGTTAACAGTTAGGAAAGGGAAAAATTGAAAGTGTGTAGTATGAAGTAACATGCAGTGGAATGAAGACGGAGTAATGATTCTAAGGCCTGGTGCCTCATCAGGGGGACCATAACAGCAAGTTGCAGGATTACTGCTACCCCACCCCTCTTGGATTTGATACTAGGCCATCACATTCAACCATTTATTCAGTGTCCAAGTGGGGTTGGCTGGATCCAGAGAGTCGTAGAATTTCCACCGTGGAATCTGGATCCCCATCAAGGAGGCCTGCAATTGTATTTTAGTGGAGCTCTGAAAATGTGGTACTGTTTTTTAGGGCCCTGGAGCCCCCGCCCTTTCCCGAATTACACACAAAGCTCGTGAGATTAAAATCAGTTCTATGAAGTGTTCGCTTATTTGAGATCAATATCCCTGTTGCCGGACAAGAAAAAGTTTTACTTCGAGTATTTCAAATATCTTTATCAGCCTTTACCCCGCTTCCATTTCCAGTGGACAAAGTCTCTTTGGAGAGATCATTGTAGTTTTGAGGTGAAAGTGAATGAGTTTGAAACACATCGTGTGATTCGGACCAAATCTTCTTCTTCCTGTTAAACGCCCTTCTCACCTACGATTGACAATAGCATGGAAGCTTTCAGTAAAATATTAACTTCTGATCGCAAGCTACTGCACTTGGATGCTTTTGTTCGATTTTAACTTTTAAGCATGTAGAGTAGGTTAAAACCAGAACCATAAATTAAGTGATAAATTACAGTCGAGGTAGCTTGTCAGGTTTCCGTCACAAAGTTACTTGGCAAATGCATGATTCAACGTGGCAATAACGTCATGCCAGGGGACTTGTTAACATTTCTTGTTCATCCGGGAATAGTCCTGATCTCAGTTAAAGTCATCTATTAATTTTATGTTCCGTCAGTTGTGCGGTATCCATACAGAATAACTCAAATTTCAGTTATAGCTAGTTGTGTCACTCACCTCTGAATTGAGAAGGCAATGAAACAGGAAAATAAAGAATCCCTACAGACAAAAAGACCAGTTACTTCAATAAAATATATTTGGCATTCTGGCATTTTTATGAATATGTTCTTTAGTGTCGTGTAATTTCGTTGGGAGCAAAAACTATCTTGTTATTAAACTTCAAACCTCGTGTCCCGCGCATTGTTGCATGCAACACATGATGGTCAAATACAAACCTGTAAAGAATTAAAGATGGCGAAAAGATACTGGAAAGCCAATGTGCTGCTGTTGAATGTCAATACTCCAAACAACCACGTGATCCCCAGTAAAGGTAACAACACAATGGCTGATTGGACGCCTGACCTGTCACGTGAAGAAAACATGGCTATTATTGTAATTCAGACATAATTAATTACAGTTATGTAGTTGTTTGATTTGTCGATTATTTATTTTGTTCGTTTTCCATTATGTATTTGTCCTTCGCTATGTGATTTAAAAATTATCAATTTGGAATAAAAATGAATTTTTTTGTTAGTACCTACGGGGGCAAGCAATGCTTGTAATATAATTTTCCAAAATTATTTAAATTGAGTTGAGTGGAATACAGTAAGGACAACTGCTAATCGACGTGCAAGGAGTTCTCGCTTTTAACATTGGCAACAGCTTCTCGCAAGAATAGAGCATAATGTTATGTTAATCCATAGAATGCAAGCTTCCCTACCTTGCAGACTGATATTTAGTGTTATCTCCCGTTGCAGGATGGTTCATCCTTAGTATCTCCTTAACAACCATACCAAGTATGATTGTATTTGCCTTGGAAAAAACCGATTCGTGTAAAGTTAGCTTTACATAAGTGCACTGCCGATTATTATTAATTTAAACAACTTCAAATGCTATACCCGACTCTTGTTACTTGCAATAAAACAGACAACTCAAATTTTTTAAAAGTGAATTCTTTTCAGCTGTCCTACCAATGCAATAAGAATGACTGGCACTACGAAACTCCAAATTGTTCCCTTCTGTACAGATAACCAACAACTGGAAAAAAACAGAAAATGGCGTTGGAAAGATATGCAAAGATAACGAGATGGAGTAGAACTAGTTAAAAATTAGCCTAATTAGTCCCTAATTTCATTCTTTTCCTTTGATTATTTTTGACTGCCACAAATTGTTAGAGGGTTTTTCATGATTTAAAGAAAGTCACTCTAGGGAATGGTAGCCAGGATGTTAAACTCAGTGCTTGCCCCAGGAGAAGATACCAGGAGCTCCCGTTTCATTTCAACAAGAAAAGATTCATCTTTGCTTATTCCCAACCCTTTGAAAGCGTCTGGATCTGCCATTGACTCAAGAATGGGCATGTATCAGATCGCTCTGCCGGCTAGTAAGCTAGCGTATCCAGCCTGCTACCGGCCGACACACGGATCGATAACCGAATAACATGTCAAATATATACATACCTTCTCTCAGTTCCATAGCCGTCAAAACTAGCTGATAATGTGATAACAACGAATACAAATGGAATTCCTGTTGACACCAATTTACATAACGAATCATTGTTAATTGAATCATTTTTACATTGATTTATAATCATAACAATCTACATAGAGCAAGTTCCGATTGCGTACTTTGGCCAATCAAAAAAGACGGAGACAGTCCAGTGATCCAATCAAAACTCGAAGTAATTTCGCGTATCCGACGAAGGCGCGGGAAAACGTGCACGCGCTAGTCACTATTGGTCTTGGTTTTACTCCTGATTGGTTGAAAAGTGGCGCGAGAGTTTTACACCAATCACTGAGCATAGTAATGCAAAACACAATTGAAAACCGCTCAAAGAGCCACCGTACCCCAAGCACAGGCGCAGTATTTCTTTAGCCTGCTGTGCCCCGTCTCAAATACTCGAACAATCATGACGTACAGCCAGATTCCCTCGACCAACATCCAACTGAACGAAACCAGGTTAAAATAGTGGAGAAGGACGGCCACGATCTTGCAGGCTGCCTATAATTAATGAAATTGAACGAAAACAATCTTTTACTGTCTTCACTAATCCGTGAAGCTGTCGTTAACGGCATTCAGCTAATGTCCCTAACGAAGTGCCCTTCAAAGAACAGAGATATGAAATCGAAGAGTAACATAGTTTGACATGGATAAATATCTGATACATAATTGTCTTTGGTGAAACTATTCGTTTTCGTGGTAAAATTGAAGATTATTTGTTTTGTGGTTTCTTCGAATGAGGAAGATTGATAAGTATTGTAATTGACTAAACTAGGCTAAACTTTTCAAAATACTTCGTGATATCACCTTGTTTTGCGTGGCCTCAATTCCAGTAAGAAAAACAATCTGAGCAACTGCCAAGGCTAAGACAAGGTTCAAATGAATGACGCTTGTCTCTGCTCTGGTCAACCTATGGATCAAATTACGGCAAATGGATCAACTTGTGTACACAATGAAAAACTTTCGCTTCAATTTTTCTATCAAAGTTAGTAAACGTATACAAATCATTTACTGTATACTTGTATCTATAAACTGTTACTTCAAAATGCCAAATGGGATATACAAATGACCAATTTTGCGGTTTTAGTTGCTTCTGTGCTCTTTTTTAGTCGCCACTCAAGTTTTAACTCTCATCCACTCCGTTATTCAAAGTACTTACTTAAGACAGGCGATCGTGACAATAGTAAGAATCTCTCCCACTAGGGATAAGCCACAGCCGACGTATGTGATGATTTCCAATGCTTGAATGTGCGGCTCAGCTGGCTGGGTCACCTGTGAAAGTGAGTACACACGTCATGTCATGTAAATCGTTTAATTAAATAAAGAAGGCTGCGAGGAAATGAAACCTATTCAACAAAGAACCTTAAATGTACAAAGTCGTTGACTTATTCCAATTGTTTACACAAGTTACTAGAGTTTGCATTAAAATTTTGATTTCCTGCAGTGTTTATACAAGCACTACCAGGCACCTTTCTTTGCGTATTATCTAGGAAATGCGTTCCTTTTACCGTCTTATCATTAGTAACTGT
Organism: Blastomussa wellsi; assembly: GCA_947652115.1. Lineage (NCBI taxonomy): Eukaryota > Metazoa > Cnidaria > Anthozoa > Scleractinia > Plerogyridae > Blastomussa > Blastomussa wellsi. The sequence continues at coordinate 22,209,294 of OX393562.1, read as the reverse complement.
CATAAGTACGGCAAAGTGAGTGAGGTGATTGCAGTGACACACAGTGGCTTTATCATTTGACAGCTTCTCGTCTCTGTGGCATCCATCAGTGGACCAGTGGCCTGTTGAATTACTGGTTGAGCTACAAAAAATAATATTAAATAAATTCAGTGCACAATTCCCCCGATGATGTAGGGTATATGAAATAATTCATACATGATCTGCAAAATTGTAAATGATCCTCGCAAAAAAGATCCTTATGTATAAATAGTTCTGCTGCCTCCACGAGAGGAAAAGTACTATCAAGTTGGTGTTTTTGACAAAAAAATCACGTTCTGTTTGCTTTTTGTCAGATATGCATTAGGGTTTTTTAAAAATTTAACATTTCTTCAGAAAATCCAGTAGCAAGGGTAACGTAAAAACATTGCATAACAGCATTAAGGCCATGTTGCAAGAGGCATTTTTTCCTGCAACTTGCAAGGCAAAAAATCTTGTATTGCAAGCTCCAAAAACAATTTCACGAGGTCTGAGCGTTGATTTGAATTTTGTCTCGCACAACTGAATTTCACCGATTAATAGAAGTATTGCTTAAGAGTTGCTGGTATGACATTTTGGCTTTGTTTGGTCAAGTTTTTGCTAAATTTTGCTTTAATTAAACAGAGTAAACATCATGAAAAGCAGTAAATAACAAACCTCTCAAATAAACCCCCGGCGGTGGTGTCTAATCAAGGAAATATGGTTTACTGTATGTACGAGAAACCACGAAAAATGAACCCTAGGGTGTATGGTGTGCGTTCAGATGCAAAATCTGTAGTATGGATTTGTGTAGATTCGCGTTAGTTAAAAAGCTATGACGTCATAAACTTTTTGTGACGTCATAAATTTTTGCAGTATTGTGAATTTCAACAAATCCATGCTACAGATTTTGCATCTGGATGCACTCTAACCATTGACTTTGGTTTCATCCGAGAAAGATGTAAGCTGTGCGAGTTTTTAGTGTTTCTGTGTTTTGGTCACGTGACTTCCAAATATTGTCATAATTACCAAAAGTGAAAGCGGCCTCCTGAAGAACACGCATGGCAAAAAAACTAATGGCAGGATTGAAAGGGAACCCAAGATAATTTATGATGGTTTGAAGTCATCCATACCAAACGTTTTTGTAATTAGGGGTCTCCCCCCCTTAAACATCAAGACTATGCCGAAACGTATTTCTCACTTAGTGCAGCAGGAATGTTTACTGCTTAAACTACTACCCCGAGAAAAACTGAGCGAAGATGAAGTCAAAAGGACCAAGAATCACCCCAAATCTCCCGCCAACACAAAAATATCCCTTGAACATCTCATAACAATCCACGAATGGCTCAATCGTGCCGTCAAAATATTGTATTAATTGCTAACTAAATTCATTGATGTCACTCAAACGTCAGAAATTTCTCGTGAAGACATTATTTTATCTTTTGGCAAAAATAACTAATAAATACTGCCGGTGCTGTTGTCACAAATATAGCTATCTAGAAACAAATTGTTTGTATTCTAATGTATAAAGCAATTAAAGATCGATATTTCAGTATGTTTTTCATATTTTTTCTTTCACCTGTTTGTGAATCGCCAAAAAGCACACACCATTAGCATCTTGTCAGACCCGCTCCTGAACTAATAAGAGTAAAGACACAGACGGCATCGTTTAAGCAATTTTGAAATTACAGGTTAGCTGTTTTTCATTTCCTTCTCCGCCTTTTATTTTGCTAAGTAAACTTTAAATACACAATAATACAAGTTATTTATTTTTCCTGGTGATTAAAGAAGCCATAATCAATTTATGCCGTCAGGCAGGTCAGCTTGACCTAAAACTGCGGTCTGTTAATGATCGTTCAAACTCCGACCGCCTGATCAGCTGTCTTCTTGGAAAGCAAGACGTAAAATTAAGCAATTTCTACATTGTCGATCGTATTTTAAAGGTATTTTCCCTTTAGATGTTCAGTGAGCTGGGTCGGGAGATCAATAAAGGCTTTGGCTCTGTGAATGGACAGGAAGACGTTTAGCACCAACTAAAGGTAAACTTCACATCATTTTATATATAGCTATGCACAGTCAAATTCTACCAGCGAGACGTGTTACATGTGTAGTGAGGAAGTTGATATCAGGTTAGAAAGAAAGCATACATTCTGTTTATTTACCTACCTGGGTGTGTTCCAGCCTAATAATGACATGGCCGTCGAAGGAATCGTTTGAAGCATGAATTACCGATCCTGATATTATCCTACTGTTTAAAAGGTGCGGGGCCTGCAGACTCGTATTACCACTACGATAAAATACAACAAAGAATCTCGTGATGTATAGGTCCTATCAAGGTTTTCGACGCCATCTTGACGGTTAATCAAGGCGGTCAGAAATTACAGTGTTTATATGGGAATCTGATGGGAAATAACTTTGGTAAAAATTGAAGATGGCACAAGTTTTGAATCGCAACGTTAAAATACTAGGCGGAAGTTTGTATTCACCAAGTTTGAAGAATGGGATAGAAGACGCTCAGTTAAGTTTTTAATTTTCCATACCTTTGTCTGTAATGTTTTCCCGCGAACCGCGTCAACCCAACCAAACTTACAGACATGTATGGAAAATTAAAACTGGGTTAACTGAGCATTTTCTATCCCAGCGGCATCCTTCTAACTTGGTGGATTCAATCTTCTGCCTAGTATTTTAACGTTGCGATTCATAATTTGTACAAAATTCAATCTTTAGAAAAATATATTTTCCATCGGATTCCCATAAACACTGTAATTTCTGACCGCTTTTTGCTCACCCGACAAGATGACGTCGAAAACCGTGATATTAAAGGCCTAGTCTACGCTCTAAATTTATTCTTTACAGAAACGCTTAAATAATTCTTGCATGCAATTATATGTAAATGTTAAAAGATCCAGCAATGTTTAAAATAACATCCGTGCTCCCACCTGTTTATCTGGCTTATATTACTTTGAACTGCGTTGCCCAATGTCCTATAAAAGGCTGTAAAATACCGCCCCTTGCCTGTAAAGAAGACGAAATATTGTAATCAGAAAAAGGCATGTTGAAGTTGCGCTGCCGGTACAACAATGACAATAAACACAACCAAAAAATATTTTGACAAACAAGACCTGGTAATACATGTCGATTTTCTTCCATGAATGATTATTTTCTATAAAAAACTCTTTCCTGTAGGAAAATCAAACTGTAAATAGAGGGAGCGATTGTTTTCCTATTCTTGACTGCGTATTTGAGTTACGTCAGCTGAAAGTGGAACTTTGACCTAACTTGAAACTGAACAAGGAATTTTAACTGTAGAACTCAGAAATGTATTTTGGCTTACTGTGTGTTGTATTTCCGGGCAAAATTGTAATGCCGTTTTGAGAACCAGGCTCTTTCGGAGATGCAACGCTATCGAAAGAAACGTTTAACTGTCCATAGCATGCTTTCATTCCTGAAACACAAGTGAGAATGTCAAGTGAAGTTTTAAGTGTGACTGACTGAGCATCTATCTTTGGAAAGGAGGTAAATATCTACAATTATCTTGTGTTATAGACCGCAAGACCCGAGGCAAAAGGTGCATGGGATAACATGAAATACCGGAATTATTAATTAAACAAGAACAACAACAATAAACAGAAAAACAACCAAACAACAGCAACAAATAGCCACTTGTTTTGATAACAATGCGCTGAACTCTTCTGTTGCTGAAAGTTGGTAAAACACCTTTTGGTCTTCTAAATAGCAAAATAGAATGCTGTACTTTGAAAAACAGCGTTATTTTTCGAATAAAGCAAGGCATGGTTTTGGATATACTTCTGTAGCCATTATCAGTACCAAAATAATATTGTTCAGTAAGAGGTATCTACCCAGACTTGGGTAATTCACAGCTATCACCGGAGTAGCGTTGTTGAGACGCGAGGCAATGATTTCACCAAGCTTCTCAACTTCTCTGGCCATTTCAAAGACACGGCTTGAGTCATTCACGCTTTGATCCACATAAGAATCCTCAAGACTTTTCAGAAGGTCACTTGTCTTTTTTCCAGCGGTCTATAAAAGTATAATTTAATACAAGACACTTATGACAATTCAGTGTAAATTTTAAGATGTCTGAGTTTTACGTCTATTCTTTTTATGAGCGTATAAAGTGTTGCCATGCACGTGACATATTAGAAACCAATATGTACAGCTTTCCTCCTTTATGAGCCAGGACAGTTTTATTGGAACAGCAAAAATTGCGAGTAGATTATCTTGCTAAAAGTAAAACTTGTCAGTGATTCAAAATCGAAGGCTTATGAAGAAATGCACAATTAGTGCAAAGATGTGTCGCATAAAAAAGAGTTGTCAAAAACTTAAAAGCCCTGTCTTACCTTCATTATGTCGAGTAGAAATTCAGGTGTGGGGCTCACAGCATTGTTAACGATAGACTGCAAATCTCTCAGTATCGATAAACCAAGATCAATCTACAAAGCAATAGATATTGTATGGCTGGCGGTTATTACCTGCATGAGACACCAATAAATATCACTGCAATGAAATGCAGCTAAATGTCAAGATACATACCAGTGACTTCATAAGTACCTTTTGCGTATCCGACAATTCCTTGCAGTTGACGTAATCCGGATAGTTGGGATCCCCTTCAGTTTTGCAATTCACACCAGGGATATCTGGGGCAAGCCATCCTCGGACACCCAAGTGCAGTTAGTCGGGACAAAACGAAGTAAATGCGCCAAAACTTGGAACGATGAAAGTTTTCAATTATTGCAGCAATTCTTGAAAACGTTCGTCGCTCCGAGTTTTGCCTCCGTTACTTCGTTTCGCGCCGACTAACTGCCCCTGGGTCTCCCATGATGGGGCAAAAATAAAGAGAAAGTTTATTGGGAGTGACTGCATGTGGCGTAGCCTTCCCCCCAAAGAAAAACCGCCGCTGTTTCTGGGAGCATCCTATTCAGTACGATCATAAGCGTACAGGAAAATTTTCGCAGGGGGGGGGGGGGGGTTTGTTGGCGATGAGCCATTTGCCCAAAAAATTCTCCCAAGCTGCCTTGTCCAAATTTCTCTTGCTGCCCGAAAAATCTGAGTTGCCCAAAATTTTTAGGGGGGGTTGGGGGGCGGCTGGAGCGCCCCCGTCCCTCCGTCCCGTACGCTTATAAGTACGATGCCCCGAAAAGCGGCTGACATGGAAACTCCGTAGAACTTATCGCGACACTATAAATGCGAAATAAAACTGTACGTTCTAAACTCAGCTTTTTTATCTTTTGAACGTTCTTAGGCATTAAAAGTAGCAAAGGGGTTGCTTTATGTGGATACCGTTTAACTTTTGCAACAAAAACCTGTTTGGTGTACCGTATCATTTTGAAGCTTCTGCTAATATGCTTGCAAGACAGATATCTTGCTAATTGGTACTAACCATGCCTGGTTAAATGTTTCACCAAATATTTGCTGCCAACTGGCATTTCCATCTCACCACTTGGCGTTCTCATGGCAACGTACATTCGAGCAAAACCTTCTCCTTCTTTGAACAAAACTTCTATGTAATAAAGACGCGCCTCCTCTAATTCTTTTGGAGACGAAATCTGATAACTTTTTAAAGTGGAATCGCTGCAAATATAGCAAAAGAAATAAGATGTCATTATCAAGGTTCTTTCATTACGCAAATCGAGTGAAAATATTTTCAAGAAAATTAACCAGTTACAGGCGAGAAATATCACTTTTACTTTAACACCAGTGATAGAAAATGTATACCTTCGAAAATAACTCAGTCAGACAAACAGATAGTTAGTCCTACGAATTAATAAATTATTGCGAATTAACGAAATGCTTACCCCACAATGAACGTTATACTGAATACCTTGCATTGAAATGACATGAAATTTTTTTAATTTATACCACGAAAATAATTTTTATAATTTTTTATAAGCGAGATTTTCAGATATGTAGCTTGTTTGCAGATTTACATTTCTTCGTTTTTACGTGATAAATGTGCAAGTCTTGCAGCGGTTCAGTTTTAGTTATTAAAACGTGGAATCTTTTTGACATCGCAAACAGGAGCAACCAAATTCTTATAGGATTATGATTTCTTATTGGCGAAATGGTCAAAACTGTTTTACATTTGAAAATAGTACTGCACTATGTGAAAACACAACGAACTAGAAGAAAAGGAAAACTAGCGTTAACTTACCTGCAGCAGTTATCTTCGTCTGCGGGATCGACATGTCTATACTGATCAATAATCGGCCTCTTATTTCTTGGGTTAATATCACTACTCAGTAACACCCGACAGCTGTCATCACAGAACGTATAAAAAGTGTAGTTGCCAGTCTCCTTGGCGAGTAAGTAAGAGCGGTATCGACTTCCATAGTTATCAGCAAAAGTTCTTTTCTTCAAATGTGGAATATATTCTCTTTTAGTTGCATTGCTTGGGAAGCGAGGATCCGAAATGAGAGCTTTGATTGCCGTACCATTAATATCTGACCATTGCTCATTGAAAACGCTGTCCGCAGCTCCTTAAAAAGGCAAGTAAAAATACCATCATGATTATGTATTTTTTCTGTTCTAACACTTTATCGAGGCTTCATTCAATTAAAAAAAAATATTCTTGGGAGAGTTCTGCCGAATTGGAAACGCGAACCTCCATTTTTCATCCTTGTTCATGTTTACCATCGTTAACAACCAGTGCTCTTTCCCTGTGTTCCTCTTTTTTTCATTTTTTGCAATCTCAGGCTACCGTTGTCAAATGCCTACAATATTATTCTTAACGGGTCTTTAAATCTCGCACAATTCAGATAAAAAGTATCAAGATACATTAAACCTGTCTGCTGCAAGCCTAACTCGTAAGCAAGCTGTACTTGTATACTTGTAAGCCTTTTGTTCTTGCTCTTCACACTGCATGTTCTTGGTCGTTATAATCATCAGAAAAGTAAACAAATATTCTGCCATGATGGGGAAAGTGATGCTAAACATTACATGAATCTCTTGTAGAAAGAGCCACGCGCAAAAACACAAGCAAACAAATAAGCAAACATGCAAACAAAGAATGCAACAAAGGAGCAAACAGATGAATAATTATGTTATTGCCTGTAAATAATACGAGAACCTCTTAGGCCTAACTGCGGTCAAACGCTAAAAACAAGAAAAATACTGAAAAGATAAGGTTTTAATTTTTCAGTGTTTAAAGTTTGAAATTTAACCAGTTTCCTGTCGATTTACTAAATTTTTCGGTCTTTACTAAAAAATGTTCTGATTATTTGACAACGCCTCAATGCGAACTTGTCGATGCCATTGCATGGCAAAGTGATTTGGTCGTGAGCGGAGTATTGGCAAAGAAAGAAAGAAAAAAGCCCAAAAAATTTACACTCTGCAACTATTTTACATGCCCATTTCCTACCTTCAATTTATCGCAAATGATACCCCATGAAAAGACAGAGACGTAACAGTATTGTAATGCAGGTTTTATTTCGTATTATAATAAAGATAGGACTCTGCGCGCGCTCTGATTGGTCAAAAACCCATGTTTTATCAGAGTATAAAACATGGGAAAAGCGTGTTTTATTGTTTTTCGTCAGCTTTACCCTAGTGATAATTTGCAAGGGATGGCGGCGAACATTTTCTATGAAGCAATTCCGGACAAAATTCTGAGTAAAGCTGCAGAGATTGTCGAAGAAGCTTCTAAGTTCGAGAGGAAAGTAGAAGAAGCGAAATTAAATTGCTTCGATCGTGCGTGTTTTGTTTTTACTCGCGGCGTATAAAATCTCTATCATAAAGCGAATAAAGAAGCCTAAGTCATGTATTATACTGTCATAAAACACTCCGGACATTTGAGAACACTCGAGAAATGTAGAACTAACACTCGCCTGCGGCTCGTGTTTTCTAAATTTCCCTCGTGTTCTCAAATGCCCGTCGTTTATTTGTCAAATTAAAGCAATTATTTTCTGCATCTCAGTTTCTTTTATTATTATATATAATAGAGTATTTTGTTGGTTATTTTCTTGAGATTATTATGTCTACCGCGCATGTTCGGCTTCTAATCTTTATTTGAACCAAAATCTGTATTCATTTGGTATGAAACAAAAGCTTGTATAAGCTTCTGTATAAAATAGATTTTGCTAACTCATTTAAATGTGAGATGGATTGAAAAAAGGGGATCTACTTAATTAGAACCAGGCTTTCAGAATGGAAAATATGAAATACTTATTCAATTTACAAAAACCTGAGAAATGATTAAGAAATTAATTAATTAAGACTGCCGCTTGTTTTACGAAAACCTTTCTTTCGTCAGTGTTGACTATAAACAGTTAAATGTCTGGCACCTCTGTCCTTCCAAAATCTTAACTTAATGAACTGGTAATAGGCTCTCACACAACATCTCAACAAAATCACGAAATAACGACTTATTTTGAAGTTAGAATTTACGAAGTTTGGCTTCATGAAAAGGTAATTCCCGAATTTCAATTCTCATGGTAGTTTTTAATAGTGTATTCCTAATTAGTGTGGCACCGCTAAGCTTGACATGTTTGCATTCGTGAGACAGGCGTTGTTGTTAGATTCCGGTGAAATGACGTTTCAAACTTCAAAATTAGAAAATCCATCAGCAAAGTTTCTTTAATTGCATTTCTTAAATGGAGTATTGCAATCATTTTAATGAAGAAAAGGACTGCAATAGGAAATTAGAATGTACCGACTTAATATGATGAGCTTAGCTTCAGATTTTGGTTGAATTCAGTTCAATAAACCGTTATTAACTTTGGATTTTTTTGTAGCTTAAATGATTCACAAGGTTTATTCCATTACCAATTTATGGCAAATCGAAATGGCAATCAAACTACGCTTCCGATTCTAATTTTGTTTTTCAGTGTAGTAATTAAAAACCCTCAAGTCTGTCTTGAAACCTAGCAAAACGGACGATTCGTGACGATTCCTTTAAAGAGGAAGAAATTTAATGTGCCCATTGAAAAGAGTTGATAAGTCGAAAAGCAGAGCGACACGAAAATTCACTTTTTTGGCATAATTCTCAAAAACACTTCGAAAACTCGATAGTTTCTCACTTGACTTGTGCTTCTCATTTTTTCTCTTGTATTATCTTCTTCAGCTGTCTTTGTTGAGAAAGATACCGATGTCGAACAATACGCGAGAAAACTGAAGAGAAATTGATCAATTTGGACATTTACAATGGAAAGGTAATGAAAGCAAAATATAGACTGAATATAGGAGTGATCTACCTTAAAAAACGGAAAGAGAGCTCTTACCTTTAACAGGAGAGGAGAAGGAGAATATCGCCTATTGAAAGTTACAAAAGGGTAAACTGGTTTTAACAAGTTCAAATATTTTTTCCCTTCAATTTTAAGCATTAGTATATATGTTTTAACCGACCTGTAGCACAAAAGCGAATAGAGGACGTGGATTTCTCATGTTACCCCTTTGTAGCTACTGGTACTCACGCCTGATGTAAAAAGCATTCATTTTGTTCATAACCGATACGCGATTCACATGTGGAGTCTTTTTTTGTAAAGCAAGACTTGGTTCGTAGTTGCCTTGCACTGCCATCTGCCCGTCAATCTGCTAGATATTTGTAATAAGTGTGTGCCAATCTAGAAATCAGCCAATCCGCTTACAAGTTTGTGACAAGGTGTTTAGATTTCATCAGCGGTGCTAGTATTGTGCTAATGAACTGTCTATTGCAGCTTTCTTGTAGCATGTTGATTTGTTTCTTCAAAACAACGATGCTATTAAACCCTTTAAGTTCTTTGACTATTAGAAAGTTGAACTAAAATGTTTTACAGACTGTACGATGCAACCACTGATGGATTCTGAGTAAAACTTAGTTGCAGAAGAAGACTTAACGTCACCGTTATTGTATTTAGGCGCGATATCACCAGTGAAGCTATAGAAAAAACAAATAAAGCTGATTTGACTAGTGTCTGTTAATATTGAATGACAGAGATATTGGACAAAAGACTTTTTATTTCCCCCTTAAATCCTTGCGTCAAAGTATCTACACGTACATGGTACAAAATATGCAAAAGACAACTTTCAGGCACGGAATGCAATAACTGTGGTCGACAGCTTTGGATAAATAGAATCGAAAACAAATTAAGTACTAAATGGAACTCGGAAATTACAAACACAGAACGTCACTTGTTGGTTTACTGTATTTACTTTCAAATGTGATAAATATTCATCCTCTAATCACTTGTTATTGAGGTTTTCTTAAAGATTTCGACATACAGTGAACATATTGTGTCAGATATTTAATGCAGTACTTAAAAATATATAGAAATGATCTTTCGTTATAGCTACGACTGCATATTAGATGGGTGCAGCAGAAATTAACATAAGATCGTTTATACATCGTTTGCTGGATACAGCAAATATCACCAAAAATAAGTACTTATGCATTTATCATGTTGAGGCGCATCGCCATTTTTTTCTTTTTCAATATCATATGCATCTAAGTAACATCTTCGACCAAATATTAAATTGATAAATTCATATTTTTCTTTAAGTGGTTAATGGAGGTTTTTGTTCATGTTCTTTTGGGCTATAGTTACATCATTCATTTTAAGTACTGATATAGGTAATGTATTTAAAATTCCTCGTATTGTTTTGATGACAGACCATTTACAGCTCATGCGTTACGACAATAGAACAGAAGGTATTATCCGTGAGTACTTTGTGATTCTGACCTTTTTTGTTTACAGCAAGGGTTGTGTAAAAAGGCAGCGGTTTTTGATTTATATCAAGATAAATATCAGATAGAAGGTAAATTTTCAGCTCGGGGAATAAATGATAAAGAGAAAATGATCAGTAATGACACGAGCGTGGGACAAACGCTCTAACCAACTGAGCTACGAGAACTCTTGGTAGGCTAAGTCCATTTACTTTATAATTTATTCACCGAGCTGAAAATTTACCATCTATCATATTTATCACAGACATGTACGTTGTTTCAACATTATTGATCCTAGTATTTTAAAGGACGCGTGTCATATGATGAACCTAGTGCGTATAGCCTTAGTTAACCAAGGGTTCTCGTAGCTCAGTTGGTTAGAGCGCCCGACCGAGCTTGCCTGAACCACAAAGGATCAATATGCTCTAAAAGAACCCCGCGATCTATGTTGAAGGCCCGTTTTGTTGTTTAACCATAAACACACCATTTCACATTTATTCTAAAAGTAAAATTCGCATTTGTATGTTTGAGCTTTTTGACCAGTTCATCTGAATTACTGATGAACTGCAAGAAAAGTGCCGGCACAATCCTGTGTTACTTGTCTCTCACTTTATTATCCATTAAATAATGATACGATATTTTACATGAAAATCCTAAAACGAATTAACTTTGAGGTATATTAGAAATCTTATTACTCGACTACGTTAGTCAGAGGGTCAATCAGATTGCCATGTTGCCAGTCCAATATTTCCTAAGTATTGTACCCGCGCGCGTTTCGGTGGCATGTAATGGTTTACACTAGAAAAAGCTTGCATGGAAAATCATCTTTTATTTTCCACTGCTTTGTAAAACTACATTGGGGGATTCTTTATCGACAGAAACCCCCGCTGTTCTTTGGTCACAATCCAGTTCTTCTCTGGATGCTTTCACCCAACGGCGTCTTCTTCCATCTACAAAAATATTTTTCACTCGTGTAATAAATCTCTTATTAACCAAGCTTGCTCGGGACCGTACTTGGGGAATATCGGCCCTCGGCCTTTTCTGTACGGACCGAGCGCAGCTGACCTCGGAAGACCTCGGGCCGATATTCTCCCACTACGGCCTGGTAGAGGGAAATAAGTTGGATTCAAAGACTAGTGCGACGCTGGAGTCGTTTGTTGGCCCGAACAACGCGGCGTGAGAGATTGCAAGACCTATTTCCCAGTTTGAGATGAAGAAAAGATGGCGAGAATTGTTTCGCAGCGTATGGTAACAAAGGGAAAGTTATACTGATTGAATAATTTAGTAATACCGAGAAACATTGGTGTTGGAGTATTTCCATGTCTAGTTCCATTTCCTTTTTGTGTATAGAAAGACCAAGCGCTATTTAGCACATCACTTCTAAAAGTAATCTTAAAATGGTAACTGGAGTCATGCCACCAATCATTCTTCTATTACCAGATTACCTGAGGTTGCGTTCACTTCGCAAATGAATCCTTTTAAATTCTGGCAGCTCAAGTCATTAAATTTCCCGTATGTTCCTGGAGGGTATTCCTTAGCAATAACCGCGCATTGTCCATCACCCGAAGGCTCATACATTTGCCAGTGTGGATTGGTCAACGGTTCTCCAGTGATCCATTGCCAGTTTCGTCTCTTCCCATATCCTGTTTTAAGCCCGATGAACCACTCGTTATTCGCTGGATTGGAAAGTTTTTGAATTTCTCCCTTGACGAACTTCCACTTTCTTTCGGTCTCCAAGGTAACAAGCTGTCCTCCATCATCTCTACATTGGTTCTGACCACCAGTCCAAGATGAGATGTTTCTGCTGTAGAAGTTGTACCAAACATTGTCTTGAACAGCTATATTTGGGGAAAAGTATAAACACAACCATTACAGACTGGGATTCAAAAAAGGGGCGAAAACTTGACACCCAAGGCTTTTAGCTTTTCGCCCCTAGTATACAATGATTTTTTTTTGTGTCAGACTGAAATCAAGCTGGACTTAGAATGATGCAATGATTAGTTTTCAGGATGTGCCATCCTGTGACGTAGTCTGTGGAATCTTCAGACGCAAACTGTCCATCAGTTGTGACTAATGCGTCAAAGTAGATAGAAGTCAGAATAACAAATCTCAAACGAGAAACCGTCTAAAAGAAGGTCTAAAAAGGGCTAAAACCTCAACTAGCTGGTCCAATTTATAATCATGCAAAACCATTTCCAGCCACACCGACCTCACTGATTTATAGATAAGGAAGTTAGCTTTTTCAAAAAGGGAGACCGCTCCTTCTTTGAGTGATTTTAATTATGAAGAACGTTTCTAGAGTTGGTGAAGGGCTTGAAGTGACATCTGTCGAGCTTGATTGTATAACAAGAAATTATAATTATTCGTATTTGCGCCATAATGCTGTTTTCTATTTTCCAGGGAATTCAACCTTTCCTTGTTTCCTGTAGCTAAAATACGGGTTTTCTTCCCATCAGGCAATTCGTTGACTTGTGAACCTGCTTCACGATCGCTCCTCGACATTTGCAGAAATGCTTCTTTTTCACCTGACTGCGGTGAGATCTGAACTTTCGCATGCCTGTATGCATGGTTTTAGTTTCTCATGGCAGGTAAAATTAAATGAAATATATAGCCTGGTTATTTTAAAAGCACCTACACAAACATGAAACTCTTATTAAACCAGATGAGAATGATTCTTTGTCAGAAATTGGGGACGTGTTATTCGGTTCCTTGAAACAAGTACCAAGAAGATTGCCTCTGTCGATCAGAATTAGCGATAGAAATATAATTGAAGATGTAACCCGCCTCACGAAGGAAATGGACAGTGAAAGTTGCTTTTTACTAAACGCATTTGTGTAGAAGCAACAGCTTTAGAGTTTTTAATTCTGGGTGAGCAAGGAAGCAAATATTTCACCTCAAAACTAGGTCTAGTGATATCAGAAATATTTATGACCATAAAGGTTCTATGCCACTACTGTACTTCACGTCGGGATCGAATTAAACGCGTTACGTTTATAATTTACTCACAATAGCTTAATAACTTACCTGAATGAAATTTCAGCGCACTAACGGCAACGTTAACCTAAACAAGAGAATGCATTTCTTAAACAATGTGAAATTGTATCCCTTTTTGCTGTCAAAAAGCAATAACATATCATCTTGTCTTGAAGAATTCTTACCAAAATTAAAAGATAAAGATCCGCTAATAATGATTTCTGTAAAATGTTCTTGGAATCCATTTCCCTTTTTAATTGTAATCAATACACCCCAAATCGAAAACGATTCTTAGCACCAATTGGGCTTTGTTTGATTGGGAGGATCGTGGACGTCAAGGTAAAAGGAAGAGTTAAACTGAGATACCAACTGTTCAAATATTTATCCTCCCAAGTGCCGATTACGAACCGTGCAGCCATTCTCTTTCTTACTGTTTAAAAAACAATAATATTAGATTCACTTTGTGTACAGGAGGGGACGTTTTCGTCAACATTAAGTGTAGATTGACGAATCATATTTCCTGCAGCTGACACGCTCTCGTTCTTGTTGATGTTACATCCGTTTAATTTTTTTTTTCTTGTTGCTGTTTTAATTTAAATAATTGTGGAAGGTCAGGCAAAAGAAAAACCTTTACTGCAGCAATGAACACTTCTATTGTTTCTTAAATGTAAAATGAATGGCTCGCTCTTTGAAAGTGTAAATGTCTGGATTTGTATGGATTAAAGATAAATGTTTTATTAAGTAATTTCAAAGAAAACAACTTGCCTTGGGTTTTAACGGCTAAAGCACCTCTAATTTATGTTGTCATAATCAACTTCATGTCTTCTTGTGCGATGCTGTTGGCTTAAACATCTTCGCCGTCTTTAAAACAAACAGTTTCTCCGTATAGCACTGAACATGTGATATTTATCTACAAGTCGAGCCCTAAACCAGTGAGCTGCGATGTCCAGCACTTTCATGACAGAATTTCTTTTTTCACTTGCGACATAATTTATTCATATGGCAGTTTTTGTTACTTTCGTTAAATCATCCCTTACTTAGTAAGCAAATAATAAACGATTGTTTAGATGATTTTTGATATGAAGCATTCCAGCTTTTTTAGCTTCAGCTTAGAAAATTGTTGAGTCAGAAAAATCGAGTAGACTAATTAATAATTAAACACAGTGTGTTTAAATGCTAACCGGTTGTTTCGCCTGCAAGTCGTTTTGCCTACATGGAAATCGATTTGCATCTCCCGAACACTTGTTGAGAAAACGTGCTAATGAACTAGTTGTTTACCAACAGGACGAGTTAATGTAGTAGAACAGAGGAATGAACTTTACCGATGCGAACGAGTTAATATAGAATTTTGTTGTAATTTGTAAAAGTAATGTCACAACCCACGACTTACCGAATGTTGACTATTTTTCTACAATCCAAACCCGAGACTTTTCGGAATTTGCTTCAGTTTCCCGACTTATTCGATGAAAAAAAAATGGAAAACGGGTGGTAGCTGAAAACTAAATGGAGAAAGCCTACTCTCAGCAAAGAAAAGATTATTTTCGTTGACAACTGGCTTGTTTGTAACGAAAATCATTCATGGCGATGCCGGCTTCTTCGTTTCACTTCTGCAAATGCCGTTTTGTAACATGCAACTCGGAGTGTTCTGGAGAATGCTAGAAATTTGATTTTATGCATAATTCCGAACGCTTCCCGACCAGATGAACCTTGCTTTGAGATACACGTCAATTGATATCAGGGCCGTAGCCAGACTTTTAACATAGACGAGGCAAAAGCACTTACCCACAGGCCCGAACGTGGCTTTCAGAAATGCGCCCTGGGGAGTAGCTCAGGATACTGTTCTTGCACTTTTACTGAGGTATTTCTACAGAAACGTAGCCTGTTCCACTCGCCGTACCCCACTAATCGAACGCCTGGAACAGGCTAACAGAAAAGTCAATAACGTTCAACCGGGGAATATCTTACCAACTGATCGTTTTCATTTTAGGGAAAATCTAGACGAGGCAACCTCCTCGTCTTGCCTCTTGCTAGCCACGGCCCTGAATATCTAAGAATTTTTTATTGTCAAATGAAACTGCAACAAAACAAATTTAATTGCCTCTTGGCAATTTTACGTCCATATCTTCCGAGCAGGAAGATTGAGATGGTGTAGGCGAATCGACTTCGATGCGGGCACTCGTACAGGCGAATCGACTTATAGGCGACACGACTGACATCCGTTGAAATGAATAAACGAATACATGGTCAGACTTAAGACCAACAAAACAATAACTTGTTGTGAATATTCCGTAAAGCACTTGTATAAAGTCAACAAAAGACTGACAAGGAAGATAGATTATCGATGAAAATAATAACAAGAGGGGAGCACAGCTACGATTTCAAATTCAAATAAAAGGCTTTGAAACGGATTCTCTCGAGAGCAGTTGAGGCCATGTGGGTGGAAATGTAAAATAAATGTGAGTTTCAATACAACCGAAGCATGGATCGACGATCGAGAGGTACTGCC
This sequence comes from Blastomussa wellsi, assembly GCA_947652115.1. NCBI lineage: Eukaryota > Metazoa > Cnidaria > Anthozoa > Scleractinia > Plerogyridae > Blastomussa > Blastomussa wellsi. The sequence goes on along the minus strand of OX393562.1, from coordinate 22,193,164 downwards.
TGACATAGGTTTCAATTCAGATAAAGACTAGCTGTTGTTATTTTATTTAGGTCGACGTCTCAATGAACGTAGGGAGCAAATGGTCAAACATCGTTTTTGTTAATCTTATTTTGGGTTAATTATTTCACAGTTAATTTGTGTCGACAGGTTTGAAGCTTGTCTCTAAAATTGTCTCGCTTCTTTATTCAGCTTTTTGTAATGCAAATGAGAAGAACAAGCGTAGAGAGTGAGCACGAGTTTTAACGGGTGTTCTGTCAAATTACACAACAGTTCGGTCCTGAGAAAGCATCGGGAAAAAAAGAGGGTTCGGCAGATTCATTTATCCAAGGTAGGTTACTAAAACGATCTTTGGCTGGAACTGTTTTCGCAGTCCTGTATTCCTGAGCTTCCTTTGCAGTCTATTTGCATTGAAGTAGCCAAACAACCGACTTAAATCTTAGATGGAAGATAACAGTTCCAACTGTCTTCACAATGCAGTGACGGTCGTTACCAGTAAAAAGCACTTCATGATCAAGAAATTCAGTTGCGAAAGAAGTAAATACTTTATGCCCTAAACTACAAATATTTTACCAAGTAAATTTCTTTTAGGGGATATTTTTCCAAGCAAGTACTTTTTTAGTTTTTTTGGTTAATGGACATATTACCCTTTTTGCACACGTTCACGGCACCTGCTAAAAGGAATATCCGAGTGTTTTAATTTCTTGTTGTTTGGAAGGAAAATTTAAATGGATACGTCAAAATGTTTACAGATTTGTGAAAAATTCAAAATTGTGACCATGAATTTAACGGCAAGGTTAAACTTTTAACGATTTTACTTTAAAGAAATGATTGTTGCTGTTCTCAAGGATCAGTTTTATTTTAGCGTTAAGTTGTTGCCATTTGCTTAATAGTTTTTTATCATCACACCTTCTCTAAAGTCCGCCTGCTGCCTCCGGCTTAGGTAAACAATGGTCTGGCATTTTCACTTTTTTTTAACTGTATTGAATCGATGACTCAAAACTCCAGCGTTCATGAATGACGGTCTTTACAAAGCTTAAGGATTTCATTTTATTTTTGCCGGTTTCGGCTTCTATTTACGGTGAATGGTTCATTAACAAAGCAGACGATCGGGAAAGATCCGAAAATAGAACGCATCTGATTTTTACGCGCATTTACACGTTTTGAAAAATCAACGAAGCATCATACACCAGCGTTGATAATCTCACTTAATTTTCTAGTAAGTTGACCGGTTTTTTCCAAAGTGGACAGAAAACAATCGAACAAAATAAACGAATGTCGCCACATTAATGGCACTTCCAAGCATATATAAACAAAGCTTCAGATAAATGACTGAAAGCTTATCAATAGATGACAAGCTTCGAGGAAAAATATTCTCTAATTCCTCTAAAAATTATTGGTTGGGCAGTAAGATGCGTTTGATGTCGGTACTTTGGTCCTTTTAAACCATAAGAAAAGCTTTCAGTGTAATTCAATAGAGTTTAATTGGGCCGGAAAACTTCTAAAAAATATCAGGTTTAAGAAATATCTACTAATTAAATTTGAGTTTCGAGATTTGAGTTGAATTTGGAGTTACCTTGTGAGTGAGATCTCCTTTGGGTACAGTCAATGCGGTGTAAGAACTGCTGGCGTGAGGTGAATCTCTAAACAGTTTTTATTGTTGCTTTTGATCTTTACTTATTTTTCCTCCATAATCTTCTTGGTCAACGATGCTGTAAACTAAGTATGTACTGTAAATACAAAGATTGTTGGTTTTTGTAGTAATAAGCCCCGCGTTGCTGCTTATTTTTTAATTTCAGAAAGTCTCGCGGTTTATTTTTAAACTTGTTTATTGCAACAGAGGCAGCTAGTAGTAACTTCAAAGCATGAATTTCGATTGAAAATTGAAAAGAATAACCAATTCGGTACTGATAGTAGGTGCACAAGGTGTCGTTTGTTTCCTTTTCGTTTTATGAGCATTAGCAAAAGTTTGCTTTCATAGGCACATAATATATAAGCAAATTTCATTAAAATACAGTTGGTTTGAGGCGTTAAAAGTTCAACGCGCTCACCAAAAAAATCCCATGTATGTTAATGAGTATTTTCAAATATGCGTGTATCAAAATGGAGAGCCACGTCGAATTTGTTTACTCGATGTAGTTGAAAAGAATGAAAATTCCACAATATTTTAGTTTAGTCAGAGGTTTTCATCAGAAAATGTTTCAGCAAATGGTGACGACTAACGCTAAAAATAATCTGATCCTTAATCTGATTCTTAGGATTAAAACATTTTTAAAGTAAAGTAAAGTCGAGATTTAACCTTGCTGTTAAACACGTGTCTTACACTTTGTCTTGCCTTTCTACAAACATATTGACAGATTCATTTTTCTTTCCAGTCAACACTAAATTTTAACTCTTGGATATTTCCTTTATAGTAGGTTATTTGCTATAGGTTTTACTGACTTTTATCCAAAGTTCAAATTTATGTTAACAGGAAAACCGGACTGACGCGGCTCGCTATTATGCTGCGCAAACTAATGGCAGAAAATGCATAAACCTTTATACCATTCTAAGGCTTATACAGCCTGTCAAGAGAGTTCCGTGTAAACTTTTTGCTTTGCCCAAAAATCAAATCCAATATAAAATGCATTCAATTTGTTAGGATAGGAGCGACGTTTTGTAAAAGCGATTTGGCCAAACGAAGTAAACTTGATGACTGCATAATAATATCTAGCAGCAGGTGCTGGTCGTAAAACTTGTGTTGACGGAGACTTCGTAGTTCAGCTTTCAAACATTTCTTGGATGGAAATAGTGCAACAACTGAATGTCTTAGAATACGGGAAACGGAAGTGCGAGAGCCGTAGCCATTAATAAAAGAAGTTGGCAAAAGAAAAACCGCAATGCCGTTGTATTGGTCCCCCTTAATCTGTTAACGTGAAAAAAACCATTTGTATTTTAAAATGCCGCTTCTTCAATTCTCATTCCGTATGAAGGTGCTCATATGCTCATAGATAGCATAGTTATGTTACACCAACTAAAGGTAAGTAATATGGGCTTCGAACGTTCACATATGATGCCTAATTGCGTGGCCTTACAGACTACCGAGTTTTATCGCCATCGACTCAATCATGTTCGATCTTTTGGATCATAGAATATACTTAAAACTCACCGCTAAATGGTGTAAGAAAGAATTTAAAGATGAAAGTGCCGTTTGTCGGTCATTCAGCGATGGCCTGAACCGAAATTTTTGTCTATTTCTTAATGGTTGATAATTTAAAAAGAAATACAATCATTAAAAAAGAAATTAACAAACGTGCTTTGGAGGAAGTGGATTACACGTAGAACATCCAATCAAGAATAGATAACCCACAAAGTTAGTTTTATTTGCAGAGGCCACTTTAGGTGACTTAAGCAAAATTAGTAGAAAAAAATATGATGAATTTAGGCGATGTGTCGAGAGGGTGAATGAGCCCAACTTTGAACTCTTTTGTAAAATGTTCGGAATTGTTTTATCTTTCTCTTATTGATGTTACAGCGTACAACCGTGATATGCGACATTTGAACAATATAAATGCTATTGTTGTGTAATCACTTTGCAGTCAAACGAAAACAAAATAATTTCTAACTTAGTAAAAGTAAGAAAAACATCAGTCACATAGGAGGGGGCATCTCCTTTATTGATCAGACATAAGTTGCCGTAGGAAAGTTATTAACGCAATAAACGTAGTAAACAAAAACACGGAAATTAACTAACAAAATTTCCAAAATGAACTGATTAAAAGCAGAGATGCCGTCGAAGTGACAACTCCTAACGGACAAACTCCTTAAATATAAAGACGGAATCCATCAGGAAGTTGAGTAATATTTATTTAAGTTGGACAAAAATCGAGTAACAGAATAATTTAAATCATATTGCGTTATTTTTTACTCTTTAGAAAAAGGTATGGATGTAAGTAATTATTTGTGATAACACCGACAACAATTTCTTATCAGAGCTCGAGAAAATGAATTTTAAAGATCACAAGCTATAGGCAAAATCTTGTGTGTAGCCATTTTGTAAAATCGTACTTAAGCGATTCAGTGGAATTATAGTGGAACTTCGAAATTTGTTTTCGATGTTTGGTGTTGTTAGAAAAGATTTCTTTTGATAAGATATTTGAAGCAGTAACTCAAAAGTTTGCAATAATGTGTAAATAATTTTGGTTCAACAATTTCTTATCAGAGACTGAGAAAATGAATTTCAAAGCTCGCAAGCTATAGGAAAAGTCTCACATCTTTTAAGCGATTCAGTGGAATTCAGTGGAACTTCGAAGTTTGGTGTTGTAAATAATTTTGGTACATAATTTTGTCCAATAAATACTCGAAGTCCTAACGGATTCCGTCTTAACTTCTTAGCAAAATTACGTAACCTGCATACCAACGAATCTACATACCGGCACAAAACTATCTTACAATAACAACGTGAAAAATTATATTTAAACAGCCAAAACGAACGACCGACTGCTTTCTTATCATCATCATCATCATCATCATCATCATCCATCACCTATTCGCCACACATTGTATACGAATTATAGAGTTACAGTTGAAGCGGAATAGTTGGGCTTGGAGACCTCCACGAAACCACCAGGCTTATAGAACTGAGGAGGCCACCTCGGTTAACAATATACTTAAAATTAGGCTGTGAAAGTGCGATCACCTTTTACTTAAAAGTAGGAAAGCTTGTTGGTTATTGGCAGAGAAATCCAAAGTTTAGGACCTTGGCAGAGTATCGAAAACTGCTTAAGATTTGTACGACAGTGATGTGATAGATAACAACTGGCTGATCTAGTGTCATAACTGTGTACTTGACAACTTGTTGGGAACAAATTGAGAAACATCGGAGGCAGCAATTGGTTCTGATAATAGAACATAAATTTAGCTATTTGAAATGAATTGACTTGAAAGATATCTAAGATGCCAATTTAGCAAATAAGGGAGCAGAATGTGATCGATGTCTGCTTAAGAGGGATTGGGCACTAGCAGCTTCTTTGGCCTTTTTCGCAAAATCTACCCGTATGACCCCACTTCAAAATTTTAGAAATTATTAATAGGCTCTGATGAAACATTCATGCGAAGTAAAATGAAAATTTATAAGACAAGTTTTGAGCTATTTTTAAAATAAACAAAATATCACATTTTCCTACTTTGCGAAAAATATGTCTCACCGATTTTTATGTTGCATGAATTTTAATAATAAGAGACAATTTCTGGAATTTTGAGGTAGGGTCGTAAAAGGCCATTGAAACTTCTAGTGCCCAGTCCCCTTTTTAGCACTCGGTTGTTCACAGCATTTTTATTTTTCAATTGTCGCGTATAATGTTTGTACACTACAACACATAGTAACAAGAGAAAGATTAAACGTTTCTGCAAATTTTACAAGAGTTAAAGTTTATCTCCTCAAAACTGTAGCAAGCCACCTAAAAGCGTCTTTTACTTTCTTGTTATTTTACTGAAAAATTCATACACCTCTCAACAAGGCTTTGCAAACTGGCGAAGATGGCGAATAAACTTGAAAGATTTACCTAACATTAAATTCAATAAACAGTATTGGCGCTGAGCATTTATCAAAGCACTGAAGGGTTGAAACTACAACTTTTGCCAGTGGATTATAGTTTACGGGTAATCCCGGGCGTCGGCATGGAGATCAATTGCGGTGAGCTAAGTTGATCAGTTGTTACCACCCCACATCCAACAAGCGCGAACGAAGTACTTATATTAAACCACAGTTTTTCTTGCTGTAGAAAATGCGTTTCGCTGAAAATGCACTTAATAATGAAACATTCCTTGCGCAGCCTTGCGAAATATCACCTGATTTTAGCCGACGAGTTGAGATATTTGCGCGATTATGGCATAATTGCTAAATAACCGAAGTGTTTAAACCAATCAGGAGACTAGAAATTGCAAAGAGATGTAAGATTGTACAGTTTCTTTTCATTACGTATGACGTCAAGTATCCGTGGGTAGACCGTTTACACTGAACTGATAGCTTTTTGTTCTCCCTAATTATTTTCATCGCTGTTGACAGATAATTGAATTTACAAAACGTATTTTCCCTTGGATGCAGTTGCTTCTACAAATTACCGCTACGCTTCGACGTTTCTTTTTATGATTTCACGTACTTCAGTTACCACAGTGTGATAGAGTCAGTCATTGTAAATTTTCAACTCTAAGTGCAATTTATTGGAAAAATATATTTTCTGTATTATCAAAAGATCAATACCCTGAGGCGAACTGCACTCTTAATTTCTGCGACACTAAGTTGTCGAAGGTAAGCTTTTTGTTATTCCCTTCCCAGCGAACAATCTGATCTTTTGGATAACGTTTGAATTTGATAATTAGTCAGTGGTTCATTGATGGTGTTGAGCGACAAGATATTGCAAAATAATGCAACCTTCAAAACGTGCGTTCTGCGTAAAATTCTCAGTTACGTTTTCTTCCTAATTTTCTAGTTGCAGTATGCTTTCTGTCTTAAATATCAATTTCATTTCTACAAATAGCTAAGGGTTGAAAGTATTCGAGAGCGAACCTTTGGGATTTAGATCGATTAAACATTGGCAAACAGTTAATCGGGGCGAGTTGGGCCGGGCTTGTAGAAGTCCCTTCAGATTTCCTTTGAACCGCAAAACTAATTAAGATCTCTGTTGTTCGACTCAGTGATATACTTACTGAATGCCACAAATTTGGATTATTTTTTTTTTGTTATTTTCCCGGTGCTGAAATTGAAATAAGTAGTTCGAGGCAAATGCCATGTGGGAGTTCTTGTGAAAAATAAATTAATCTTTATCAAAGAGAAACAAATTTTGCACCTTCGAATTCGAAGGAGGCAGAAGTTGTCGGAATCGATGAGTCGTCCTTTTCCCTTTATTACTAGAGTATTACATCGTATTAGCAGTCGCATTAAGAACTAATTGCTACTTGATTGTTGCTAAACGATCTCATCTTCAAACAGGGGCGTAATAACAAAGAAAAGAAACGACCTGAAATTCCTTAAAAAGTGCCTTTTAGTCATCAGTTGGGTTGCTACCGAAGCGGATCAGATTGTACGACAGGTGAGAGAGAAAAAAGCGGCAAGAAACATTTTGCCCTGACCTGTTTAGGCTGTGTTGTACTGTTTAGCTTGGTTTACAATGTCTCATGAAACACTTAAAATAACAAAATAACCACAAATCGTGAAACTGAAGGTGACCATATAGCCCTTGAAATTGTCAGTGAAATTCAGGTGTTTACTTGCGTTACAGAGAATAACGTTCTTTATTTTATTGAAATTAAGTCGAGGAAGTCAGCATCGTAGAATGCCTTCTTGTAATCTAAGCAGCGTCGCCATTGAACAAAAGCACGCTAACATTTTGCTAACAAATGGCAAATGCAGTTATGCTAAGCAAGTGGCTATAGCTAGAGGCCTTTTACAGACAATACAACGGGAAATAACGATCAATATAGGTCCAAGTGTATTTTCATGTAGATGAACCCTTATCACTAGCAGACTAATGAGGAATCAATCGATATTTTTATGTCTACACAATGGCTTGTTTTCTCTGACTGTTCATAATAATGGTCAGGTATGCTAAGACGTAACGAAAAATTCAACCGAAAAATTCTTAAAATATTTTTGTGGAATTAATTGGTTGATATTTAGATGTATTTGAAAAGAAAAGGGGGAGACGAGTTCTGTTTAGAAAGCTGTAAGCCAAATGTTAAAATGTAGGAGTGTTTAGTTTAAATTGCGGATGAGTCCGAGTTTCGGCGGTTTTATTGGATAAGAAGTGACGTAATAACAAAAGGGTTATCGGTGCTTAAGCACTTGAATGTGAAGCCATGCAACAATCATGACAGATTGTCTTCGCCATCCACCTACGCACGCGATTAAACGTAAATACGTGGTTGACAAGTTGAGTCTATTTTCTTTGTGTTGTTTATCTTCATGCTCAATCACAAATGTCCAGCGGAAATGTGATTCTGCTTAGTTTGACTCTGTTGTTGAATTTCTTTTAATTTCACCATTACAGGTCAAAATGAATGGGACAAATATCTCGTCGATAACCAACGTCTCTACTGAAGGAGAAACAGAATGTGCATTCGAAAACGCAAGTAGCACCACTATAGCTCTTGTGATCGCGGGGTTTGTCTTGGTTTTGTTTTCCTCTCTAGTCGGCAATTATTTCTTAATCCGAGTTGCACTCAGCGATAAAGAAGCCAGAAAAAAATTTCCCTTCAACTTTTTAATAATCAACATGGCGATTGCAGATATCATAAATGCCTCTTCGGCTTCACTTGTGTTTATCTTGTTTCTGGCCATTGGCAGACTATGGGTGTCTGGGATCTTTGGACAGGTAACCTGTAAGGTATCCTACTTCGCAGTGGGGTTTTCCGTCGCCGCATCCATCCTCACCGTTGTCGTGATGGGATTGGACCGCTTCATGGCAGCACACGCAACTATAAGGCCGCTGACGAAGAGAGGCGTCAAACGTGCAATGGCGGTGATATGGGTCTCGGCGGGATCATTGTGTATTCCGTATTTATACATTTTTAGAGTGGAACAAGGCCCCGATGGTAGGCATTATTGCGTCAGGAGGTGGAGCGAAGACGCAGAGAAAAACCTTCAGTATTTGGAGATAGAGGAAATGACAAAGTTCGTCCTCTTGTATGTCCTTCCACTTATATTTATGGTGGTTTGTTATGCCATTATTACGTGTAGAATTCGCAGAAGAAGCCAACTTCCTGTAGGAAAGAACTCTCGATCCAAAATCGTGCAGCAGAATCAACGTGTTGTGCGCATGATTATTGCTATAGTTGTCATATTTGCAGTTTGCTGGTTTCCAGTGCATGTTAATCACTTGCTACGATCATTTGACGTGAAGACATACTGCAGTCTCCCTGCTTTCCTTCCTCTGTCGTTTTTTTGGCTGGCTCATTTTAACTGCGCCATAAACCCCTGGATTTGGTTTATGTTCAGTCGACATTTTCGAGGCTTGCTGAGGGCGACAACTATTCAGTCCATCGTCGGTCGATGGACTGATTCCCGTAAGGGTGAGAATGGACACATGCCACTGAATGCAAAGCGGAAACCGAAAATACACCGAGAAATAAAAGAAGAGAACAATCATGCTGTGACAGCCGAACAGATGCTTTTGTAATAGTTTCAGTTGTAACGAACAGTAGATGAACAATGAACACTAGATAGTAACTCTAAAACGCTTCTATCTCTTACTATACTGTCTTGTGAATAGTAGTGCAAGACAATGTTTATCTTCCATAATTGGATTAAATGCCTCTGGCGCTAATTCAATTTTGGGAGTTTGAAAATTGCTTAACTCGTTGACTATGGTAATAGATCTGTTATTCGTGTTCATATTTTCAAGAGGTGAGAGGAGATTAAAAAAGACCGCCTTCCTGGGCCTCTGTACGAATGTGGCCGAAACTGGATTTACAGTTTATCTGTGGTCACACTGTGACCCAATTTTAAACGTAAAGTTAATTATGCTAAACTACTCTGACAAATTCTGATAATGTTGAGTGGTACTTACTGCATGAAAGAGAGTCGCTTTTGTTAAAGGGGGAAGGAAGGCCATGGGCTAAATCGGATCCGCATTATGGGGCATTAAAATGCGAGAAAGATGTATAATGTATTTTATGAAATGTAATGCATTTAGTTTGTCACCACTGAAGTTGCTACCCTATACAAAGATGTTTATTTATTCATGTATATAACATTCTATAATGTGCCAGTTAATAATGATAATGACAGTGACTGTATCAGTGGCAGTGGCAGTGGCAGTGAAAGTGGCAGTGAAAGTGACAGTGACAGCGACAGTGACAGTGACAGTGACAATGATAGTGATAACAAATGAACTCAGCTCCATCAATTGGCCCGGTACTTCAGAGACTGAACAAGCAAGGACTGTATAATAATAAAAATGACATTAGTTATTTCAGTTAGTTTTAAATTTAATTAAGGTTTGTAAGTTTGTAGAGATATTTTATTGATGTACATAAGTTTTAGGAGTTTCACTATAGTCAACGGGTTACGCCTACTTACTCGCCCCTTCGTAGTACTTTTATGATTGTATATTATATAGCATACAGACGTTTTTACTGCTTACATAATAATAGCTTAAGTGTCAGCGTATTTAGCACTTGTGTGCTAATTGTGGACCCTAAATATGAAACAAACAAATATGTAACCAGTGCAATAAACGGAAGAGGGTCCATCGGAAGCGGTTCTGTGGAGAAGTGATTTATGCTCATTAAAGAAAATCAAAAGAATGGCCCGATTTATCCCAGAGACGGATAGTCCGTCAAGACAGATCATCCGTCTAGTATAAATACGGAATGAACTTTGGGACGAACTATCTGTGTGTCTTATAGGTCTTTAGACGGGATTAGTTCGTGGGTCAAGACGCAATATCGCGCTAAGTTGTCTGGACGGATGATCCGTCTGTTTGTCCGTATTTATACACAGACGAATTATCGGACAGATTACAGTTCTCTGCCCAAATTCATCCCAGACGGATGATCCTTCTCTAGTATAAATCGGGCCAATATAAGGAACACGAGGGCCGGCCTCCGCACGTACCGAAAGTCCAAATTTCTTAATATGAGTCCGGCCGAGCAAACGACATTTGTAAGATTGTATGACGCTTACGCTCTATGTGTGATTTTGTTTTTGTATTAATTTGTTTTCTTCAGTTTGATTTTTATCAAACGTGTCTATAGCGATCACTTTGCGGTGGTAGAACTTCCACAACACACAAGCCGATTTTTCTGGGTCGGCCGGTACAGTAGCTCTTGCGGCGTCTCACATGAAGTTGCTTGCTACTCTTCGGAAGAACAACAGGAACGAATGCACCTAGTCTAAAAAACAACAGCAACTTCTACACTAGAGAACCAGTAGAATTACATGACTGCGAGACCTGCCGTACACTTGTCATTTTTGGTCGACAAATGCCCAGATGCCATTAAATTCGCGTTTCACGTTAAAATAATAAGCTCGAACATATTTTAAGTAAAATAATTTTCTTCATGTTGAAATTGTTTCTTATTTTAATTCGTAAAGTCAAACCCTATGATTAAAGAAGTTTGCGCTATTTGGGTTGATTTTCATGTTTTTGTATTTTGGTATTTGAAAATGTGTGAAATATTAATTTCCTAAAGGAAGAAAAATAAACAAAATTCACTTTTCGAATAGTCCTTTTGCATGCCGATTACGTCAGTTGTTTAATGTTGACTGCCATGCAGGACTTGCGAATTTCGTCCCAAAATTCTGATGCCTTCATATTTTTAAGATCGTTTAAGTGGATAGTATTTTCATCTTTGCAACCTTTGGAACTTCCTTCATGATAACATTCGCAAGTTTCCAGCTCGAAACCGAGGCTGCGGGGTTAAATTAGCTACAATATGTACGAGGGGCTGTATTTCAAACTTAAAAGTCATAATTTAAATTGGATGCAAGTCATGCCGCTCCTGATCTTTGCGATAAAAATCGAAACAAATTGGACGACAAGACTCGTCACTCTTACGGAATGACAGTAAACGATAGATAATAAAAGCAATATGAATTTCACATCGCACGTCCATCGTTTACAACTCAAGAAGGTCGACAAACCGTCAGAAAAATTTATGGAAAAAGGTAAGATCTTTCTATTTTCATTCAGTAGCAAATGAAAAATCGAGAACGTTTAAAAATTAAATATTTAATAACCGTGGATACACTTAATCGTTAACCTTTTTATTTATATGGCGCACCATACATACATACACTTTATTTCCACTTGAATTATCAGAGTAGCTCTATTGAGCTAACATCTTCGAGAAATCTAATCCCACTCAGCATACAGAGAACAAATAACGCTCGAAACGGGAAGGCCGGCTTATCTGGTTGATTCGCGTAATTCTCGTATTAATACTTCTAACCAACTACAACTCCGGTAAAACGTGGCTTAAAGTTAAGATTTCGGTCAATAAAACTGTTAATATTATAGTCATTTTTACTGGAACTCGCCCTACACAGAGTTAAATGGCTTACAAGACTGACATATTTACGGACTTTATTATAAGCCGCAGCTGCAGGGAGGAAAAGCAGATACATAACAGAATCCCCAGTAGCTCTGAAATGGAATTGGTATTGAAATGTTTATTGAATTGAATTGCTGAATTGCACACTAGTTGTCAATGCAAAGCCTTCAGAGGCCCTTAAGTTTATGAAGTGATGTCAAAACGGGACGCGAAACCGCGGACCTTTCACGGCGCTTCGTTACAACTAAGTAGCGTTACAACTAAGTAGCGCTACTTACTAATTTACTTACAATCATCCATACATAAGTTTCCACATTCTTGGCTCAAGGGGAACTTTATATTAGAATGAGGTATGCACTTTTGCACGTTTTCTCAGAGCTTGGTTTGCTATCAAAATAGCAATAAATATTAACTATAACGCTTTGACTGCCACATGATAGCGGCGTTGGATCAAGATCAAAGGGCGTACCACTGACAGAAGGAAATTAGTAACACTAAATTCTAAAGCTAAAACAATCAGTTCTATATTTTAATTATACAGTAACAGTTGTTATGGGAAACTAAAATGTGCGCTGATTTTGACGGAGAAACAGCTGTGTTCTATCAACCAACGGAACAAAATAGTGAAGCCGTCACGAATATATAACTCGCCACCGATGCCGACCGAGTTTGTAAGGGACTAATAACTGCTCACGGCAAATATAACGTATCCTTCCTTACATTAAGCAATAAATAAAACCTTAAGAGTTACTTTCCCTGCGTTTGTTTAACCTGCTCTTGATGAATTTTTGGTTTGGATCATTGTAGTGTGTATTCTTGGGTAAGAAGCTAAATTCTCATAGTGCATTTCTTCACTTACTTATCTATCTCACTTATATATTACTTATCACTGTCACGCAATTAAAAACTAAATTCGAAACAATTCAACTACAGAAGCTAAGAATTTCTGATAGTGTAGGTGATAAATAAGTCTCAGGCCTGTGCGGTGTGCCGTTCGCGAGTTATTTGCCAAAACGTTCCATGCAAATTTACAAAGCTCAGTGTGAAAATGTCTTGAGGGGCACAAGTATGGCCGCAAATGTGGCGGAAAACTCAGATATTCAAAATGCTCTGTTTTCAAAATGAAGGGCACTATCGAGCTCAAAATTTGCGAAAAGACACAGTTTTAGTTCACCTTACACCTAATGGCAACGAAAATTTAACAGGCCTAGCCAGAATTTTATTACGTCACATAAAAACCAAGAATAAATGCGTACCGGCGAATTAAATGCTGGGGGCAATCCTGCGTTTGCTTGTGTCCCATGCACGAAAACTGGAAATAACTATCTCAGTGCCCAGTGGCCAAGAGGGTTACCCAAAGAAAGACCATGCGTATGAGTCTTTTCACTTAACCCTTACTAAGTAAAAACGTGTAACATGCGACAACTAGGCAACTTTTAACTTCTGGCTACCACAAATGACAAGTGTCAACACGGGATTCAGTTTTAAATAGTTTTGCCGTTCGTTTGTTTCTTCCTCATTTGACTTATCTAAACCTGTAACTCAAAAGGAGAGTAAGAAAATTGTAATTAGCTTTGAATCACAGGGTTGTATTGATCTACAGCAATCAAAAGCTTCTCTAGTATAGATGCACTTCCACAAAGAACAGTGAAAAATCACCTTGTTCAAGAAAGCACTGAAATACCCGATAAATCACACACAATCTATGTTTATGATACAAATATTTATTAATAGAAGAAATCGTTCAACAAATTTACAAACCTCATGCACATTAGAAAAGACAAACGTAAAACTATTGTATTATTTACAACCTGATACAAAGTTTTTGTACAGAAAGCTGTTTGTTGCTATTTTATTGCCGTATCCGTTGCTGCAACTTCGAAATCCAATTCCTCGAATTTAAAAGACAGTGCAACCAGGACCAGAGAGAGGGGGTCGGGGTTCCGGACCTGCCTTCCCTAACAGAATTGTTTTCGAATTCCTGGATCCGCCCCTGAATGCCATGTAAACACAAACGAAATAACTGCAAGCCAGCAAGAAGTCCCGCTTATCTACTGTATAATAAATCCAAGGTAATTTTTATGCGTGTAAACCCACCATGTTTCGATACAAATATTTCAGTAGGCACTGGGAGGAATGGATATTCCTTTCTGTTTCATAAATAAAGGCGAAAAACACTAATTGCTTGAAGTATATATGTCATAGCCCCTAAAAAGAAATTCAATCTAATACTACTTAGACACTACCAACACTTGTTTATTTACATTAAAGGAGCACTGTAATGACTATCACTTCAAAAACACAGGAGCCTAAAGACGTATTTATGCTAATGGCACCTTTTACCAAACAGTGGTCCAGTTTCGTTACAAATTACTATGTACTGAAGGTAAAAGAGGATTGATATCATTTTGAAATCATAAGGAGATTTAGATCTCAACTGGAAAGTCAGCCGATTTGGCCCTTGTGGCTTTGACAAATAGCCAAAAACCACTAAACTGTTGCCACTTCCTTCAGCTTCTTACTCAATATCCTCCCCTTGAGGCACAGTGAAAGTATTTAGTCATAATTTAATAAAAGAACTGAATACAGAAAGGCTGACCGTACAGTTGGGACTGACTTGTGTAGTTTTCCAATATTTCACGGCCCGACTTCTTCAGGGATTTCAATGCCGTTTTACTAAGAAAGGTGAAAAATACCCTTAACAGTATCCCTTTAATTCACAATAGAAATTCAAATACGGTGAGGGAAAACTTGAACACGGCATTTTACGAAGCCTGAAATGAATATTTTTTACCCAGATCTACAATTTTATGCACAAAATCAAGCTAGTCATGTAACATGCATTACTAAATTCACGACCTCTTAGTTTTAAGATTAGTACTTATCAAGCTCGATTGAGCCTGGCCGCCGATTAACCGACGGAATTAAATCATTAAGTATTGGGTGTTTCGTAAATTAATAACGGCCGGTGATATTTTCAAACGCTGTCTCTTTCCCCTTTTATCTGAGCGGATCTGCGATCCCATAAATATGAATCCAAATCATGTTTGTGCAGCGTGTGCATCACACACGTTTCATCCCATGCATGCATTTGATTTAGTTTATCGCAACTTTGCGTCCGAGTACGAAGGACACGCACAAACCTATCTGTACCTTTTCTGGTACTCCAGTGGCAGTTACGAAAGTCTGATTTGCCGACCCCTTCAATTGCTGATAGTTTAGTGGACTTCTTTATAGTCAAACTGTTGTCAATTTGTCCATTACAATCATTATGGATCGACGGTTTGTCTTTCCACCATCAGAACTGGATGATTTTGATCGTGAGTGTTCATCTGGTTGCACCAGCTTGCCGTATGCATACATTTCTTTCTGGGATCGAAGATCTGAGGGAGGCGATGAGGACGGAATGTTTTCGTCATTGTTATTTTTGCGGAAACTGCTGTTGACATTACGTTGATGCGTTGAACATCTTCTGTCTGTTTGTCTTCTCGCAATCGAATTGATGCTGGTGTATGATTCAATGTGCAAGGCTTGCAGAAATGCTCGACGAAAAGTCTTGTTGAAGATGACGTAAAGTACTGGATTGATTGCGCTGTTGGCGTGTCCAAGCCAGAAAGATAGGAACAGTATAAAGACTGACATGCACTTAAAAGTCGCTTTTTCAAAGTATATGAAGTAATGTATGGTGTGTAGAGGAAACCAACAGACCGCAAAAGAAAGGGTTACTGTAACGAGCATCTTTACGACTCGTTTCTTCGAACTGTTGATGTTTGTGTCGCCTCCGCTCCCATAATTTTGGGCAAAACTGTCTTTCCACAGCTTGTGGACTATGATGGAGTAGAGAATTGCCATGAGAACCAACGGAAACGCGTACAGCATAAAAAACATTCCAACGGCGAAGTATTTATTGAAGTCGACTACTGGTATACGCTGCCAGTCGGGATAACAAAAGTACCGTTCATTTCCTGGGATTGCTTGCTCGACCGTGTACACTTCAAGATGGAGTCCCATGATGGCAATGGCGAAGAACCAGATAACAACCAAGGAGACTTTGGAGGTTCTCAGGTTAAGACAGGTTTTCCACACAAAGACGATGGACACAAATCGGTCCACTGTGATGACAGTAAGTGTGATAACTGACGCTGCGATGGATGCTGTCAGAGAAAAATGGATCGTCTTGCAGAGAATCAGACCAACGATTCCACTGAACCATTCCGGCCCCACGAAGAGAAAAGAGACAGAGTATGGCATAATAAACACGGTTACTAACAGGTCTGCAATTGCCATATTGACGATCAAAAGATTCAGTACGCTCCTCATGCTTTGCCTTCTGAAGACCACATACAGAACCAGAGAGTTGCCCAGGAGAGCGATGGGAAAGATAAGAACGTACATCACTGTTAAAGTCACTTGCAATGACACTGTTCTTTCTTGGATGCACGCGACTCCAGTTGTGCCATTTTCTGAAATAAATACAAGAAAAAAAAAATAATAATAAAGCCATTAGATAGAGTATACAGATTTTTAACCTCATAGATCACCCCAGGAAGGTGAGTGTAGAGTGTATATAAATCCAGCTTGTTCGGTTTTCTCTTGTTGTTACCTCTCTCACCGATTTAATTTACCTTGCCCCAATAACCAGGTCACGCTGTTTATAAGAGGATTGAATCATTTTGTTACTACTGTTATTAGTTACCCCACATAACGTTCCGTTCAGTAGAGGGCGTAAATTTAAGCTGCCATTTAACTTCTCTTTAGAGCGAAAAGTCCGAAGTAGCACGAGAGGATCAAATACTTATAGAACTATGCTGGATATGTGATTTAGTATGTTTGGCTGTTGTTCAATGATTTAAAATTAATTTGAAATACTTTTAAATTGGTAGTATGACCAAATTTGTGCACTTTGATTTTTTAGTTGCATCATAGAGAATTCAATGCAAGATTTAAAATGCCGTTTACCGTTTTCAAATAACTTTATTAGTTTCTGAGATATTTAAGTTTAACAAAATGATAAAATATGTAAATTAGGGGCTGATGACGTCATCTGCTTATTCCCATTTGATTTTATTGGGCGATTGATTATATAGGTGAAGCTATCTCAATCAATTTGCTGCAGAAACCATTGAAACTTGATACGCAAATAGTTCCTAAGGCGGCACACCTACTAATGTAATAAAATTGGGTTACCATGGCAACACACTCTTTTCCAGACCCCTCCGGCCTTTTTTCAATATTTTAATAAATTCCAGCCCAGAAAAATGAAACCAAGTAGTCTACCTAAGACACTTATATGCTTGCTAAATCAGGCAAATGTAACCTGAGAAAAAGCCAGAAATGGCCTTAACATTTTGTAGGTCTGGAACCCAATATGTTGTCACTGATAGTCTCATATTGTAGAGCACACCTAGTAGAATCTCGGTGCCAAGAATCAAACATTTCTGATTGGTTGAGATATCTCGCTTTCATATATTTGAATAAAATTTGGGTGAGTGTATGGCGTCATCACTTAGCTAATTTGCATATTTTAAAAAACTGAATATCTCTGGAAAGAGAAGAGATATTTAAAAATTGTAAGCAGCATTTTTCTTATCATACCAACCACATTTCTTTGTTCTAAAATGTCTTAAATTGGAGAGTTGCAAATTTGATCATAGACACAAGTGAATTTGATTAAATTTTACGTGCTAATTACTATACCATCTAACTTCATTAAGACTACTATAATTTATGAACCTTCACCATGTTTAAAGTTAGTTGTCGCATTGTCAAGAGCCATCTTGTGAAGTATGTACCGTTATAACAATCCACCTCTATATTCCTATATAGCAAAGTGCACGTTTCTATTTTCTTTCGTTTTACTTCAAGAACTACCTTTACGCCTAGCACGGCGACTTGTTTCCATCCAAGGTAAAACACGTCTTTTTGGATAAAATATTTAATGAAACTAACGAAATATGCTTTTAGAATAAACTAAATTACATGTTATAATTTAGAAAGTTTTAGTTTGGTGAAAATTAATTTTCCAATAAAATTTGTACATTCATGGTTGCATTTATTCCATATCACAAGGGAGTGTTGGGAAAGGAACCTAAAACTAAAATGGCGTGTTTTTTGCAGTTGTTTTGCGACCTTATTACCATAGCATTCCAAGCACTGTTTCCGTTTAGAATCCGCAAGTTGAGAATAAACAGGTACTTTTTTTAAGAATTTGCTCCATGCAAGTTGAATTGGCATTGCTTATCAACAGGTCGTTAAAATTACAAACTCCAATAATTTTACATCGTCAGGAGACTTTGATCACATTGTTCAATGGCCTGAATGTCCCCCTTAGTTGTCCCCCTTAAAACCAGTAAACGGAAAGAACATGAATCGTACAATACAATGCAATAAATATGTCACATTAGACGTCTAGTTTTTGGTTCTTGAATTTTTCTGTGTTTTCAAGAGGGCGTATGGTGAGTATGTATGGGTTCAAATTGTGAGAAAAATGGTCAGCGAAACTTCACAATAGAATGCCCAACGTTTCCCAGTGGAAACCCAACGTTTTATAGTGAAGTTAAGTGTTGAACAACTCTACCCCGGATCTAACTTTGTAATTGCGACCACGGATGTCAGTAACGTTCTTACGTGGGACTAATTAGTTTTGCAACGCATTCTATGCAATATATAAAACGTTGTGTATTTTTCTTATAGAAGGGAAAAAGTTTGCTGAGCGACTGTTAGTTTAATTTTTCGTCACTTGCAGCCATCAAAAGGTAAAAGGTTAAACCCTTCACGATCTTGACAACCTACTCAATTTTCAAATACTGTGTTACTAGCGTATTTTTAAATTTGGCACTGTTGCCCTTTCTTGCACGAAGAGTTTTTAGCCTAGTTCCCAGGGTCTCTCATTTTCATGCTCAGTGTTTGTTAATTCATTCAATGCTTTCAACCTTATGAAACCTTATGGAACCCAGTGCAACCAAAGTACCGATTTAAATTTGAATTTGATAACGATTACAGTCAGGTTGTTTGCACTCTTCTTCGTGTTACTGCCAATAAACGTTCTCTGAATTTCAAGTTTTCTCACAGGAAAAATGCGTTAGCTAAACCTGTGCCGACCTTCAGGCTTGCAAAGTTTCATTTAAGGTTATTCCTCAGTATTGCATTGCGCATCTTTACTGCGCAGCATTTTACGCGGGATTAGCGCGCGCACATGAACAATATGGCGGCTTTTTCTTTTCGGATTTGCTCATGAGCGAGAAAAATCGTTGTTATTCTCGTAAACAAGCACGGTGGCCTATATTACTAATTATCATCTTTAAGTTAAAAAAATAAAAAGAAAAATTTTTGGACAAGAAAAAAAGATATGGTTAAAACCTATCAGAAAATCTTTACTCTAGGATGCCGATTATAGCCTTGGGAACAAGGACTCGAGGTACGTTTTGTGTCGGTATCGTTTAAACTTGTCTGACTTTTGCCATAAATCATATGTTAAATTGTTCCATATAATCGAGACTTGCTGTCTATCAAGTTTTTTGCCAAGTATTCCGCCCTTTCAGCTACGGCAAAATAAAATAAAATAGCGCTCGTGATTAGCATAAGTGGGGCAGGATTGGCCCGTCATATCTCTCTTGCGAGCACGGTGACCTACCTTTTTATCATGTTTTTCGAAACAGTGCTTGGAAGGGAACATTCAGGGAAAGTTTCAAAACAATTGTTGCATAACTTTTATTTCTGAGGAATCACCTTTATTGAAAGTTTTCAGGTAAATTGGGAATTTCATTCTGTTACTGGACTGAATAGCAAAAATCTCAATGAGTTGCGTGCACAAATTTTAACCTAGCGTTGTTTCAATTATGCAAATTTTAAAGAAGATTGGGCAATCTAGATCTATTGTATTATACTTGTTTGGTTTACCCATACGTAAGAGATATCTAATATTATAATTAGCCAGTTCTTTGGTTACCTCAGTGACGTTTCTTGTCATAAATAATTTTAATTTGAAGCACAAAGGCTAATAAGACCTAATAACTTCCAAAAATAATCCTTATAAAATAGTTAGTGAATTTCAGTAGGCAGAGAGGAGAGAGTAGAAGTTACAAATAGCTGACAACTCAAATGATAATGCCCAGTAAGCAATCAATACTCAGTTGTTTCGAATTTGAAAATGAAAAACCATCGTCAAAATACATAGAGTCATAACAGATTATCAGGTTGAATCAATTCCCTGAAGAAGTCAGGTTGTGCCTGACGAAATATTGAAAATACACAGTTAATCCTAACCGTGCGGTCAGCCTTTCTGTGTTTCGGTACTTTAAGTCAGCATAAAATAGCTAGCAAATCTATCTTTCTTATAATGTTCTAAAGACCTTTGTAACTTTTATAAAAATGCATGTAAAAGGCTCTGAAAACGTTTACAATATGAGATGCTGACAAGTACATAATACAAATAATTAAAACCAAAAGGTATTTTCATCACAAGCGGGCTACTGTAGTTCGTGACAATTTTAACAACCACCAAAACGAACCCTGACGCACTTCACAAAAGCCAATTTGATACCCCACCAACAAATCACTGGTGCATTTCATCATTAATCAGAAACTGATCTCTAAAATAATGCAATTGGTCCTAAATTGATCCGCCGATGGCCATTAAGATATCAATTACATTTTATTTCAATAGATTTTGCCAACATCATTCTAACGCAAGCGACTGATTGTCACGTATTGATACTTCGTATGCATTGATAATTAAAAAACACATATTTGTCGAGATAATTTTCAGTTCTCGTGATTTCGAAGTGTCGGGTTTCTTGCAATCTCCATATTGAGCGAATGCCAGGAAACTAAAATTTTGGAAAATATCAGTGCACCGAACAAACGAACTAGCTTAGGTTTCATACATGTACTAGTTTATTCTAGTTGATGATTGTTCTTATCGCGCCATACCAATCAGTGTCCAAACGTCTGGTTAAAAGAAGAAAAGTACTCCACCATAATCCAGAGAAACATTAGAGCTTCAGGCAAACAAACTGCACACATTAGTGCAATAGTTAAAAACTTGACATTCCGTAGATGTAATAATAAATAATAAATACTAACAAAGTTCTTATCTTATCTTATTAACTACTCGCGTATATACACGCACACTTGAACAAAGCCACGATTAGTCGTCACTCAGTAAATGTTTTCACTGTTAAGAGAAGTTAATGAATGCTTTACCTCTGGGGAAGTAAGCTTTATTAATTCTACATGACTGAACGTGAGTGAAGCGTTCGTAATGCCACTTAAGACTGATGTAAACGGTAAGCTTGCTATAAGCTCAACAAGCTAAGACCAGCTAAGCCTAATACGACTGATATTCAAGATGTCGAAATTCATTTCTTCAATTCTATGATAAATCGCTCCTACCTTTGTTTGGCAATAAAGATGAATTTGCCATCCTAGTGGTGATCTTTTGCCTTGTTGACGTTTTCGTTTCCTTGTCAGTCCTTGCAATTCAGCTTTTACTCTGTAAGAATAAAGAATTATTATTCACAGGGCGTATTCTTAAATGTTAAGTGGTCACTGACATTCTGTTTTCACCGTGATGCCTTAAAAAATGAAGAGCATGTCAATGATTTATTGACTTCCAAAAAAGGATTCAGGATTAATATATAATTGCCTTCGAGGGCCAACAACGTTATTATACTTTTTGTTCTATTGTTCTGTAAGTCCAACTTTCGAACTGTTTATGTGTTACTTTCAAAAGACGTGCTTACATCACTAAGTACCTTGCCATAAAGCCGACTTCATTAATTTAAACAAAAAGTTATCCAAAGAATGGGTATCAAAGGATTAAATATTTTTATACAATATGGAGTGTTAACGATAAAATACGAATAGTAGAAATTGATTGTGCGATCAACGTCAAAGCTATTCACTTGCAAGTTAACAAACGTATTTGTCGGTAATTATCGAGACAGATGGCAGAAACTACGTTTTGGTTTTTGGGTATACATGTGACTACCTCTTAAAAAAGGCTTGAAAACAAAAACAAAGAACGTCACTATGTGATTAAATGCCACATTCGATCACGATCGTGTCCTGGCGAGACAAATGTCATAGAAGTTGTTCATGAGTTAATATTTCTTGGATTTCAAAGTTCCCATTATCGACAACATTGAGTGAGTTATAAGGTAATGGTTTATATGACACACGCAGCTAATTCTGTTATGTCCGGGATATTATCAAGGATTATTCTCTCAAAAGCTCTTAAACAATGCTGCATATATTTCCTGTCTTAGCATCATAAGAATAAGTGTACTACTTGGTTTACATAGCCCCTCTCCAAAGGCGAACGACTGCAACGAACTACGAAATCACTATCACGCACTGTCAAATTCTTCACCATGAGTAAAACAGTTCGAATAGGAAACTGTGTAATGAACTCTATAACTGAGTAGAGCACGAATGGAGCCAGATAGTACCTGGCTATAACTGATAGTTAATTATTTACCGTGTAACATGAGCCCATTAGTGTCCAGTCACAAAATCCACCAACTGTTAATCCAATAGTGTCGGGCATTTTTGAGGGCACGATTCCAATTTACTCAGCGCTTCACCAAACGACGAATGCGGCTTTGCCGACAATTGGCACGTCGACGTTTTGGTATAA
The DNA here is from genome assembly GCA_947652115.1 of Blastomussa wellsi. Taxonomy (NCBI): domain Eukaryota; kingdom Metazoa; phylum Cnidaria; class Anthozoa; order Scleractinia; family Plerogyridae; genus Blastomussa; species Blastomussa wellsi. The sequence goes on along the minus strand of OX393562.1, from coordinate 22,170,495 downwards.
TCGGTTCCGATTGACGAGTCGCAAATAAAGAAAAAGTGACATTTCGAATACGGAATAGTGTTTAACATCGGTTTGAAAAATTCGACAGTAATCCAAAGGATCGAGTGGCAAAGTGAGCTTAAATTCTGCTTTTCATCGAGGCATTCGTGTCAAGTCAATAAAAACAGACATTCCAAAATTGTTAATTGAAGCACGTAGCAATGTTATAGGAAGTTGTAGAAGCAATTGATGGACAATTAAACCTAAAGACACGGCTTTTGTTTGGAGGAGATTGATAAGATCTACAAAAAGCTCAACATAGCTTTCGTCCTTCAAGTACCTTATCATCTTCCCTGCTGTGTAATAACAACGCACCAGCTCTCTCTCTCTCTCTCTTGAGTACTTCCAAAGTACAACGAAGAGTTGTGTTTATAACATAAAAAGGATTTACTCGATTTCACTATATGTGGTTGTAGGCAAATCAGTAAAACATAATCTAACCTTTGGCATATGTTTGTCAGACTTAAAGGCAGCGATAATGGGAAGAACGCCCAGTGTCGTCGCTCTGGGACGCCAGCTAGTCCGTTGCAAAGCAAGGAGAAACCTCTTCACCAGTGAAGTGGATTCGTTTCACGAATTTTATCACAGGTAGCACCACGGAGGCGTTTCGTACGTATTCTATATAGGGATTAAAGTATGTTCCTGCGAGGACTGCGCTCTTTTCACAACGTGATGTGCCAATCTGGCTTGCTCGATTTCACCTGATAGCGTCTCAAGCGTGCTGAGAGAAGTGTAATGTTACCTTGCTAGTAACCATAAAGTGCATTCGGTTACGTGTTTGTCGATGGGCACATCCTTTCAATCAATCAACGTATGCCGAGGTCGCGATTTTGAATTCCGAGCATCGTGTAATCAAGAGCCCGGAAGAAACATCAGGAGGGTCCCCCTTCATCAAGTAAACTGGGTCGTAAAAAATGGGTCGCCTTATGTGAACAATTAATTAAAGAATTTCGACTTTTATAAAAATGCAATGCTGCTCTGCCCAGTAGTTATTGAAGTTCGGAGTTATATTCCGCGCGCTTTACAATTAAGCCGTTATTCAGTTTGCTTCGTGAGGAACATGCTGAATGACCCTGTGAGGAATATATAACGTCCTTTAGTATCTATATTACATATCTCTTAAAACACCGACAAATATTTACTGCAACAGCTAAGGCTATGGGAAAACTCTAAAACTATTATTTTCCTCAGTGAAAAGCAAACCAGACAAGCCATGACCGATAAAGTTCTTTTTGTTATGATTGAAATGCTGGACTTTCATATCATCAGTCGTTTTTTCAATCTCATTTTTGAGTTTTACTGACATATTTTGAAGGAGTTTGTCGGTCGGCCTTTTATGCCAAATAATAACATTCTAGTTGACATTCAATCTTTTTGCATTGCAGCAGCCGACCGTAGACATGTTCCGAGGAGTTATCTAGTTCTGCAACAAGTATCACACGTGCAGACATTAAGGAAGTACTTGACGACAACATCAGGCATACATCATTCGTTATCAGCCCAATTTCGAAGTCTTTTGGATAAGATATGAATGTTTTGTTATTCAATAAGCAGCTAAGAGGGATTCCATTTGGTGTAAAGAAAAACAACCACGTTGCAAACGAATTTCTGGCTACCATTGCCAAAGGTATAACAATGGAATATCTGCAGGTCAGGAAGGGCCACTGGAAAAGGATGTTTAATGCCAAACATGCTGTGCAGTTTATTGGCTAATCTAGCCGGCCAAATAAGCTGATTATTTTAACTAGAAGACATGAAGAGAAACCTGCAGTTCCGAGATTATGTCACCCCATTTTGGTTAAAATTAAAATCATGTGTTTGTTGTTCATTGACTGGCTGAGGATGAATGAGAAACACAGCAGTTGTAGGCATAAAACAAAAGAAGCATGAATAACTTGATCGTTAAATTCACTGGCTTTAGTTGTCTACACATTTTTACTGCTTCCCTTGTTAAGCCAAAAATGTGGGGTAGTAAATGCTGGCTTCATGATATTCGTTATAGCTGATTCTACGTTGATTCACGTCCTGACGCTTAGCCCACATTATATTTTTCGTTCCAAAACGTTTAACCAGACGCGGCAGTACTGGAACAATCGCGTGACATTTTATTTGGCCACGTACCTCGACACCTGTGTCCGGCACAATGCGGCCGGATATTTTACTAGAACTAAGGCGTTAAGTATTTTACCGTGAATTATTCTATTCTCAATCGTGATGCTAAAATGAACTTTGAAATTTATGTTTGAAGCTATCCAATTAACAACATTACTGAAAATGGTGACCATTTTTTTCAACCCCAGTATTGCGAATTGTGTGGAACATATTAAGGGAACTTGCCCATAAGCCATACAAGAGTAAATTAAAAACCTTAAATATACGTGATAATCGTATTAAAACAAAGAGCACTCAAGTCTAGAAGATGCGTGAGCTTTAAAACCCACTATCTTGAACTTCTGACTTAAAACTATCGTTTTGCGTCTTTAATGAATGTTATCTGCAAGGGATATTATCTTTTGCGCAGACCGCCTCCGTTTTAGCCTGGCTGTCGCATTTTCGTGTATCACGACATGTGAATTCTTTAAAAATTACTCAGTATTTAAACTTAGAAAACCTGAATAAACAAATCGTACGTGGAATGTTTGCTGAAGACCTTCGTATGAACACGTACGCAGTCTTTTTTATTCACCTTGATGGAATGCAATCCTGGGAAAACAAGATTTGTTTTTAAATCAAGGCGGCAGCGTAAAAGACCCTTCATGCCACGTTTATCAATTAATGGAAATATAATTAAAGCAAGCTCCTATAGTTTCTGTTAGGTCTCCTCGCCACTTCTTTTTTTTTTTTTTTCTCTTCTTTTCCTATATTTTTGTAATTAGTGTGGCAAATAAAAAATAAATAAAATAAAATAAAGTGAAAACCGAATTAAATGCAGGACGGGACCGAATTTGTTGATAATAAAGATGTTATCAAATTGGTGAAATCTCGTTTGAAAGGTTAGATATTTAATTTCCTGTTTCGTTTTGTCGCCATGCGATCGGCTTAGCTCTCCCGCGCATATTTTAGCCATTGTATTCCAAGATTACTCAGCAAAGGTTATCTAGTGGATGGCATACTGCTATAAAAAGGATTATTTATTTGTCAAATAAAAAGGTCAGCATGCATATTTGCCAACTTCCGTTCCGTATTTAGATTATTACCAGATCTGTAATTCCACCATCACAAAGCAATGCCTCAAGGATTATGGGCGACAGGTGATTGAACACGGGCGCGGGGGTTGGGGGGGGGGGGGGGGTGTGCTTATTCGGAGACCCGTGTTATTAGACACGGTGTTTTGAATTAAAGACAACATTTCTGCAAAGACCACATAAAAAGGACAAAATGCAATAAACCTCGTCTCCAGTGCAGTGTAATTGTTGACAATATCAATGTTTTGGTTATTAACCTGAATGAAATACTTATCAAGAATTGATTTCCTCAATTTGTTCTGGAAGATCGTTACTTTAGTTTTCTTTGGATTCACAGACAAAAGCCAGTTAACAAAATGTTTTGAAATAACCGAGAGAGCCTTTTCTAGCCCTCTGGCCGAGTGAGAAATCGAAACTACAACCACAGACAAGAGTAGTTGGGAAGGTACATATACATATATAATTTGGTTTTATCAATAGCGTAAATACTCCAAAACATTTCATTTAATAAAGCTGTAAAGCGAGTCTGTTTTAAAAATGCCCATGTTGGCTTCAAACATTCTTGAAAAGGAAAAGGTGCATATAAATCGTAATTTGTTATAATTAATTCAAAGGGAAAGTTCTTAGGTAAAGGCAAATGTTTTTTATCTTATCGATGTAAATTTTTACTCTCTAGACAACCAAGGGAGGTCAAGAGGGATGAGTTATTGTTTTCACAACAGTGGTTGCGCACGATGCACATTATTCTTTGAACCAGATCTTCGATGAAAATCGATTAAATTTTTCACTCAGACAGGGTAAACTAACTATTAACAATTTTTGATTGTTACGTCTACATATTATCTACGTCTACAGTAAACAGACTGGGGTGAAATATTCTTTAGCTCACCACAGGCAAAAACCATCTTAACGATAAATCGACAAACAAATGTTTACATAGACAGTAATAACCAGCTGATGTTCTTAGCTGACTGACCGGTTTCTCTAACTTTAGCTCGTATGACTTCACGTTGGTTTCTTCTAATTAATACTCATCATGATCAGTTGTTCAGTTTATTCATCATTATTATTCAACACGAAGTTACACTTGATTACACCTATGAGGGAGCTTAAGGACTAATGCAGTGACGATGGCGACGGCGAGGACGAAGCTTAGTTAAAAAGAATTCAATATTTTACGCTAAAATCTCGTAATTACTTTGATGTATTCGGGGCATCTGTCGCTTTCAAACGTAGCTCTATTACAAATATAACGACGGCGTTGATTTTCAAACAGAAATTTCGCCGTCGAGGTTCACGTTCTCCTAAGAAGTCAGAATTTGGTAATTTTCACTCAAAAGACGGTAAAGAAAAGTACAAATAATTATAACGCACGTGCAGAGCAATTGTATTGCCGCTCATTTTTATCTTTTGTTTAGCGACGTTCTCTTTGACGTTGCCGTTGAGTTTTATCATTACAATTAAGAGAGTTAATGGCAGTATCACAGTCAGTTGCCTTCAATCATCATACCCTATACATGATTTGTTTGTCAAGTGTCTGCAGCAGCCTATTGTTAGGGACGAAGAGGCTAACGCTCGAAACGTCAGCTCTTGAATCTCTTTACGGTGGCCAATTCACATTCTCAACCCAGTTGATAAAACCAAATTATACTGTTATACTTCCCACCGACGCAGCACCACAGTTTCTTTAGAAACTTACCCCCTCTATACATATACATATACCCGATTACAGTAAGTTTTGAATCCAACTTAGAAAACACAATACTAAACTGTTTTAGGACCCCGCTCCGCCCCTATTAATGTTGGAATCTCACTTTACAATCTTATACGAAAAAGGTTGCTAGTGGGCTCAACATTGAATAGGGGAGGGGGGGGGGGGGGGGGTGAGGAGAAAAGTGCAAAGCTTCCCAACACTTTTGTCAACATGGTTGTAGATCATCCGCATAGAGAAGGCAGTTTAAACGAGATCCATTTGGTAAAACTATGGGATCTGTGTCTTCTCCGTCTAGTAGAAAACGAATTTCATTTACTTATAAATTAAAGAGCACAGGAGAGAGGATACAACCTGTTGCAGTAATCAAAGAATTCCATTCTTTGATTAGAAATTTTTATGGAACATTTGGTTTTAGAGTAAAGATTTTTAATAAGATCATAAAATTTCCCCCCAGTGTTGTATTGGAGAAGTTTGTAAAAGAGACCGACATGCCATACTGAATCAAAAACTTTCTTGAAGTCAACAAAGCAAGTGTATCTTTTGGAACTCGATTGACGTATTTGTCAACCAAACTATAACGTTTGGTAGAGAAACGGAGAGTGCTACTGAAACCTTTGCTAAGAGTCTGCTAAATTTACTTGACATTCTGACAGTAGATAACAGTTATCGTCTGGAAGTATTGAAATTCTCGCATTCATTGCATAACGGCCTTCTCCCTGAAATAGTTGATGATATATTTCAATATGCTAGAAATATGCATAGATAGAACACAAGATACACAGCCAAACAGAATTTTTAGGTCCTCAATCCGAGAATTGAATAGTTTTTTGTATTTAATTAGCTTTTTAAAAGTTTTTACGCATTGTGCGATGTTGGTGCCTGAGGTGTGGATCAAGAGGGTTTTATGCTTTTTGTTAGAAAGCAATCTTAGTTGTTTTCTTAGAGAGATAGAGACCCACAATCTGTATCGAACCATTTTCTATGTTTCTTTGGATTCTTTTTTGTGTGAGTTAATCTAAGAGAGCGTAAGCATACACCATTGACATACGGTAGAAGTCAGTTCGTACCCATTGATTCACGTTCCGCCTTATTAGACATCACAACCGCGCTGTAATATGAAATCAGTAAAAATCAGTTTAGCGTCGAGAGCAGTGTACGAGGACCGCTCGGTTCGATTACAAACCAGAATAATATTTTAAGTAATTTGCTTTTAAGCTATTAAGAGGAGCTTCTACAAAAAGATTATTAGAATTGCGTCAATCGAAGAGTAAAAATCAATAATAAAGATTTTTGACAGTCAGTTTTCTTCTGGCCATGACGAGTCTTTTTATGTTTCGAAAATGTGTATAACGTTAGCGGAAGGCGTCCGTTCACTTACCGAGAATGGCTGTTATAAACCTTGTGATGAACACTACATTTGTAGTTCAAGCTTCATCTTTGTCATATTACGTCCTAACTGCAATATCTCGAAGTAAATTACTTAAAAATCTTTTTTGATACTGTCTTGCACATTCCAAGGGCCTACCAAGGACATGCCAGTTTGCGATATTGCGATAACCAGTACTGTAACCCCCCATGTTTTTATTTCATAATTTTAATAAGAATGGGGTTTCCTTTCAATGATAAAAAATGTGCAGAAATCTGTGGCTGTTTCTTTGGGAATTTAACGGATCGAGCTATAAAGGGCCAAACAGCGCATATCGAAAATAAGGCAATTTTTGTACGTTAACTAGAAACAAAGGTAGTCGAAGGCATTGTTTCTGTACATAGATGAATAAACAGTAGAATTAAGTCAAACGCTGTGTGAAGTTGGAAGCTTTATGGAAAACATGGATCTTAGTTGTCTTGTTTTGGGTTGTGCGGGGCTATTGCCAAAGACCGTAAATACCCGTATTCGTCAGCACTGTAACGTGGAAACGTGCACGGTGACCCCCACTTTTTATTAGTTTTCATAATCTTTTTGACTTGTTACAAGACCTTACAACAGTGTACCAAGTTTCATCGAAAATCCATGACAGGTTCTTTTACTAGGGAATCGCCTTAATAGGTCATGGGAGCTGATGGGCATGACTTTCGACACATAGTGGCAACTAGATACAGAGCGTCCTCATTTGTAAAGATAAAGGTTAAGTTGACTCTTCCGGAAATAACAAATAGAAAAACGTATTGAAAATGATAGCGTAAATACTCCAAAACATTTCATTTAATAAAGCTGTAAAGCGAGTCTGTTTTAAAAATGCCCATGTTGGCTTCAAACATTCTTGAAAAGGAAAAGGTGCATATAAATGGTAATTTGTTATAATTAATTCAAAGGGAAAGTTCTTAGGTAAAGGAAAATGTTTTTTATCTTATCGATGTAAATTTTTACTCTCTAGACAACCAAGGGAGGTCAAGAGGGATGAGTTATTGTTTTCACAACAGTGGTTGCGCACGATGCACATTATTCTTTGAACCAGATCTTCGATGAAAATCGATTAAATTTTTCACTCAGACAGGGTAAACTAACTATTAACAATTTTTGATTGTTACGTCTACATATTATCTACGTCTACAGTAAACAGACTGGGGTGAAATATTCTTTAGCTCACCACAGGCAAAAACCATCTTAACGATAAATCGACAAACAAATGTTTACATAGACAGTAATAACCAGCTGATGTTCTTAGCTGACTGACCGGTTTCTCTAACTTTAGCTCGTATGACTTCACGTTGGTTTCTTCTAATTAATACTCATCATGATCAGTTGTTCAGTTTATTCATCATTATTATTCAACACGAAGTTACACTTGATTACACATATGAGGGAGCTTAAGGACTAATGCAGTGACGATGGCGACGGCGAGGACGAAGCTTAGTTAAAAAGAATTCAATATTTTACTTTAAAATCTCGTAATTACTTTGATGTATTCGGGGCATCTGTCGCTTTCAAACGTAGCTCTATTAGAAAATATAACGACGGCGTTGATTTTCAAACAGAAATTTCGCCGTCGAGGTTCACGTTCTCCTAAGAAGTCAGAATTTGGTAATTTTCACGCAAAAGACGGTAAAGAAAAGTACAAATAATTATAACGCACGTGCAGAGCAATTGTATTGCCGCTCATTTTTATCTTTTGTTTAGCGACGTTCTCTTTGACGTTGCCGTTGAGTTTTATCATTACAATTAAGAGAGTTAATGGCAGTATCACAGTCAGTTGCCTTCAATCATCATACCCTATACATGATTTGTTTGTCAAGTGTCTGCAGCAGCCTATTGTTAGGGACGAAGAGGCTAACGCTCGAAACGTCAGCTCTTGAATCTCTTTACGGTGGCCAATTCACATTCTCAACCCAGTTGATAAAACCAAATTATATTGTTATACTTCCCACCGACGCAGCACCACAGTTTCTTTTGAAACTTACCCCCTCTATTGTTAGGGTTACCGCCGTTGGAAAAATGTTCAAAGCAATTGTATTCTCACAAGGTCCTATATTGATTATTAAAAAAAGAAACATTGCCTTTACAGGATTTGTGGTAAACACTTACCTTAGGCCAGAGCGCGATTACTTAAATTTGCCCAGTGTATTACACAATACGTTTTAAGGGAGGAGCTGAGGTAGAATTTGACCGTGCATTGTTGTCTTGCATTGAATACTAACACGTTTCTTTCATGGAATTTTATTTTAAAAGTACTAAATATTGGATTAAGGGCGTAACATCAGTTCATGTTACACATAACAGGACATGCATGTCTGCCTTTCAAAGAATCCTCAGCTGAGTCACGTGACCAATTAATAGTTTAAGGCTTTTACTTTAATTCGTAGGCTCATCTCGGCCATGGCAATAACTGAAATCGCAAACTTCTATAAGCAGTCCGAAAAGGTTAAAATCTTCGAGGCTTAAAAATTGTTGTTTCAAACATCAGATTCCTCATGAAAATCAAGAATAAAATCATTATAAAATAGAAAAATGCTATATATTAAAACTATTTTATTAGCTGTAAGGTAGGTTAAGGTTAGCTTATTACCTGTACATCTAAGTCATGCACATGTTGAGCATGGGGATGTATATGATACAAATTATAAAGCAATTAACCATATCGTTTTCAAAAAAACTGTTCAATAGCGCTTTTAAAATTGATAAGTTTTAAGATCTTTGAAGGGTTGAGATAAAAATCATTCAACTTGAATATAAACCGTGAAAAACGTCATTTACATCATGCGTCATGATGGAAGAAATTAAAAAAAAAAAACTGTACTCAAGCAAGATAGAATGCTTGGCAAGCTTACAAGTGTGCGCACGTAAGTAAAGGGATAATAAACCAAATCCCTCCACCGCGGACATGTGTACCAAAACCATGTGCTTAGAGCTTAAATCTGCGTTATTATGTAAAGCTATGTCTTTCCGTTTTCCAGTATGTTTGTAATTTATTGCGATTTGTCTTTTCTATGTTTTCTCGTGCACACCTTGTCCCGCCGCGACTAGCTTTGCGCTATTTGCGGGACAAGCCCTTCTACTCTTCTTATAAATCTGTAAATCAATATATTGTTATGGAAAAAACGTACATAACATCCGATGAGAACTAATTTGGATTACTATCTAACGCCATTTGCCACGTTCCAAATCTGAGCTAATCAAATGTTCATCTATTGTTGGAGTGTAATTGTAATGTAATAGGAAATTAACTCGCAGCACTCCAACAATCAAGTAACTGTAACTGCGTTTATTTTTAGCTTCAGATTAACTTAAAATTCTCAACCCTCTGACAACTTGACAAGACACGGGTTTCTCTAGCTCTGAGCGGTTCACGTCACACGTTCCTTTTTGGGGTCAACTACATGATTCATCAAATCACTGTTAAACTGTCAAAACCAAATTAAGCTAACGTAATGGCTTGCTCAGTTTTCAATGAAAGCTTATTAAGCATATTTTGGTTAGGGACGAGGTAAGTTTCAACATAGACTTTTACCACCTGTACATGCTCTGAATTAAAACATAATCCATATTCCCCTGAATACGTTTAACAAGAATCTTTGTAAATTAAAAACATGGTATTTCACCATTGTACGTAATGCGAAAACAATAGGAAAGCAATCAAACAACTGCATTTCATTGTACGAAAATGTCGACAAAGTGAACGAATTTTTATTCCACTATCTTGGTTGACACCCGCGAGCAAACAACAAAGCAGCAGTCAACACAGTTAAAAATCCTGGAAAATGTTATGAAAAAGTAAAATAGTTATGGATAGTAATCGTATACGAAATCGTCAGTATGCAATTCATAATCAAAATAAAAAGGTAGAAAAATCGAGATTTTGCCGTAGTTTATAGCCTCGCTTTCAGCGGACCACAATGCTCTGTGGTAGAGCCTCATTTTCAGCGGACCAGAATGCACTGCTGTGGAAGAGCCTCGCTTTCAGCGGACCAGAGTGCACTGCGCATTGGTAGGGCCTCGATTTGAAACAAACAACAAAGAAGGCTTGCGCTGTGTTCTTCCTTTTCGAGTCTCGACGCCACGGTTACCTGACCTACATACGTAGATATATGTCGTTAATTTCAATTTCGCAGTAAATAAGCTTATTTAAGCTTTCCGATAATACTGTCGTCTATCATTACGCTAAAAAATAACTTGCGGTTGGGGTCTGTTATGACTATGGCAGCTTGGATCTCTTGCGGACGGGCATGTCTTGCAAGAAAGAAAAAACTTTACTAATATTCTATTTTCGTACAGGCCTTGGCGTGTTATCACAAAAATTTGAAAGAAGTTTAAGTACCGTTTCTGATAGCTTTGTCGTTTACTTCTGCACTAGTTGCCATGCGCTTCTTGCCGAATTTCGCACCTCGGTGACTTTAACAAGCCTTTCATGTGTTTGAACTCAGCTCATGCACGTATTCGTACAACTACATTCGATAATTTTTAAAATTTGCTTCGGTGGTTTGTCGTTTTCACCTGAGTAGCTAATTTTTAAAATTTGCTTCGGATGTGTGCTTCTTGCTGAATAATTTGTGCATTGGTGTTTTCACACCTTGGTGTCTTGATCATGCTTTCGTGTATTAGTCAGCCCTGTAACTTCAGCGCCTGAACCAGCATTTTAAAAAGCTTTAATCCTACGGGCTTCACATATTCACAAAGTATTCCATTCGTTTTTAACTGCCTTCGTTTGCTTGTGAAGCTGCCATGTGATTCCGAATTTCGTAGCTCAGTGACCTTGTTGACAGGTTTTTGCGTTCGCACTCAACCAATTTGCAAACTACATCTTATCACCGATGTAAACTACAAATTTCCGCAGCACTTTCATAGCCCTGGCTACACTAGTACACATCAACTAAAAATATAAAAAATACGAACTTTGGCAAGAATAGCAATTCCATGTAACACTTTCTTTCTAAAGCGCAATTAGAAAGCATCATATCAAACACGAGAGACAGTGTTTCATCACATTTCCGAACACCGAGTTGAAAATACGACGCGCAGCAGAGAATTTTTGGCTAACTTCGAGGTGTTTGGAAATGCGATGAAACACGGCCTCGAGTGTTGGAGATATCTTCTCAATCGAAACTAAAACTACAGAGCTACAGAGAAAACGAAGAAATAAAATCGTAAAAATCTATGGTAATTGAGATCACGTTTGCAAACCATGGTTACGTTTCTGATTTCCTTTGTTTTAACATGATGAATTATTAATGAGTTTGAGAAGAGAATTTCTTGTACAACTTTTTGAATATAGAATTTCGCTACACTGCTGTCTTACAACTTGTGCATAGCACACTGGCAAAGTGAAGTTGACCTTAGACGCACCTCGTTGGCCATCTAACGTAACGTAACGTAACGTAATGTGTAAATGTTAAAAGGAATACAGAGTCAGGATTACTTAGCTGCGACACTAAACTGACTTGAAAGGTTTCTTTTGAAATCAGACGTCGCTCAGTCCCCCCTGGATGGGATGCTAGTCCATCGCAGGGTTTCCCCCCCAGCATTGTCCAAGGAATATCGCAATCATGCATGAGGATAAAAGCGATTTCTTGTCTATACGTGCACGTATCCCAAAATTTATTGCTTGCCTCACTTACTTAGTAAGCAAAACAATACGTCCTGCGCGCTCTAAGGTATATTAAATTTGTTTAACCAATAATTGTTTTTTCTTATGCTTGTTTGCGTTTACGATTTATTAAACGACTGACGAAGATTTTTCTAGAAAGAAGCAGGCAGAAACTAAAAAGAACGGTATTCTTATCGAGCACCGTCGAGTATTTTAGTCGGAAACGAATTACCCCATTTTTATTTGACAAACCAACAAAGCTACGAAAGGATTTTTCGTTCATGATTTTTCACTCCCATGCAATTTAATGCGCAAATACCCGGTCCAATAGTTAGAAAATATTGGGACAGGTGGCAATAGAGCAATCTCATTGGGTGATTTTAATTATTGGCCCTCCGTCAGTCGTGTAATAAATTCAGATATTGAATTTGAAATTGAATTCGAAATTTTGACTTTTGATTGAAACATCGCCCTTTCTTTTCCTACATTGAAAATTGGAACCCCTTTTTGTTGACGTTTACAATATCTTAAACAATATCCAAAGGATTTGCATACAATTTCCGGTTAAAGGCTAAGCCCTGAAGATTACGACAATCACCAAAACCCTATACCCATTGTAGTAAAACTTTATTTCTTGTCACCTGTCTTCTTGAAAATATATTTTTATTGGTAAAAGAGCTTAGACGTCATGGCCATTTTGTGCTTTTTTTTCTTAATTTGGTGCCACGTTTTGCCAAAAAAAGTTTGTCATAGTGACTTGTGATAACACCATTCACAAAAGTCACAAAACGTTTTGTTCTTGTGAGGAATGCAGCTGCCATAGTTGTCCTGCAGTTATTTGAAACTAAGTTGTTCAAACTCAGTTGTGTTTTTGCTACTGTGTTGCTAATGTTGGGAAATGCCGATCAACTGCAAATAGGGACAAACACGTGTCATCTTTGAGGTAAACCTAAATAACTTTGTTTGCTTTCTTTTAACTAGCCGTATTTAGTCATCATCGCCATTCTCAAACTACGCTAAGATAAGTGCTTTACAAGGTTACAATGAGTGTTTTTCATGCACGCCATCGGCCTAGTTGTAACACTCGCCTGAGACAGGAAGGTCTAAACTAAATTGAGCCGCCTGAAAATGTTGCAACATCGTCTGTAGGCCGATGAGCCCAATGTCGAATCAAATTAAACGTATAAACATTGACCTCTTAAGAAAGAAATTAATATAAAAAGGTTTATTCGATTGTAAATGGCGTAGTTTTCGTCTTTTTGACTCCATAGTAATTGCAAATAGGTTTTTATTTTTTAATTTTTCTGTAATTCTCATTTGGTTAGTCTTGTAGAAAATGCGCAATATAAATATTAAATATTATTATTTATTATTGTCAAACTGGACTCCAGATAGCCAGATCGAGAACGTTCCTGCATTTAAAATTAACAACACGTCTATGGTTCAAAGGATAAATTGGCGTGCAATATCTCGTAAACTAAATAAATTCTCTAACTCCGCTTGCATTTCGACTTACGTAAGCGTTTAACTTTTAGATTTTAACCGTGATCAAATATTAACCCTCGGGCGTACAATTGTAGCTATAGGTTTTCCGAAATTTTCGTAAAAGGACGTACTCTGTGATGGTGCTAGGAACACTTCTACACCCCCCTGGATGGGATGCTAGTCCATCTCAGGGTTACCCCCAGCATTATTTCGCTGGTACCCACCTGGTACACACCTGGGTGGAGAGAGGCTATGAAAGCAAAGTCGGTTGCCCAAGAACACAATAAAGTGCCCCGGCCAGGGCTTGAACTTGGACCGTCCGATCATAGTCCAGCACACTAACCATTAGACCAACACGCCTCCCACTGTTCAGGTGGCTCAAAACAGTTTCCAGTACTTTCAAAGAATTTGATGGGTCGTTATAACCACTCTTTATCAGTTGATGCTACAATCATGGTATCAAAAAACTGCCCAATCATTGGTGAACACTTTGTTATCATTTTCGTGACATAATAGGTTACCATAGAAACAATATGACCTGCTAAAAACACCCTTAATTTTAGCTTTAACTGCTAATAACTCAAGAACGAGACGGTGACCCCCATTTTTATTATCGAATTTTGATAAGCATGAAAAGATGCAACTTCTTGCAAAGTTTAAAAAAATTCTGTGGAGGAGGTTTAGAGCCACCTTAACTTTTGGAAAAGTTAATGACTTATCAGAATCTAAGTCTTGGATAGTGCTGGAAACTGTTTTGAGCCACCTTAGGAAAATTAATTTTGATGCGTCGACTATGTGACCATGATGTTTGATATTGCAATTGCAACTGCGTAATGTGCAGGTCTAGTAAAATATTGACATTTTGACACAGATCTTTATTTTTCAGCATTTTGGCTTGGTTTTGATGCATTTCCGGTAGTTTTTAACTTTTCTGGAGAAAATATATGAAATAGTGAAATGCAAGGTGGCAGTTCAAAGATGGCGGTTCGAATAACGTCATAAAAATTATGTTATCTTACAGAGCAAGGTCAGGGCTTTATAGTAAAAATAAATTTCATGGAGTGAAAACCTTACAGGCGACGGGGGAGGGGGGGGGGGTTCCATCAGCTTCCCCTTGTACCACGCGGTGGGGGTATGAGTTTGCATGTACGTCTCGTCAGTCCATGAGGACAACGTAATAGATTACTTCATATTGAAGAAATTCTCCCAACTGGTCCAATGAGAATGTAAGAAGATTGGAAGGTGTAAAGAATTTTAAAACAAACTCTGCATAGATTAAACCTTTGCGGAACCCTTCCGGTATTTCATGTTTATGCTTCTACTTCAGATTTAAAACCCATCTGTCAGCAACAAACCGCATTATTTTTCGCAAAACGGTTCCAATCGTGGTTTGTGTCAAATTCTATTGCTCACATTAGTGCAACCTGTAGTGTTGCCGGAAAGTCTGTAGTTCCTGAGTATGCTCTGTCTTTTTGATGTCCCAACGAAAATAAGGGATTGTGTGAAACATGGTTTCTTCATCGACCGCAGTCATCATCCCCGTTTATGTAACTCAATCGACGAGTGATACGTCCATGTTTCTTTACTTGCGAATAATCGCTTAAAATACATCACTCAATTTTTTTTACTTTTTATCAGTTCATACCAGATACAATTACATACATCAGTTTCATGTTCACCCGTCACGAACATACAGTCACCATTGTCATGCCACAATTTCCGTCTATGACAAAAAAGAAAGTAATTGAATTCCCTTACCTCAGCCATTCTAAGTGGAATCATTCGTCTCAAAATTCGTCATGGTTGCAATAATGGACCATCGATATATCCTCGTCTCAGTTGTGGACGTGTCTTTTGTTGGCTTTTCTGTTTATCCGTTAGCTAGGAAAGGCGTAATCATTTGTAAGAGTTATTCAATTTTATCAGCCCTGTAGACGACTCTTTCAACTCTTGAATGTTAAATGATAGACCGTATACGTCACTCGTGAAGAGAATAAGCTTTGGAATGTCGATAGATTATATTAAAACTATCGCTTTCGGCCCATCGGAGTGCTGATAATTTTCATATGAGCCGTTGCACTGATAGTATCAATAGCATATCCCAGCATGGAAACTTTGTCAGCCGAAAAGAATAAAAAAATCTTTTAGGTAAAGCTCACACAGTGTGCAAATTTGTATTTATATCTACAGTAGTTTAAAACGCTACGCAGTGTATGATTTTAAAACAGGTTTAAAAGCATTAATTGAAATGGGCACCTGTTTGAGAATATACTTCACATAGTGACAAGTAGATAACCGAAGACCAAGCAACCAAAAATGTAAATAAGACGTAATTAAGAGATCATAAGTAAAGGCGGCGTGGGGTGAAGTGATTTCGCAGAGTTTTTCATGACATTTCGTCAATCCTGCGTGTTTAGTAACATTGATCAAAAGTCGTGGTGTGCTCCTCTGGTTTTAACGCAACGCGAAAAGAATCGACGAAGGATTATCTTCAATTTTGAGTTTTAAGGTATTGATTTAATTTCAAACTGCATGCATTTTTAGACAGCTTTCAGTACTGTATACAATAGTAACTCTCCACTGGATGTTCAGTATTACTGACTATAGAATATAGCCGAAGACAAGCATTATTATGTCAGTGCATGTTCTCCAAAAGAGGAGATCCGATCGATTTTCGGCCTTGTCATAGTTTGCATTAAAGTTGAGAAGTGTTCTAATAGAACTTTTATTACGTAACTTCTCACATTTAAAAGTAATATGACGATAATGCTTAGCTCAAGAAAATTATTTTTTGTTGACAAATATTTCAACCTTTTGCAAGTGGCCACATGTTTGGTGAGAGAGAGGGGATTACACTGAGTGTATTTGTGAAACTTTCTGTAGATACATACTGGAAGCTTGAAAAAAGAAAAAATAAGCCCAGTAAACAGCCAAAATGAGGAAAACCTTAGATATTTTCCGTGCACAAAGGCGCGCTGGTTGACGTCAAGGTAATTACTGATTGGCTATCCATTTTCACCGCTTGTTTCACTTTAGAACAAGCAAACGTTCCCGATCTTGCCGCCAACACCGCAAATGGGTATATCATTCAATATGTCTTACTATATGCAATTTACCGGATTAATCTGTGCTATGGATGAAACGAACAGTTGACCGCCAAGGATGAAGAAGTAATTCGATATTGATCAACATTGAGAACTTGGCAAGGTTTTATGTGACTTCGTGTAAAGTTCACTATAATAATGAAAAAAGGATTTGGATATTTACTTCACTCATTTAACAAGTGGTATTGAGTCCGTTGGTCGACGTTGTTCTCATTAACAATGGAACAGCATGCCATTCACCGGGCACAAATTACGACTAATCATTCATTTAAACCGCCGACCCCTGTTGAAAGCATTTGGGAGACTAGTGTCTCCATAAAATGATGGGTTCTTTGATGAGGCATTCAAAAAAGTAACTACAAACACGCGTTAGCCCATTTGACAAATTGTTTTCAGATATCAGACAAACTGCTTTCTTTCCAATTCTTGAAAGTTTCTTCCACGTTAAATCTTAACAGAATTACTTGACTTTGTCTGAGAAACCTGTTTACTTATGAAATACAAAAATTGTAGATCAGTGTGGAACGCAGCTGAAAACTGTATATGCTTTATTGTATGTATCACACAGAATTTAAACGAAGCTCAAGTTGTTCTTGACCATTACACTTGTCGATCGCCTTCTTGGGGAACTACAAAATACGTTTTTGTCGGCAACACAATCATCTTTTATATGGGGAAATTTCTTATTAAATTCCTTCTATTTTTAGTTATTGCAAGTTATATTTTAATCTAAATTTAAGTCGTATTTAATTTAAATTACAAATTTCAATCAGCAATCAAGTTAAAATATGTTGGTCATATTTTAAAGGGTGGAATCAATGTCCGTTTCGGTGGTTTTCACTACGTCAATGACTTCGCCACAAAATAAATCACAACAAAAATATCTTCCCGACTTACTGACAAGGGATAAAATGTTGCGTGTGTTTCTCAAGAGTGGACAAAAGGTGGTAAACGCACTCTTTTCAAGAAACTAAAGTAAGTAGAATTCATACAATACTTAATCCACTCAAAACATCAACTTCGTTTTTATTTCCGATAGTTTTTTGAGTCATTTAAAAATGTTCTTAGTGCTAGTTCTTAGCATTGTTTAGCAATAGATCCATTTTATTTGTCTAGTCCATCTAAGACGTTTAGTTCCCATGAAAAAAAGAATATAGAAACACCTTACCATCAAAAAAGCTTTGATATCGCCCCTCACAATAATTTCATTGACAGTGAACTGATTAGACTCACACATCGTACATGTTGTCTAGAATCTTGAATGAAGAACCGCGGGAAGTTTTAACACTGACACCCAGCGCATCCTGACTTTAATTTCCTCTCAAGTTTTGACTGCTAAATCGTTTGCCACATGAGTTTGCAAAGTCGAATATTTCAGAATTGAATTTTTCCTAAACTCTTTGACACCTGTTCCCTTACTAACTCTTATGGCAATTTACATTGCATGCTGTATTGTTTTACTCGACAAAATGTTTGTTTGCTTCCTCGCTGGTATATTTATTATAATATTCTGTAGCCAAAAATGTAATTCGTATAAGCCGAGTTATTCTTAATGTGTTAGATGGCATTTTAAATGTTTGGCACCGAGAGTACGGCAGTAAAAACTGTAAATTCGATGTCGAAATAGCGCAGTTACGTAGGATAACCGATCTAGTCTTATGTATAAAGTAAAGTGCAATGACATTGTTCAGCTTCTCTTGGAGTCGCGCTTTTAGTTCTCTTCTCCGTTTTTCACCGCGCACCAGTCTTTGTTTTCGTTCAGTAAGAACTCACTACGAACTCGATATCGGACCAGTTAAAGCCGGAAATCTAGCGCTTTAATTTATTTCTCCACTATAAGGGCACAAGGCATTCCTCGGTAGACCGTGCTACACACCATCTACTGTGTACCGAAGATTCGCTCAGCGACATTTCGAAATCAGTTCTTTTACATAGCTTGTAATCCGGCTCCATAAATAAACCTAGTAAGTTGTTTACCACATTCCGTTTGCCCTAAAATACATCCGGCTTTTAGCTACAGAAACACTTGTTATGCATTCCTTTTACTTTGTCCACCTTATAATGACACAGAAATTTTTGAACCTTATTATTGGTTCACAGTTAACAATATAGATGAGGATATAATTTGGCTTTCTCACTCCATCAAACCTCCCTTTAAAATTTTCCTTTTAACTCGTAACTTTTATAGCTAATGTCGGAAAGCGCGAAGTAATAAGTTAACACAGGTAATATAAGGCAATCTTGTTCAAAATTAAATGCTGTTTTAGCGGTTGAAATCGGAATGCCGCTCTAAAATTATTTCATCCCCCATATCACCCACGCAGCTCCTTTAAAAGAAGACTGGCTTTCTAAATTTAGAGTTCTTAGTTGTTTTGGGATATACCTAAGTATCATGGTGATCCTTACTCAGTTGCTCATTAAATCTCGCCGAGATTTGTTGCAGAAACCGTCAGTAACTCGTTGCAATATGCAATAGGCAATAGGCTCAGTAAAATGCATCGCAATAAGCAAAACGATTCTGCATATAACAGGATGCCGGAGACAGTAAAAGGTCAGCTTAAATTTTTAATTCGTAGTTAAAAGTATAAGGTTAGGAACTTTTTCTCATGCAATACTGAACTCTGGTAAAGGCCATTTCATTACTTTGCTAAATTCGGGTATCAATTAATAATTTCGAATTTAATAGAGGCAAAAATAATAATGCATAAAAATAGTTACGATAGATAAACTCGGATCCGTTTCAACAAGTTTGCGTTGATACTTTGTGTCCGGAACATTTTTCATTTATAAATTCGTTGGACTCGCTTTGCCGCGTCTTAGTCAACAGTTTGACTTCCAAATAAGCTGATGGAAATACCGTGTATAAATAAAGTTATGTTATCTTATCTCTTATGTTATCTTCGAGTCCATACCGCATACTTGCATCATTTCATGCTAAAACGTATAGCAAGTCCAAAATACTATGAAATGATTTACCATTATATATTTTAGAAAAACGTCACGAAAAAGCTGAAGTTGGTCATTATCATAGGCGTACGGGCCTAGGGGCCGGAGTGTGTCGGGGGGGGGGGGGGGTCGGGGCATGCAGGCCCCCCAAATTTTGACAACTCAGAACTTTTGGGCAGCAAAAGAAATTTGGGCAAGGCACATTCGGGGAAGTTTCTGGCCATGGTTCAACTCCCCCTAGCAAAAAATTGTCCGTAAGCTTGTGGTCCTTATTATTATTATTATTATTATGCCGCCAACACTAAGTAAAAACCCGTAGCAAGGCAGGCTGAAAGGACCAGAGCGTTCGTACCTTGTTTGTAAAAAGCTAAGGGTGTTACTTTTTATATGCCTACCCTGTTACTTGGGCATAAATTTGATGATTTCTTGTGTGATTGTGAATAAACGAGCCAAAAGACGAAACTCCATATATCATGCAAAACAAGGGCAAAATTAAGTTAAAAGAAAGTTCTTTGGTTATAAGTGCACTTCTCAAGCCAAGCGCTTTTCATGTTCTGTTACAAGAACATGGTATTTCAGGTATATACATTTGTGATGTTAGTTGACCTCAATTAACAACGATAGCGCTTCCTCTTCAGGGTATGATCGGAAAATGCATTACGTGCGTCATTGCTTGAGACTGACGAATGCTTAATAACTGGCGTCGCATAAACTGTGTTTCTTTTTGCCCCTATGTTAATGGATAAAAAATCATTTTTAACTGGTATTTGTATTCATTAAATGCAGATTTAAATAATTCTTTTTCATTAGAAGCAAAACTGTGAATATTTTCCCTCGCACATCTTTTACAGCTGCTAACGGCGGGCAATTCCGATCATTTTTAAAACACCTCTTTATATATGGAAGGCTTATTGAAACAGATAAAAGTACATAAGTGCAGCAAGTCTGTCAAAAGAAATACTACTGATAGGTTTCGTTTATCAGGACATATTTTAGTAACAATTCTTGGATGTAACGCCGGACTTGCAGAAATCGAAATGTTTGAGTTGTTAACCTCCCGATCAAGCTAAAAGTGTCATTTCAAAAGAAAGTTAGAAAATTTGCCCAAAGATAAGGATGAACGCTCGCAAAACATTATTTTGGTGCTCTTTTTTAAATGTTACTTACGATTAATAAATTAAAGTAACCGGATTAGATTTCCAACATAAAGATCTTCTTTAGCACATTGCAATGTTCTCAATTTTTCAATTAGAGTCCACTTAGCTTTTCATTGTTTTGGTAGATAAAAGCTCTCTTTAATTGAAGATTTTTGTCTTCTGCAGTTTTCTTCATGCGAAGCAAAAATAAAATACACTGAAGTAATGAAGGTTTTTGATACATTACATCTGAATGAGATGGATTTAACAATTCATGATTTTTGTTAAATTGAAAAAGGATTGCTTTTTCCTTTTCGTGCAAGATATAATTTCTCAGTTATTTTCTAGAAATGCGCTTTGTTAACCAGAGCATCATTGACATAATGATGTTTTTCAGAAAGAAGAAAAACAGCCGGAGGAGTTGCAAAAATATTACAAAAATAGATCTCGTATTGAAAGAAAATATTGTTCTAAAAAAATAATTTACTGTTTGCTAGCTCAAGTATTTTTTCCTATGCCTTGATCCACAAAATTTGCGTATAGTTTATTAAGAATAATTAATTTCGATTTTTCGATATCTTGTATACTGCTTTATAAAGAGTGAAAACTTTCCCACGTTAATTAATCTTCGTAATTTTACTTTCTACTGCAGGCTAAGATGAAGTAGCAATAATTGCTGTACCATTGAAATCGGTATAATGCACGTCTCAAGTGGCAGTTATATTATTTCAGTTTTGGCAAAATTTACTAAATGCGCAACATTACCTATTGTACACAGGAACAGCCCATACAATCCGCCCTAGATTATTACTTTTCAGATTTTACGTTTATTGCCCAAAAACACTTATGTTTTCTCATTTCATTAACAGCTAAGTGCTTACTGTCACACTTATGAAGATTGCCTTTATCACGTCCACGCCGGCTATATAAATCCAATCAGTTTCGCCTGATGCAGTGGACATTTACACGAGAGCAGGCAGTCTGAAAAGGAAATAAGAAAAGTAACATGTCTGACAACTACACAGGTAAGAATAGGTGTTGTCATATATCAGTAGATTCCCACTGGAGATACATTAATCGTTCTTGCGATAGATGCCCCATAGCATTTACATTTGTTCAGCCGATTATTAACATCTCTAAGTTATCCCTCTTTTGAATTGGTTTTGTTAAGAATATTGTTTTTGTGTCGGCAACCGAAAGAAATTTTTTATGATTACAAGCAGCTGCCTCGGTCGCATTTCGCTGCAAGTTTTGCAACGTCGAATAACAGAACAAACAGACTTAAATATTTACTATATTTTCTAAACAGCTTTTTCAAAAGAAGAGCAAACACATCCCAAAAATGGTTTAAAAATATGGTAACTCAAATGGCAATTAGGATTCGAGACTTTGTGAAACCTTTTGTTTAATGGTAACAACAAACTCTAAAAAGACACAGCAGCTTTAGATCTCTGTATTCTCATGTTCGATGTATTCGCAATGATATTCCAAAACCTCCTTTTCGCGGTACGAGGCAAGGTTTTTAAAAAAGCCAGCAAAACTGATTTAAAACTGATTCCACAATACCTGCTCATTAAGCCAAGACATGAACGCGCTACAGTGAGAGAAAGAAATGAACCGTCCAATATCAAAATGTAACCGTTGGTGTTCGGTCTTCAGATATAAGCAGAGAAACGACATGAGATTGATATCACTGAACAGCCTCTGAAGTGCCACGCCTGGAATTAACATAGCCACTTCTCTGATATCAAGAGAGCTGACAGATCCACTTTCTCATTTCTTCTGTGTTTCAATAGGTTGATAATAGAACTACAGTTGAGGATCCGTAATGGTATTCAGTGTCCTTTATTCTGTTTTTCGTGCCTCTTTTGGTTTCTAGTCTATCAGCTTTTGCAAATTATGATTACTAGGCTTTCTAGAGAAATTAATTTTGTTATCAAGTTTTATTTCTTTTTCTCCCTCTTTTAAAACTGAAGGAAACATCACTTCCTAGCTACCTTATAGAAGATAAATTTATATAATTTTATATTTTAGTATTTTGGTACGTGTTTTTTAAATATAAAAACTCTTCAGAGACAACGAAAACTAAAGTAACTAAACTAAATCAAAATAAACGACGTAAAGATCGATGAGTAAGAATCTATAGCTAAAAGAACACGAGTTTCCCATGTTACCAAAAAATACCATTTGTAAGTCGAGTGCAGAGATGTATGCAATGTTGATAATTATGTGTTCAACTGCAAGGTAATAGAAAATGATAGTCTACATTTCAGTACTGAATGGTTTCAGAAATATTGATCTTGGTTACGCAGCTGGTATTGTTGCACATACTTCATTAAGTAATCATGCTCGTACACTTTGAACTGATACAGTATACGGTACCTTATCTTTGTAGAAACAAACCTCAACGGGTCTGGCGATTCAAACCATTGCTTCAGTCAACCAGCCACGCATTCAACCCAAGTGGGTTTGACCATTGCCTATTTCATAGTATTCTTCGTGGCTTTGGTGGGAAATGCTTTGATTATTTTTGTGGTTAATCGCCATCCGAAACTGAAGACAACCTTCAACATGCTTATCATCAACATGGCGGCCTCTGACATCCTTGACGTCTTAACTGCAATCCCTTTGTCCCTTGCCTACCTGTATCACAGCGTGAAGTGGTTCTCAGGATGGCTTGGTGTTTTTCTTTGCAAGTTCCTGCCGTTTCTTGCTTTACTTTCCATTGGTACATCTGTCTTGACATTAACAGTCATGACCATTGACCGGTATCGCGCGATTGTGCACGCGATGAGGAGGGCTATGTCTCCAAGGATCACAGCTGCCGCAATCGCTTTAACATGGATTATTTCAGGCCTGATCTTTGCAACTGAGCTCTACAAGTACAAGATTTTCAGCCTATCGGGCCAGGTCATATGCGCACCAAGATGGGTCGAAGATCTTCAAGAGTCGCACAAAGTGACGATGTACGAGATGATTATCCGGTTTGTCCTGTTATACATGATTCCTCTTCTCTCAATGGCCGTTCTTTATTCTAGGATCGTGCTGCATCTGTGGAAACGCAAAGCGCCTGGGGAGCACATCGATAAAACCCATCAGCGCATCGAAAGGCAGAAGCGCAAAGTTGTCACCATGCTGGTTACCATAGTAACAATTTTCGCAATTTGTTGGCTTCCAGCAAACGTCAATCACTTTTTAATGACGTTCAACTTTAAAGTGTTCAGCTGTTTACCGACATCGTTGATTCTAACCCTTTATTTTTTGACACACGCCAATACTGCTATCAACCCGTGCCTTTACTTGATCTTCAATGAGAGTTTTCGTGAAGGATTCAAACACCAGATTTACCACAGGCTCAGTGGGCGTCTTTTCAACGGAAGTGATCGTTTGTCAACCACTAGAGCGGAGGCTATAAGCGGAAGTGCCACCACCTCCCGCGTTTCACTCTTACCAGGAAGCAAACAGGGAAGCAGAAGAGAAGATCGATGTCTTGATACCCAACTTTGACTTGACTCAATCAGTTGGAATGGAAAAAGATGGCCTGCGCTATTTGATGGTTTACTTTCATTTTAACTTTTTTGTTCCTTAGCCATTTTACAGATAAAATATAAGTGTTTCTTAAACCACATGGGGTCCAAATTTTAAGTTACTTCAGAGACGTAGTCCATGCGCAAATGCATCCGCAAACCCCAAATCGCTTTATTCAAAATTACTTAGAATAATTAAAAGAATAAATTTCCGACAGTGTGCGGCCAAAGCCCTTCTCGCGTTGTAATACTAGCAGCATTACGATTGCTAGGCACTCGTAAACGTAGGATATGGATAGGTGGTCCAATGCAATGACAGACTTCGTCGGCATATCAGGGTTGTAAGGTGTCTCGTTACCCAATTGGTACGCGAAGTGAGGTCGGAAGTTGTCGTTTATCAGAGGTTAAAAACAATATAAAATTCCAAACCTTTCGCCCCAAAATGGTCGCGGTGACTTAACAGAGGTGGTCGCACAGGGAGGGCCGTCTGTATATACAGCATTAACGATACAATACAGTATTAACGGAGACAATCCAGTGTTCCAATCAAAATTCGAAGTAATTGCACCTAGACGATGGAAAGCGCGGGAAAACGCACACGCGCGACGGCGAGTCACGATTAGTTTTGGTTTCACTCCTGATTGTTGAAAATTGGCGCGAGATTTTTAAACCAATCACTCAGCGAAGTAATGCAAAACCAAAGCAAGTACAGAATTACTTTTGACACTGAAATGAAACCGTTCTAAAACGGTTTAGTCACCATAAGTAAAGTTATCTTTGCTAAATAAATGTATAAAATTGTCAAAGGAAACCTTTAAACAGAATTAATAGTTTGCCAAGGTAGAGAAGCACTAAAAAGGTAGCAGCAAACTGAGAAAAAACAAGAATTCAAATGAGAAAAATTGAGATGGATTCTAATTGACAGACTTGAAAAATTTAGGCTAAACGTTTCAAGATGTATCATCCAAAAATAAAGGGATACGAAATAAAGCGTGACGGCGTCCTGAATTTATAAGGAAATTCAGTTTTAATTATAGTGATGGTCTCTCTTTTATTTTATATAGATACATGTACACAGGTAACTCAAAGTGTCACCAACTAAAAGTGTAACTTGTTATCGCTGGTACAGTTAATAGAAATAAAAGCGATATTAATCTATGACATTACTTTCGAGTTAATATCGCTGCAATAACTTGTAAATAAAAGCAACTGAGGCATATACTCTCGATTAGTCTTGTTGCTATATATTTCTTTTAGTGCTATTTTCCAAAGCGAATTATTGTACTTCACGACAATATCCCCAATTTTGTGTGTTTCTTCCCTTTATTGCCATCGCCGGCCGTTTGACAGAATAATGTCATTGCAAGGAGAAATCTAGATAAAGATTGTTTGTCGACAATGTTTAGGTGATTGGCACGTAAGCCGCGCGCACTTTAAAGTAGGGACAATGTCACCTCGGGAATGCACGCTATCATTAATGTCAATATGTACTGAATGCGATGGTAGCCATACATGTCGAATGCATGATTACTCAGACGGGTACTTCCTTCCGCGTTTCAGCGCAAAAGCTCGGTTGGCTAGTTGAACTGGTCGTGTCCAAGATCCAAGAAAAATAAAGGTAGAAACTGGTGACCTAAAAATAACATACTGAGTAAACGTAAGTATTGAATTCAATTAACAATTAGACTACGAGCGCGCGTTTTCTATGAGCGATTAGTCAACGAGGCAGCAGTTGACTGTCGCTCATAGACTGTCGCTAGTAGAAACTTTAAAGGATTACATTAATAAAGCTGCCATTTTATGTATTTTTAAGCCAAAAATCAAGAAAAATCTTGCCTTCAAAGAGCAATCCGCGCGAGATCGTTTTCTATCGGCGAATAGAAAACAGTCGGCGAACCAATCAGATTCAAGGATTTCCAATAGAACACAGCTGAGTTTCTATACAATGAACAAAATTACCTAATTCATGCTTTAGACAAGGAATTCGATAGTTATGCAAGCTGACCGTAATACAAAAACTAAAGAACAAGATACAAAATAACCTAATTTATGTCCCAAACAACGAATTCCATCTGTTATAGAGAACAATCATGACCCAAGTAGAACATTCCTTTGAGTTAGCTAGAAATATTTTATTATTTTAGAGCTTGGTATCAAGAATGGTGACCGGCGAGGTGACCTCGCGTTTGTTCCATCGTACCGAGTACTTCCTTGATGTTTTGCGAGGAAGGTATCCATGCGGCCTTCCAACGAAGAAAGCGGACCCATTATTTATTTTTCTTACTCGGTGGCTCCTCCAGCAAAGGCTTCGGAATATTCTCATGAACGACTTTCGAAACGAGTGATTCAAAAGAATAATCACACAGGGGTTAAGAGCGCTGTTGGCGTGTGAGATCCAGTACAAGAACAAAGCAACCGCTGGTGGCAGCGAGATATATACATCTACAAAAAAGTATATCAAAATGTGTAACACGTGAACTGGAAGCCAACACAAAACAAACATAGTCACGACAACCAGTAGCATCCGCATAACGTCATGGTTTCGTTTTCTGTACGTAATTGATGCATGTTCTGTAGGCTGATCGGCATCGAGAGCTGCTGTCGTCTTGTGAAGTTTCCTTATGATAAACACCGATAAGACAGCAATGGTAAACAACGGTAAAACATAAAGGACAATAGCTACTGTAGAGTAGAATAGTTTCGGACTGAGTTTATTGCTAAACAGTGGTTCCCAGTCCGTAAAGCATAGAACAATCCCATCTTGCTCCGTTGCCACGTCAAAGGCGTAAAGAAAAACGCTCATGAATAAGACTGATGAAAACCATATAGCAATGGACAATAAAATAGGCCTTTTGATAAACCTTGGATACGCAAGGGGCCTCACAACGGCAATGTACCTTTCAACAGAAATTGTTAACAGTGCGAATACAGAAACCGCAATTGTAGTACCGATAACGAAATTGACGAGTTTGCAAGTTGTGGCACCCACGATACCTCCAAACCAGCGGTGTTGCACATATAAGTACGCGGTGGAGTACGGCATTGCGAAGAGGGCAGTGAGAAGATCTGAAGCAGCCATGTTGGCTATAAGAATGGACACTGAATTAAATGGGCGATGAATCCTAATTATGTGCAGAAGAAGGATGTTACCAAGCGAAGCTGTGATAAACGTGATAGAGTACACTGCCGTGAGACTTATTTTAAGGTTTCTACCGACGTCAAACCCGTACCAGCCGGGTGAAGAATTTTGACTCCCTGTAAATTAAAATACATGCAAAATAAGAAGATTAACCGAAATAAACACACTCATACACGAAATAAACTATTTCGTGCAGAAAATCATTACCTCTACGCAGCCAATAAAAATGATTGAAATGCTAAATTTCTTTTAACATTAACTTGTTGCGAGGGCCAATATTTAGTAAAACCTTTCACACTGTGTTCCCATATAATGAAACACCGAAAAACAAGGATGCCGAATTAAATACTGTTAAGTAGGTCACTCGTGTTATTTCCAATTTCGGGATGTGCTGCGCTACGTTGAACTTAATTTGGTGTTACCTCTGTGGTTCGTGTCCCGGCAAAACATGTAACAACATAATACGAAGGGGGAATTCTTTGCGTTTTTGTTATCATGATCATTTGCTTCATTTCTTGGGCAAATGGTATAAACTTGGGACTTAAACTAATGTGTCAACAAATGAAACACATATCGTTTAAATCTTCACATATTTTGCGAAATATGGTCAAAGATGATTTTTCCATTCCGAAAAAATTATTTCCCGATTCAAGATACACTTACCGTTGCTGATACTGGTATTCAGCATGTTTTCTTCTTTAAAGTAGAGAACTGAGGTCGACGGTGACCAGGCAACGAGCTCTTTATGATTTAACCTGCTTGCACACCTTTCATCCGCTCGACTGAATCATGCAAATGTCTCCACCATTAATATGGAAATACATTCGGACATGATTTTACAATTCACAAAACAAGTCCGAGAAAACAAACAATGTTGCTTAATGCTTGTCATTTATTAAAAGTTTTCATCAACAAATTATTCAGACGTGTTTCCTAATTTTGCGGACAAAACAGACATAATGGGGTTGTAAATTAAATCCAATGTAATCACCAAGAGACTACAGATCATCATTTAATTAATTCTTTCTTGTGATATCAACTGTTACATTGTCAAAGAGCCAGATTATGAAAATATCAAGCAAACGTCGTCTGCTAGTAGCTGTAACATCAAATTCTCGAAGCTAAGTGTCAGTTAATTGTTTATAAGTTTTTAAAGGATCTACTTCATGGTTTCTGCCTTAGAAATTTAGCCTTCTCCATGCTCAACCATCCTTGTTCCATTTTGATTCAGTATCACCTCTTTGGTGTTTTTCTTCCTTTGTAAACTATTAGTTTAAGGTTTCCTACGGTTTAAGGGTAATTCGGTTCGTTGGAAAAAAGAACTCAAAATATCGTGACGTAGCTCCTTTATGGAGCATTGACTCATGGATCGGGCCCAGTGGGATAACACTGTTTTATGCACTTTTGCATGGTGCAATTGAGCGTTTAACATTAGGCCATATAGTAGTCATATAAGTGTTTACCGATAATCGGGATCATTTTGGTATTATCGTTTATTGCAACTTCATAATATTTGCTGGCAATGTCTTGTTCTGGGGAATGCGAAATCTTTTTGACAAAGGCCTCTTTCATGTAATAGGGATATTTCAAGTATAAATCTCAAGAATAAAAGAATAATTCGTCGTAAAACCTTAAATGCAGAGTTTTATCTTAATGTTGTTGAAAATAAATTACACACACCTGCCATTTCACTAGAGAGAGATACACAATTTAGTTTGCGTTAAAGTTGACACCAAGAGACACATTTCTTCAAAACCGACAGACAGATGGTTTGATTGTGATAGCACTTAGCGCGATAGGCGTTTGGGCCGGAGTGGGGAGGCATGTATGGGCAACTCAGACTTTGTGGGCAGCAAGAGAAATATTAGGGCAAGGCAGCTTAGGATAATTTTTTTTGCCCCCTGGCAAAAAATTGTCCGTACACCTATTCTAAACGCTAAACATAAAATGTATAAATAGGTACCTAAAACCCAGGGATAATATTTCTGTCTAAGAGTGAGTCAACATTGTACTAATAAACACGAAATTATTAAAACTCGCCTGTCTTTTTATAACAGCTTAGATATCAACGAATTTAACAAGAGAGAAATACTGATGCCGCGTTGTCAAAAAGAGCCAATCAAAATTGTTGCTTCAAGAGATAAGACGAGGCTTTTAAAAACGTCTAAGTGCGTGTGCTTTAGAACCAGTGCAATATTTGAAATAATATCGACTTTTTACCTTCCCGATGACTGTAGAAAACTGAAGCACAGTGATGAAGGCGATATGAAATTTTACGCATATATGAAAACAAACTAAATTAATTAGCTGGTAAAGTAACAATATTTAATCTGGAAATTCAGTTCAATCAAAATGAGGTATAGTGCTTGTGAAGGAAAAAGGAAAACAAAAGATGATGCATTAATGTTTTGCTCATTAAAATGCGACCGCGATATCGCCTGTTTAAACACAACCTGCAAAAACCATCTATCTAAATAATAAAGTAATGTTTAGGCTGTCGTTTTTCTATACCAAATCATGACATTTTGTCAGCCAAATTCAAATATTTTTTTCTGAGATTTTATGTAACAAGCAACACAGACACATGGACCAGAACAATGACTATTTCATGAAATGCTCCACAACAGTAAGATTGAGTGTGTCCCAGGCTCTTTAGATGCTCAGTCAATCAAAGTGAAGTGACAGTCGGTTGATGCCTCACACCTGATGATCAAAAGATTTTGCATTTGTAAATTGTATATAAAATATGTCTACGATTTTAACGTCGTGCGGCGACATCCATAAGACTGTAACTCGCTTTATGTGCTGAATAGATTCCTGAATCTGGAATCCGCCTAAAAAGCATGGCAGCCATATTGGCCATAGACGTATAGATTACGTACCCCGAGCCTCGAGTTGAAATGTTTGGGAACGAGTTCCCGCGTGGCAAAACAAAAGTTTTTAACCCCTCGGGACTCAACATGGCCGCCGTGTAATTAAGGCCCAAAATAACCGGTAATTCGTTGACAAGATAAATTTAACCACTGGCCAGGCGTTCATTGCTCAAATGTCCCGAAGCCATTTCGAGCACGAGAGATAAAACTACGTGTCGAAATGGAAGCGTAGTTTCAAGGCAACAATCAGGCCTATATGTTTTATCAAGGCGAGGTTCATTTCGTTGCTCAATTCTGATTCCGAAAGCAATATGGCTGTTTGTGCCTGAAGTAGCTTCGGGAGTTCCAACAAACGCGCACCAGAGCAGAGATCGAAGAACTACACATTATTTTTGGATGTGTTGATTGATAAATCTTTTATTTACCTTCAAGTCCAGTATCCTGGGTCTATTTAAGCAACATAAGTAAGATTATAGTCAGCGCCACGCTTGATCCAACGAGTACCACGAAAATAAACATAAATGTACGAATCATCGCTTCCTAAGGTGGAAAAGACAATTGTTATCAATTACTGTTCAATATGATAAACCTGCAAACTGACGGATACATACATCTTATTAGACGTTTTGTTGTGTAAGTATCCCTGAGTACTTTTACGACTTGTGCAACATTTTGAACGAGCCCGTAGGGCGAGTCAATATACTAAACAACGATAAAAAATTCTCAGCGATCATACACAACAAAACGTCTGATAAGAGATTTATTATCCAACACGCCAAATTGTTATGTCCTTGCGGGCGAATTTCTAACCACAAATTAAATACCGCGTGATATTTGTACTCGTTTTGAGCGTTATTTGTACTCTACGAAGCACATGTACAGTTGGATAATAAAAGACGGTGTTGAGGAAGACCCGATTTCCATTGTTGGGTATTGAACACAGAACAGCACAGAGGTAAACATATGCCAGTGACCTTTCATGAAGCGGTGCGTTGTATTAAATATCCCTTATAAATTCAAGGCACGTCGAATGATGCCGAGATCGCGTCTTCAGAAGCTGCTACTCAAGTTGGCAGGCAAAAGTTTCCAGCACTTTCCTGCTTTTATATTTTGCAGGGGCGGATCTAAGGGAGAGTGCAGGGTATGCGCATCCGAGCGGCCACCCCCCCCCCCCCTTTCTGAGAGGACCTGCGGCTTTCTAATATAACTAGTATCCCGGCTAAAAACATTTGTTTAAACCACCCGTCAGTTACGTTATGCCTTAGTGGTGCACCCCCTCCTAAGAAAAATTCTTTTTATCCGCCCCTGTTTTAATGATTGATAAAGCTACCTTTTAAAATTTGATGCTATCATAATGGTAGCAAACAAATGCACAGTGGCGAGTGAAACAGTTGTTGTTTAACTGATATAATCGGTACCATAGCAACAGTTTAACCGGTGTAGGAACGGCGAGGCAATTTGTATGTGCATAAACCAGCGGCCATTTTGGAATAAGGTGTATTGTAGCTTTGAAGGTTATAACCATAAAACTAGCTCGGCGAATTCCATTCATTATTAAACGTGATCAGTATGATAACATGCAACTTTTGGTTAAGTTTGAAGTTGTTTTTTTGGAGGGGGTTCAGAGCCACCTAAACTGCTGGAGCATTACGTAATAAATAAATTTATCCGTTTATTTATTTTCTTTTTTGTCAGTCTGTTTGTGTATTAGAACGTACAAAATATACCTTTAATGGCATGTCAGGCTCTGGTGATGCTCGATCATGGTGCCCAGGCTGCTCCATGGGAATATCTGACACAAAAAGCATACGTAATAGCCTTGATGCTTGTTTTCATATTGTAATGAAAATTAGCTACTTTGTCTGCCAGGGGGCATACATTGAAATGATGCCGTTTCTCGGAAATCGAATGGCCTAAATAGTGAAATATCTGCGGTAAAGCCACATTTGAGAGCCAAGTTATGGAATAATTATTTCATTATAAGGTTATTTTGAAATAGTTACTCGATAACTTGACTTCCTGTTAACTACGCAAGCAGTTTTCCTTTTTTATAAAGTGACAAAATTGCGTTAAACTTAGAATAGTTTAAACCACAAAACAGAAACCAGAGCATGGCTATGAAAAAATTATCAGACATGATAAGAAACCAGCTGAAATTTGTCGATTTAGGCTTGTTTGCCCCCTCACTAATCACGTGCCTAATTTGCATTACAATGTGAAAACAAACATGACGGTTATGGTGAATAAGGTCTATTAGTTACGCAAATGATACTCAAAACCTATATGTGCCACCAGTTGAACATATGCTACTTTAAAATGGTTTCGAAAAGAGGAAGCTATTGCAGTTCCAAGATACATGTAACTTAAAAGGAGTAATCGGGAATATAGTCTTTGAGCCAGATCCATTTAAAGGACTTACTTAGGTACTTACAAGGAGTTGTCACAATTTAAAGATCAAGATTCCTAACTGCATCATAGTAAATGTGACGTCCCGTGGAGGTATTTGGTTGCAACAGTGAGTTAATCAGGGTTTGTCCAAAGCGTGGATGGAAATACACCTTTGAAAAATCTCAGAGAGGGAATGTGCGTTTGTACAAACATTTTCATGTTTTGTTCGTGAATATCAGCAAGAATAATTTTAAAATAGTTTGTCTTGGAAATAAAGGTGAAAGGAGGTAAAGCTTGTGATGGTATCATTGGAACAGAATGTACAATAAACAGAAACTTATCATCAGGTTGCATTGACTGGCATGGTAATGGCTGTCACAAGTTGGTTCTAAAATTGGGAGATGTCATAGCTAAGGTATCACCTTATACATACGATCAGCTTAAGGGTATTAACTTTGAGCTCTCCTAATGCTAAAAACTGACTGGTCTCTATTGTGAGGGCTGAAAGAATGTCGCTAGTTTCTTACCTCTTCCAGTACCCATTGGAACAGACCTCTTCTCACGATTGCGTTTGGACAGGATCAAATACACCTCAAATACGAAAACAAAGAATTCTCCGATATAGAAGCAAATCACTGCGTAAAGTCCCTTTTTTCCTAAGCCTACTTGATTCGTGTCTAAACCAAGGAAGATTGCAACCACTGAAAAAGAAGTGCTTTTTGTTAGTTCTTGTCTTCGTAATGGCCTCCTATAATGATAGTCAAATTCAAAGTAATTCAAACTAGTAATACAGCATATGTTTATTTTTTTTTATTTAAACATCCACCCACAAAAATTATTTGCAATATAACAATACACATGTACACGTAACGGTATTAACAAAACAAATACTTATACTATGTTACACTATTAACAAACTATTTCACGAAAACAAAAAGAGGAGTCAACTATTACCTACGTTACTTACAATACAAGCTACTTACACTACTGTAACGTTAATGTACAATATTAGATTTTTCGTTTACAAGTTATCCTTACTACAGTCTGGTGGTTAATTCAGTACTGTTGGTTTAAGAGAGCTGGCCAATAATATTCTACATATTGAGATATATGTACTACTGGAGAACAAGGTGTCATTCATTACACGAACGTACCTGCAAGAATCAGCGCAGTGGTACCAACAATCCTGTGAGTCCAGTTAAAAATGTTACGCCTACAACAAAGCGGAGAGTAAAATAACTTTTTTGAGTGCTTTAACAGCTATTGGAATCGACACTGAATCGATTTTTAACATCCTGGGAGCTATGATTGTGGCCCGACACAAAAGAAACAGATAATATTGACGAATTAATTGATAACAGCAAATGACATCTTCTACAGATGATACCCACACTGAGGGTCCTCAACTGATAAATTTGTAATTAATTTTTTCGTGGAGCAAAACCAAACAACCCGGAAACTTCTCGATAGGGTAAAACAAACAAGCAAGGTCCGTAACTCGTTTATTTGTAACACGCTAAAATTATAAATGTATACGCTGTGTTTACCTCGGTTCACCTGGATGTGGCCTGAATACTGCCATGATTGGTTGAGCAAGTGCAAGCGCCAGCACGACGATACCAAAATATGGGTGTGCTCCAGCATCCTATTAAAACAAATTTTAAGTGGAGAGTCATATGGAAAATTAGAAAAGTTGAGCGTTTCTCAGCGATACAGCGATACTAAGGCTTATACTTGGCATAATATATTTGTTGTCGTCAGTACATTTGCGACAAGTTAGAATTATGTAAGTAAAATCTAAGCTGCTAAATTTAAAGCATTTGTGATAGTAAGATACGTTTACTCCGTTCCCTGCTTTATTCCAGTAAATATAGATTACTTCATAGAAAGTGCGACGTACGGATTTTTATTTACGAGTTGCAAAACTTTGGAAAACGAACGAGTGAGCGCAGCGAACGAGTGAGTTTTCCAAAGTTTTGCGACGAGTGAATAATAATCCGTACAAAGCACTTTCTATGCTGTAATTTGTTTATTATATATAACGAATATTCAACCATTGTAAAACTTAAAGCGATTTTTTCTGGTCTTTAGATTTACTTTACCCTGGTGTTCCCAAGAGTGCTTGAATTTTCTTAGAACGTCCACGGCTGCGTTGTATCAAAGCTACAATGAAAGTCTTTCATTTCTTGGCTTTCCCTTATCGACATTTAGTTTGTCTTCGCTCCGCCTGCAGAATGATTTTAGCATTTCCATATCATAACTGTGTTCTTAAGGTTTTGCTTGGCGCGTTTCTGATGGCTTTCCTTTCCATAAAGTTCTCAAAAGTACAAAATTTGTAGCCAAAACATAAACTGTCTTCGAGAGCTTGCAAACTTGCAGCGCGTTGTTTTCACAACCACGTTGGAAACCATTTGAATTCCCGCGATCTGATTGGTTAGGTCGTTCTACTCTTGATGCTGATTGGTTATATTTTTCACATGTGAAGAAGCTATACGCGAAGCTGATTGGACGTATCGCTTTTCTCACATGTGAAAATATAGCAGATATAGAATTCTATCTGCAAGGTTTATTACCTAAAATTGTCGCTATATATATATTAAAATAGTTTTTACGTCGTAATTATTGTTTAATGAACCGACTCCTTGTGTTATCACAACTTTTGTTCAAAAATTCGCCAGTAGATTTGTGCGCAATAGTTGATTCACTTATGGCGACGTTTCTCGATGCGATAGCAAAAGCTTTTCTTTTAAAAAGTATTAACACAGTGTGTTTTACACCGCTATTTAAATAAAGTTCTTGTTTACTATAGCTTGTCGTCGCCGTAATTTTTCTGTTCTATTTAAAAGAGATCTCGCTTGGAAAGCCATCAGAATGCATTTGCAGCTTTGTTTTCCTCGTAGCGCTGCGTTTAACTCTTTGATTATAGACTAGAAAAGTCGCTTTAAGTTTACAATGGTTGAGTACTCGTTATATATAATAAACAAATTACAGCATAGAAAGTGCTTTGTACGGATTATTATTCACTCGTCGCAAAACTTTGCAACTCGTGAATAAAAATCCGTACGTCGCACTTTCTATGAAGTAATCTATATATATGTTACTAGTGGTAGAAACTTCTTAAGGAAATGTACTGTCAAGTTGTTCGACTCTGGCTTACCGATGACCACCCTTCCACTTTAACAAATATCACAACTACTCCTGCTACTGTCAACAGCACTGTTAGCGCCATCAGTGTCAGATGAACCTGTTGATCGTTTGAAAGTAGAACAGAGTGATTTTCAATTGAGTGTCCTGAAATAAAAAGTTAACCAAAGTAACCACTCTGGCTCGTTACAATGGACGCGGGCAATCCAATTAAAAATTCTAAGAAAATACTGTAAGCTGACACGAAGCGCGGGAAAACGTGCGCGCGAGAGTCACGCGTTTGGCGTTATCGTCTGTTTTATGTAGCTTTACGCTATCTAGCTATCTTTACGCTATGTAGCTGACCTTTAAGCCAACTTTGCACCCATAGTTAAAGCTTGAGTAAAGAGACTAAAACGTTTAAGCAACTTTAACGAGATTTAATTCATAGAGTAAAGTTGGATAAGCAAGTTAAAGGAGATTTAAGCCTCCTTTAATTCTGCGTTAATTTCTATTTTCGTGCTGTGACCAAGAACTCGATTAGCTCAGGCAGGTGGGGTCAAAATTGAAGAATTTATATAATAGAGCATTTTATGAGACAGTTTCGTTTATTCCACTGTTGTTTTATATTCTTGGAAGTAATGCCCACCGTAAACCAAGCTTTCTTTCCTAATAACTGACGTGGTTCCCAGACTTGGCGCATGTACCGTGCCGTGAATAAACCGACAAATGCGAACAGAATCCAAGCAAGTGTCATCAGGATGCCTGTGTCGAGGAGAAGAAAATAAAATTCTTTATCATTTGGCGAGGAAAATCCGAGCGTCCTGATTTAGAAACGGTCCTTAGTCGCGTATTTTTTCTAAAATTGGATAATTTAAAATGTGCAACTAGAATTACGGAAAGAAAAAATGTTCTTTCTGAGTTGTTCGCGACATCAAAACACGTCGTATTATGACGCAAAACCTCGGCACCGAAAGTGTGTCAGTTTTTAACAAGCATGTATGACCCGATTGCCATGAAATAAACTTCTTACTAACCCAGCTTGCACGAGTCGTACTGGGTAATATTGGCCCTCGGTTGTTTTTGTACGGAACTCGTTGCGCTCGGTCCGTACTTCAACGACCGAAGGCCAAAATTCCCCAGTACGTCCCTCGCGCTCGGTTAGTAAGAGGATAGTATTTCCCTGAATAGAATCGAGTCTTTTCTCTGCTGTAAAGAAGCCAAAGTATAAAACTAAAACCTTTTAACCTTTTAGATATGCTTGTTTTCACAGTTAGTCCGTTTCCAGTAGTGCCAGCATGCCAATTGATCTCGAGACTTACAATAAATTGTTCAACCCCTGCTTTCACGTTAACTAGCGCAGCACTGACTTATAAATGCTGGCGGGGTTTAATAGACTTTTTTCGCTTGGGCGTGTTTGTTGCCCCATTACAGACCATGTGCCATTCTCTCGAGAATTGTTCTTTTATTTATCCTAAAATTATTTATTCATATACACGCAACTATTTGAAAATCTGAAATAAAGATAAAGGTATATTTGCATAGCGAAAAAATACGTTTAAATGAATGAACTAACCAGTTAGAACGCCAAAGTGTATACATTGGTTAGAACTGGAGAAGTATCTGTTTTTGTAACTCTTATGCCACCAGATTGTATTGGTGGCGATGAACGCCAGATTTCAGCATAAAAAATCTGCTTTGCTGACATTTTTTATTTTATTTACCGTGGACCATGATAAGGTTTGTATGTTTCCCGCCATCCCCAGATGCGGATCCAGAAGCATCTGTGACCGTTATTCTTGAGTTAGTCGACTGGCGAACACTAGTATGTTTTTGTATTTGACCTGAAAAATGAGAGAGAGAGTGTGTGTGTCGATAATACATTTTTTTATGAAATGAAATTATTTGTAAATTAATGACCGCATTTGTTTGAAAAATAGAAGTACAAGGTCAAAGTAAAGGACTTAGAAAGCATCTGTAACTAACGTATACCGAATTTACATTTTAATATAATCGATTTTAATTTATTACTTCTTTATTTATGCTACTGTATAGGGAAGTTATTTGTTTACAAACATTGGTTTTGTTATTTAAATTGTCAGCAAGTTAAACAAAAGAGCTCTTTGTTTCACCAGCCAATAGTTTTCTGGTTGGCACATTAACGACAATGGGTGACGTCACTGATATCTTCCCTGTAGCGTGTTTGCACCAAAGTGATCACCAGTGGCCATTTTGGTTTATTGAAACAAATGACGAGAATTTTTGCACGAGAATAGAAATCGATTCCTGTAGAATCGGTTTGGTTCAACAATATGGCCGCTGTTACTTTGTTTTGGAAAACTATGGTCACCGTGAAATCATATCAAACGCTCTATATGTAGAATGTTCCGTCACGAAAGTTAAAGTAAGTTCTTTGTATGACGCTATAAAAATATATTTCTTCTCCGCCGTAAACAAGCACTCAAAATACCTAAGAAAACAACTGATGGATAGGTGTGGGATAGAAAGGATTGTTGAATTTTACGTTAACTTTGAATTGTTAGAATTAAACGCGGTTATCGGATCCAAAAGACCTGTCCAAGATAGTAAATAACGTAAAACGTTAAACCTTCCATACACAAAAGAACATCAAAATCAATACAAACTTACCGTTAAAGTCTCCAGTAGCTCCCAAAAGAAACCATGACTTACTCAGGTCCTTAAAGGTCCCTATTCCTGGGTTAATTTCTCTTGAAATTCTAAAATGTTAATAAGTAAAACATTGCGCAATTATTGATGGTTAATTCTGTTATCGTTACCAATCGCTGGCTGATTTACTTTGTCAAACTTTCGAAAGCCTCTTTGTTTTTTGTGGCGACTGTTTATACAGTGATGCCAAAAGGAGGGGATCCGGCTTTCGGTAGACTTGAATGGACTGAAATAGATTTCCGTCTATTACCTTTTGTCACAGCCGGATAGTTGAAATAGTGCGCGCGTTCTGGGGGAGTACTACCTCAAATTTCGGACAGGTGTGTGCCGCGAAGGTTCTTAACCCCTGACCCTATTTAAGGATTAAAGAAAAACTGAATTTGATACCATATTCAAGACCCAAACCCGAAAAATAAAACGATGTTGAAGATAAAAAATAAAATTAAGAAACGTATGAACTGGTCAACCTTATTAGCAGATTGTTCAGACTTCAAGCAGACTATTTCTTTTTTGTTTAGCTTGCCGGTCGCTTATGCATTTCTATTTTAGACGATTTGCACAGATTAGGAATGATATTACCTCACTAGCTGTTAACAAAGAAACAGAGGTATTTACTTGCACTTTACCACGCCACCGTTATTTGAGTGTTCAATAATTGTCACCGCCGATGGGGTCTGAATAAGGAAAATCATAATAACAATAATGAATTTTTTACGAATACAGCCCTCTTATTAATTGGTTACACCCTTTCTTTTTGATAAGAATATATTTTATAGTGATATCAATGCTGAAATTTGTGAAATTTTAAGAATATTTTAAGAATAAACCCAAGGCTGAGACTTTGGAAAGAATATAATATGGTGTTTGAAATGTGCAAATACAATACAATTTTCTTTCTCTAAAAGGAAAAACTAGCCAATAAAACGATAAGAAGCATACACTATACACGACTTTCATAATGGCGGACCGCTCGGGCGGAGTGGGAACGAATCACATCACAGCGAGGCAAGTAAGGCCACGGTAACCAAAACAAAATGAAAACAAATCGAAGCGACGAGACGCGACGCCAAGCAA
The DNA here is from genome assembly GCA_947652115.1 of Blastomussa wellsi. Lineage (NCBI taxonomy): Eukaryota > Metazoa > Cnidaria > Anthozoa > Scleractinia > Plerogyridae > Blastomussa > Blastomussa wellsi. The sequence goes on along the minus strand of OX393562.1, from coordinate 22,131,055 downwards.
TCTTTAGTATTTACAACATGAAATAGCATGAAATATGTCGAGTGAATCGTTTCTGGAAGAGCAAGATATTCCTGGTGCGTCACTTTGCGGTCGAAAACCGTCTGAATTAAAGAACGAAGAACTTAAATTTTGGTTGAAATGTAGAGGTGATCCAGGCAAAGGCCTCAAAACCAAAGCTGAACTTGTAAAGAGGTAAGACAGCGATCGCTTTGTAATCTTACTTGAGCTTATATTCTACCATGCAGTCACTTGTAAGATTTGTTCAAGTTTAATAATCACCTGATTTCTTTATCAGTGTAGAAGAGTATATCCAGACTGGAAAGGACAAAAATATCGTGGATCCCGATCCAAATGGCCTGTACACTAAGCGAAAACAGCAACGCATTGGAATCGAAGCTACATCAAGTGTTACCTCAAATGTTGATTCTAACAAACCGTCTGTCAAGTATCCCTCTGATGGATGGAGTACGTCTCTTGAAAAGATGCCTCTGTTCACCAGGGCAGAAATGAACGTGCACATAGCCAGATCGGGGAAAAGTATTTCCAATATTCAACATCATTCTGTGCCAACCTCCTTAAGAAAAGCGAAGACATTCCTCGAAGATGAATATCTAAGAGAAATAACTGCCGCAAGTGATGATCGCTGTTTTTATTTTCAAGCCAAGACAAGGTGAACACAATTGAAGCTACCTCAAGGGAACAATCAGAGTCTGAAATCTGGAAAAAGGAACGCACCTATCGATTCACTGCATCAAATTTTCAGCTGATCGCCAAGCGGCAACGAAATCATGAGAGCTTTGCTCAATCGATTATGCATCCGAAGCCCTTTACTTCAAAGTATGTTGCTCATGGAATGAAGTATGAACCTGTTGCTCTCAGAGAGTATGAAACTTTCATGTTTAACAGGAAAACACCTGTCGCTGTACTTAAAAGTGGATTTGTTGTATCCGAGGCATTTCCTGTTCTTGGCGCATCACCCGATGCCAAAGTTATTGACTTTGGATGCTCTATTTGTTTCGGTTTAGCTGAGGTGAAATGTCCTCATACCAAGTTCCACGTGACCCCCCTTGAGGCATGCTCGGACCCAAATTTCTTCATGGAGAAGATAAGTGACACACAGTGTAGACTTAAAAGGGACCATGCCTACTATGGCCAGGTCCAGGGACAAATGGGTGTGACAGGTGCGAAATGGTGCGATTTTATTGTGTACACTAGCAAAGGGATTTACATTGAACGAATCGCATTTGATCCTGCCTACTGGGGTAACCTTAAGAATGAACTCCTGCAGTATTATTTTGAACATTTCTTAAAATTTGCATCAGCAGATTTTCATAACTCTGCTTAAAGTGCTTTAAGTAAAGTTTTTATTACTTTACATATAATCTTTTTTCTAAGTTCATGGGCTAATTTTAATATTATTTAATCATTTGAGCCCTAATATTAAATAACTAGTGTTAAGTTTGTCCTTAAAATTTTGTTGCTTTATTCAAAGAAATCAATTATTACAAAAATATAACTTAGAAGGAAGTAGTGAAGAATTGGGGCAGGGTTAACTAATCTGTGCCCTAGTTGATGCGATAGGAGAACCAATTTATCAAGGTTCCATTGTGGCTCATTAGTCTCATGGGACCATTATAATCTGAAGACCAGAAGCACTGTTATTTGTTCTTTAATATCCTTTATTGGTGTGTTCTTTCCCACAAGTTTATTAAATATGGAAAGTAAATGTGAATTTTCTAAGGTGAACATTTAATGGTTACCATTGTCCAAAATTACAGAGTAGCATGACATAAATACCAAAATGTAAATTTGTCAATACACAAAACAGTTTAAATAGAAATGATATTGGATTGGGCGTTGCATAAAATTGCACAAACTGCCCACATTTGATTTACAACACCAAACTGGTGGAGAGGTACAACCCCGTCCCAAATGTGAAAATTCTTTATTTTGTTAATTGCTCGCTCAACATGTATGCGTAGACTGGCAATTTCTTGAGTGCGAACTACATCATTTGCTGGCATTTGTGCAGAGTTACCAAGGAAGGGTGGGATGTTTAGTGATACTCCCAAAGGGAGCAAATCCTGTATGGTAAATCCCTTGTCAGCCATGACAGAATCTTTTTCCTGGAATGGCAAATCTAACAATCCACTTCTTACTACTATTTCCCTATCAGAAATGCTCCCAGTATACAATTGGCTAATAAAAGTAATTGCTCCACCAGGAGAAATGCCAATCAACCCTTTCAGGGTTGTGTGGTGTTTGTAGTTGCTAAATAATTCTCCATTTAAGTGGAGACTACTGGGCATTTGACATCTGACCTCAGTACAATCTATGATAACTCTGGTGGAGCTGTATTTTTGTTTAAAATCTTCAGGCATGGTCTCATTAACCTCCCCACGTGTGGGCCAAATGTTTATTTGACCAAGTTTCAAATACATAAAATTGATCCACGTTATAAAAATCCGACTGATTGTCGATAGTGAAACTTGAAAAAGATGTGCCAAATGTTCTTCAGCAAACCCTTGCCTCAGTCTGCACATAACTGCAAAAAACTCGTCAATTGATCTCAAGGATCTTGATCTTCCTCTTTTTCTGGTTAGTTCTTCATTTTCACCCTCATACACTGCTGCTGATACATTCAAATTTAACTTTGAGACCCAGTAAGATATATTTTGCCCTTCATTTCCTGGATTTAAGTATTTGAAAACAGCATAAAATGTATCCCAGTTTGGAAAACCAGTATAAAACTTGATGGAGGAGTCATCACCTTTAAACCTATCGACTGTAAACATTTGCTTTTGAAGAGACTCGATGCGCTGATTTGCCTTCTCAAGTTTAGATTTTAGGTCAATCAATTGCTGATTCATTTCTGTTTCGCTGTTACCCGTGGACTCAATTTCATTTGTTTGCGTCGCCACATCCTGTTTGGTGATAGCATCAGTATCACTCGTTCCACTTTCTTCATTGCATGTAGCGTTTTCTGTTTCTACCGTTTCTTCTACCGTTTCAATTTCGGAAAGGAGAACTCGGCTTGTTGTGCCAATTTGTTCGCGATCGGTGGGAGCTTTCCGCTTGCGAGGAGAGGTTCGAGTCCAAGGAAACAGCGATGGAACGGCATTCGATCGCAGATCTCTCCTACCGCTGAGCTTCTTGATAAAATCATACTCTCTAAAATGCCTTGAGCAAACTTTTGTCCATTCCTGTATCTGAAAATAGTCTCCCTCGTCTCTTCTAATAGCGTGAATCCATTTTCTTCGTCGAAGCGGATCATCTGGAAACTTGAAGTGAGAAACTTTTCTCCCATTTTCGTCCAGATAACCTTTCTTTGTACATTCAGGAACGCAGCAGTTCGTAGGCATTTTTTTTCCGATCAGCGATTGTTAGCGATAAATTTTCGTTACAGATAGTGAAGGTTTACCGAATTTCTACTTTTTGATGCCAAAGAAACTAAAACAACTCGACAAACCAAATAAATTTGGAATGCATTTGCATGTTTTTCCACACGACTGCTTTCGGAGATAAATATCGTGGCCTTACTTGCCTCGCTCTGATGTGGCTCTTTCCCACTCCGCCCGAGCGGTCCGCCATTATGAAAGTCGTGTATAGCCATTGGTCAATGCAAGAGATCGGTCGATGAATGGTACTTTAATACATATGTAAGGTATGCAGCACAAAAGACATGAACTAAACTGTAAATTCTTAATCTAAGAATATTCATATAAGAATATTTTCAGCCTAAAATCGGCAGAAAAATAGAAATATCCAGCCTGTGTCGGAAAAACAATATTCTTATAAAAAAGAGAGTGTATTTCATGCGGTTCGATGTCAAGCCCGTGACTTCAATGCTACAGTAACTGAAAATGAGTACCGACAGACGGCATGACAGAAATTTACCGTAATTATTTTCTAATGTTAATTTCACAATCACAACGCGAACGTTCCTTATGGTCGGCAGTACACAGGTTACAAGAAATTGCAACTTTCCCCTTTTTCAAAGATGGCAGACATTGCAGTAGCGAGAAGTCAGTATTTGTTATTGTTATACCGTATTTTCTCTATTAAACACCTCTGGCGTATATAGAATTAAATTTATCATTCCTTTATAGCAGCAGCTTGTTATACATATAATGAATACTTCAGGGGTTTTATTTACAACTCCATCTTTGAGACGGGGCGTTTAATCGAAAAAATACGATATTTGAATCAGTAACGACCTGTCGATATTTAGCAGTCTCGTAAAAGTGCTGAAGTGGCCGTCACTGGGATCATGACTGACAAATCGTCGCTGCTGTAACATTTCGTTAAGCTTCCCTGTCGTATCACTTACTGGAGAAGTCATAGCAGGTATACCTCGTCCCTTTGCATAATAATGACCACTTTTTGATTCATCGCTGACACAAATGAGCATATCCGTCTCGGGCTGTAAGTAGGCGATGTAACAATTAATTAGGAATATAATTACGTTTTATTTTAATATAATTATACTAGTATACTAATATAAAAAAATGCGACAATTTAATAATTAGACTATGGGCCCAAGTTTTCTATGAGCGAATAGTCAACGGGGCGCAGCCGAGTTGACTATTGCTCATAGGAAACGAAGGTGAGTAGTAGGTGAGTAGTAGTTGTTTTAGTAGAAACTCCGAAAGATTGCATTCAAAAAGGTACCATTTTGTGTATTTTTAAGCCAAAAATCAAGAAAAATCTTGCCTTCAAAGAGCAACGTTCGCGCTATCGTTTTCTATCGGCGAATAAGAAACAGTCGGAGAACTAATCAGATTCTGATAGTTAATTGGTTGCACTATTTTAGCGTGTTCAGTGCACTGTGTTCTATGAGAGATAATTACGCAAATTATGCATATAAGTACTCCTTAACCTGCGCGTAAGTACATTTTAGTGTCTACACTACACTTAATACTGAAAATTAACGAGCGCATGAACGGTGACAACTTTTACTAAAGGGATCAGATTTTTGTCTTTATCCACCCTCGTGTCATAATGAACTTTTCATCTTTATCAGTTCTTAGACAAGGGTGTAGTAGCTAGGGGAGGGTCCCTGGGAGCCCGTGACCCCCAGTGATTCTTTCTTTTAAGTAAACAACATACAATAATCCGAATCAATCGAATCCGAAGAATCAACATGATGACATACAGTGGGGCCCCCTTTTAAAAATCCTGGTTACGCCCCCTGTTAAAATTTTATTTCAAACCAACAGGAGTACCAGTAGCCATTTGCTACTTACCATTTCTTTATCATCGCTAAAACCCACTCCTGCCCAGCCCTCGTTGCCACTAAGGTCAAACTGAACCTTATCATCACCAACTTTTTGGTATGTCACCAAAAAATTGCAGTTATCGCTCGTAGTGCAGGATTCTGGAATTCGATAGCTTCCTATCGTTGGTGCTGTTGTCGTGGGGGCCTAAGTGTAGAAAAATCCAAATATATTCAACCAGGATAAATGAAACTAAACAATTCGAAGAGTCAAGAAAAGAAACGCTAACGATAAAGGATTAAAAATGTGCTTCATTTAATAATGATGCATTTTGCTATTTAATCTTTAGCTGAAGAACACTACATATTGGAAGCTACTATTTGGAAGCTACGTCGTTTGGCAATAATAACTTTTTAATCGCTTTTTATTCTTTCTGATGCCTAGATGCAGCCGTCACATATTGCGTCAACATTGCTAAAATGATGGTAGCATATTTTTACGTTGCAAAAATGAATTCTAACCATGTTCATGGAATCAAAAATTCATTTTGCTTTTCAATTCTTTGAATTCTTTTATTCAATACCTTCACTTGTTTCAAAGCTATTTTTGCAGTGGAGGACTGTTTGGAGGAATGTATATCAAGGTTTCCTGAACCTGCATGAAATATAAGAATTGTTGAAACAGAATCAAAACGAAATGCAGTAGTCTTTAATTCACCACTTAGCAGTATTTACTTTACAAAAAGTAGTCTGCCCTAGCCTATAAATTAAATAAACGTCATCCTCAATGATTTGCAATAAAAGCACTTACCATCTAAACTTCCAATAGCACCCAACAGAAACACCTCTTGATCCAAATTTTTAAAATTTTGTACTGCGCTTGGGTTGATTTCTCTTGAAATTCTGAAGTCGACAAGAAAAAGAAGAAGGCAAGTTATTTTCCTTGCAGCTACACATAGAAGTTAATAAATTAATTTTCGGTGAGTTTGGTTTTGAAAAATAAAATAATGAAATGATTTGTAAGCGCTATCTCAAGTTTAGAGTTTGTTTGGTTACTGGATCCTGTGAGATTTACTTCTCGAATCAAGATTACTTTTTGTCCACTTATTGTTTATGCTGTATAACTTTTTGGCTTGCTTCACTGCCCCTCAGTTGTGTCCTCTTGCATATAGTCGAAGGGGCATTCTGTACTTATAAATAGGTTCAAACAATTAAAACTAGTACAAATTAAAGGGAAACACAGTCACGCCTGATAAATCATATTTTAATACGTATGGCCTGTAGCTTGCTGTAATGATGCTTTATTGTCTTGCAGTAGAAGGAGAAAACTGCTAAAAGTGGTGAAAGCAAAGAAATATCAACTAAGATAAAAAAAAAAGATTCAAAATTTCACCAGAATTTCAGCTTTGATTTTTGGACATCCTTTCCAGAAATCAATTTTGATGAATTACAACCACTTCCATCCTTGTAATCCTGTTCTACGTCCCCAAAATACATGTTCTGTGGAATCCTTTTATCAAATTTATTCGTGTATTTGGTGGTATTTGGAAGTGGAAATTTCCAAATGGAAAAAAAATTTCTATAATCAGGCGTGACGTGTCCCCTTAATTGATGTCTGATCGGCAGAACACAGTAAATCGCACTGTATTTTGAGTATATATGCCAATAAATAAGCACCAAATCATAAATAATTAGACCTACCTGCACTTCATCATTCCACCTTCGTTTGCTTGTTCAATAATTGTAACTGCTGCTGGAGTCTGAAACAGATCAAAATCAAAATATTGCACAGTCCCTGGCACTAACCAACTATCAATCCAGCAATAGACCATATGTAATATAATTTATTTTATAGTAGACCCCTATGTGCCGGAACCAGACATTTCACGCATTAACAAAATAAACATGCAATAAAAGGAAAACACTACTCACCGGAGTGGTCTTAGCTGGCGTGTTCCTCCCTGAGGCAAAGTAATGACCACTCAGTGCTTGAGTGCTGACGCACATTAGAATGTCTGTATCAGGCTATGAGTTGAAAAATGATTTCGAAAGTGGGATTATGATGTTATCCATTAGAGTAATTAACACGGCAACTTAAATTGTGGTGTTTCGTAACTTACATGTGATGGACAACTATCGCATAATCGGGGATAGATCAGCGCCTCTTTAATTTCCAAGATACATAGCCACTAATGCAGGCCTCAATAGTATCAAGAACTAATTAAGAGAGTGTAATCTCTAGTAATTAAGAGGGTGTAATCTCTAGTATCACGGAATTCTTATAACTTTCATAAACAAGAAAACTTGATATTCTGAGCTTCGACTGAAGGAGTCCACTTGACTTCCCCTCCGGTAGTACCTAACGAGATTACTCGTGCCCTTATGGAATCTCATCAAGGTGGCCGAACACAGTTTTCGCGCTCCCTGCAGTCGGTGGTGCTAATGCGAGGGAGCGTGCACATAAGGAGTGTACAACAACAAACATGGAGTGATGAGTTTTTGTTCGGTTTCTTCTTAAAATGATAGTGTGTTGTCTTGTTAGAATGGTATGTCAGAAAAAGTCAAATTTGGCAGATTTTTCAATGTTACCGTGACAACAGTGAGAACCCAGTTATCTGAAGCCCATGCGTCGTTAGTCAAAAAATTGAGGTTGAACTTCTTAGGTTCAGTCTTTCCAAAGTACGCGTATTTCTCGAAAACTACCCGTTAGAATTTCACGAACTTTGGCAGAAAATACTTCATGAAAAAAGAAAGTAATTTGTTGCAAAAAGTCTGAAATTTAACAGAGGTAATTTTAATGATAATGGAGTTATCTTTCAAAGACGGATAGCGAAAAATCGGTCTGTTAAAATATCATTAGAATATAGTGTCTATGCTGTGGTTCAATTTTACCCTTGGTACAATATGGTATATTCCTTTGTTTTATATTCATTTTCATATTACTATACACCAGAACAGAGGAAAATACCAAATTTTATTTTTTCTAAGCATCTGAGCGGGCCGGAATCCTAGATCCTCGAATTTGATTGGCTAATCACGCACACGTGACCGGTCCAGCTTTTTACGATACGGCCCACGGGCTGGATTTTTTTCCCGCCCACGGCAATTGATGCGAAAATCTTGCGGCGAGACGAGTTTTGCTCACAAAAAAATCGATGTTGTTACTCCCCAACCTTTGTAAATGAAAGGAAAAATTATCAGTGGAATTGAAGGCCTTGAAGTTGTCCAAAAGACGAGTATTCATTTTATTTATTACAGAATCAAGCTAGTTTTTATAGTTCACGGCCGTTTGCCGAACGTTGCTTGTTCGTTCACACTGATTTTCATGCCAGTTGTAATTCACTGCAAGTTGCCGGTTTTCAGACTCCAGTTAGCATTTAAAACGCCGTGTTTCTATGCTACATTTTGTCAAAACCGAACTCCATTTTCTACCATTCAAGAAGAGGAGGTGAAATTAATCTTCGGAGTATATTTTGCCGTACACAGGCGACCATAAGACTCATAAGTTCGCTGAGTTTCTCTTTCGCAATTCGCTAACTGTCGATCGAAATAAATGCTGTTAGAATAAAAAAAAATGAGTATAAATTCGTTAAATGCGAATGTATGTAGCTGGAAAATGTGTCTTGAAGTGCTTTTTATTCAGATGAGGAAGCTTGAAAAATGTCGACACAAAAAGGCGGCAATCGATTTTCAGTTCAAAGTACTTCCATAAGACTTATTTTTATCCAGTTTTTATAATCTGTTTTTGGTGCTACATTTGTACTTTTTAATTCTTCTTTCGGTGAGTATGGTTCATTGTAGTAAAATAATTCTTAGCAGTACAAAATGCATACTGTGCAAACAAAATGATTTTCGCCGCTCGGCTCAACTGGATGCGCGCGTAAACAAAGATTTTCAAACACTTTCTGATTTCTTGCCCCAAAAATTTAAAGTAGGGAAAAAAATAAGTTATTTACCGGCTAAGGTCGGTCCGTATGGTGAAAAACTGTGACCGAGGTCTTGAAAATGCTGCCCTCGGCCTACGGCCTCGGGCAGCATTTTCAAGTCCGAGGTCACAGTTTTTCACCATACGGACCTCCCAGCCGGCAAATAACATATATGTACCAAGGGCAAAATTGAACCACAACACCTAAAAGCGAGTATTGTGACAAGTCTGTTTCAGGCAAATGATAGAGAAAATCTAACGACTGAATTTTCCACAAATATACAAACCCGATTTTAAATCGTTGTTAAGCATTTGAATTAAAACGTAGATGAACGTCACAAACACAATTTTATGCATGACTACCACAGTCTCGTTACATAAGTAAAATAACTGGTTCTTGTTGATTTGAAATGCAGAAACTCCCCCCAGATTAATTCACAATAAAAATTTAAAATCAGGTATATCTCGGCTTTCGGATAGATTAACTATAGGTAATATTAATGACAATATATATTACCATCATCTTGTCATCGCTAAATCCCACTGCTACCCAGGCACCTTTACCGCTCAACTCGAACTCAACCTTATCTGAACTAGTCACTTTGTACGTCACCAGAAAATTACAGTTGCCACTGCAGGAGTCTGGAAACATAAAGCATCCTTTTTCTGTTCCACAGCTGGATGTACTAATCTAAAAAAACGTAAAATATATAAATACAACATACAAAGAAAACTAAAATGCAATTTTCGTTATAATATCGCAAAGTTGTTTGATATTTTGTGATATCTTGTTTTAATGCATTCATAAGTTATACAAGAAAGCAATGATTTTGTTGTTTTCTAACAAGGAGCCCTTGGAAATAAGACTCATAGACACAACTTTACACACTCACACAGATCTCAAACTTAACTTACCGTAAGACCACGAAGCTTGGTTGACAGCAGTAACAGCAGGGCAGTAATCGGTACAAGTTGCTGGAGATGAATAAGGATTTTTGCTTAAGTGTTATTTTAACTGATCTGAATTATATCATATGAGAACTGGGGATGCAAAAGCGAATGGGAAGTTATCCTCGCTGTGAATTTTCCAATCCCGATATATTAAAATTCTAACATGGCGCCGAGGCTTAGGGGAATAAAGCAAAAGAAATTATTTATTCATCCCTAAGCCTCGATGCAAAATCTTTTGTTTTATTCCCCTAAGCCTCGGTGACATGTTAGAATATTAACGGACGCGTGACCTCGGTCCACGTCAACGATGCGTTGTTATTGCTACTCTTTAATTTTATTATTTGATTTCGCTATTGTCAAGCTACACAGATAAGCTAAGCCCGAAGACTGTAACATTCAACCCGCTACCTTCACAGTGTGAAGAAGAAGAATCAACCTCGTTCCCAGGGTCTCTCAAAATCAAGATCCAAGATTAGTTTAATGATGTTTGAATATCAGATCCAGAATGTTACTGAACTTTCCCTGTCAATAAACAGGACAGACTCGAGAATAGCTGTCGGTGCCTGCGATAACATATTCTTTTGTAAAGACAGCATGCGAACGAGGCGAAAGGGTCAAAACATCGGACAACAAAATGCACAATGACCCGTTAGCCTCGTTTGTATGTCAAACAGCTGAGAACTCCAATAAGAGCCATTTGTCAAAGATTCATGAATGTTGTTATGTGCTGGCTTTCTTTTTCTCTTAAAACAACAATACTACAACAGAACTGTTAATGAGTTATTATTTTAACCAACACTTTGAACTTACGTTTATTTTAGAAATTGGTGTGTGAACCACAAAGCAACCAAAGACAGACTTTGTGAAGAAATACCGAATAATTTTTAAATTGATTTGCCCTCTATATATTCCCAAGGTTGGCCACTGACAGCAAACCCTCCAAATCGCTATAATTTAGCCCAGAAACCTCACAGGAGACAAAGAAAGACACGAAGGAAGCGAGGTCAGCTATATTTATTCAAATCATTGATTTTAATATTATTGATTTTGAATCTAACCGTTTTCGGCCTACAAACCCTTATATTTCTACTGTTACTCATTGCACTGAACAATCATATGTCCAGCTTGGGATACCTGTGTTTGAACCGGCTAACTGTGAAGGACAAAGATGTTAAACGGTCATTAACTCGCACTATTCACCATTCACTCTCACTTTCTCACGAAGGGCGAGTTGTCAAAACTAATGAAAAACTTTCTTACTCTTAGGTGACAATAGTTAGCCGCGTAGCACTACTATAAATAACCTTTGGATTTAAATTATGGAGCACTGAATCACCAGTAAGAGGCATCTATAGCAAAGCGCCTATTAACAAACGTATATAGTAATAAAAGGGAAGAATTTGAACGACACGTTTTTAATATTTGTTCTATTTCTCAATTGCCAACCGCATGTCAGAGGAGTGCATGTACATCCCTCAAGCCGAAACAATATGACTTGTGGTCGAATGGTGAGTAAAAATGTATGCAAATGATGCCACATTTATTCTCTTGAAATAATATTGATCAAGTCTAGCCTGAACAATAAATTTCGTATTCATGTTTCTCTTTTTTTTTCCTTAATGGTGCTATCCGCCATTAATAGAACAACTCCAAACCACGCGAGGTAAACGTCATTTTAAGTTCGTTTAGCACACTGTGGTGTAGTTTTGGTCTTATTTCATTCCAGTGGGCTCCACATGTCGATCACTAAAATTAGCATTTTTGTCAATCGAAATATTTAGATTGTCCCGAGGTACGAAAATGTCAAAACGTTTGTATTGCATGCCTTACTGAAGCTTTCTTGTCTACCGAGACACAATACGGTATTTGAGATCGATGCGTCCACTATTCTGTCAAAAACTGATGTGGTAACTGGCTATGTTTGGTTGATAACCGATTGAAGTGTACTAAATTATACTTCGCGTAATCCACACCAATAAACTGTAAATGAAAGCAGTGTTATACAACTTACCTTTGTTGGGTTCAACATCGTTGAAATTATTCGCTTATTTTAGAGTACAACGCTAAAGCAGGGACTTCGGTATTTTACAGTCGCCGTGCCTTGCCGTCAGTAGATGGACCACATAACAAAGTGAGTTCATTTTAACCTCGCTCAACCTACTTTGTATGCACTTAAATTATCTGTTATTGCCAAGGCAGCGCAAAACAAACGAATGCTTTTGAAAATCATATTGCACTGTCATGGTCAAGTAGTTAACTTCGTTTCTGTTAAGTTTATTTTAGCTTATATTATACCCAAAATAGGGTCAAAATAACTGTGGCCATATTCCGCGTATTACCTGAACAAAAACATAGCTAAGTTCGCCTGTTGAAGTTAAGGTCGATTCTAAGTTTTCGAGACTTCATTTTAATGAGTTAACATCTGGATTTGCCTTGTTTTCTCTTTTTTATGGAAATGTAGTTTGCAGCATCAAGCGTTTTGCGTGATCAACGGGTAAAGGCAATCAGTCGCACGTTCGCACAATAGAAATAACAGCCAATCACACAATTCATACGTCATATGGGTAAATAATTGTCGACATCATGACTCATCACGTTTTCAGCCGTACAGCGTAAACATCGTCAAACCAGGCGGAGTAACGCCATACACTTTGATCACTTGTAACGCAATGTTATTTTTAGAAATACATTTAGCCAAGTCTAAAAGTGTAGCTCCGAATTTTTTAGCTCTTTCTTTAATAACATATTTTAAAAATATTTCGAACTGTCGCGAAATAGAAGACGAATTCGGAGCGGACGTTCGAGTCAACCACAGAGACATTTTCCCAATGCAAGTCTCATTTTATTCTATATACAAAATTACATCAATAGCAATTGAATGGTCGCTTCGAAAGCAATACTGTCATTTATAATGCTGTAATTGAACTTTCTTAATACCCTTGTCCTACGCAACGACTCTACCCAAGAAAGATTCCGCAGTCGAAATAAATCGTCATCTCCAGTCGCAGAAATTTTATAACCCCCACCCAGAACTTCAGAAACACCTTCTTCTTCTTCCAATGATATCCTTTAAATCATTTTAGTTTTACTTGTGCAAGTTTACACAACAATTTAATTTTACAATATTTAACTGTATAAATGCCACAGAAGCATCGCTTTCAAGAGTTTCAAGCATAACCAATCATTCTTGCATGTCGATAATATTATGTTTTATGAATATTAATTTTTTTTTACATAACATGTGCCGCGGGCAACCAGCTTAGTTTGTTACAGGCTACAGGCATTTTCCTGGATTCCCCAGCGTCGTGCAGCAGAATGAGCAAATCAGCGCTCTCCAAGACTATAAATATGAACAAATTAAGAGTCCCCGGAGTTTGATACCCCACCCTACTGCTTACTTAAAGTTTCGTTTCAAATGCGACAATTGTATTTCGTCTCTCATTATTCTTTTCGGCAGTAACATTATCAAACTCCAGACTCTCGAATGCAAAATTCTCTTGAGGAAGAACGTTTCGCATTTGAGGGCGTTTTCCCAGTCTTCTTCTTAAAGCATTTTTAAGACCTTCTTTAAATTTTTCATTAAATATAAAATAAATCATTGGGTTAATTGCAGAATTTACATGAGAAATCCAAAAGAAGAATAACGGGACAGGCGCTGGCAGTGCGCAATATTTGGACAGATAAAAGACGTTCATTAAATGGTTTACGTGAGCAAACAACCAACAAAAAGCAAACAAAGCTACAGTTGAAACTAGTAACCTATAGATCTTTTGATTTTGTATGTTTATCGCTTCCTGTGTTTGACTGCTACCAATTGGTTGCCTTTTGCGCAATGAATGACCGATTATAATGTTAGTTGTTCCTATTACAATTAATGGGAGTACGTAAAATATGATAACCTTTGCACATTCCTCCAGTTTGCTATAAAACAAATGTTGCTCAGGATTCTCGCTCCAGAATGAACCACAAATGGTGATATTATCCCTTGTTTTCCTTGTATCCATCTTATAAAGATAAGGAGAGGCTGCGATGGCTGAGATTATCCAACTCACTGCTATGTACGTTCGAACCGTTGCTGAGGACATGGGCTTTCTCATGACATGGACAATTGCCATATGTCTATCCAAGGACATGATAACAAGCGTGGAGATTGACAGCCCGATGGACATAACTAAAACGTAATAAACAAGTTTGCAAGATATTTGTCCAAATAAACCTGGAATCCACTGCCGACCAATAAACGCGAAGGAAACAGACACCAGGGTCGCAAAACAAACATCCATGAGATCCGCAACCGCCATGTTAATGATGAGGAGGTTAAATGTGTACTCTTTTAAATCTCTGTATGTTCTCACCAAATATATTACTGTAGTGTTCTCCACCCAAGCGGCGATCAATAAAGTAACGTAGGCAACAACCAGAATGGCGTTTATGATGACGCCTGGGTTTAATATTCGGCATGGAATGGTAGAGGAAAGAGTCTCTCTTGTGATATTCGACTGATTCATATCTGTAAATTAAATATATTGAACATTAATATAAACCTTCCTAGTTTCAAATGGAAATTTGAAAGTTATACTTTTAAACGACTCCGCTTCTAAAATAAAACCAACATTGGATTGCTATTCTGAACATTTGTGCGAAAGTTGGCGAGAAAAACCATTAAAGTGTGTGTGGCATCAACCCAGGGGGGTACTCAAAATAATACATGACGGGGGGGTCCGACGGAGCCTCGTACTGCAAACCCAAAAAAATACACGACCCTGAAATTTTAGACCCAAAAAAATACATGGCACAAAATTTCATACCCAAAACAATACACGACTTTAAGACCTCAATTTGGATATATTCAATCAAACAGAACCTTCTAATGCACAATTTTGCACCTATAAGCTAATGAAATTGATATGTCCGTTAGTGTCTCTTCATCCTCCCTTCTGCTCCACATTTACAGATAGGTCCTCATTGTGACACTATCAGCATACATTATCATTGCATTGTAGTCATGACGCAAAAATAAAAATTTACATTTTCAAACAGGAACTATAACGAGTGTTGAAAAATATACCACAATACACTTTTGACAAAATTATAAAGTATTCGAAATGTTTCCGTTAATTTCTCTCGGTAATCTACATTTAAGAGACTAGTGTACTGTACTGTATAAATGATGACTCTCCGAAACCATCCATGGTGCGGAAACGTCATAATATTGTACTCTTAAACAAAATTGAAATTTACATTTTCAAACAGGAACTGTAACGAGCGTTAAAAATAAACTACAATACTCTTTTGACAAAAAATCTAGAGTACAAAGTTCTCGAAATGTTTTCCTTAATCTCTCTCGGTAATCTACAATTAAGGAAGTAGTGTGTCGAATAAATAACTGCTCGGCGAAGCCTTTCTGTGCAGAAATGGCATAATTGTACGTAACAAATAATACAATACTCTCTTGACAAGAACCTTATATTATGAAAGTGTCGAAATGGTTTCCTTTATCTCTCTCAGTAATCTACATTTCAGGAATTAGTGTACTGTATAAATGACGGCTCGCCGAAGCCGTCCTGTGCGGGAATGGCATAATTGTACCCTTCGACCATCATCAGCTATATACTCCGACGCTTCTTCGGCGTTATCCAGTGGAAAGTAGGCTTCTAAGGAACGCAGTATCGGCTAGAGATAACTGAAATACATCTCCTTGGCGCACCAAGCTGACTGGGGAAATTACATCTGAAATATTGACTTCTTCAGTCGAAGTGGTATGTATATAGAAAACTATTTTAAAATGTGACTCTATTGTGCACAAGATTTTGACTTGGAGGTGAATAAAATTCGCTAAAGCCGCCTCAGTTTACATACGCTTACTAATTCATGCTTTGCTTCTCTTTTGCTTACCTTTTGCAGCAAAGTCACTGGAGAACCTTTCAATGATCCTGGAGGTCGTTGGCGTGTCGGGGGAGGAATAAATGTTCCAGTGGAGGTCACATTCAAGACGAGCAGAATCCGAGCTAAGGAAATTGAGCGCGCTCTAAAGCAAAAGGGATTACACGTGCAAATAATGATAAACCGTGGTGATGCACAGCTCCCGAGGAGCAGCTCAAGTGACACGAAAGACTTTGATGGACATCATTTAAATGAGTCATAGAGAAAAGAGAAATAAACAAGATTGCAAATTACATTGTATTGTCTTCTTTATACTATTAACAAAATATTTCGAATGAATATTTTTCTGATCTACTGATCGCGACAAAATTTATAACCCAAAAAAATACACAATTTTTTTCAAGACCCAAAAAAATACGTGACAGATTTTTCGACCCAAAAAAATACCGAGCATGTAAATTTTAACCCCAAAAAAATACGTCGGACCCCCCCGTCATGAATATTTTGAGTACCCCCCCTGGGGGCATCAAAGATATTTTTGTGCATTTTCCTTTCTTGGTATGCAGTAAACGAGAAACTATTTCGAATTTCAAAAAATGGATGCTTATTGCGGCCTAGGTCGCTCGTGTCACGCACTCTCTCCCTTCCCCGTCTGATTTACCTTTTGCAAGGTCGTGTTCATGACGTCAGAACCAATTGTATTTCAATAGCCAATAATAACGCGCGTAAGAAATGAAGCTTGGAAAGTAAACAAATCAGTACACGCGGGTTTTCCACGGCCAAATTCGCTCACATTTTCTTATTCCCGGTCGTTTAGAATGTTTTTAACTTCTACGCCGAAGAAAGCCGTCGTTTCAAACACGGACTCAATTCAGTGCTTGATATGCGGTGAGTTTCTTGGAACGAGCGAAAGAATAGCCGTTTTTGGACGCTAGCAATGGGATTTGCAAGGAATGATAAACAAGGTTTTAGGAGGAGAATTGCAGTTTTCTAGCGAGGACTCGCCATATGTCTGCAAGAGAAAATGCTTCTCAAGATTGCAAAGGATTGAAAAATGACGCTAAATGTTGAGAGTTGAGAGGAGTAGTGGCCAAAAATGCCGCGGTTCGTATGAAGCGGGGATTGAGTCAAGCGGTTGATTCTGCATTCCACGAATTCCGCACTTCTGAGAATATGGTACATTAGCTCTGATTGGTGGAAAGGGTTCTGACGTTGTGAACGCGACCTTGCACAAGGTATCTCAGACGGGGAAGGGAGAGAGTGCGTGACACGAGCGACCCTGGACCGTCTGAGAATCAGGCTAATTGCGGCCGAAATACAGCTAATTTCTCTACAAGTGTCCTGCGAAACTGGGGACGAGAAATGTGTTTGTGACGTCACAATGTTTGATAGCATTGCCTTCTCGGGACGCCTTATCCTTATTTCTTCTGCAGCTGTGAGAGTGATTTAGCAGCTAGTTCCATATTCATGACCATTTGCAGCTCCAGCCAAGTAATATCGACAGAAACGGTAGACTGATCCCCATGGCAAGGCCGAGAAGAGATTGAAATAGAAATAAAATCACATGAAAATAAGTAGACTATATTTGCCCGATATTTCGGTTTGCAAAACAAACCTTCTATGGGGGCTAAAAGAAAGTGAATACAAAAAATACACAAAATGACTGTTACATATAGAAGCTTTCGCCATGCTTCACATGTTTCATTCGTTTTCAGCCATCTTGGTTTGTTTATTTAGCGCAGTGACGTTACAGACCTTAACCACGTGATAGTTTGCAGGGGCGGATCCAGGATTTTTCTCAGGAGGGGGTGCACCACTAAGGATTGACGTAACTGATAGGTGACGAAAACAGAATACTAGTTGTGATTAGAAAGCCGCAGGTCATCTCAGGAGGGGGTGCGCACCCCCTGCACCCTCCCCCTAGATCCGCCCCTGATTACTTTGACTGCGCTCTCTGGGACAATTCCGAAGTCAAATAATAAGCTTCAAAACCCTTTTTCTAATACTATTAACAATCATTAAGAAAAATGTGTCATATTCTTGGTTTTCACGTGACGTCAGAAGAAACTAAAATTAAAAATTTAAGTTTTCATCTTCATCAGGTAAAAGTCATTTTTAAACATATATCTGTCCGTGGGTAGTCAGTTCGTTAAATTGTTTGCGCTTGTCTTTAGTTGTCCAAGAGAAATATTAAATTTGAATGACATACAAATATACCCGCTAGAAAACAAAATTTAAAAAGAAAAGCAATTCGAAAAATGTCAAGCCGAAGCTAAAAGAGATTCACGTATGGTATGTCAACCATCTGTCAACTGCTCTTAATTGCTGCATGCGGAACGAGCGCAGCGAGTGAGCAGCAGTTATAATCAGTACGTATAACAAAGCTATACAAAATAGAGATTTGACGGAAGGCACTGCGCGGCGACCAGAATGCATTACGCTCTGGTAGTGCTTCGCTTTGCGGTAAAGAAGGACAAACTGTCATCGGCCTTCTTTTCGGTGATCTTCCAAATTCAGGATCTTTACGTGAGATTTAAAGAGACAAAACGTAAAGGGCAAACTGTCATCGACCTTCCTTTTCGGTGATCATCGAAATTCAGGATCTTTACGTGAGCATTAAAGAGACAAACATAAAGGACAAACTTTCATCGACCTTCCTTTTCGGTGATCTTCGAAGTTCATTACCTTTACGTGAGCATTAAAGAGACAAAACGTAAAGGGCAAACTGCCATCGACCTTCCTTTTCGGTGATCGTCGAAATATAGGATCTTTAGTGGCCGTGTTTTCACGAGCGATTTTTCACGGAAAAAACCGGAAATCTCGTGATCATGAGTGAGAATCTTTGAACCGTGAATGTTATGACAATAAAATGAAACAGATTGCTACCAACCAACCAACCGAGTGAAATTCATTCACCTACAATACTCCTTATTTGGATATCTGCAAAAGCAGTCGTAAAAAATGTACCAAAACCAAAACCTTACATAGCTTATAGACAACGATTATCACTAAACTGAATGTGGTTTAAAAAAATTGGCAGGGGTATGTGATTAAACTACCATGAAAAATTGAGATTTCTTTTCATGAGTTTTTAGCTCCCTTCGATCAGTTTTTATATTTAACTATGGGCCTTAATCACACTGCGGCCATATTGGCCATAGACAATATTTCCGCGTGGCAAAACAAAGGTTTTGAATACCTCGGGACTCAACATGGCCGCCGTGTGATTAAGGCCCACTGGATATTTAAACCACGGCATTCAGTAAACATAATGTGTGCAGGCAGCTGTCCACGCTAAAATTCTTCAATTCGGCCTGTTTTGATTTAATTCTGCTCCAAAAGGTATCGCTTGTAATAAAGAGATGTTTTAGTTTTTATTGTATAATGTTTTTATCGAGTGGATTCTGAATTACACAATTCTTTTTAAATGGTTAGGTCACGTTTTGTGTACCAACTGCGATACACGAGTCCCAAGACAACTGTTCAATGTATCAAAATGAGCCGCTTCTACACGTCTTCGATTTATATTTTTACCTTCCCAAGAACGAAGAAGAATTTCACTTCAGTGTAGTTGTTACATCAGTCTAAGTGTAAATGAAAAAAACTATTACCATGAACACTAATAGTGAAAAATCCCATTCAGTGCGGAATACTGAAATTCATTATAAAGGAAAACCTTCATTTTGACCTTTTTAGCCAAGATCCCGGTTGATTGCTTTTGGACCTCCTTTTAACAAAAGATTCGTCAAATCGCCGTTGCAGGTATCCTACCTATTTCTAATTTAAATTCAAGCAAAAGCACCTGCCCTAAATTAACGCACGAAACTTGAACAAATATAGGCAAATGTTGTAAGTATACATTCTGCACATAATCAATGACAAGAAAACGAAACGAAGAAAATAAATACCACTGGATGTGGAACTGGAAGTGGAACTAGGATAGAAAATAGCAATTTCCACAAGGCGAATACACGACCTAATTGTAATACCAATGTCATATAAAAATAAAATGAAAAAGGTCATGTAGTAATAATTAACTAGCTTGCTGCAATATTTAAAGGGGATCTTACATTTTTACAGCTATATACATATTAATCACGACACAAGATACATTGCTTTAACCGGTATTGTGACCTTTTCTCAGACTTCGCGTTAATTTCAATATAACCTTATATAATGCCCAATAATGTATATAATATTATTTGTCCGTTTTGCATTTTCTTTTTTTGAGATGAGAAACATATTGGAATTAGTTGTATTTTGCAAATTCCAAATTCACTTAAAAGCACATGCTCCCTGTAAAAGTGAAAAAAAAAGGAAACATGTTAAAAAAATAGCGAGAGGTGAGTGAGACTTTTAACTACTGTACTCACACTTAGCATGCGAACGCAAACGCAAATCCGGTTGTCAGCAGCGAGAAGTGACAGCCGACATTTAATAACTCGCATAAATAACGACGATGGCGAGATGTGCTCTGCACTGTAGTTACTCGGATCCTGGCATACACTCGTTCTTATTATAAGAACTTCTAATTTGCCGCTGACGCTGGATGCACTTATTTTTAGACTAGAGCCTTTGAAAAATATAATCTTAAATTGTTGTTTATATTTTTATAAACAAATTGGTATTGTAGTCAAATCGCCGCCTCCCCATGAGTTGAAGGCTGGTGAAAATACTGGTTAAAGTTATCTATTTGTTACTCACAGCAACTGAAGAAAGATTAGAACTCGTTCTTACCCAAATTTCAGCCTTGGGCGCCAATCGGTCAAGGTTTCTGTTAATAAAAGGCGATAAAAAAGGTTTTCGAAGTCTTGCGTAATTTAATTTCGTGCTGCACTGAATTCATCTTCAGGGATCGAGGTGCGCAATGCATCTTAGATGAAAATGAGCCTAGATGAAGAGAGGGAAATAAGGAAATTAAACGTTTTCGAGGGACGGGGAGTTTTTTATATGGGGACGTGCCGCTGGATAGGGTTTGGCTTTTGACTCCTGTGTCCTGAAAGGGGTATGTAGCCGCTCTCAAAGATCTAAAGTAGTGTACAAGGAAGACCGAACATGTTTAAGGCTCTCACACAAGATGGTCACGCCTCCGCTGTTGCCGACCATGTCATCTCTACCGGTCACAGCGTCAAATGGGACAATTTTGAAATCCTCGCTACTGGAAATCAGAGAGTCGGTTATATGGCGTAACGAAGAAAAAAGGCTAGGATGTTTTTGTTTGCGAAAACGTTTGGTACAGACAGGGTGAAATAAGAAGAAAGATGCAGCCTGGAACAGTTAGATGAGCTTGAATAAACCTAAAGTCGCTTGGATTTTGGAACTTCTGTGGTCCAAAGATCCAAAGACACTTTTATCCGGGAGAATTGGTCACCCATACGGGAGACCGGGAGATTCGTACCACTGTATCCGGGAGACTTTCGGATAAACCGGGAGAGTTGGTGTGACTGACTTAGGGTGCGTTCCTTTGGGATGATATAGATCTCGATCAGTGGTCCGACATCTGTCGGATCATGGTGCATCAAAGGCGCCGCGAATCCACTCTGAGAAAGGATATGCCGGTTTCTTTGATGCACCATGATCTGAGTGATCTCGGAACACTGATCCTGACCCGGATCACCCCAAAGGAACGCACGCTTAAGACTTCGTTTATCCATTTTTTATAATCTGTTTTTGGTGCTACATTTGCATTTTTTAATTCTTTTCTTTCTTTATTTATGAAATTTTCGGAGAGCATGCTTCATTGTAGCAAAGTCATCTTTTTGGCAGCGTAAAATGAAAACTGAGCAAACAAAAATGATTTTCGCCGATCGGCTCAACTGGATGCGCGCGTAAACAAAGATTTTCAAACACTTTCTGATTTCTTGCTCCAAAAAATTTCAGTAGGAAAAATAAGTTATTTGCCGGCTAATGGTCGGTCCCTTAATGAAAAACTGCGGACCTCCCTGCCGGCAAATAACACAATATATATATATATATTCCAACTCTTTATGAGGTGCTTTTCAACAAATGTTATTAAATAAATGCTCAATCAAGGTTACCATAACAACAGGACATTTAAGAAAAATTTTAGTAGTACTTGTTAATCAATAACAAGCTCGGCGATTCCTTTCTTTATCGTAGAATTGAAATCAGTATATGAAAATATAACGTTTTCCTAAAGTTTAAAAAAATGCGATGACTTCAATTTTCGAAAGTAACTTAAAGCCCAAATTAACGGCGTTTCTAGCAGGTTATTCTGTTGCTATGGTAGCCATATTGTGAGAAAGTGATTTTTTACCACTATAAGGAATCGACTGATAAAGTGTGTCAATACTGACCCATCAAAGTCAAAGAGCCCGAAAGTGCCGTAAACCAAACTTGATCAAATTTGTTTTGGACTTTTGACTGCTTAATTTATGAGATGCTTTTTATTAGTTATCTAAAGTCAACGCTGAACAAACAGTTATCTCTATCCGCGCAAAGTTATTTTTACAGAACATACCTTATTGTCACTAAATTTCGCGAAAAGTCAAGCGCCATATTTCGCGAGTATTAAATTTCACGATTGTGAGAGGAAATTAGAATTGAAGTGTATTAACTTTCGCGATTGTTTTCTATTCACTAATGTGTAGCTTTGACCTCGGAACTTTAACGACATAATTTTTAGAGATAATTACAAAGAACCAACAGATGGAAAGTTTGACGACTGCATAAACGAGATTTTGAAGAACTTAGCGACAGAGGACAATGCCGACAGCGAGAGTGATGCAATGGAAGATAACTGATGGACACATCAAACAAAAACTCCTAAACATGAGGCTGAGACGAGATGGAATAACAGCAATAAAACAACGGCTGGGATTTCTTTATTAATTGATCTTATTTAGGTATTAAATTTCACAATTTTAATCTTCGCGTGTCCTATATTTCGCGGGTATTAAATTTCGTGATTTCGAAAAAAATTGTGTAATTTGAGTGCATTTTTGCAGGATCACAGAGATGATAGTATTCTTATGTTTAATTATCTACATTTTGGCCAGTCACAGAGATGACGGTGTTTTGCTTGTTATATTGAATATTTAATACGTTTGCTTTGTACAAGGTTTACAATTACGTTATGTTTTATTTCGCCATTTCATTCTGTAGTGCTTTCGTTTTATCGGCGTGGCCCATTTTTACAATCATTTATTCACAATCAAGTTATTGTGTCATTGTCCTCTAGCTTTAAAGTTTGTTTTTGTTCCTGATTGTTAATTACTTGGGTGATATCAAGAGTTCACTAAGAAAACAGCCATCTATGCTGTTACTGAAAGCCATCCTAACCAATTTAAAGGGACGCTGTCACGGGCATTTATCGGCGTTCTTAGAAAAGCGGCACCGAAATTATGACACCCATACAGGGGATACTCCTGGAACGTAATGATTGAAAATGATATCAAGCAAATTGTTTCAGGAAGAGGGTGACTGTAATTTGTTTTCATAAATTTTTGCAAACCACAAGGACAGAACTTGAAAAAAGTCAGCCATACTTTTTCAAGTTGAGATCTAAAGCTCCTGATGGTATCACAGTGATATCCTGACTCCGTATTTAGATCGTTTTCGCGTGACGTCAAGGCGGCCATGTTGGTGGGCTAGAACAATAGGCTTTCCATCCTTTGGGGACTAAACTCTATTTTTATGCAAATTTTGCGCAACAATTTTGTATTTTTCAGTCCACCAATATGGCCGCCTTATCACGTGAATGAAAAACATCTATAGCATCAGTACAATGGCATAGTAATTTATTATTAATAATTTTTGTTTTTAGGTACCATTGGAGTAAACGTATTTTCGGGATGATAAATTGTTGATGTTATGCTCATGACGTAGTGTCCCCTTAATAGGTGCGATAGAAAATTTCAGGAATTTTGGGAAACAGTTTAGAATGTTATATTTTAAACAGGAAAATAGTAATAAGTATTTGCTTTATTATATGGCTACAATATTTCGCGCGCTCTGATTGGCTGCTGAGCGGGCAAGATTTTCTTGTAATGATCGGCATTATGAAAATGTTTCTCGGCTCTACGGCTCTGTTGCGAGCTGCGAGCGCGTAGGCGAAAAAAACAAAAAATATGGACAAAGTACAACTATATTATCAATAACTGAAAGAAAAACTAGCATACAGATACTTCTTTAGTATGAGCGACGAAGAGAGCCATAGCGGTAGCGAATTTTATTATCCAAAGGACGAGGCCAAAACTGAGAACACGCAGAACTGAGAACACGCAAAACTCATGAAGACGAAAATTTCGGTAACAGTCAAGAGGAATTACAAAAGTTTGTTCAAAAACACTGTGAAAAAACTTCAAGTGACATGAAGTGTTTTTACCGTTTTCTTGGCGACATAAACGAGACAAATGTTCAGATTTTGGACTTACCACCGGAAGAACTTGACCACCTCCTGGGAAAGTTCTTTAAAGACGTACGGAAAATCAATTGCAATGGCGAGTAATACGAGCCAAGTATTTTGATGGAAGTTTCTGTCTGATTCCGGGTCCAAGATGAACATTCTGAAGGACGATGAGTTTGCGTTTTCACGAAAAGTGCTGGAAGCCAAGCGTAAAAACCTCGTTGTGCAAGGCAAAGGCAACCGTTCCAACGCGACTCGGCTGGCTGACTGAAGAAGAAGAAAAGCTTTTTCAGAGTGGCGCATTCGGTGCAGAAAATCCCGTAGCCCTTCAGAGAACCATGTGGTGGATTCTGTCCCTGCATTTCGTGTTTAGAGCCCGTGACGAGAGCCGCTAATTGTGCTGGGGAGACGTTTCCTTGCAGACGGATCCAATTCGAGATGGCCGCGAAATGCTTGTTTGGCTGAATGAGCTGTAAATAATGCGAGCGTTCCAGCAGCTTCAAATGGTATTTTTCCTGGGGCGAATATCAGCAGTATCTCTGGATGTTACTTTCAGATCTTCAGTGGCTCAGTGAAATTGATCCAACAAGGGAAATAGCGACGTTATGTTATTGAGAGCGACGACGAAGATTAATATTCATTGCAAGCGTCACTGAAATCACTGCAAGTTCTTCCCACGTGTTCAAAATTCAATCACAAACTGGGCCCATCTTTGCCTTAGCTTTTAAAATTTTTAAGGGTCAAACACTTGTAAACACAGGTCAGTGTGTTTTTTTGAAATTTAAGTGGTTAAATTTGCCCTAGATCTTGACGTAAAGACAAAAGTTGTCTTGTGGTTTTGATCGCATTGCCAGGTTCGTTTAGGTTCAGTGAACACGACCTCGAATGACCTCTTGCGCGCCCAAACGGATGTGGAAAATTACTTCCGGTGTTAAAAGGCCGTATAATAAATAACTTATTAACCTCGTCCGTTCGGTCATTTCAGGGAAATCTCAGACCTCGGCCTTGAAGTATTGACCTCGCTATCGCTCGGTCAATACATCAAGGCCTCGGTCTGAGATTTCCCTGTAATGACCTCACTCTCGGTTAATAAGTGGTATATAATACTCTGATGGAAATGTAACTTGATGTCTTTGATATGAGGGGCCACCTGAGATCAAAGAATTTCACTAGTAGTGTTTTAAGGAATCCAATAAAACTGCCTGAAAAATTATATACGCTATATATAAAGAACAATTCTGGTTAAAGTCAGTTAAAGTGAGTGCAATGTTCTGCATTGCACTGACGTGGCAAAGTTGGACGGACAAATACAGACCATTTTAAAACTTTGTGTCGAAGCTAAGGGTGCTGGTGTTAACAGATGACCGCGAACGTGACATATCTCTGGAGCCCGCTAGCTCAAGATTTGTAAACAAACTTGGCTGAGATGACGTGCTTAACTTGGTTCGTTTCAGTGGGCCTCCCTTCCTGATATTGTGAAAGATTCCTTTTGTTTCCCCCCTCAAATTCTCACTAAAAGCAATAAATAACCAGGGATGGATAGCTGCATTAGCGTGCGCAAACCAATAAAACAACAGCCTGAAAATTAAGGGGATGGTAAAATAGGCACCGGTATAAAATTCCGACATTATGTGACTGATATGTGCAGGAAGCCAACAGAGTGCAAAAACCGCGACAGCAGTTATCAACATCTTGATAACTGTTCGCCGTTTCTTCGTTTGTTTGACGTAAGCCTCTTGGTTAACAGATCCTGGAGGTTTTTGTTTCCATAAAAAGAAGGCAATCAGCGAATACAACACTGCCATAATCACCAGCGGGATCGCGTATGTGATGATGACTTTCACAATCATTTCCGTTTGGTAGAATATAATAGCAATTTCTTCCGATTCCTCGTACCATTCAGGATAGCACACTGCCTCCTCACCGTCTTCCATGTCCATCTTGAACTTGTAAAGTTCTCCACTGAATATTAAACAGGCAAAAAACCACACGCCGATTATGGAACACATCACTGATCTGGATGACAGCGGCCTCCTCCGAATGCACACAATAGCCAGATATCGGTCAGCAGCGATGACAGTCAGCGTCCAGATAGAAACGCAAATGGCGACGACAAGGAAAAATGGAGTAAGCTTGCAAAGGATTGTACCTGCCACCCCAGATATCCAGCAATCCCCACACAAGATGAATGGCACGGAGAAGGCGGAGGCTGTGATCACGTCCAAGAGGTCAGCAACAGCCGTGTTAAAGAGGAGCCAGTTGAATGGGTTTTTTCGAATGTTCGTACGCGTGCGTACGAGATGTATGATAATCGAGTTACCCACGAAGGAAAACAGAAGGATTATGACGTACCCTCCAATGATGCCTATCTTAGTGACGTCACTGGCCTCTTTTTCGTCGTTGCCATCAAGCTGTCCGTTACCAAGCGAAGCAGTTGAATTCTCTGTGTTGTTCATGTCTTTCTCGCTTAAATCCTATCAAAAAATAGATTTGGTAATATCGTACAAATTACAAGCATATTTTGTAGCGTCAGCTTTTATCATACCTTTAGCCAATAAAAGCACTTTTAAAACTGCTCGGTGAACGTTTTTGTCTAATCATAATAAGAAACATTTTTGCCAATTTTGATAAAAATAACTGTAGGCATGATTCAGAGCTATATGATGTCATTAATCCTACCTACAGATGGTTTTTAAGTTTGTTTGTTCTTTTGCCCATGAAAGTAGCTCGGCTCAAGCTTGAGAATTTACTAAGTTGCCTTTGCCAACGTTATCGAGAAACACTACCAGCCGTACAGCCGTATCATAGGCAAAGATGAAAATAGCCCAATTCGATTTATCAAATAATAGCAACACGGATTTATGATTAAACTTCTATATTTCGTTTTGCTTTCTTTGTTTCAAGTCTCTTGTGGGAATTAACAGACAAAAGAGAATTCGAAAATCTGCACTTTTTAACCAGAAAGCCTCGGAGTCATATCAGAATTTTGATATATTGCACGTGGGCTATTCGCTATCAATAGTGTTATATTGACATCGAAGTCGCCATAGCCACGCAATGACGCCACAACGTGGTGTTTCGTTCGTATTCCTCGGCACTAGGATTGTAGCATTGGCGTTCCATATAGTTGCCTTAATGTTGGCAAGCTTTGAATAAATTCTATGAGAGCGTTACCGAATTTTTTTGGGCACAAAGTTTTGGTAGTAGTGAATATTAAATAGTAAAAAACATACTGGGAACCGCTTAAGGTGGCTCATCTCAGTTTTTCAGAACCACACCAACCCAGGTTTAAAAGGCTACTTCTTCGCTGTCTTAGGTCGGTCGGGCAAGAGTTTTCGCACATTTACTAGAGAATGAATGAGGTTTCCAAAGATGTGGATTTCATTAGCATCGGTGTTACCATAGCAACGAAACGATGGCGTTATGGTTTCTGAAAATCGACATTTTTCTCGATATCGAGAC
The DNA here is from genome assembly GCA_947652115.1 of Blastomussa wellsi. Lineage (NCBI taxonomy): Eukaryota > Metazoa > Cnidaria > Anthozoa > Scleractinia > Plerogyridae > Blastomussa > Blastomussa wellsi. Next base: position 22,103,251 of record OX393562.1, on the reverse strand, counting down.
CTAAACTTTGAAAATGAATCAACGCCCCTTGTAGTATACATGTTGGTCTTCAACACTGCAAAGTTTGAAAAAATTCTATAAGAGCGTTTTTGAGTAAAAGCGAGTTGAATATTTTGCAGTCAAAATTTCAAAGTTTGACTCAGTATCTGTTACTTCTTTGATTCCAGCCACTTCCTGCAGATTGAAACACTGTCCTTTCCATGTTTTATACCTTCGGCATAGAACAACTTTCCTGAAAGGTTTCATCCAGTTTGCTTCACTAGATCTTTCTCTATGAACTCAAAAGTAATGCCTTTAATATTCACATTTATCTCATAGAAGGGACGTCTTTGATATGTGAGCATCTCTGTAAAAACTGGTCGGTAGAATTTTTTTAAAATCTCTAGATCGAAAGTATAACATGCTATATGCTTTCCCTGAAAAATTTAAAGGCATTGAACTATTTTAAGAGCGCGAAATAATTCTACAAATATGGGGTACCTTTGCTTTTGTTGCGGAATGCTTCGTTTTCAGATTTTTTGTTGACAGCTGGTTTATTTCAGAAGTTTCCCTTTTCTCTATATTCTACATATTTGTGTGCAATGGACTCAGCAAAGTTTGTCATGCTTGACAAAATATCGTTCGTTATACAATAGCAATTAGCGTAAGGCTGTGGTGACGCCTGTGATACTGCTAGCAGCTCTCGTAAGGTCTGACATGAATGGCTCGATACCCTGCATGAAAACAATAAAACAAACAACTGGAATCATGCCCGTAGCCTCTAAAACAATAATAACTGCAATAGAATTGCAATCTTAAACGAGTGCTGCTACACTTCCGCATGTGATACCTCACGGCAGCCTTATGCTAATTAATTGCTATTAGGAAACACATTTTCCCGATAGCCCAGGCTGTAGTCAAGGGCGGCAAGTCAAGCATGGTTACATAGCACACAAATATGTAGAATATAGACAAAAGGGAAACTTCTGAAATAAACCAGCTGTCAACAAAAAGTCTCATAATGAAACTTTCCGTAACAAATGCAAAGGTACCCTATTTTTGTATTATTATTTCGCGCTCTTAAAATAGTTCAATGCCTTTGAAATTTTCAGGGAAAGCATATAACATGTTATACTTTCGTTCTAAAGATTTTAAAAAAATCTATCGACTAGTTTTTACATAGATGCTCAAATATCAAAGACGTTCCTTCTATGAGATAAATGTGAATATTAAAGGCATTACTTTTGAGTTCATAGAGAAAGATCTAGTGAAGCAAACTGGATGAAACCTTTCAGGAAAGTTGTTCTATGCCAAAGGTATAACACATGGAAAGGACGGGGTGTTTCTCATAGAATATTTTCAAACTTTGCTGTGTTGAAGACCTACATGTATTCTACAAGGGACGTTGATTCGTTTTAAAAGTTTAGGTCTCTATATCGAGGAAAATGTCGATTTTCAGAAACCATAACGTCATCGTTTCGTTGCTACAGTAACACCGATGCCAATGAAATCTACATTTTTGGAAACAATATTCAATCTCTAGTAAATGTGCCAAAAATCTTGCCCGAGCGACCCAAGACAGTGAAGTATTAGCTTTTTAAAGTTGGATTGGTGTGGTTCTGAAAAACTGAGGTGAGCCACCTTAAAGAATTTTTTAAAAAAATGATCATCTCGAGATTAATAATCAATTTATATGGATTGTAAGTTTCAAGGTCATTGAAAACATGCACAGCAAAAAATGAGCCTCCAATGTACTAAATTTTCTCGCAGATTTCGTGTTTACAACTAGTAATGATAATAATGTTATTTAAACCAGGGAGCTCACATCACCAAAGGTGTTATTCAATGAGGCCCTGCCGAAAAGAAATATGTTAAATTTGGAATAGCTAAAAATGTTAAAAGTGAAAAGATACAATACTTAAATGTTCAATAAAATTACAATATAAAACTGCAGTCTTCAAGGCTTGCTTAAAAAGTAAAAGTGACCTCATGTCACGTGTTGATTTATCAGGACTGTTCCATTCTGCTATCCCTTGATATAAAAAGCGCTGTTTTCTATAATTGCGCTTAACTCGTGGTAAATAAAAATTAGATTTGCCATGAGTATTATAGGAATGGATGTCACTGATTCGCTTTGTATCAAACTTAAAACCTATAATGCCATTTACACACTCGTTCCCGTAAAACCGTGAACACCAGAAAAAATTTCTAGAAAGTTTATTGTATAGTGACCAATCGCAGCAAAGTTCAGAACACGCGAACAAACCTCAAAACCACAAACTAATGACCGTTGCTGTTTGTGGTTTAGTTTTCTCACACCTGATTGGCTTTTTCTTTGTAACACAATAACATTCCATAAACATTTCTGGTGTTCACGGTTTTATTGGAAAGACTAAAAACGAGGACACAGCGATGAAATAACGTATGTTTAAAAAGTGAGGGGTCAAGAAAGTTCTTTTAATGCGTCTGTAAAACTAGGTAAGCTTAGAATAACCTTGGCAGCCTTGTTTTGCAGTAGCTGCAATTCATTCATTCCTGTTTTTCCAAAGTTTTATCTTGGATTTGAAGGAGATACGTCATGGTTTCTGCAATTTCACAAATTTAGTTCGCCATTTGCAATCCGTCTCAAACGTCTCCATCCTTGAACAACCTTTCTGCCTTAGTATCACCTCTTTGGGGTTTTTCTTCCTTAGTAAACAATTATTTAGACGTTTCCTTTATTTTAAGAGGAATTTGGTTCGTCGCGCAAAACGACTCAAAATATCGTGACGGAGCTCCTATGAATGTTGGTCCAAAAGGGAATTTGCAAACTCGGTGTTAACGTCTGACCAAATTCAACAAGAACAAGCAGCAATATTTCTTCACTAAATAAAAAGTACCTTAAGGTCATATCCTAATAACAAGGATGCAAAAACAAATTATATTGAATAATTTATTTTATTGAGCGTGACAGTGCATACTATTAATATTTTTATTTATTTTTCAGTTATACGCTTGCTGCAACTAAATTTTCCCTGAATTCAGTTCAATCTATCACAGAACTAATTTAAAAACCTAATTCAACATGACTTTCAAAATTTGAAATATCATTACAATTAAGAATGGCCTCATCTACCTTTCGCATTACCCAAATTTTCATTTTACACAATTGCAATTTTAAACGAAGTTTCTTGCAACTAATACTAGTAGTAGTAGTTAATATATTACTATAAATGTATTTTAGATATATTATAAGTATTACAATGGGTGTTGGTATCTTCGCTAAATGCAAAAGTGGAACTGTCTTCTTCATGTGTGAAATTCATTGACATTCCCCCGTAAAGGAGCTATAAGTCACGATATTTTGAGTCATTTCTTCGTCAAATGTAGGAAACCTCAAAATAATAGTTTGCCAAAGACGAAAGACACCAAAGTATTGATACTAAACCAAAAAAGGGACAAGGATGCCTAACGATGATCGAACGATATCGTAGCTTCCTTAACTCATTTTTAGTTGGTAAGTAACGGATAACATCTCGATTTCATTCTTTTCAAGCTTCCTCATTCAAAGCAATCCTTGTTTCTTCTCAGTTTTACCTCTGGCCTTTTATTGATAACCTTGATAATTTATTTTATTTCTAGGCTTTTGATAACAAAAAACATTTCGGTGATTAAAATAAAATATTACGTCCTTGAGGATGACAAAAACTCTACAAATAAGACTGCAATAATGATTGTTTGTGACAGTCTACTCGTAAAGAATTACTTACCTGGATGTTTCTGACTATAAGACAAGTGCGGTGTCATTCATCTAATAACGATTATAATAGAACAACGTCGATGTTATAGCTGTGTTGTGGACGTTTGATTGATGCAAGGGCGGTTCTGGTTGCCTAATCGAAAGAGGATGAAATGGATTCCGACCAGCTAACGCTGCAGGTCATTTTCGTGAATTCCTCTTAATGGAGTCGTTTAAGATATCACTAATATTTCCTGACGCAAGGCAACTAATTCTAATTTCAAACCACCACCGTCTCTCTGTTCTCATTGGTTTCTGATAATATTATAGAGATTGTTAGTCTGATTTGCGAATCCCCTGTGACGTCCATAAAGTTCTTTTCCCAATACATGTTCTCTAGCGGCCTTTTATGATGGTGAATAAACATAAAACGGGAACTGCTTTTTATCTCGTAAATAGAGTAAAGTGTGCATTTGCATTTTTTATTTTATTTTAAAAGTCTTTTTACTAAAACGTGAATGTTCATTTCTTAAAGTGTGATAAAAAGTTTATTTTTCGAACCTCAGGATCTAAAACGTAAGTATTATTTCCTGCCTGGGGAAGTGTTCTAATCATTTTAACTGCTGTACTTAAAATATTCATTGCGTCTGTTTCTAATTATATCAACAAGGACGCGAGAAGATGTGTATGACTGAAACGATGCCGAGAATACTTCAAAAGGTTTACAAAATTAACTAATATTACGCGATTTATTTTCCGGTTTTTAATCGTTCTTTATTGTGTTGCACAATGTCGAGGCCTATGCTTTAACATTAAGAGGAAAATTAATTTTCATTTACATTGTTTTGCTGGTTAGAAAAAAATGAAAGCAGTAAGTCTGATGACATGAAAGTTAAATGGGTAACAAATAATAGTAATATTTATCCAGTCCGCAGCTTTGTCTACATAGTGGTTAAACATTCGCAATGTTTTCGAATGGCGTTTCACCAAGCATCGACGCAAATTGTCAGCTTTTGTTTAATCACACAATGCAAAGGAAAAATTGCTTTTAAATTGAACAAAGATGCAAGTTTATCACACCGGGGTGTTTGAATTATTGCCAGTCACGAATTACATTTATCGGAAATTATAATCTGCAGTATATCGAACACTAGACTGAATGTAAGCACTCACCAGGAGGGAAAGGGTGCATTGTCGGCTTCCTTTTGAGCACATCTTTTACTTAACATGAGTTCCAGTATAATTTACATATATTTGTGTTTAGAACCTGCCTGTTTTGCTTAACAGGATGCTAAAAAAGTAACACTATAACTACAACTTTATGTATTTGCCGGAACACGCAAATTTAATAAACAGCTAGAAATTGATTAAAAAGTAATAAACGCGCGATGTAAAAAGCAAAGAAATATCCCTCTCCATTAATCAGTATATTTACTTATTCAATCTAGATCTCTAGATTAAGTCCTCAGCTTTAATCTAAATTTAAGCTAAGAGAGAAAAAATTGGGACAAACAATTGAGGCGAAATGCACTGACAGTAGTAAGTAGTTTAACATACGTAGGCCGGAGGAAGTGATAAACTGGTCGACCGCTTTAGAATTTAAATTTATTACTACTGCTATTAAGAAGAGGGAATTTGTCTCTACTATAGCCGGTGCCCAGAGGTTTTCTAATAAACCAGAGTGGCATTTTATCGACGTCCTGCTGACTAATCAATCACAGAAATAACCACCTCGAGCTCCCGCAAAGCTCTTGAAATTAATATGCCTTAACCTTCTTGTGATATAAAGGCCTACCTGACGCAGCGTACTCTGTGGCAATGCCGCGTATATATAATCAAAGGCGTAATTTTAAAACTAACATATTTTGGATCTTTAAACAGAATGCATACACTACATGTTCGAATTCCCGCTCTATTTTTGTGCCAGTTCATGAACAAGAACCAATGATAAGATCCGTTTTCCTCTTTTAAAAGACGTTATGAAATTTCTGAGTTACTACTGACATGCATATGTTTGCTCTTCCTTACTAAGGTCTTCTTTAACGAAAGTGTCTATCCACCTGAGTGCTGACTCTCTCCCCTCGAAATTGTTGATATTTTCAGATTTCCGTGAATTATGTGACATTCTTGCAGCATATATTCTGACATTTACTGACTTATACGCACACATATGTTGTGCATAGAACAGTTCGAGTGTCTTATGATATAGTAAATATGTTAAAACATAACTCGTAATTTTGGTAACGAAAAAGACAAATAAACGAAATTAAAGATCTCCTGGCCAGTGATGACCATCATACTTATATGTATTGATTCCTTTTATTGAAAAAAAAATCGTAGGTGTGATGAAGTAATGCTCTCTTACGATCCAATTCAAAGAATTAAACAACAACAACAACCATTTTATTTTGCTAGATATATAGAAATCAATACAGCAAAAAAATAAACCCAAATAAGCAAAAAGCTATACTCAGAATAGCAAACACTGAACTTGATGAGAAGTTACAAAAATATTATGCTGAACTATTCACTCCATATATTTTTGACTTTTTGAAACGAGGTTGAAAGGGTACTGATTTTCCAACAAGTTAAAGTGCACCTAACCCCAGAATATTTTTTTCAGTAAAATAAACCTTTGCACTAGTTGCACCTTCGTTTCTCCTTTTTACCAAATTCTGACTATTTATAGCATTCAAAAGTTACGAAAAACTGTGCATCCATTCCCCACGACCGAGTCATAAGGGGCATGGGTCTATTCCTGATATGACGTCACAAACTGATTTGCATGCATGTTACAAAGACTTGATGCGATGCAAATCAGTTTGTGATGTCATATCAGGAATAGACCCACGCCCCTTATGACTCGGAACAAATGATGCACAGTTTTTCGTAACTTTTGAGTGCTATAAATAGTCAGAAGTTGGTGAAAAGGAGAAACGAAATGTGCAATTACAGTCTCAGAAAAAACAAATGTTAGAAAATTTTCGCGAACGTCCTTAAGTGCTATAAAAGTTCAACATACCTGATTCAGGTTTCTGAACAGCCTAAAATATATAAAATGAAGCCAGCATATGGAAATTGTTTTGGCTGACAGTTTTTCTATAATTATGTTTATGCCGGAATGTTATGCCGGCTGTAGGCATGTTTAAAATTGCAAGAAGGATATCACAGGGGGAAGGGGGATATCACAGGGGGGAAGGGGGAAGAAAAGACAAACGGATTAATTTGCACTAAAAGACCGAGGACTTCAAATGGCGGATAGAATCGACAGACGCGTTGGAAAATGGAACTTGGCTGTGAAACCAATCTTTGAATGCCTCTGGTGCTGTAAATATATTTTTTATACAATCCCTATTCTGTGCGGTGCAGATAGTTCTGAATATATTGTCATGTGTAGAGCGCGGTCGCATAGCTACGGGGTTATTTGTCATGTGGAGAGCGCGGTCGCATAGCACACTGGACGATCGACGTAAAAACAATGGCTCCATTTCCTTCTTTTTGGAGAGGGAAATTGAACAAAAATGCGGAAGGTAAGGGTACTGAGAACACAAAGAGGTTAACAAAAAGTAGCTATAGGCAAATTTCCAAAGATTACCTTAAGGAAAAGAAAACTATAGAACCCGAAGAAAGACTGAGTTAGCGGTGCTCTGAGTTTTTGCGTCCTTTGGTACTGTTGAATATTTTATTTGAAACGTGAGTTCAAAAACCAGTTTATAATAAGTAATTGTAAGTGTTATCAGTTACAAGTTGCTCACGAGAGTGATAATACGCACAACAACTGGTTTCAATTTACAAATAAAAAAATTATGCAACAATGTTGCGAGACAAGTTGAAAGAGAATGTTACCCGTATTACTGCACCTTTATTGAGTAATTCTAAGCAACCGGACTCAAATAGAAAAAAGTATGCAATTCATAATGATGGCACTTGAAAGGGGTTGGTTTTTATATACTTCTGTTTTATATTGGAGCTTCGATCCGTTCTTACTAAAAACTCTACAAACATCCGTTTAATATCACCTTACTATTGCACAAGATTTAATATGGTTATTCCCCGCTTTTATTGATGTTTCTTGATACTTTTGTTACAAACGAAAGCTCTAAAAACATCTGTTAAGTATTTCCTTACAATTCTGCCGATGCAGCGCACAAAGATTTCATCTGATTCTCCATAATTTGGAGAAATCTTTTAGCCTCATCTTCAACCATGCTTACGTACAGCTGTATTATCTTAGATTTACAATCGATACTTTTGCTGTATAACTCATAACACTTGTTAAGTTTCTCAGCATCTTGGCACATCTGACGATCTTTGATCAAAGTCATGTAGTAGCGCACACACTTCTTGTGCACTGTCACAGCGCAAGCATCAGAAGGGTCGTACACTGTCAAAGAAATTGACAAATGAAATTGTATTTTTTATTAATCTTTTAAATTTTTGTTTATTATTTTTTTCTCCGCACTCGACGGACTAAGAAAAAAGGGACTTCTCGTAGTCTATCTCGCTTAAGAAAATTCTGAAGAAAGGCCTTAGGTGGCTCGATCGGATTTTTGAGTGTCGATACCTCTCAACTTTGAACAGCTACTGTAACGCTATAGAGCATCCGATAGAAAATCGATTACTCCAAGTGCACTAAAGAAAGATCAAAGTTTCAGATGAAGTACGATTTATCGGTGTCGGAGTTACCATAGCAACGTAGTGACGTCATGCCCCACTTTACCCGAGACCGAATAACTCTTCACCAAGGGATAATTTTGGAAAATCCTTCCTGGATCTTTGACCTGACAAACTTTTCTTGAGGTCTGTCAAATTTGAAGAATTTTTAGAAGAGCGATTGCGAGAAAACTTATGAAAAGAAAGTTTTAAGCTGTCAAAATACTACAAAACGTATTAGTTCCCGAATGTCATTAAAAAGATTGTCCACCAGGCCTGATGCAAGATGACTTTGGTCTGAAATTAATTTAATATCGGATGCTCTATAGCGGTACAGCAGCTGTTCAAAGTTGACAGGTATCGTGAAAGTGAGAAATAATCGACGCCGTTAATTTCCCATTTAAGTAATTGGAATAAAGAAACCTGAAAAAGCTAACTGCTTCAATGGGATTCGAACCCGTGACCTCCACGATACCGGTGCAATGCTATGTAGGCCACTTCGGAAAATACCATTACACTCTTTGTTTATCTTCAAAATTTTCCAAATGCGTAGGCTTAGTGTATTTGTAGGCCCCATGCTTTATGAGCCTGCGGCGAAGAGCTGAACAAAGCTGTTTCAATAACGTGAAGAAAAACCTTTTACATCCTCATCCCTTTACATCCTCAAGTCAATTTGGCCCACGAAATAGAATTCGCTCAAAATCTCTCCACTTATTTCTTATGATAAGTAAGTACCAAATATGAAAAAGGATTCTCTACTTGCACAAATCCCATAATGCACCTCTTTTACCCCCCAAAATTTTGCATAATCATTGTTTACAATTTCTCCTGGGACATGAAGTTGTCCCAAGGGAAATCTAAAACAATGCCTATGCAAATTTTATGGGGGGTAGAAGCGGTGTATTATGGTATTGTGCAAGTAGAGAATTGGAGAAAAATTGGTTTCCTGAAAAAGTTAGAGGTAAACTTTTAAACACCCCCTTAGGGCTTGGTGGCTATTGGCCGGATCGCTCCGACGAAGGGCTAACGCTCGAAACGTCAGCTCTTGAATCTCTTTACGGTGGCCAATTCACACTATCAACCCAGTTGATAAAACCAAATTATATTGATACTCATCATGCCTTGCACCAATCGTACCCAGACCCTTCTGTTCCCGTGTCGTAGAAATATCAATTTCTGTCTTATTCGCACGCTCAACCGTCAGAAATTACATATTATTTCATATATACTTCTCATCATTTCACCCCACGGGAAAATATGAACTCAATAAATTGACCTCGCTCTCAATGTGTGGCTTCATAGCTCAGTTGATAGAGCATCGCCCTGGTATCACGGAGGTCACGGGTTCGAATCCCGTTGAAGCGCTGACTTTTTCAGACTTCTTCTTTCCAATTGCTTAAATTGGAAATTAACTGCGATGATCATTATGTTCTTCAATTTCATTCTACATCCGCGGTTCAAATAGGAATAATTTAATTTAGTAAATTCTCAACCTCGGTTATTGCATTTCCAGCTTTCTGATTGGCTCACAAACCTCGGTTAATAGCGAATAACGAGGTTTTACCTTATATGGAAAATGGACGGGTTATTTGCTTACCATTTTGCTCGCCAGGAGAAGAAATACTTACAAAAGACGACTTTCCGTTAAAGCAAACAGGTAAACTCTACTAAGAACCATTGAGTTCGATGCGAAACATTTAGGCGCAAATGTTAAAAATATACAACAAAAAGGAGTGAATATTAACACTGCGTTTACGGGAAGATCCGAAACTGATCAATACAATTTTGTCCAGAAAGTGAATGCAGAGTATCAGCATAAATAAGGCTAGCAATTCAGGAAAATTTGTTACCTTACATCTGGACTAGGCTTGTCAGTTCCAGCGGGGTCAAGCTTTCAAAGTAACACAATGAATGTGGCAGACGAAGCGGCAATTTCTTTGCGAAGGTATATAATTTTTACAAACAACATCGGCTTTCAACAGTGAAATTATCTTCGAAGGTCAATCTCTCTCTCTCCCTTTTCATCCTTGCAACAAAACAGTGACAGTTTGCTTTATCCTTTTCTTCAGAGGAATTAATCAGTTCTGGGTTAATCATCTTTGTTTCAACAGGTTAATTTGGAATCAGTCTTGATAAACCGCGAGATCGGTAGACAGCTGTAAGCATTAAGCTCGATTTGCTTTGCACAAGTAATGCAATGTTCAGCTTCGCAATATTTCGGATCTTCCCGTTAACCAACATTGTTTGTCCAGATGTTCCACGGTAAAGACAACTTCAGAGGAGATTGTGCCAGGAATATTTACGAAGATGTTTTTATCTCGCTCGCTTTCTTCGTGTGTTTCATTCAACTTACAGAGCGAACAACGCACCACTGATTTTGCCTGATTTTTCATACGTACAGTCGCTTTGTTTAGGTCAAACTGAAATGTCCGCATTATTAATAATATAAAAATGGACTGAACAAGTGTACTGTTTTAAAATTCTTACGACAATAACCGAGAGAGAGTTGAGAATTTACTAAAACAATTATTCCATTCGCCCTTGTTGGATGTGAGGTGATTATAACCAACAAGGGCCCATGGAATAATTGTTAAATATACTTCCATCATTTATGCAATAAAGTGTATCTATGTGTATGCATGTAAAGCAAATGCGAGTGAACTCAACTAACCGCAAGCAAACACGAATGAAACTAACCGCAAGCAAGCATGAATGGAATTATTAAACCGCAAGGAAACATGAATGAAACTATAAATTAATCATATAACATGATGGCTTAGCCTATGAAAACTCCTTAGTACAGTACCGTTCTTTTCCTTGGAACCCGTAACCTGATGAGCGGATGGTTAATCTGGTCAGCGGTTGTTATGAATCAACATGGCGGACAGTGAGAAAGTCACTATGATCGATTTGTCGCTGTTTAAATGGACCTCCTTGAACAGATAAATTCTTTTAAGATTTCATCTTGATAGTTAGTGCCCTCTTTATTTACCATCAGCTCATTCCTCTCAAAATCAAACAAAACTCTACTCTTTTTGTCCTAAAGTTGGTTCGCAAAGTTTGTGATGACAACATAGCAGACATGGCTAAAACCACTGAGTAGCACTTGTTTCACCCCTGTTCAACGAACGACAAAGTGATGAGCGGCCAAATATTTTTACATATTCTTGGAGCAGAAAGATGGAGCTTGCTGTTGATATGCAGTTTAACCTGTGAGTACGAGCCACTTTTGACATTCAACGCGATAAATTTGAGGAAAATTTTGCATGGTGATTAATGCCAAAAATATGCAAACTTTGAATCGTCGTCTCTTTCTTGATAATCAGAGTTGTTCAATGCAGCTCGTCTAGTTTTAAAGACTAAGGCTTGTAGCTAATGAAAATCGGAATTTAAAGATTAATACTGAGATAACTTTAACAGAGCGAAGGATTCAACTTAACCAAATTCCACGATCCGGCTAATGGCCACCAAGCCCCAAGGGGGCGTTTAAAAGTTTACCTCTAAATTTTCTCAGGAAACCAATTTTTCTCCAATCCGATTTCATATTTGGTACTTACGTGTCATAAGAAATTAGTGGAGAGATTTTGAGCGAATTCTATTTAGTGGGCCAAATTGACTTGAGGATGTAAAGGAGACAGCCTCTTAAACTAATTATGTACATAATAATAGCTAAAACGAGAGTGAGTAAATGGCTTCTCGAAATAACCAAAATGGACTGGGCAGCCATGCTTAGTGATTGGATTAATCGTTTAAGAATTAAAGCCAGGTAGACAGTAACGCGTGCCTGGAAATAAATTGAATGATGTACATTCCTTTAGAGTTATGCCAGGATATTACTTGCAGTATGGTTTTGTGAGTGGTATGCTGTTCTTTCCCTTTCCTGTTTTTTTCTTAATTGGCGGTGTTTTTACTGTCAAACTAAGAAAACCGTTAACACCTGAAATATATCAGGAATGTTGATTGCGTAGTAACCAATTCAACAAAGTTCAGGACACAGGAACAAACCTCACAGGAACAACACGTTTGGGCTCTTCGCGGTAAATATCAAATTTCAGTCACAGAAAAACGTATCATTAAATGTTTGGTCATTCATTCGCTGAACACGTAATAAAATGAAATCAAAGTTCCGCAGAAGGTTGAAAAATCGATGATATTTATTTCCAGTGAGTACTTAATATTTCGGGTGCCATTTATCAAAACACCGCTAGAGTTATGCAAATGTTCGCTTCGTTGTCGGACTTGTCGGCAACTACCAATCAATTTTGGTTTCATTTGAGATAAAAATTACTTTTATCAGATGAAATTTAACTTTCTTTGGCCAATTCCAAATTTAACGTTTCGTTCTTGATCGATCGGCGGGAGGGAAAGTCTTGAAACATAACACGTGCATTCTGTCCCAGACATGTGCATGGTATTCTTGAAAACAATATTCGATGATCAAACTACACGATTGAAATTATTTTGTTTGGATTTTTGTAAATTGTAAGAAACGAAAATATGTACGCATTCGCTGAGTAATAATCCCTTAAACATATAAATGTAGTTTCAATTCAAAACATGTTCACTCGGCCGCTTGCACACAAACATCCTCCTGCAAACATAACAACGTGCAAATACAATGCGCTCTTTGTTGTGAAGCCAAATACTGTCTGAGCCGACAAGCATGTCGAACGTACTCCCTTAATCTCCGATTATTCCTAGTTTTAGGATAACAGTAAACTAATTTATTTCTTTTCCTATGTACCTGAAGAAACTAGAAAATAATAATTTAATAATAAATTCATTTATCTCACCAACTTCGTCCAGAAAACGACGAACTTTTCCTACATCTGTTGGCAAGGAAAAGAAAGTAAATAAAATAGAAGAAAAGCAATTGCTGTAAAAATGAGCAAATAATTTACTTCTAATAGTTTTAGTTTGAATGCCGCGAAATAACTATACTAAGGAAGGATTTATAGGATTTATAAATAAAGTGTATGTACGTATGTATGTATAGGGAATACTAATCGGACAGGTGGAAAGTTGCTATTCTGAGCTACCTTATGTTCTGGTTTGAGAAAGTGCCCGAAATCGAGGTTTTAGTGCATGGATTGAGAATAATGGATTCCAGAGTTTTAATGAGGTCTTGAAAACACATTATGCGAAACAGAGCTAAAAGGTGGGATTTTCCTTCAAGCTAAAGCAAACTGTTCGTGGCGTTAAAATGGCTTCATCATACAGCTGCAGGCCAACAACTGAAATCATCCTGAGGCTATTAACCTAGCTATATAATGAAAACAGCGTAAATACAGTTGGAAACGTTTAGATTTCCTGTTCTAGTTGTTTACCAAGCACAGCTGCCATTGAGTCAAGAGCAAATACGGATATCCCTGAACAAATATGTTTTCATCATAATTTCTTGAAAACTTAATATCACAAAAATTTCCAAAGCTATTAAATTTAATTGAACCTTCTAACTGTAACCAAAAGGGAATATTTGTATGCAGATAGGATTTTTATGTCTTCAATTCGATGCAACGTTTATTTCTTACAAGTTACAGGCGGTTACTCTCCATGCGTTCTGTGGAGTATTGTGTGACACAGTAATGTCACGTTTATGGGGTCACGGGGTAGGGTCCGTGCAATTAAATAATTGACCACCCTCTATTGTTTCCATGCTTGTCACCGGAGACATGCTTGGCGTGGTTCATTCGCTTTGCTTAATTCATTGAGCGAAGACGTCTGCCGTTTCTTTTTCTCTTTTGAAGGTGAGCTTTCCTTTGTTCCTTTGTCCCAAGCGCCTTTGTTTTATGGCTTGTTCAGCGCCCACAGTTCTTATTTTAGGGCATTCCTTTGTTAAGAGGTTAAAATGCGATATAGAGGCGGGATTTGACCCGCGTGTTGACGATAATTTTAACCTTCATGGCAGCGTTTTCGTTCACATGTTTGGTGTTGGGGGTCGAACGGTATCGAAGCTTCGCGAACACGACCTTCACGTTATTACCCGTCTTCCATCAGCAAGCCTGCCACTTGATGCTAAGGTTTCGCCCAAACTTAGGGCAAAGATTTGGTTGCAGGAGTATATAGATTTTGGCCCCTTACTAGCTAATCCACTGCTGGAGAATAAATTTCAGCTAAGTTTGCAAACTGTGGCTGGGGGTCACACCCGATCCCTATGTTTCGAGCCTGCAGCTAAACCTAGAAAGATAAAGAGCATTGACACTTGGATGCATGCATATAGGCTAGTAAAAACCCCCACGAGGCCCCTGCCCTCATGAAATATGCTGATATTATCCAGGACTTGGCAGCCAGGGGGTACAACTGGAAGTATTACGATGAGAATTTTCGCTTCCTTAGGCAGAGCCAGGCCAGTTCCCTCCCCTGGGGTGCTGTTCACTGGGAGTTGTGGCTCCGCTCACAGCAGACTCCATATAAGAAAACCTATACACCTCTCACTATTCTGAGTTCTGGAAAAACTAGCCAGTTTGTGCCAGTCCCTAAAGGTTTTTGTTATAAATACCACAAGCAGGGCATGGAGTGCGCAGGCTGTAACTTTAAGCATGCCTGCTTTAAAGTTGATGGCCAGCATAGATCCACTCAGTGCAATTTTCGTGGCCCACGCAAAGCCTCTGACATCCGCACCAAGCTGCCAAGCCTTCCTCTTCCAACACCAATAAGAGTTCATAGACTGTTTTTTCTTCTTTCCGGGTACATTCATTCAACTTTTGAATTCTTGTGTTCTTGTTTTACAGAGGGTTTTCCCTTACATCATGAAGGTGATCACGTTTCTTTCGAGACAACTAATTTGCCGGTCCATTCCAATCTCCCCCATTCTTCTTTTTCCATGGCTCTCCCATTGGTGTGGTCCCTAAGAAGTCACCCGGTGAATTTAGGCTCATTCAGCATTTGTCCTGCCCAAAAGGCACATCAATTAATGATGGTATTTCTTCTGTAAATACAAGCGTCCACTATGCTACCATACGGGATGCCATTCACTTCATTAACTTGCCGGCCCGGGTTGCTTTTTGGCCAAAACAGATATTAAAAATGCATTCAGAATAATTCCAATCCACCCCCGTGATTACCATCTTCTTTTATCAAATGGAAGGGTAATTATTATTATGACCGCTGTATGTCTATGGGTTGTGCCAGTTCTTGCAAAACCTTTGAAATCTTTAGTACTTCAGTTGAATGGATTGCCCAAAAGAAGTTTGGCATTCAGAAGATTCTTCATTTATTGGATGATTTTCTGATTGTCGCCCCTTCCGAGTCACTGCCAAAAACAGTTGGATATTTTTCTGGGTTTATGTGAGTATTTAGGAATTCCCATGGCACCAGAAAAAACTTGTGGCCCCTCAACCATTCTTTCCTTCACGGGTATAGAGTTAGATACTGTTCAGTCTGAAGCTCGTCTGCCCCAAGATAAGCTCAATAAGTGTACGCAGCTAATCTCCAATTTTCTCCACCGCAAGAAAGTCACCTTGCAGGAGTTGCAGTCATTAATAGGCCTTTTGAATTTTGCATGCTCGGTTGTTCTCCCTGGTCGAGCCTTCCTACGTAGGCTAATCGACCTCACTTTAGGCATTAAAGCACCACATCATCACATTCGACTTTCTGGGGAAGCCAAAGCAGCTTTAAAGGTTTGATTGTCCTTCTTGTCATCATTCAATGGCAGATCATTCTTCCTTGATGATATTTGGCATAGCTCTGATAAGTTATACACTGACGCAGCAGGTTCGCTTGGTTTTGGGGCAGTTTTTGGTCACCACTGGTGTTATGGGAAATGGCCTGTTGATTGGCTACACAAGAATATTTGTTTTCTGGACTTTTATCCGATTGTCTTGAGCCTCCATTTATGGGGTCATCTAATACAGAATCTGTAATGTAATTACTGATAATGAAGCCCTAGTTTACATCATTAACAAACAGTCATGCCGTGACAAATCTCTCGTCTTTTGTCCGTAAGCTGGTTTCAGTCTACTTGAGGTACAACATTGTTTTTAAAGCTAAACATGTCCGTGGTGTTCATAACAAGTTATCCGATTCTATCTCGATTGCAGATTCACACCTTCAAGCAGCTGGCCCCTGCTTATATGAATCCCTGTCCATCGGAAATTCCTCAGCATCTGCAGCCCCAGCATTGGCAGCTATAGTGTCTAAGCTCATGCAATCAAGCCTCCAGCCAGCCTCTATACCTACTTATAAGAGGCCATGGACACTTTTCAACCAATTCCTTTACAATATTTTTCAGATAACAAGTTTTTCTCTCCCAATTCCCCCACCTACCTTAGCCCTTTTCATAGCTTATTTGTTTGATCACCAGTATGCCCCTTCCACAGTGAACACCTTTGTTTCTGCCCTGGGGTACTCGCATAAGCTTGCTAGTTTTCCTGACCCAGGCAAAGTTTTTTATATTGTGCAGACACTGGAAGGATATCAAAAGATTGGCCATCGTTTGGATAGTCGACTACCAATTACTCTTCAAATACTCCACAGATTATGAGATTCTTCCCCTCAAATTGCTAGTTCACAATACCAGATTTCCTTATTCCGAGCAATGTGTTCCCTTGCCCCTTTTTTGCATTTTTAAGAGTTGGTGAAATTACTACAACACGGGTTTCTGCCTCCCCTCTTGAAATTCATCAACTTACCAAACTTTTAAACCCGGCTAAGGAAGTTGTTGGTTTTAAGATTATCTTTCAAGACTACAAGCATAGCTATAACCAACGCCCATTTTCTTTAGTAGTCAACCGTCAGGACAAACACTGCCCAGTTCAGTTATTACTTGATTACCTTGTTTTGAGGGGCAATGCTAGAGGTGCACCATTCAAGGGACTCCTGTACTTCGGGTTTTGTTCACTGACCTCCTTTGCCTGGCAATTAAATATTGTGGGCTTGATCCCTCTCGATACAAAGGGCATAGTTCCCGTATAGGGGCTGCGTCATATGCTGCAGATCGGGGTCTTTCCGATGCGCAGATCCGCAATTTGGGGCGCTGGAAGTCCAATGCCTTTCTGAAATATATCCGTGTGTCTACTGTATCCAGTTGATTTATTTTGATGTACCTTAATTTTCTCATTTGGTTGGTTGAGACTGTCTAGCAGGGGCAGCAGTCTCATTCATCATTTCAGACTTACCTATAGTTCGGTGATTGGGGCTGTCAAGCAAGTGCAGCAGTTTCATTCATCGATTGTTTCACGCGTACGTATGTTTAATTTAGTTTGGAGTAGTGTATTCATGGATTTCTGGCGATTGGGACTGTCTAGCAAGGGCAGCAGTTGCACTCGCCTTTTCCTAGTTTAGTTGGGTAATGAGGCTTCTGACAAGGGCAGCAGCCTCGTTTCCCTCTTATTACGTTGAGTTGATGATTGAGGCTGTCTAGCAAGGGCAGCAGTCTTATTCATCTCTCCAGTAGTATACTCACGCTCATTATGACTTTTACTAGGATGACTGAGGCTGTCTAGCAAGGACAGCGGTCTTATTCATCTCTCCAGTGGTATACTTATGCTCATTATGAATTTTACTAGGATGACTGAGGCTGTCTAGCAAGGGCAGCAGTCTTGTTCATCTCTCCAGTAGCATACTTATGCTCATTATGAATTTTACTAGGATGACGGAGGCTGTCTGACAAGGGCAGCAGTCTCATTCATCTCGTTGATAGTATATTCATTAGTCATTTGTTCACTTAGTTGGATGTTTGAGGCTGTCTAGCAAGGGCAGCAGTCTTATTCATCTTCATGGTAGCTGTTCAAATTAGTTTTATTGTCGATACCATTACACTATGGCTTTATTTTGCATAGGGTGCTGCATTTCCCTTGGGTGGGGCAGCATCATGTTAATTTTAATGATTCTTTTGGCGTTTTTCTTGCCCTCACCTTTACTGGGCCAAATAATTATTTGTAAATTCAGGATATAAGTTCTTTTCACAAATTTGTGTAATTAATTGGCTATGGGCCTTTGCTCATAGCCATACATTATTTCAATTCAACAATTAAAGCGGCTATGGGCCTTTTGCTCATAGCCATTTTACACCAGTCATGGTTTTTTATCTTATTGCCCAGCAAACAGAGCGCGGGATATGCAGCACTCAGCTTTATTACTTAATTTATGGAAGGGTGAAGACATAAATAAGCGAAAGGCCAACAAAATAGTTAATATTAAAATTTGGTCTAACAATTGTTTTGAAAGTGATTGATCGTGTAACCCTCGTTGTAGAGGGTGCCAGTGTGTTTCTTGCATTTATTTCATCGAGCGTTTAGTCTTCTGAGCTTTGTGTTTAGGTTTTGACCTCCTAATGTATTCTAGTTGGCACAGCACTGTTTTTTTGTGTTCTATATGCCACTATTTCATGTTTCCATTTTAAACAAACACGTGCCATGTCTGTTTCGATGAGAAATTTAATCTCGATTTTTTTCTGAGAATAAATCAACTTTCGCGACTAAAAAATCAGATGTGTGCAAGTTTCACACGGACACGTATTCACATAGCACAGGTAAACTTCACTTACTCTTCGCCACTTCAGTTCAGACTCGTCAGTTAACAGGCGATGTCTTCGGTATATCCGAATTTTTGGATGGAACTGAACCCTTAAAAGTTTTCTCAATTCCACGGCTTCTCCAGATCCATCACCGATGAAGCCTGGCTTGTGCTCGAAACAGCTATCGTCGAAATGTGCCGAACACAACAAATATGACGACTTGTTTGGCACGAAATCTTGACGGTGAATGCGCACCACACTTTGCCTCACACTTTCGCCTTTGGAGAAGTAATACACTGAAATCTCTGATGTGCCAGTTCTGTTGGAGCGGTTGACTTAAATTGGGGCCACCAGCCGCACAATAATTAATTCATCCCTCCATTTTTTGCTCTCTTATCCGCCATGGCGCTCTCGCATTCAGAACCAACGACTACGTCACTTCCTGAGAGTTTGGCCGCACCCACTTCGGACTGCAAAATCCAAACTTTGTAGCGCCAAAAAATCAAAGAATGCGCTTTTGATGGCTTAAACCCACAAATTTGAGTTAATTAAGACATAAAGAAGCAAATGGGCTAAACAATTTTTTACTTCATGGGTACTTTAAGTTAGATTTCTTTGGTTGTGTTCCCACGTCAGTTCAACAGCTGAAATCATCCTGAGGCTTTTAACCTAGCTTTCTTAATGAAAATAGCGTAAATACAGATGGCAAAGTTTAGTTTTCCCCGTTCTAGTTGTTTATCAAGCACAACTGCTGTGTCAAGAGTGAATACGAATATTCCTGAATAAATAATTATGTTTTAATTAGTTCTGGTTTTTTATTGGAAACTAAATACCACCAAAATTTCCGAAGTTATTAAAATTGAACCTTATAAATGTACACAAAGTAAGGGAAATGCCCACAAAATAGTCAATATTAAAACATTTCCACAAGGACACCAGAGTATCCTAACAATCATTTCCACAAACATTTCCACAAGGACACCAGAATATCCTAACAATAATTGTTTTGAAAGTGATAAATCGTGTAAAAACTAAATTCCCTTGTAATCAATTGCTCTTTCTGAAAATACTGTATTAGATAATTCTTAAGTTAGACTTTTTGATGGCTCTACGTAATAATACGTCAGCGTTGTAGTTTCAGCTTGTAGAGAACCGCACTGCATGGAAAGTATTCTTTGGTTGTGTTCTTCAATTAAAACGCTGCTGTTGGACTTAAATTCTGCCTTTTGCTGATGTTTCTTGTAAAAGATCCCGACCTTCCCGCAGCCAGCTAATTCCCCCAAGTTTTCAAAGAGTGCTTTTCCAGCCCGAAAACGTATCACGACAGTGAAAATACTATTACAACGACTTCACGAAAAGTTCAAAGGATCAAACCTGATTCTTGGACGAGGCTCTTCAGTGCAGCGTAGTCGACTTCTTCACAATTTCCTAAGACCTTATCCATCATCGCGATTTGCACAACCCAGTAACGCAACTTTTCAATAAGTTCGCCACCACAATTGGGTTCATTGGCAAGACAGTTCACCGCTTTCTGTTTGAATAAAATAATAAGATAATGCTAAACAAGATGACATGAAAAGTGTAAATCGTAAGTGTGAAAACATTTCTATCTCTTCTAGATTTTTTCAAGTTGAAATAAGGTCTAAGAAAGGAATTTTGTATTGAGCGAATAAGTCCTGGATGTGGAAGGTTCTTGTTCTTAGTCGGTGCTGCTCTTCAAAGAGATCATGTTAATGTTTGGTCACCAAATCTATTTCCGAGCAAGGCCCGGACATCAGTTGATCTTTCTCAACATTTATTCTCTTCATACCTGCGATCTGAAGCAGTGGCCTCCTACGCTTTCTTGAGTAGCTGTCAGATCTTCGTTGTACATGGTTATACAACGTTTCATTAAAGCAACCTGGCATCGATCCGCCATTGCAGTTCTCAAAACAGCAAACACAAAGAACACGCTGAACGCCATGGAACAATAGTTAGCCATCTTTGCAAAGAATATCTTCACTGTACTTTTGAGAAGGAAAAAAAATATCTTAAAAATACAGGCTAAAATCTCGTAACAGATATATTTTTCCCTGGTAAAACGGCGCACGATAGGCGAAGATAGTTAAATCTCCCCGAACTATCAACAACTATCATGGGCGTCGTCAAAGTGAATGAAAGTTGATGATAGTCGACGATAGAGTGCGTTGACTATCAAAAAGTAGCTACGGCCCTGCGGGTATAGCATCCTTCAAAAGAAGCCTTAAAGAATCATCCAAAACAACCATGCATTCTCTTCACAGACTAGGCAAAATTTCAAATTAAGATGGCTAAACACAGTTTTTGAAGATTCAAGTACCTGTACTTAATCACGATGTCACAGTTGAATGCTAACTGCTGAATTCTATTCCTGAAGTTGTTTTTGTTAAGTGAGTCGTTTTAATGGCAACGGAAGAGATCCAATGAGTGTGGCCGAAGATAATCAGGTTTTTCCAGTTTGCGGAAAATCCACCATTAAAATTGTCCGTATGTTAATAAGACCTTGCAATCCCCATGGCAGGACCTTTGCGCGATTCTGACAGACAGCTTTCTATTGATTTGCAAAAATTATGTTAATTCTGAAGCGTATTCCTGGTTTCGTCTGTAAGTTTTTTTATTTTTATGCTTTAGTTGTTTGAGTCATAATTATATTGTCTAAACGCAGGCAAAAACATCATCAATTTCTAATGATTGAATTGCGACAAAACTCAATTTGTTTACACGAAGCGCTCACAATTTTTGAACACAATGCGCATACACCGGCCGTAAATTTATCGGGAATACAAGAACCCCGAGCTGGTGAGACCTTTTATGAGAAATAGTTACCGGCGACTAGGTCCTCATGTTGGATAATAGGGTTGACCACCTAGAGAAACTGTGTTCAGCCACCTTAATTAATATTGAAATATTAATTATCTAATTGCTATTTGTATTTTCTCCGTGTAATCTTTGTGGACATTCTCAAGCATGATTCACACACACAAACAAACAAACACTAGCGGTGCAGCACGTTTCCCATCCGTAAACGGTCGATGCCATTTTAGGTATAATTAGAAATTTTTTAGCTGTCGATGGATAGGCTAAAGGGCCAAAAGTGCTATAAAAGTGCCTTTAATTTCCTCCGACCTGATTGTACCATCAATGAACTGTAATAAATTTGCCTTTTAAAGATAGCAATTTAATACTTAAGAATATAGGCTAGAATGCCAACCTTGATTGCTCAAAGCAGATTTTCAACCTTCGCGGATGGGAGATTGGTTGGCTCTAAACGTAACACCAGATCGGGTAGGAATAAACCCACTGGTCATTATCATTATTCCAAGTCAGCGATTAAGTTGTAGTACCAAAATCTACTAATAACTCTTCATTTAGCTCAAAAGAGTTCTTTATTTAGAGTTCGCTATATTTTTTTAATTTCATCGCTTCTTTTTGACGTTTGTTAGATGTATTTTAGGTGTTTTAGATCATTGCAGAATTTAAAAGTTTCATGATCAGATAATAATCAAGATTTTTTTAATCTTTAGATGGTCAGAGATCAATGCTATTAGAGCTTGCAATCAGATCTTAAAGTTCGCTAGAGATTTTTTGATAAATCTTCAACATTATCACAGAACTTTTAAAAGATAAGGAAAATTACGTTCTTTAATAAAAACGGACTTGTATAATCGTTGATTACGACTAGTATGAAAAACTAAAAGGCAAAAGCCTTTAAAATCTTCAGTGAATGTATTGAAGATGCTTATAGTCTTTCCAACCTTTCAGATCGTCATCAAGGAACTTTCAAACCTTTTTAGAACGTTAGAGGCCGTCTTTTAGATAGCTCGTTAAAGATCATTTATTAAAATTATATATATATACATAACTTTAACAAGGTTGTCACGGTTATCTGAGATATTTTAAAATCTATAAAATCACTAAGGCCCTCTTAGTTCTTTTTAATTGCAGCTATAGAGACAATTAAGATCGAGCAACATGAACAGAGGTAATTCCCCTGGAACAGAGCTGAACATAGAATCTAAAGTATAAATTTTGACCTGTCTAAGTGCAACTGATTAGCAGAACATTTTCACACAGAAATAATACTGAATAAATTAAAATAAAATGACACTGAATAAATTACTCAAATTCCCATAGGGCTTAGTGCCTCATGTCACTTTGTTATTCTTCACTTCTTTTATCCACTCGTTTTTTTTTTCTTTTCAAGTCATTTGAACATAAAGGTAACTCAAACTGCTTTTTTCAACAATAGCTGTGTGACATAGCGTGACATTCACAATATGCTGATTTACAATACTCGTACCAGCAAGGTTTATCCCCAGTGTCAATGGCTGTCTTGTTATTATTTTAAACCCTAATATTCTGTTTCTGAAATCTTTCTCACATCATTGAATATAAATCCTCCCTTTCAGTTTTTCTTTGTATTCGACCTTTTTAACAACCCCAGTGTGTGTTTGCAGTTTGCCATTTCTTGTTAATTTCCATTTGACTCTAACCGTGTATTTCTAAAATCATAACTTTTCTGACCCTTTTCACACAGTCAATCTGCGGTTCTCTAAACTTGGCCTGCTCTTGTTTTAAATCAGAATCCGAAGGAGGGCCGTCACTACGCGTGAGAGAGGACAGTACACAATTTTACACGAGTTTTAACAAGAAATAACTGGACATAATGACTATAATCGTGCGTCCGAAAACAAGGTAATACAAAAACAAAATATTTGCCTGCGAATAGGATTTTTATGTCCTTTCTTCCTTTTAAAATGTTGTTATAGCTTTCTTAAGTGGCTTTTGCATTGGGAGGGAGTGTATTGTGATTAAGCTCCACCCCCTTTAGGGGCAAGTGGGGGTCACGTGACTATTCAAGCCATGTGAGTGCAACTCGTGGATTCCATCTTTTTGAAAGATTTTTTCACTGAGATCTCGAGGGAAAGTTTTTCTTATTGAGAGGTGAGCTATCGACGTTGTTGGTAATCTTCGCTAACTTAACTGTATATTGTTGCCCCTAGTACTTGTTTACTGAGCTCTTGAGCCAGATATTGCATTTTTCTTGGATCAGTCGTATCGACCAGCGTTCGCCTTCTGTCGAAAATCCTTTCCACGTGCCTAGTCATTTTTATTCTCGGTTCATCCGCACTGAAATGGCTTCTTCCCCTCCCTTGGTCCTTATTTTGGGTCATTCGTTTGTCAGGAGGTTGAAGGAGGACTTACAGTCCAACTTTGACGTTAGGGCCGATAAGAACTTTGGCCTTGCTGGCGACGCCATCATACATATGCATGGTGTTGGTGGACGAACCGTGAAGAAATTACGCGACCACGATCTTGGGGTTATTTCATCAAGGAAACCCCATGCTGTTATCCTTGAAATCGGTACCAACGATCTGGCCGACCTCGGGCCTGAGGTCGTTGGGTCAGAAATCGAGGAGTTGACGAAGGTTTTGTTGGGTTCTTTTTCTGTTAAAATCATCTGTGTTTGCCAGGTGATTCCCCGATTTCGAGCGCCATTTTTCAACGCTTCGGCTCGGATACTTAATCAGTATTTAACCGCAGTTCTCGAAGACAACATTAATGTTTTTTGTTGGGAACACAGTGGTTTTACTGATCCCTCAGTTAGTCCCTATTTAGCTGACGGAGTTCATCTCAACTCACTTGGTCAATACAAGTTATATCGTAGTTATCGGGGGGCTATTTTAAAAGCAATACGCAACTTGAAGCCACGCGGTGATCTTTAGATTTCCAGGTTTGGTTTTTCCGCTGGGACAGTTAGCGTGGGCGGCTGTCTCGCTATATTCTAATTTACCAGTCGAGCCTTTGTTGCTCGTCTGAAATCTAGCCTTTGTGGTTCGTGTATGATTTTAAAGCTCGTGTTTTATTTTTAAATCGAGCATTTGTTGCTCGTGTATAATTTCAAATCGAGCCCTTGTTGCTCGTGATAAATTTTAAATCGAGCCTTTGTTGCTTGTGTTTATTTCTAAATCGAGCCTTTGTTGCTCGTGTGAAGTCGAGCCTTTGTTGCTCGTGTATAATTTGAAATCGAGCCTTTGTTGCTCGTGTTTATTTTGAAATCGAGCCTTTGTGGCTCGTGTGAAATCGAGCCTTTGTTGCTCGTGTTTATTTTGAAATCGAGCCTTTGTTGCTCGTGTTTATTTTGAAATCGAGCCTTTGTTGCTCGTGTGAAATCGAGCCTTTGTTGCTCGTGTATAATTTGAAATCGAGCCTTTGTTGCTAGTGTATAATTTGAAATCGAGCCTTTGTTGCTCGTGTTTATTTGAAATCGAGCCTTTGTTGCTCGTGTTTATTTGAAATCGAGCCTTTGTTGCTCGTGTTTATTTGAAATCGAGCCTTTGCCAATGCTCGTGTGCAATCAAGCCCGTATTACTTGTGTTTATTTTAAATCGAGCCTTTATTGCTCTTGCCTCTCCTTGTGTTCTTTTACAAATTACACCTTTGCTTTTTATTATTCGGCAACAGGCAATCGTTGTTATATTACAAATCTTACTCGATGTTTCTCTGCCCTCTTTTCTTCTGTCAAATTCAGCCTCAATAATTATTGTTGCTTGGGCTCCAAACAAACCAAAAATAAAGCATAACAACAACAACAACACATTAAATAAAGAAATTAAATACAAGATGAAAGAAAATAAGTAATACTAAATAAAATAATAGAATAAAATACAAATGAATAGATAACTTAAGACACAACATGATGCTGTTGTTGTGACCTTATTTGTTACACAACTCTTTTGTCTTCTTTCTCCTAAGTTAATTTCCTCCTTTAATGATTGCCTGTTGCTTATGTCACCACACTTATATTTATAATTTTTGGGTGGTCAGGTCCCTCGTTTCCTGTTAAATTCTTTTGCAGATGCCTCCTAGACGCTCCCGCCGTTCTAAACGCCCTTCTGCAGAGGCTTTAGAGGTTATTGCTTCCACACCTACCCAACGCACGCGGCACTCAGAGGCTGGTGCAACCCAATCCAGTGCGAACGATGGAGGTGGGGCCATATCTGAGGACCTTATTAGTGCTATTGTCAATAGGGTCACAGCGGAAGTAACTCGCCAGCTCCAGTCTACTTCCTCTCAAAACCCTGTACAGCCACCAGATGGCTCCTTAGTCTCTTCAGCTCAAGGTACATGTAACATTGAAGTTCCTGTCGTCCAGGCCTTGGCAGGTGAGCAAGGAGCACAGCGCCCCAAAGAGGTTTTTACCTCGGTCAGCATGGCAGTAGATGCATGCATTCCTGCTAAAATTAAAGCTAAGATCATTCAAGAGGAGTACATAGAATTCGGGACATTACTAGTTAAACCCTCCTATAATGATAAATATCACCTCACATTAGAACCCGCCAAAGAGGGTACAGCTCAATCCTTCGCAATTGAGCCAGTTACAAGGCCGAAACGTATAACATCACTCGATATGTGGCTTCAGGCCTTTCATGTTTTTGTGGGTATTTATACGGGGTGTTACCCCCACGAGGCTCCGGGTTTGATGAAATATGGGGCCACCATTCAGGATTTGGCTGCCAGGGGGCACAACTGGCGATTTTATGATGGAAACTTTCGCTTTTTACGACAATCCCAGGCAACCTCCCTTCCCTGGGGAACTATTCATTGGGAGCTGTGGTTAAAATCACAGTACCCCCCTAAAAGATTGCCTCCATCGACGGGTTCCTCAAAGTTTGCCAGTGCCTCCTATATCCCTCGGGGTTATTGTTTCAAATTTCATAGGGGGGAGGAGTGTTCTGGCTGTAATTTTAAACATACATGCTGTAAATGTGAGGGCCCCCACAGGGCTCTCCATTGTAATTTTCGTTCCTTCAGCAAAAAACCTGTCCCCAACTCCAACATTCGAGGATTCACTAACTCCCCCAGCAGCCAAAATCCCCGACAGTCTACTCCAGCTGGGACTGCCAACACCCGTAAAAATTAGTAGTTTATTGTTTTTTCTTGCTGGGTATGACCATTCAATTGTACAGTTCTTATCACATGGCTTCACTCAGGGTTTTCTCTTGCATCACGAAGGGCTTCGTTACTCCTGTGATGCACCCAATTTACTTTCGGCAATTCAAAACCCTGCCATTGTTGATGAAAAAATTGCAAAAGAATTGGCGGCTCATCGCCTTGCAGGTCCTTTCTCCTCGCCTCCTTTTCCAGATTTTCGTATATCTCCACTTGGCTTGGTTCCTAAGAAAACTGAGGGTGAATTTCGTTTAATTCATCACCTTTCTTACCCTAAGGGTTCATCTTTGAATGAGGGAATTTCTGAAGAACATTCCAGTGTTTCTTATGCGACCGTGGAAGATGCAATTGGTAACATTAAAATGGTTGGCCCAGGTTGCTTCCTGGCTAAAACTGATATTAAGAACGCATTTCGCATTATTCCCATTCACCCTCAGGATTACAATCTTTTAGGGATCTTTTGGCGAGGATGTTATTACTACGACCGATGCATGCCGATGGGTTGTTCCAGCTCATGCAAAACTTTTGAAACTTTTTCCACAGCCATTGAATGGATTGCCCAGCAGAAATTACATATTCCACATATTTTGCATTTATTAGATGATTTTTTGATAGTTGCTCCAACACACAGCCTCTGTAAGAAACAGTTAGATCTGTTTTTGATGCTGTGCCATTATCTTGGGGTCCCCATGGCACCAGAGAAAACTGTCGGTCCTGCCACTACCATCACCTTCGCTGGCATTGAGCTAGACACAGTGTTAATGGAGGCTCGGCTGCCTCAAGAGAAACTTGCTAAGTGTCGCAATTTAATTACTGGCTTTTTAATACGTCGCAAAGTAACTTTAAAAGAAATCCAGTCCCTGACAGGTTTATTAAATTTTGCCTGCTCAGTAGTGGTACCCGGACGGGCATTTTTACGCCGGCTAATTGACTTAACAATAGGCATCAGAGACCCATCGTTTAAGATTCGGCTCTCCAGGGAGGTAAAGGCTGATCTGTTAGTCTGGAATAATTTCCTTACTGAATTCAATGGGCGATCTATTTTCTTGTCAGATCAGTGGTGTAACTCTCACCAGCTGAAATTATATACTGATGCTTCGGGTGCCCTTGGATTTGGTGCTATTTTTGGCAACAACTGGTGTTATGGGGAGTGGCCTGCTAGTTGGCATGGTCGAAACATTGCCTTTTTAGAATTCTATCCAAGCCTTAGCTCTTAACAGGATTGCTTATTGCACATGTTTCAGCATCATTTTGGAGGGAAAGCTGTGTAGATTAATTAATTTAGATTTGAACATCAGCACGGTAGGCTGGTCAGCATGGGCGGCTGGCTACCCATGTTGATTGGGGACTAGTTTCTAACATCGTCTGAAAGGATCGAGTTAGCATGGGCAGCTCTTCCTAGCAGACGGTGCAAGCTATTTGCACTATGTAGATTACTTTTTAGCAGACTGTGGGAGTGTTCTCTCTGTGTATATTAAAATCTAGTTGACCATCATCATGGTAGGCTGGTTAGCATGGGCGGTTGGCCATCCATGTTGATGAAAGAACAGCTTCTCACACCATCTTAAGGGGGAGAGTTAGCATGGGCAGCTCTTGCCAGCAGAATAGAACAGCTGTTTTTATTGTGTATGTTTGGGTTGTTACAGTAGTAGATTCTCTACATCAGTTAGCATGGGCAACTGGTGAACATTATCCTAAGATAATGTGATGAGTTTCTTCCTGCATTAGTTTGTCAATATCAGTTTGTATGGGCTACTGTTGACTTGGTTTGTTTTTACACCATTTCGCACTCTCTTGCTCATTTTACTACCACAGCGCTTCAGTTAGCATGGGCGACTGTTGTCTTCAGTCGGTACAACTGTATTTTATAGGGGTGGCTATGCCACGTGGTTGGTCAGAGAAACTATTCGTAAATTGTTGGCAGTGATAGGCTGTCTCATTGAACAGTTAATTATTGATAGGGTATATTAATGAGTAGATCTAGTCATAATAATAGTGGCTTCAGCCAGCATGGGCGGCTGTTCCACACAGTATTATACCATCATCTGTTTCTCTCTGATTTTCCTATACCCATGTTTTTTGTTCAGAATTTTTTACTCTCCTTTCTGTGCTGCATTGCCTGGGGTGGGGCAGCATTTGTGCTTGTCAATGCACAGATGCTTCTGGCGTTTTCTTTGCCCGCACCTTTACTGGGCTTAACTATGTACAAATCAGATGTTTTGAAGTTGATATTTTAATAAAAGCGGCTATGGGTCTTAACTCATAGCCATTTTACTCCAGATGCTTGTTCGTTGTTTATAGCCCAGTAAACAGAGCTCAGGCAAGGCAGCTCATTAGGGGAGGGATATTATAAGACAGGAAGGAAGGGGCATAAACAAAATATTTGCCTGCGAATAGGATTTTTATGTCCTTTCTTCCTTTTAAAATGTTGTTATAGCTTTCTTAAGTGGCTTTTGCATTGGGAGGGAGTGTATTGTGATTAAGCTCCACCCCCTTTAGGGGCAAGTGGGGGTCACGTGACTATTCAAGCCATGTGAGTGCAACTCGTGGATTCCATCTTTTTGAAAGATTTTTTCACCCCTCCTCCTCCCCATGTCCTGGCCACCTATCTTGTTTGTAGGCTACTTTTTATGTGGCGTTTTCTTTGCCCGCACCTTTACTGGGCTTAACTATGTACAAATCAGATGTTTTGAAGTTGATATTTTAATAAAAGCGGCTATGGGTCTTAACTCATAGCCATTTTACTCCAGATGCTTGTTCGTTGTTTATAGCCCAGTAAACAGAGCTCAGGCAAGGCAGCTCATTAGGGGAGGGATATTATAAGACAGGAAGGAAGGGGCATAAAAACATCGTGAATTGGCCACCGTAAAGAGATTTCGACTCTCTTTGCGGTGGCCAATTAACCCAGTTGATAAAACCAAATTATCTTGCTATACCTCCAACCGACGCAGCACCACAGTTTCTTTAGAAACTTTCTCCCTCTAATAAGAAAAAACCCTGATCGGTTTTGGTGCAAAATTGTTCATGAAAAGGCCAATATATGTATACATATAGTAGATCTGGGCCTCCTTTACAGGGTTTACCAATGATCTGGACCGAAACTTTTCCAGCAGCTAGACAGGCTGTGGAGAGTAGAAGGTAGCGAGGAAAGAAAGGTCGAGAAAAAGGAAATGAAAGCAAGCAACAAAAAAATTGAGAACGATTCATGCATGCATGCACCAAAGCAAAAATTTGTACATTTGTACTTAAACTTCATGAAACTCTAGTTTCAGGTACAAAATTTCTTCATTGGCTCTGATTTCAGGCTGATTTAGCGTTACGGCACACCAAAATCGCATTCAACGTGTAAAAAAATGCGGTAAAATGCAAAACCACCCGTCTTCTATTCCTTTAATATGGATAGTGCTACATTAATAACAGCTTCAAATCCCTTGTAATAAAGTCCATAAAACCAAAAAAGGTGAAGAGCTCATGTTATCAAACACTTGCATTATACACACTACACATATACAAAGTAACAGATGGTATTCTCCTTTTTCTCTAAAACATCTCATAGTATCTGTTGATACTGCCGTTCTTACTAAAAACTCTACATACATCCGTTAAATATCACAGCTTACTATTGCACAAGATTTGGTATGGTTATTCCCCACTTTTATTGATGCTTTTTATACTTTTGTTACAATCCAAACGAAGGCTCTAAAAACATCTGTTAAGTATTTCCTTACATTTCTGCCGATGTAGTTCACGAAGACTTCATCTGATTCTCCATAATTTGGAGAAATCTTTGAGCCACATCTTCAACCGTGCTTACGTACAGCTGTATTATCTTAGATTTACAATCGATACTTTTGCTGTATAACTCATAACACTTGTTAAGTTTCTCAGCATCTTTGCACATCTGACGATCTTTGATCAAAGTCATGTAGTAGCGCACACACTTCTTGTTCACTGTCACAGCGCAAGCATCAGAAGGGTCGTACACTGTCAAAGAAATTGACACATTAATTTTTTTATTAATTTTTCTTGTTTTATGTGATAGATGTCAAGTTTTTCAGCTGGGGATGTCTCGCTTAAAGTGCACCTAACCACAAAATATTTTTTTCGCTACAATAAACCTTTGCACCAGTTCGAAACGCGTTACAACTTTTCGTTTCTCCTTTTTACCACATTGCCCAGTTTCATACCGTGAGATACTGGGTCGAGCGCGGACTTTCGCGGACAAATTAAAAAAATAAACAAAACTGTAAAGTCCCGACGACTTATGCGCTTCCGTAATCCTTTTGTTTTTAAAACAATACGCTCGTGATGCGGAAGCCATTCTTTTCTTTTAATTTGTCAGCTTAAGTCCGCACTCGACCCAGTAACTCACGGTATGAAACTGGGCAATGCTGACTTGTTACAGCATTTAAAAGTTAGGAAAAACCGAGCATCAGTTGGTTCACGGCCGAGTCAGAAGGGGCGTCTATTCCTGGGTTGACGTCACAAACTGATTTGCATCGCATCAAGTCTGTGACGTCTGCCCAGGAATAGACCCACGCCCCTTCGTACTCGGTCGTGGACCAAATAACGTACAGTTTTTCGTAACTTTTAAATGCTATAAATAGTCCGCATTTAGTATAAAGGAGAAACGAAAGGTGCAATGCGTTTCGAACTGGTGCAAAGATTTATTTTAACGAAAAAATATTGTGGGGTTAGGTGCACTTTAAGAAAAATCTTTAATAAGGGGATATTGAAAATGAATGTGACAAATAATCGACGCTGTTAATGTCCCAATTAAGAAATTGGAATAAAGAAACCTGAAAAAGCTATGGACTTCAATGGGACTCGAACCCGTGACCTCCGCGATACCGGTGCGATGCTCTACCAATTCAACTGAGCTATGATTAAGCCGCACATTGGAGTGAGGCCACTTGTAAGTTATACATTTTCCCGTGAGAAGAGTTTAAGACGGAATCAATCAGGAAGTTGAGTAATATTTATTTTAGTTGGACAAAAATCGAGCACCAGAATAATTTAAATCATATTGCGTTATTTTTACCCTTAATAAAAGGTAATGATGTAAGTAATTGTCCGCGATAACACCGACAACAATTTCTTATCAGAGCCCGAGAAAATGAATTTTAAAGATCACAAACTGTAGGCAAAATCTAACGTGTAGCGATTTTGTAAAATGGAATTATAGTGGAACTTCGAAATTTGTTTTCGATGTTTGGTGTTGTTAGAAAAGATTTCTTTTGATAATATATTTGAAGTAGTAACACAAAAGCTTGTAATAAGGTGTAAATCATTTTGGTACATCATTTGTCCAATGAATGCTCGAAGTCCTAACGGATTCCGTCTTAATTAGCACGCGAAGTATTAAAAGTCCAAATACGAAAAAAAAAAAATGCACAGCAAAACATTAATGTCCAGGCTGAGTGTATTTGTAGACCCCGTGCTTTATCAGCCTGCCGTGGTTGACTGAAGAAAGCTGTTTCAATAACTTAAAAAAAGCAGTAGATTCTCTAGCAACCATTGTGGCTTTAAAGGAAGTAGTAGTAGTAAACTTTATTTTATAAAGTTTTATATATAAATAAAGGGTTATATAATGGAATCCTCAAGTTAATGGGATCCAAAATCGCCACTGAAATCAGTGGATATAAGACTGGAATTGTGTGTGATGTGGGCAGGTGTTGCAAGCAAAGCAAAAAATAAACGAATAATTTTAGCATAACAGTAAAGAAATTCACTTATCTTCCTATATGCTTGACGAAACTATAATTATTTATACTAAATTAATAATAAATTCATTTATCTCACCAACTTCGTCCAGGTAACGACGACCTTTTCCTACATCTGTTGGCAAGAAAAAGAAAGTAACAAAAAAAAAAACAAAGAAATTGCTCGTAAAATGAGCAAATAATTTACTTCCATCAGTTTAAGTTTGAATGTCTCGACAGAAAAATGTCCCAGTTTCTATTTAGAAAAGTAAGAAGCTGGTGAGAGACCACCTGTAAATGTTTACCTATTCCATTATAAAAAGGTTTCAATGATGATAACAAATTCCCACAAATATTAACTTCAACCATCAACTCAGTAAGGTATTCAAACTATGTATTATTTAGCAGGCTAAACTGAAGAAAATATATATGGTCACAAATTTGTATGACGTCATAGCTTTTTAACTAACGGAAATCTCAACAAATCCCTGCTACAGATTTCACATTTGAATGCACTCTATCTGTTGGCTTTGGTTTTATCCGAGAAAGATCTAAGCTTTGCAAATGTTAAGTGTTCCCGTGTTCTGGTCACGTGACTTTCCAAATATGGTTACAACTTTCAAAGGTAAAAGCAGCCCCCAATAGCGATTTTTCTCGTGCCGTCACCCATTGTTATTAAAATACAAACCACAACCTAATTGGCTGTTGAAAACAGCCAAAAAACGTATCACGAGAGTGCAAATACTATTACGAAAACTTAACGAAAAGTTCAAAGGGTCAAACCTGATTCTTGCACGAGGCTCTTGAGTGTAGCGTAGTCGACTTCTTTACAGGTTCCTAAGACCTTATCCATCATCGCCATTTGTACAATCCAGTAACGGAATCTTTCAATAAGCTCACCACCACAATTGGGTTCACTGGCAAGACAGTTCACCATTTTCTGTTTGCCGAATAAAATAAGATAATGCTAAACAAGACGATATGAAAAGTGTAAATCGAAAGTGTCAAAACATTTCTATCTCTTCTAGATTTTTTCAAGTTGAAATAAGGTCTAAGAAAGGAATTTTGTATTGAGCGAATAAGTCCCGGATGTGGAAGTTTCTTGTTCTTAGTTGGTGCTGCTCTTCAAAGAGATCATGTTAACGTTTGGTCACAAAATCTATTTCCGTGGTCAGTAATGCCGTGCACCAGATGATCTTTCTCGACATCTATTCTCGTCATACCTGCAATCTGAAGCAGTGTCCTCCTATGCTTTCGTGAGTAGCGGTCAGATCTTCTTTGTACATGTTTATACAACGTTTGGTTAAAGCAATCTGGCATTGATCCGCCATTGCAGCAGTTCTCAAAACTGCTAACACAAAGAACACACTGAACGCCGTGGAATGAAATTTGGCCATTAGTGCAATGAATATCTTTACTGTACTGTTGAGCAGAATAAAAAACACAAAATTATCGGGCTAAAATCTCGTAAGGGTTGTATTAAGCCTTGGTCAATCAGCGTATGATAGGCGATGAAAGTTAAACTCTCCCTGAACTATCAACGACTATCATGTGCGTCGTCAAAAGGAATAAATAACAATTATTCCATGAGCCCGCGTTGGATATGAAGTGATAAAATAACCAACGAGCGCGTAGCGCGAGTTGGTTATAATCACTTCATATCCAACAAGGGCGAATGGAATAATTGTTTTAGTAAATTCTCAAACCATATCTCTTGAATTTTTGTGGGAAACAGCTCCTGAAACCTGCCAGTGTCGGTCATTATAGAGGGCTGAAGTTAAAAACTTGGCGCACTATTTTCCATATGACGTAAAACTCCGACTATTGGCTCATAGTCGGAGTTTTTTAGCCAATCAAAAAGCTAGAAATGCAATAGTCGGAGCTGAGAATATACTAATCTTAATGATAGTCGATGGTAGTACATGATCGTTGGTGCTCAAACAGAAGTGCGCATTAAAACCATCGTTAACATCAAAAGAAGCCTTAAAGAATCATCCAAAAACTACTATTCTCTTCACAGACGAGGCAAAATT
This sequence comes from Blastomussa wellsi, assembly GCA_947652115.1. Classification (NCBI taxonomy): domain Eukaryota; kingdom Metazoa; phylum Cnidaria; class Anthozoa; order Scleractinia; family Plerogyridae; genus Blastomussa; species Blastomussa wellsi. The sequence goes on along the minus strand of OX393562.1, from coordinate 22,068,739 downwards.
TAAAATAAGGTGGCTGAACACAGTTTTGAAAGATTCAATCACGATGTCGCAGTTGAATGCTAACTGCTAAAGTCTATTTGTGAAGTTTTTTTGTTAAGTAGGCCGTTTCCATGGTAATGGAACAGAACAAATATGACCTTTAGTTTCTTCCAGTTTGGGGAAAATCCACCCATTAGATTTTTACTTAAAATTGTCCATATATTAATGGGACCTTGTAATCTCCATGACAGGACCTTTGCGTGATTCTGACATAATATGCGGTTTGGGGTAACGCCCAGTCATTTGTTTTCTCCTATAATTTCTCTTTTTCTTGAATTCATTGACTGAATGGTGATTTACTTATTTTTTTGCGTGACAAAACGATCTTTGGCATCGTCCATTTCGAAAAGTATGGCACCAAACGTTAAAAATGGCGTCGACAATTTACGAAAGAGATATCAGCAGCGACGCAATCTTGAGAACTGAAAAGAAGCGGTTTACTGACATTATGCTCTTGTAGTATTGGTCATAAGCACTGTTTCACGTTTTAACTTCATAAAAGTAATAAATGTAAATATAAGGGGTAATGAAATCTAAGAAAAACTTGCCGAAAATTTAATAAAAACTACCTTCATTTCTGTTTAATTTACTAACCATAATTGTTAAACTGACCTAGAATGTAGAACTAAGCTGCCTATTGTCACTTATTAAACATCGCTTAAGTTTGCAAAGCTACAGTACTACTCCCATCAGCTCTGAAGACTTATTAATCTTTGACACTAGAAAGTTTAATCGGAAGTCTATAGTACTCCTGGTACATGCACTTCTTTTTGATGGGTCGTTTAAAAGGCCTAAAGTGCTATGAAAGTACTTCTAATTTATGCGGCCTAATTGTACCATCAATGAACTGTAATAGAGTTACGTTTTAAATATACCAATTTAATACTTAAAAATACAGGATAAAATACCAACCTTGATTTCTCAAAGCAGATTTTTAAGCTTCGCGGATGGGAGTTGGTTGACTCTAAACTGAACACCAGATCGGCTAGGAATAGAAAAACCCACTGGCGATTTTAGCTCGAATGAGTTCTTTATATAGAGAGATCGTTA
>OX393562.1:21990150-22062650 GCA_947652115.1 Blastomussa wellsi | reverse complement strand
GGAGGAATAAAAAAAATTTAAAAAATCACTCAAATATTTGTTCACTGAATTTTTACGTTCCAGTGGTCTATACACATATCGAGGAATTCAAAACGACAAAGAAAAAATTCGCTTCATATGCACCTTAACATTTTAGAGCATTCTACCATCAGTTTTTTAAATCAACAGCTATACGATATTAATTTAACACTCTCTTTATAGCTATATATTTTCACGCATGCTTTAATATAAATTCAACTTTATAAAAATTTGATGTTGGGTGCGGCCTGGTGTTGGGGGGAGACAAACGGATTCAAACTCGTAAGAAAAATGTGGACCATGCAGACCTTGAGGAACAAATAATTTGCACTAGAAGACCGAAGAATTTAAATGGCGGATAGAATCGACAGAAGTGTGGAAAAGTTAGTAGTGGTCGATTGCGATTTCGTTTGCGTTGTTGTAAACATCTTCGTCACGTCGGTCACACTCCAACATACTTCACATAATGTACCTTCTGATTTTTGGGGCCTCGTTTCCATGCTACGCCAATATCAATCCTTAAACAGAGCGGACCTCGGCGGGCGTATCAAAATTGAGGATCGTCAAGAATTATGCGTGGGAAATTTCGTAGTCGTTGAAATCAGTTTAACATCTAGTTCTCAGACTTGTTAGAGGGAAAGATGTGAGTGCTGCTAAGCGTGTAGATATTGGTGTACAACTCGAGAACACTATCTACACACAGGAAGTCATGAACCAAGAATGCGAACATGAAGCCTCAGTCCAGACTGAGAGCATTGGTGATGAGCGGCCACACAATGTAGATACGAAAGAAGAACAGCAGTATGACTATTAAAGCTTCCTGGGAGTGATTCAGAGAGTAGCGGGAGAATATGACTTCGAATATGATTATGAGTATTCACATGTCTTCACACGGAACTCGGCAAGGAGTACGAGTATTTGCTCAGCAAATAGGTTTTAGGTTATTCTTAAATGAAGTGAACTGAACCGACACCGCAGTAATTTTGTGAAGAACCTGTTAGTGGGCACTACAGTAAAAGAGACTAGTAAGCCAAATTTGTTTTGTTGAAAAAGCTGAAGACGCTTAGTTCTTTTGTATGTATGCAACCACAAACAGGTTAGTATTCTTTTCAGTCTTCTAATAAACAGACAAACAAATATTTTAGTAATTTTCACTGACATGCCTGGTTATCTGCTGTATATGCACGACTGATGATAATGACTGATGACTGATGACGAGATCTTCATTCACTGTGCGTTCAACCATGCAAAAAATACTTTTTCCTAACAAAAATAATGAATGCTTGGGGGTTTTTAATATTTTGCGTCAAATCAGTGTATAATAAATAATTGTAGGTGTCATCAGCAACAACGGGTTTCAACTTGCAATGCAACAATGTTGTGTCGAGAGACAAGTTTAAAGAGAATGTTGCCGTAATACTGCACCATTATTCGGTAATTCTAAGCAAGCGGACTCAAATAGCAAAAAGTTTGCAATTCATGATCGGCACTTGAAAGGGGTTGGTTTTTACATATATGAACTCAGATCCGTTCTTACTAAAAACTCTACAAACATCCGTTAAATATCACAGCTTACTATTGCACAAGATTTGGTGCGATTATGCCCCACTTTTATTGATGTTTTTTGATACAAACCAAACAAAGCTCTGAAAACATCTTTTAAGTATTTCCTTACATTTCTGCCGATGCAGTGCACAAAGATTTCATATCATTCTCCACAATTTGGAGAACTCTTTGAGCCACATCTTCAACCATGCTTGCGTACAGCTGTATTATCTTTGATTTACAATCGATATCTTTGCTGTATAACTCATAACACTTGTTAAGCTTCTCAAAATCTTTGCACATCTGACGATCTTTGATCAAAGCCATGTAGTAGCGTACACACTTCTTGTGCACTGTCACAGCGCAAGCATCAGAAGGATCGTACACTGTCAAAGAAATTGACACATTAAATAATTGTTTTTTATTAATTTTTACATATTGTTTTATGTGACAGATGTCAAGGTTTGTAGCTGGGGATGACTTACTTAATAAAAATCTGAAAAGGGGCCTTTCATAAGGGGATATTGAAAGTGAAAGTGACAAATAATCGACGCTGCTAATTTCCCATTTAAGGACGGTCGCGCCAATTGTTTGTGCGCATCACTACTGCGCACGGAATTCGTGTCGCCACGTCATCCATCGAGCGCGCGCGCGGAGGAAAAACAAAGGGCTAGAAGCCGTTTCGTAACTTTGCTGTTAGTTTACTCTCTTAAATGGTCGGTGACCCCTACTTTTTTTACATGAATTGATTTTATTTACAATTTTCGGCAGAATGTCAAAAAATGAACAAAAAATCAACGTGGGAAGTTTAAAAATTTTGAAGTTTTCTGCCCAGAGGACATCGAATCCTGCAATCTTGCGGCTGTTAGGCGAGTGGAAATGTGATCGCTAAATGCGAATTTTTACTTCAAGGAACCACACCAATTGAATAAATTCACTTTATGAGTCCATTTAGACAACATTTGATAGACAGTAACGCGTGTGCCTGGAAATAGTTATTTGCTTTCCTTTAGCGAACTGAAGAAACTGGAGTTATGCCAGGGTATATACTTGCAGTATGGTTTTGTGAGTGGTATGCTGTTGTTTCTCTTTCCTGTTTGTCCTTAATTGCTGGTTTCATTTTACTGTCAAACTAAGAAAACCGTGAACACCTGAAATATATTACGAATAGTGATTGCGTAGTGACCAATCACAACAAAGTCCGTACACGGAAACAAACCTCAAAACCACATATAAAAGAGGTGAAGTTGCATACTAGCCTAGTGGCCAATCAGGCTCGAGCTTATCCCGGTTACTGTAGTATGATGCAACAGAGAGTATTTCTACTCCCCCCTGGATGGGATGCTAGTCCATCGCAGGGTTACCCCCAGCAGTAAATTCGCCGGTACCCATTTCTACACCTGGACGAAGAGAGCCACAGTGAGAGTAAATTGTCTTGCCCAAGAACACAACGCAGTGCCCCGGCCAGGGGCTCGAACCCGAGTCGTCCAATCCGGAGTCCAGCGCGTTAACCATTAGGCCACTGCGCATCCAAAAACCATATTTGCTACAAACTAATTGCCGTCTTGCGGTTTAGTCCTCTTACACCTGATTGGCTTTTTCCTTGTAACACAAAACATTCCATAAATATTTCTGGTGTTACTTTTTTTCTTAGTTGGACATTAAATGCAAGTAATTTTAAAACAACAGAAAACTAATTCACTTCTTTCCTATATTCCTGAAGAAACTAGATAAATTTAATTATAAATTAATTTATCTCACCAACTTCGTCCATGTAACGACGAGCTTTGCCTACATCTGTTGGCAAGAAAAAGAAAGTAAAGGAAGTATAAGGATGAGAAAATCATTTACTTCAATTAGTTTTAGTTCGAATGTCTCCACAGAAAAATGTTCCAGAAGCAGGTGAGAGACCTCCTGTACATTTTCAGCTATTCCATTATTGATAAAAATTTCAAAATTAAACTTGTGTGTTGATGACGTCATTTTCTCTCACGATTCAACTCTCTCAATGCAGCTCGACTGTAGCCGAGTCTAGTAATGGCGGACAGTTTAAAAGGGAAATCGTCGTTTAAAAGCAGAATTATTTTGAAAATTGTGACGCCGTAATCGGCATGGTACATTCTTGCCAAATATACAATTGGAATCGAAAGAGGACAAGAACAACATTTTTTTCGTCGCAGTAGCACTTTAAGTTAGACTTTGATGGCATTACCTAACAACACAATTATCATTATCATTATTATTATTTTACTATTTCGGCTCATTTTGAACTGCACTGCATGTAAAGTATTCTTTGGTTGTGTTCTTGAATAAACCGCTACTGTTGGACCCAATTTGTGCCTGTTGCTGATGTTTCCTGCAGCTGAAACAGATCTCGACCCTCACGCAGCCAGCTAATTCCCCCAAGTTTTCAAAGAGTGCTTTCTTAGGCCAAAAACGTATCACGACAGTGAAAATACTATTACGACAACTTCACGAAAGGTTCAAAGGGTCAAACCTGATTTTTGCACGAAGCTCTTGAGTGCAGCGAAGTCGATTTCTTTACAAGTTCCTAAGACCTTATCCATCATCGCCATTTGTACAGTCCAGTATCGGAACTTTTCAATTAGTTCTCCACCACATTTGGGTTCATGGGCAACACAGGTCACAATTTTCTGCATGAAAACAAGACGATATGAAAAGTGTAAATCATAAGTGTCAAAACGTTTCTATCCCTTCGAGATTTTTTCAAGTTGAAATAAGGTCTAAGAAAGGAATTTTGTATTGAGCTCTTCAAAGAGATCATGTTAACGTTTGGTCACCAAATCTATTTCCGAGGTCAGTAATGCCGTGCATCAGATGATCTTTCTCGACATCTATTCTCGTCATACCTGCAATCTGAAGCAATGTCCTCCTAAGCTTTCGTGAGTAGCGGTCATATCTTCTTTGTACATGTTTATACAACGCTTCGTTAAAGCAATCTGGCATTGATCCGCCATTGCCGCAGTTCTCAAAACAGCTAACATGAAGAACAAGCTGAACGCCGTGGAATAATATTTAGCCATCATTGCAATGAATATCTTCACTGTACTGTTGAGCAGAATAACAAACACAAAATTATCTTCAAAATACAGGCGAAAATCTCGTAAGGGTTGTAATTAGGCGATGAAAGTTAAACTCTCCCTTTGTGCGTCGTCAAAGGGAATGATAGTTGATTTTTTTTTAGTGTTATCTTCCTCTCTAACCTGTTGAATTTTATTATTATTATTATTATTATTATTATTATTATTATTAATAGTTGATGATAATCGTTCATAGTACATGATAGTTGGTGGTCAAACAGGAGCGCGCGCTTTAACTATCATTGACTATCATCAACTAGCTAATTTTGAGCGTTTAACGTCTCTTTCTCCAAATCGCAACCAAGCCTTGGAACTAGGCGCCGTACATTTTTGGAAAAAAAGTTTAAAAATTATGACTTCTCATGTCCAGAATGGATTGAAATGTGGCAAGATGATTAAGAAAGTCGCATTGTACACGAAAATAAAAAAAATAATAAATGCCACCAATTTCGTCTCAGGGGCACTTTGAAGGGGTTCTTTCCCACTTTGCGGAAAATCCACTCAGTAGATTTTTACTTAAAGCTATCCATAATGGGACTTTGTAATCTCCATGGCAGGACTTTTTCGCGATTCTGACAGACAGCTTCTTATTTATTTGCAAAAAATTATGTTCTACTTAATTCTGAAGATCATTCCGGGTTTCCTCTGTCAGAGTTTCATTTTTATGCTTCAAGTGTTTGAGTCATGGCATTGTCTAAAATGATTCCAAAAAATCAATTTCTATGACTGAATTTCGACAAAGTTCATTTGCTTACACAACGAAGCGCTCACAAGTTTTAAACACACTGCTAATACGCCGGCCTTAACTTTACCAGAAAATCAAAAAATCCGAGCTGTTGAGACCTTTTTTTGAGATATATTTCGACTCGGTCCCCATGTTGGGTAAAAAGGCTGGCCACCACTGTGGTCAGCAACCTTAATATAATTGAATATGAATTGTCTATCTGCCTATCTGTATTTTCGCATTGCTATCTTTGTGGACATTATCTAGCCTGATTCCCACGCACAAAAAAACACTAGCGGCGCAGCATGTTTCCGTTCCGTTAACGGTCAATGCCATTTTAGGGATTTTTAGAATTTTTTTACACACAAAAAAAGAGAACTTGTGAGGCAACAACCAGAATAGAACCAAGATCTCACAGCATGCCAATATCTGCCAAATCCCCGAATTTTTTTATTATTAAAAAGACGACTTTCATAATCTATTTTACTTATAGTATTGCCCTAGCCAAAGCAAACCACAAGCAAGCCAGTCGGAAAATGAACAATTAAGCATTTGATGTTTGCATGTGTATTTGTCTATCACCAATCATGGCATCGACCGTTAAAAGTGGCGTCGACAGTTTACGAAAGGGAAATCACCAGCGGCGCAATCTTGAGAACTGAAAAGATGCGGTTTACTTATTATGCTGTAACGTGTAGCATTGGCCATCAGCTCTGAAGATATATTAAGGGTTGACACAAGAAAGTTGTTTAAGAGGAAGTCTATAGTACTCCCAGTACATTTTTTCGATGGGTCGTTTAAAAGGCCAAAAGTGCTGTAGTTTGCCGATCTTTTGCCGGTCCGATTGTACCAATGAACTGCAATAGAGTTGCGTTTTAAATGTACCCAGTTAACACTTGAGAATACAGGATAGAATACCAACCTTGATTGCTCAAAGCAGATTTTTAACCTTCGCGGCTGGCCGGAGATTAGTTGGCTCTAAACTTGACACCAGATCGGCTAGGAATAAGTAAACGCACTGGCGATTTTAGCTCGAATAAGTTCTTTATATAGAGAGTTCGTTATATATTTTAATTATATCGCTTATTTTTGACGTTTGTTAGATGTCTCTTAGGTGTTTTAGATCATTGCAGAATTTAAAACTTTCAGATAATAATCTCAGATCTTTTAAATGTTTTAGATCTTTCAAATCTAGATCGTCAGAGATCTATTAGAGCTTGCAATCAGATCTTAAAGTTCGTTAGAGATGTTTTGATAAATCTTCAATATTGTCACAGAACTTTTAAACAATATAGAAAATCAAGTTTTTTAATAGAAAACGGACTTCTACAGTTAAAAGGGAAAAGCCTTTAAAATCTTCAGTGAATATATTGAAGATGTTTTTAGTCTTTCCAATCTTTCAGATCGGCATCAAGGAACTTTCAAACCTTTTAGAACCTAAGGGACGGCCTTTTTGATTTTTTATTTCTTTTTAGCTCGTGAAAGATCATTTAAAATTATCATATATACATAACTGTTACAAGATTGTCACTGTTATCTGAGATCTTTCAAAACCTATAAAATCACTAAGGAACTTTCAAACCTTTTTAGAACGTCAGAGGCCGTCTTTTCGATAGCTCATGAAAGATCATTTAAAATTATCATATCTATATATATATATAACTGTTACAAGGTTGTCACTGTTATCTGAGAACTGTTACAAGGTTGTCACTGTTATCTGAGATCTTTTCAAATCTATAAAATCATTAAGGTCCTCGGAGTTCTTTTTAATTGCAGTTAAATAGAGACAATTAAGCTCGAGCAACATGAACATTTAAGGCAATTCTCCTGAAATTGAGCTGAACATAGATTCTGACCTGCCTAAGTCCAGCTGTTTTGCAGAACATTTTCACTGAGTAAATTGAAATAAAATAGCTTTGAATAAATTACAAATTAATGTGCATATCAATTTCATAATCTATAATTGAGAGATCATTGATGATGAGCGGCCACACAATGTAGATACAAAAGAAGAAAAGCAGTATGACTATTAAAGCTTCCTGGGAGTGATTCAGAGAGTAGCGGGAGAATATGACTTCGAATATGATTATGAGTATTCACATGTCTTCACACGGAACTCGGCAAGGAGTACGAGTATTTGCTCAGCAAATAGGTTTTAGGTTATTCTTAAATGAAGTGAACTGAACCGACACCACAGTAATTTTGTGAAGAACCTGTTAGTGGGCACTACAGTAAAAGAGACTAGTAAGCCAAATTTGTTTTGTTGAAAAAGCTGAAGACGCTTAGTTCTTTTGTATGTATGCAACCACAAACAGGTTAGTATTCTTTTCAGTCTTCTAATAAACAGACAAACAAATATTTTAGTAATTTTCACCATGGCATGCCTGCCTGCTTATCTGCTGTATATGCACGACTGATGATAAAGTTCATGATATGCACGAGATCTTCATTCACTGTGTGTTCAACCATGCAAAGGATACTTTTTCCTAACAAAAATAATGAATGAATGGGTGTTTTTAATATTTTGCGTCAAATCAATAGACCAATTTCGATATTTTAAAATTCGGCCTAAAACAATAGACCTCAGTACGAGGCTCCGGGGTATAAATTATAGAGTTTGTGGGATTTATTCCCCGGAGCCTCGCAGTGATGTCTATTGTTTTAGGCTGAATATTAAAATATCGAAATTGGTCTATTGAAATCGCGTTTCTGCGCTTCCCCATTTTATATTTTTTTTCGGGGGAGCATGCCCCAGATCCCCTAGAGGAAACGGGGCTGAAGGCTCCCCTTAATTGCTCCGGCGGGTGCTAATATTACATAGCCACCTACTTCAAATCTTACTGAAAGCACTGCATATTTCTAAGAAATATTTAATAAAAGCAATAGCGGACTTTTTTCGTGTTTATATAGCCTCATCTAAACACTGGGGGTTTGGAAGAATTCTCGAAAGTTACTCAAACCCACGACTGTGATTCGGGTTTGCATAACTGTCTCGTATTCTCCCAAACACACTCGTGCTTAGATGACGTTATGTAAACAAGGAAAAAGTCATCTATTGCTTAAATACAATCCCTATTCCGTGAGCTGCAGTGAATTCTGAATATTTTGTATAAGTACGGGGTTATTTTTCATGTGAAGAGCGTGGTCGCATAGCTCGCACTGGGTGACCGACGTAACAATGGCTTTATTTACTTCTTTTCGGAGAGGGAAATTGAACACAAATGTGGAAGATACGGGTGCTGAGAACACAAAGAGGTCAACAAAAGTAGCTATTGGCAAATTATCTCAAGGAAAAGAAAACTATTGAACCCGAATAAAGACTGAGTTTTTGCGTCCTTTGGTACTGTTGAATATTTTCTTTCAAACGTCAGTTCACAAATCAGTGTATAATAAATAATTGTAGGTGTTATCAGCAACAACGGGTTTCAACTTGCAATGCAACAATGTTGTGTCGAGAGACAAGTTTAAAGAGAATGTTGCCGTAATACTGCACCATTATTCGGTAATTCTAAGCAAGCGGACTCAAATAGCAAAAAGTTTGCAATTCATAATCGGCACTTGAAAGGGGTTGGTTTTTACATACATCTGTTATGTGATCGAACTCAGATCCGTTCTTACTAAAAACTCTACAAACATCCGTTAAATATCACAGCTTACTATTGCACAAGATTTGGTGCGATTATGCCCCACTTTTATTGATGTTTTTGATACAAGCCAAACAAAGCTCTGAAAACATCTGATAAGTATTTCTTTACATTTCTGCCGATGCAGTGCACAAAGATTTCATATCATTCTCCACAATTTGGAGAACTCTTTGAGCCACATCTTCAACCATGCTTGCGTACAGCTGTATTATCTTTGATTTACAATCGATATCTTTGCTGTATAACTCATAACACTTGTTAAGCTTCTCAAAATCTTTGCACATCTGACGATCTTTGATCAAAGCCATGTAGTAGCGTACACACTTCTTGTGCACTGTCACAGCGCAAGCATCAGAAGGGTCGTACACTGTCAAAGAAATTGACACATTAAATAATTGTTTTTTATTAATTTTTACATATTGTTTTATGTGACAGATGTCAAGGTTAGTAGCTGGGGATGACTTGCTTAATAAAAATCTGAAAAGGGGCCTTTCATAAGGGGATATTGAAAGTGAAAGTGACAAATAATCGACGCTGCTAATTTCCCATTAAAGGACGGTCGCGCCAATTGTTTGTGCGCATCACTACTGCGCACGGAATTCGTCTCGCCACGTCATACATCAAGCGCGCGCGCGGAGGAAAAACAAAGGGCTAGAAGCCGTTTCGTAGCTTTGCTGTTAGTTTACTCTCTTAAATGGTCGGTGACCCCTACTTTTTTTCCATGAATTGATTTTATTTACAATTTTCGGCAGACTGTCAAAAAATGAACAAAAAATCAACGTGGGAAGTTTAAAAATTTTGAAGTTTTCTGCCCAGAGGACATCGAATCCTGCAATCTTGCGGCTGTTAGGCGAGTGGAAATGTGATCGCTAAATGCGAATTTTTACTTCAAGGAACCACACCAATTGAATAAATTCACTTTATGAGTCCATGTAGACAACATTTGATAGAGATACGTTCATTTCAAAGATTTATTTGCAATATTTTTGTACCTACAGACACTGTAGCCGTATCCGCTAACGAAGCGCGAGTTTTCAGATTTAGGGTGTTCTTCTGGTCATGTTATCTCCAAAACGAAGTCGGTAACCCCCCAATTTTTTTTGCATTTCTGACATCAGTTACTCATTATCTTACAGTGGTGAGAGTTTCAGAAAAAATTAATGTAGAAAATTTTTGCGCGAACGTCGTTAAGTAACTGGGATAAAATTTGGTTTTATCAACTGGGTTGATAATGTGAATTGGAAACGAAACGTCAGCTCTTGAATCTCTTTACGGTGGACAATTCACATTATCAACCCAGTTGATAAAACCAAATTATAACTGAAATAAAGCCTGAATAAGCTCGGAGCTTCATGAGACCTTTCTCACGCATTTGTTATTCTTTTGTGTTCATGCTAATCCGCCCGTCCACCCTTGTCAGCATGTTCAAAGAACAAAAGAACTTGAACTCAGAAATGAGGTTGGGCGGGCAGATTAGCATGATCACAAAAGACTAACAAATGCGTGAGAAAGGTCTATGGGACTCGAACCCCTGACCTCCGCGATACCGGTACGATGCTCTACCAACTGAGCTATGAAGGCACACATTGGAGTGAGGCCATTTGTGAGTTCACATTTTCCCGTGAGAACAGTTTAATTAACAGCCTGTTGTTATTAACTGGAAAAACATTTTGTGCATATTAAAATTAACCATGTACAAAATAATAGACAAAACGAGAGTAAGTAAATGGCTTCTTGAAATAACCAAATTAACGACTGGGCATCCATTCTTAGTGATTAGATCAATCGTTTAAGAATTAAAGCCAGGTAGACAGTAACGTGTGTGCCTGGAAATAGTTATTTGCTTTCCTTTAGCGAACTAAAGAAACTGGAGTTATGCCAGGGTATATACTTGCAGTATGGTTTTGTGAGTGGTATACTGTTGTTTCTCTTTCCTGTTTGTCCTTAATTGCTGGTTTCTTTTTACTGTCAAACTAAGAAAACCGTGAACAATATATTACGAATAGTGATTGCGTAGTGACCAATCACAACAAAGTCCGGACACGGAAACAAACCTCAAAACCACATATAAAAGAGGTGAAGTTGCATACTAGCCTAGTGGCCAATCAGGCTCGAGCTTATCCCGGTTACTGTAGTATGATGCAACAGGGAGTATTTCGACTCCCCCCTGGATGGGATGCTAGTCCATCGCAGGGTTACCCCCAGCAGTAAATTCGCCGGTACCCATTTCTACACATGAACGAAGAGAGCCACAGTGAGAGTAGTGTCTTGCCCAAGAACACAACGCAGTGGCCCGGCCAGGGGCTCGAACCCGAGTCGTCCTATCCGGAGTCCAGCGCGCTAACCATTAGGCCATTGCGCATCCAAAAACCATATTTGCTACAAACTAATTGCCGTCTTGCGGTTTAGTCCTCTTACACCTGATTGGCTTTTTCCTTGTAACACAAAACATTCCATAAATATTTCTGGTGTTACTTTTTTTCTTAGTTGGACATTAAATGCAAGTAATTTTAAGACAACAGAAAACTAATTCACTTCTTTTCCTATATTCCTGAAGAAACTAGATAAATTTAATTATAAATTAATTTATCTCACCAACTTCGTCCATGTAACGACGAGCTTTGCCTACATCTGTTGGCAAGAAAAAGAAAGTAAAGGAAGTATAAGGATGAGAAAATCATTTACTTCAATTAGTTTTAGTTCGAATGTCTCCACAGAAAAATGTTCCAGAAGCAGGTGAGAGACCTCCTGTACATTTTTACCTGTTCCATTATTGATAAAAATTTCAAAATTAAACTTGTGTGTTGATGACGTCATTTTCTCTCACGATTAAACTCTCTCAATGCAGCTCGACTGTAGCCGAGTCTAGTAATGGCGGAATTATTTTGAAAATTGAGACGCTGTAATCGGCATGGTGCATTCTTGCCGAATGTACAATTGGCAATTCAACAATTGTACAATTCATCGCAGTAGCACTTTAAGTTAGACTTTGATGGCATTGCCTAACAACACAATTATCATTATCATTATTATTATTTTACTATTTCGGCTCATTTTGAACTGCACTGCATGTAAAGTATTCTTTGGTTGTGTTCTTGAATAAACCGCTACTGTTGGACCCAATTTGTGCCTGTTGCTGATGTTTCCTGCAGCTGAAACAGATCTCGACCCTCCCGCAGCCAGCTAATTCCCCCAAGTTTTCAAAGAGTGCTTTCTTAGGCCAAAAACGTATCACGACAGTGAAAATACTATTACGACAACTTCACGAAAGGTTCAAAGGGTCAAACCTGATTTTTGCACGAAGCTCTTGAGTGCAGCGAAGTCGATTTCTTTACAAGTTCCTAAGACCTTATCCATCATCGCCATTTGCACAGTCCAGTATCGGAACTTTTCAATTAGTTCTCCACCACATGTGGGTTCATTGGCAACACAGGTCACAATTTTCTGCATGAAAACAAGACGATATGAAAAGTGTAAATCATAAGTGTCAAAACGTTTCTATCCCTTCGAGATTTTTTCAAGTTGAAATAAGGTCTAAGAAAGGAATTTTGTGTTGAGCTCTTCAAAGAGATCATGTTAACGTTTGGTCACCAAATCTATTTCCGAGGTTAGTAATGCCGTGCATCAGATGATCTTTCTCGTCATACCTGCAATCTGAAGCAATGTCCTCCTAAGTTTTCGTGAGTAGCGGTCAGATCTTCTTTGTACATGTTTATACAACGCTTCGTTAAAGCAATCTGGCATTGATCCGCCATTGCCGCAGTTCTCAAAACAGCTAGCATGAAGAACAAGCTGAACCCCGTGGAATAATATTTAGCCATCATTGCAATGAATATCTTCACTGTACTGTTGAGCAGAATAACAAACACAAAATTATCTTCAAAATACAGGCGAAAATCTCGTAAGGGTTGTAATTAGGCGATGAAAGTTAAACTCTCCCTTTGTGCGTCGTCAAAGGGAATGATAGTTGATTTTTTTTAGTGTTATATTCCTCTCTAACTTGTTGAATTTTTATTATTATTATTATTATTAATAATAGTTGATGATAATTAATGATAGTTGATGATAATCGTTCATAGTACATGATAGTTGGTGGTCAAACAGGAGCGCGCGCTTTAACTATCATTGACTATCATCAACTAGCTAATTTTGAGCGTTTAACGTCTCTTTCTCCAAATCGCAACCAAGCCTTGGAACTAGGCGCCGTACATTTTGGGAAAAAAAGTTTAAAAATTATGACTTCTCATGTCCAGATTGAAATGTGGCAAGATGATTAAGAAAGTCGCATTGTACACGAAAATAAAAAATTAATAAATACCACCAATTTCGTCTCAGGGGCACTTTAAAAAATTTGGTTCTTTCCCACTTTGCGGAAAATCCACTCAGTAGATTTTTACTTAAAGCTATCCATAATGGGACTTTGTAATCTCCATGGCAGGACTTTTTCGCGATTCTGACAGACAGCTTCTTATAGTGCAAAAAATTATGTTCTACTTAATTCTGAAGATCATTCCGGGTTTCCTCTGTCAGAGTTTCATTTTTATGCTTCAGGTGTTTGAGTCATAGCATTGTCTAAAATGATTCCAAAAAATCAATTTCTATGACTAAATTTCGACAAAGTTCATTTGCTTACACAACGAAGCGCTTACAAGTTTTAAAACACACTGCTCATACGCCGGCCGTAACTTTACCAGAAAATAAAAAAACCCGAGCTGTTGAGACCTTTTTTTGAGATATATTTCGACTCGGTCCCCATGTTGGGTAAAAAGGCTGGCCACCACTGTGTTCAGCCACCTTAATATAATTGAATATGAATTGTCTATCTGCCTATCTGTATTTTCGCATTGCTATATTTGTGGACATTATCTAGCCTGATTCCCACGCACAAAAAACACTAGCGGCGCAGCATGTTTCCATTCCGTTAACGGTCAATGCCATTTTAGAACCAAGATCTCACAGCATGCCAATATCCCCATCTCACCTATTGATCTGCCAAATCCCCGAATTTTTTTATTATTAAAGACGACTTTCATAATCTATTTTACTTATAGTATTGCCCTAGCCAAAGCAAACCGCAAGCAAGCCAGTCGGAAATGAACAATTAAGCATTTGATGTTTGCATGTGTATTTGTCTATCACCAATCATGGCATCGACCGTTTACGAAAGGGAAATCACCAGCGGCACAATCTTGAGAACTGAAAAGATGCGGTTTACTTATTATGCTGTAACGTGTAGCATTGGCCATCAGCTCTGAAGCTATATTAAGGGTTGACACAAGAAAGTTGTTTAAGCGTAAGTCTATAGTACTCCCAGTACATTTTTTCGATGGGTCGTTTAAAAGGCCAAAAGTGCTGTACTTTGCCGGTCTTTTGCCGGTCCGATTGTACTATCAATGAACTGCAATGGAGTTGCGTTTTAAATATACCCAGTTAATACTTGAGAATACAGGATAGAATACCAACCTTGATTGCTCAAAGCAGATTTTTAACCTTCGCGGCTGGGAGATTGGTTGACTCTAAACTTAACACCAGATCGGCTAGGAATAAGTAAACGCACTGGCGATTTTAGCTCGAATGAGTTCTTTATATAGAGAGTTCGTTACATATTTTAATTATATCGCTTATTTTGGACGTTTGTTATATGTCTCTAAGGTGTTTTAGATCATTGCAGAATTTAAAACTTTCAGATAATAATCTCAGATCTTTTAAATGTTTTAGATCTTTCAAATCTAGATCGTCAGAGATCTATTAGAGCTTGCAATCAGATCTTAAAGTTCGTTAGAGATGTTTTGATAAATCTTCAATATTGTCACAGAACTTTTAAACAATATAGAAAATCAATTTTTTTAATAGAAAACTTCTACAGTTAAAAGGGAAAAGCCTTTAAAATCTTCAGTGAATATATTGAAGATGTTTTTAGTCTTTCCAACCTTTCAGATCGTCATCAAGGAACTTTCAAACCTTTTAGAACGGCAGAGGCCGTGTTTTAGATAGCTCGTTAAAGATCATTTAAAATAGCTGTTATTGAAGTTGAGCCTGCGATAATATATTCTTTTGTAAAGACAGCGTGCGAACGAGACGAAAGGGTCAATACATCGGACAACACAATGCAGAATGACCCGTTAGCCTCGTTTGTATGTCAAACCGCTGAGTACTCCAATAAGAGCCATTATCATATCTATATATATAACTGTTACAAGGTTGTCACTGTTATCTGAGAACTGTTACAAGGTTGTCACTGTTATCTGAGATCTTTTAAAATCTATAAAATCATTAAAGTCCTCGGAGTTTTTTTTAATTGCAGTTAAATAGAGACAATTAAGCTCGAGCAACATGAACATTTAAGGCAATTCTCCTGAAATTGAGCTGAACATAGATTCTGACCTGCCTAAGTCCAGCTGTTTTGCAGAACATTTTCACTGAGTAAATTGAAATAAAATAGCTTTGAATAAATTACAAATTAATGTGCATATCAATTTCATAATCTATAATTGAGAGAAACGGGAAGCGTGGTGGCCTAAAGTTAGTGCGCTTTAGAGCGGTCCAGGTTCGAGCCTCGTCCGGGAAACTAGGTTTTGTTCCTGTGTAAGACACTCTTACTCTGATAGTGCCCCTATTCAGCCAGGTGAAAAATGGCTACTGGCAAATTTGATGCTGCGGTATGGGGGGGGGGGGGGGGTACGACTATAACTCTACGATGGACGAGTAGAAATACTCCTACTGCAGTCGCATAATGCTACAGAAACTGGGATAACCTCTGGCCTGATCGGCCATTAGGCACTTTTTTTTTACTTTACAACGACAACTACGACAATTTTATTAATTCAAAAATTCACTACACAAACAACTTAGAAGTAAATAAAGAAAAAATAAACAAATAAATAAATTTCACACGACCCGCAGTTAGCGTTTGCTACTCAAGGCGGGAGGTGCAGTGGAAATAAAAAGAAAAGATACATATGTATGTCCTACATTAATGAAAGAAAAATTTATAACTAAAGAAAAATGGAATACGTTTAACATTAATTTACTAAGAAGTCAAACGAGCTAAATTTATGAAAAGAGAATGCATTTAACACTAAATTGTTTAGAAGTAGAATCAGCAGAAAGATGATTAGTAATTCAGTTACTGGATTTAAGGATTTGAATTAGAGTGTCAACTTCAACATAGCCATCCCTATCAGAGAGAGGGGGTAAGTTTCTAATGAAACTGTGGTGCTGCGTCGGTGGGAAGTATAACAATATAATTTGGTTTTATCAACTGGGTTGATAATGTCAATTGGCCACCGTAAAGAGATTCAATTGCTGACGTTTCGAGCGTTAGAGAGAGCTTGACAGTAAAAATCCGCGAATGTTTTCTTAAAAATTGACTTAGACTCATCTCGCCGTTCGCAAGCAATTTTGTTCCATATTATTGCTCCAGTTCTCGAAAATGAATGCTTGAAAATATCCACCCTGACTTCCTTCTGATAATAATTACCTTTGACTGTATGCCCAGTACGAGGGTCTGGAAAATGCACCCTTGTAGCAGCGCTAGGATTGCCTTTGCATACACTGCCGGAGGAAGAGCTATACAGCCACCGAAATGATCCGAGACCCCGATCCCGACCCCGAAATTATCCCCAATGTTTTTTCACGCTGACCCCGAACTGATCCCCGAGTAATTTTGGGAATTCAAGACACAAATTCTTCACACGAGACCTTAGACTTTTATTTTTATTGCCAGAATTTTTTACGGTTAATATTTTTTACGCCTAAAGGTTAATTTGTTTCAATTTTTACGGTTAGATATTTAGACGTTTTACGGCTAACGGTTAACCCCATTGAAACCATCTAGTATTGTACCCGTCCATTTCATTTGACATAAAGAAATGAGCTTTAAGATGTAAGAGAGCTTGCCCTTTCCAAATATCATGCATCAAATTTGCTACCGTATCAAAATAGATCACCCCCACAGGTAAGATATTAGATTCAATGAAAAAGGGAATAGCATGAGCTTTACTCGGGGCGAAATGAATTAGTCAAAGGGCACGTTTTGAAGTACAAGGAGCTTGCTAATGTACGATTTAGCTGCATGACCACATATGCCATAGGATAAGTATGGTGAAATCATGCTTATATCATTGAAAGAGGGATGACGCGTCTACTTATTTGTCAGAAACGTATTTGTCAGAACTTAATAGGGTTAAAAATACCAAAATCTTTTGTATCACCCATTTTTAACTATCTTACCGGACCTACGTGAAGTAAAGCTTTTAATGTTTACTACATGTTGACATAGCTCAAGTTATCTAAACAGAAACAAAAAGCGAATATGAGGAATATCTGAAACCATTTCACATACTTGCCTTAACCAGAACTAAAAACAGCCACGGTGTGAAAATTAGGAGTGTTTCAGCAGCCAGCAATATTTAACAATTATTCCATGGGCCAGCGTTGGATATGAGGTGATAAATAACAAACGGGCGCGTAACGCGAGTTGGTTATAATCACCTCATATCCAGCAAGGTCGAATGGAATAAGTGTTTTAGTAAATTCTCAACCTCGTTTATTGTCGTATACATCTTAAAACATTTTTTTATATTGTTAATAATGCGGACATTTCAGTTTGACATAAATGAAGCGATTTTATGAAAAAGGTGGTAAAATCAGTGGTGCGTTGTTCGCTCTTTAAGGCGGCTCAAAACAGTTTCCAGCACTTTCAAAGACTTAGAATTTTGATGAGTTTATGCTACAATCATGGTATAAAAAAACTGCCCAATCATTGGTGAACACGTTGTTATCATTTTTTGTGACATAATAGGTTACTGTAGAAACAATGACCCGCTAAAAACACCCGTAAGTTTAGCTTTAACTGCTAATAACTCAAAAACGAGCTCGATGATCCCCATTGTTTTATAATCGAATTTTTGTAAGCATGAGAAGATGCAACTTTTTGCAAAGTGTAAAAAAGTTCTGTAGAGGGGGTTCAGAGCCACCTTAACTTTTCGAAAATGACTTCTCTCACGGTTCCACGAACGCGGTACAAAGTAAGCGCGCGTAGAAAT
Source organism: Blastomussa wellsi (assembly GCA_947652115.1). Lineage (NCBI taxonomy): Eukaryota > Metazoa > Cnidaria > Anthozoa > Scleractinia > Plerogyridae > Blastomussa > Blastomussa wellsi. The sequence continues at coordinate 22,044,571 of OX393562.1, read as the reverse complement.
TTAAATAATCCTAACCCCTCCATTCCCCTTGCACTCAAATAGACTAAACTGTACACGAAGATTTTTTGTTAAAAAGAATCAGCAAACGACGCTGTGGTGATTTCGAATACACGAAAAACGTTGAAAAAATTGACAAATTAACAATTTGTCAAATGTTATATCACGTGAATTGTTGTTTCTGTGGCAACTTCATCTAATTTTTCTTGGATAAATTAGCAGACATGGGAAAATTTGTTTTCCTTGTACTATTGTGTAAATTAACAAAGCGGGCAGCCAGGCCTACGAAAGAGAATTCTAGGAAATTCTTAGCCCTCCATTTCCCTTGCACTCAAATAAAACTGTACTCAAATAAAAGTTTCTATGAAGTGAAAAGACAAGCTATTGAAAAATAAGCCCATTTTAACCAACCTGGCCACTCCATTGACAATCTTCTTCTCATTCTCTTGGAACTCATTCGCAACACGTGTGACTCGACGAACTTAATTGTTTTCATCTTGTTTTATTTCTGTTTCAGTCTTTTAATTTCCGTGGGGATCAGTTTTTTACTTAAAGTGCTCCTAACCCCAAAAATTATTTTTCGCTAAAATAAAGCTTTGTACCAGTTCGAAACACATAACACATTTCGTCTCTCCTTTTTAATAAATGCTGACTATTTATAGCATTCAAAAGTTGCACGACCGAGTCTGAAGGGGCGTGGGTCTATTCCTGGGTATACGTCACAAACTGATTTGCATCGCATCAAGTCTTTGTAAACATGCATGCAAATCAGTTTGTGACGTCAACCCAGGAATAGACCCACGCCCCTTCAGACTCGGTCGTGCAACAAATGATGCTCAGTTTTTCCTAACTTTTGAATGCTCTAAAAAGCCAGCATTTGGTAAAATGGAGAAAGGAAAGGTGCAATGTGTTTCGAACTGGTGCAAAGGTTTATTTTAGCGAAAAATAATTTTTGGGTTTAGGTGCACTTTAATATCTTTACATTTTTACTGATCCAGGGATCCATGCAGGGGCCCCAGCGAGACTCGGACGACAGTAGCGCGTTCTGGGAGAAATACTGAAAGTAGGCGAAGTTTCGTTTCAAAAGTGTTTCAGGAAGGCCGGCATTCACGCTTGAAGCGCGCCTTGCTTTTGGTGAGTGGGTAGGTGGTTGGTCGGTCGGTCGGTCGGTCTGTCTGTCGGTCGGTCGGTCGGTCGGTCTGCTGGTTGGCTGGCTAGTTAGGGCGTTGGTTGGTTGGTGTGTGGGTGGGTGGCTGATGGGTTGGTTGGTTGTTTGGTTTGTTGGGTGGGTGGCTAGGCAGGTGGCTTGGTGAGTGGTTAGTGAGTGGGTAGACGGTTAACGTTGTTTGTCGTTATTTGAATCTCTGCCATTTCAATTGAATAAATAAAACATGACACCATTGAAACCGCTTCATTAACTGTACAAGTTATACTTTACTGTTATTTGAAGTTAATTAGCTAGTTAGATACATAATATACATCCTCTATAAGTGTTTGCACTGTCATAGCATAGAGTCAAAGACATCAATATAGATAATGATTTTACTAGCTAATTTTTTCTCGACCATGCACCGCGTTCTAATTGTCAGTGACAAAATAATACCAACACTCCTCTCTTGATATGTTACTGTACAGGAACATGACTGGAGCATGGTCGGATATGTTACTGTATTGGAGCCGTAATTTACCAAGACCGTTATATACATCAGTATTTTCTGTCCTGTATAAAGACGTAGTCGATTTGTTGTATACATGCGCCAAGCATGGCGTAGCATTTAGTCATTAAGCCATTATTCTTGTTCAGTGTGAAACGCGGCAACGTACGATTCTATAATGTTTTAAGCGGCTTTGTTAAAGTGCACCTAACCCTAAAATATTTTTTCGCTAAAATATACTTTTACACCAGTTCGAAACGCATTGCACCTTTCGTTTCTCGTTTTTTTTCTTTCGTTTGTGACTATTTATAGCACTCAAAATACGAAAAACTGTGCATCATTTGTTCCACGACCTAGTCAGAAGGGGCCTGAACTGATGTCACAAAATGATTTGCATCACATCAAGTCTTTGTAAACGTGCATGCAAATCAGTTTGTGATTCGCATGCATGTAGCAGGGATGGTGCACTGGTGAGAGCGTTCGCCTTCCACCAATGTGGCCCGGGTTCGATTCGCGGACCCGGCGTTATCTACTGCATAACTTGCACTCTTTGCAAAAAGTTATACATCAGCGAAACAGGGAGACGACTTGGCGACCGATTCCGAGAACACCTTCGTGACGTAGAGAAAGACGACAATAGTGTATCTAAACCGGTCGCGAGACACTTTAATCTCCTCAATCATCCTAAGCAAAATATGGCAGTCTGCGGCCTTTCCCTTCATCAAGGAAGCACGGAAAGCTGCAAAACTCTAGAACAAAAATTTATTTTTCAAATCGGCACTTTTAATCCTCACGTTATCAACGAACGCTTTTCATTCAACTAATTTATTCCGTTGTTTTTCACGTTACCAGGCACCAACCAATAGCGTAGCTCCATCTTTCTGTATATAAACCACACACGACCCACAATTCCTCGATTCGCTCCGACGAAGGGCTACCGTTCGAAACGTCAGCTCTCGAATCTCTTTACGGTGGCCAATTCACATTATCAACCCAGTTGATAAAACCAAATTATCTCTATATATAGGTTTAGTTGTTAGTTTTTTTCCCTGCTCCGAGGGTTTTCCGTTTCGAACCGTGGTACAAAGGTTTATTTCAGCGAAAAAATATTTTGGGGTTATTCTTGGCCTAAAAGTTATCTCAAATACCAGAATTTGGCATTTTCACGTTGTTTTTGTTCTAGATAAAAGCAAATAAATATACTTAATAATGTGCATTGAGCCATTGCACGTCTATTAAATTGTCATTTTTTTAAAACATTACCGGGTCGTTATTTGGGATTTCGATAACCATCCTTTTTGGTGTTTAGTGCACTTGGGTAACTGGCTTAGGGTTCAGGTTTTCTTACTTAAAGTTTGTGTCAAAACTAAAACATACAATACCATTTCGTTGGCCTAAGGCACCTGCGCAGAAGTAGTGGGAAATGAAGTACTTATAATCTCACTGAACGTGTAAATAATTTCTACGTTCAGTTTATAAGCGTGTATCATACACGTCATCGGTATCGCTTGTTTTTTCCCTGGAAAGGTGGCGAAAATAACCTTTGATGCCTCCTCGGCTTGGATCGCGTTCGAGAGTTGAAGATCCTGGCCACTGTTTAATCTTCTTGGTAGGAATACGATTCCCTGCTTTTCTACGGCATCTGCTGATGAGATCTTTCAGACCTTTTCGGAAGTTTTCGTTGAAAATGAGATAGATGCACGGATTGATAGCACCATTGGCGTGGGATGGCACGAAAAGTGTGAAGGTCAGTGTTATCGGCCAGCAAAGGAGCTCAGCGTAGGAGAAGGCAATCATCATAGACACCACATGGATTGGAATCCAACAAAATGCAAAAAGAAGCACAACGGTGACAAGCATCTTTATCACAGTGACGTTTTGCCGTTGAATGCGGATCTGTGACATGTTCTCGCCAAAAGCTTGCCGCTTCTTTAAAACGCAGATAATTAGAGAATACAGGAAAGCCGTCAAAAACAGAGGTATGACGTACATTAAGGTAAACCTTGTTGCCACCTCGTACTGCAACATTTTCAAGTTGTTTTCCAGATCATTAAAGTCCCAAGCACCATAACAGTGATGCCGTCTGTCCATCTCGAGCTTTCGAGATTTGAACTTGACGAGGTAGGTCGACGTCAACAGAGATGCAAACAACCACACAAATACCAAAGCCAGTTTAACCTTCCTCTTAGAAAGGGGCTCTCTCAATACGTGAACGATTGCCAAGTATCTATCGATCGTGATAGCTGCAAGAGTGAAAACAGATGCTGCCAAGGAGAGATTGTTGAGAAAATATAAAATTTTGCATGTGATATCACCAAAAATTCCCTCGAACCAGAGGTCCCCAATGAAAAAATACGCCACCGCCATTGGGACAGCAAAAAGGGCATCCATTATGTCAGCTATTGCCATGGAGATGATGAAAAAATTGAAGGCCACCTTTCGTATTCTTCTTTTCGTTTTCGCTATCAGAATGATGGCACAGTTTCCAAGGAGGGCGACGATGAACACAACTGAATAAACGGCGGTTAAAGCCAGCTTAGTTGCAGTGTTAGGTGAGGCAGGCCCAGGACAAGGAAGAGAAAGGCTGTCACTGGTTGGCACTGAAGTGCTGTTCATTTCTGCAAAGATAATATTAATATTATGCGGTGTAAGCTAATTCATACATAATCTGCCAGAGATATGCAAGATATACTAGTCCCCGGCAAGAGATCACAAACAAGCAGGAACTCCATCAAAAGATAGGGCCAGCGAGACATCACGACAATAATAAGGCAAAGGAGACTGATGGAGATGGCTTGGGCATGTTGCCAGGAATGACCGGGAGAGCATAGGGAGAACTGCACTGAGTTGAACATCATAAAGAAGGCAGTTAGGGAAGCCACGAAAAATGTGGTGGCGAACGGTTAATGTGCTAACTATATTCTTCCTTTAACAATCCTCCTAGAGAGAGAACAAACCATTTCACACGTACGGCGGAGTTTGAAAATGCTCGCGAGTCTTTTTTCAATTTGCAATCACAAACTCACACCTACGAACCTCGTGAAAGTATACCCATTTTGTTAATTCAGTGGAGTGGAATGAGTGTCAATTTTTTATTTTTAATCTTTACTTAAAGAGAATAAATCCTTCCTTTAACATTTTAGGATACAAAAACGCTCAGTAAAATATATAGTTTAGTAGTTGAGGGTATTTTTTATCTGATTTAATATTCTTTAACTGAAAGAATATTGTTTTCCTTCGTTCCATGAGGTTCTATGTGTTCGTAATCATCAGTAGTGATCATTGTATTTCAATAAGTAACTCAGTGACTGCTAAAAAGTTTTTTCTTATTCAAGAACGCACACTGTGCTGGTGGCCACTTATTCGATTTATTTTCCATGCTAAAAAATTTTGACTTTAATACTAAATGTGTTATAAAAATATCTTACCGAAGGAAAATCACTGCAGTGTTTCTTGAACTGTTTCACTGGCGAAATTGAATAGAACCGCACTCCTTTGAGATCAAAGAGGAAATGTGATGTTTCAGAAGAAAAGGAAAGCCTATATAATAATCTTAATTTAGATTTTGTAACAACACGGAATTTAATTAGGAAGAAAGAAAAATGAACAGTACATGCAAAGAGCCGATCATATGAATGGTGTATTGCCGCTGCCGGTCAACCCCCTGGCCGCTGTTATTGATTTTTCTTTGTCACAAACCAAGTATACAAATTTCCATGTTTGTTTCTAGTGCTTGAAAACTTTTCTTCAAATATGGAATCGACGCATTCACAACGCATGGCCATTTTTATAGATAATGAGTTACTTAAACCGAAGAGCGTTACTTCATAAGCGGTAATGCTCTCACAACTAATTTAGAATTTGCGTCGATCTCTTCACATTTTTATTGAACTTTTTCCTATTAATTAAACTTACAAATTACGTCTCGATGCGGCAACGACTCTGCACGTAGTTTCAATAAAGACTTGAAATCGTAACTGGTTTTTAATTCTTGGCAAACATTTGGGTAGAAAGTGGAGATTTCAAGCGAACGGTAATTATTTGAATCTTGACTCCAGGGAACAGTCCACAATAATTTTTGATTATCGCTTTTTTCCGAGGAAAATCAAACAGCGGTACTATGTCTGTCTGCGGTAACGGAAACTTAAAATCGAAATCTAATTTTGACTTCTCTACTGACTAACACATCTTCTAAATGAAAAGTTCCATAAACTGTGCCCCAGTTGTGTTAATTCAATATCGATAAATCTTTGATTCAAATTTTGCTCATTCAACAGGCGAACATATATTTATGAGGTGCTCAAGGTACAAAAAGATTCGACTGATTATTTGAGTCTTTCAAAAAATATGATCGAAATGTAAAAACCGTTTTGAAAACGCTGTTGGTGTAAGCAGTAAACATATAATTAAATGAAACTGAACTTGAGACATTTGAAATCATTACAGTACATACGGAAGTGCTCGAGAAAGTTCGAAATATCAATCTTCCTTCGAAAGATGATATATCGAAGATTTAATTTATCAGTCGTCTATTTCTTTTATTTCTTCAAAATTAAAATGACAAAAAATTCTTTAGTCGGCGTTTGTTTCATTTTTACAGCTTCATAAATTTAAGTCGAAGTTTCAAGATGAATATAAAATGAAATAAACACATTTTAACGTTTTATCACTTGTGACTTTTCAGGTTAACTGCGTCGGTGTTCACGTTTGTAATTTCACTGTTCTTTTCCAATGTTTTTCTTATTGAATTTTATTTCCTTCCTGTGATGACTGTAATCTGTGTTAAAACAAATATATGAATTTTATCTTAGAGAAATTTCTATTTATATTTTGCCATAACTTAATGCACTGTTTGAATAGATGGTATGTTCTAGAAAAGTTTCTTTCTTCTGAATGGCTTATAAAGACGCCGCGGATGATTCAACTTATGTAGAAACAGTAACAAACTGCAATTATACATTAACGAATGATATGTGCGGAAGTCGACAGTTTTCTGAAGATAACTGATATAGACTATCAATTGGCTATTTTTCTCTGTCTATATAGAAAGGTAAAAACATTGCTGGCTATTAATTTTTCTCTGTATCCTCCCTACACAATGAAGAAAAAACTACGAGGTAACTGGTACGCCAAAGATTTGCCGACTAAAATCCTTTTACATTCTTCATTCAAAACATAGACAAAACATGTCAAAATTACTCCTCTTAAGGCGTCCAAGCGACCATAAAAGAAAAAGGTGGAAAAATATATTTTTTTGCTGACTTAAATGCTAATAAAACATTTCATAAAAACATAAAAGTTAACTGTATAATGAATGATCGCTTATTCCTTATTGTTATTTGAAAACACTTATATTTTGAAGTCTTACCGTGATATCCTTATGACACAACACCGAAACTACTGACCGTCATGAAAAAAGCGACGCAAGAGAGGAAATTAAGCATGATTTTAAGGGTTTTCAGTATATCGTGAAACGAATCGTTTCTTCCCCAGTAGTTATAGGGCGATAAATATTTCATCACTTTCTCACTTTCTCAAAAATTCCAGTATTTATAGACAGATACCCGGCTAAATGGAAGAACTGAGGTGTATTTCGATTGCTTTTCTTGTGAGTTTAATCTTCTCAACTGATCACTTTTGAGTGATCATTCAACAATCCGAAAAAAAACAACAATATATATTGCTTAACGAAAGAGTAGAATGTTTTCCAAACAAAATGTTTAAAACACATATTTAAAACTAAGACATAGATAAAACTGTTATAAGGTTGTAATACGCTAATGGTTTTCCCAAATCCATGCTGAGTAGTCGATTAAAATATTTAAATTCACTTTAACCTGTTCTCTCTCTCCCCTGAGACGAACGGGCATAAACAATTTGACTCAAAAACTAAAAGAAAACTAAGATTTTTTTTCGCTATTCAGTGAAGACAAAGAATTAACTTGATTACGTTTCAGCTGACTAAACTCGCAAGTTTTTATTTCTTTGAATGTCAACTTGGTGGTGTATGCTAACGCAAATATTCCATAGCTGATCAGTTTCTTTACCATTTTTCCCTGTCTGTATCATATACTGACAACTTTTAAAGCTAAAAGAGTTCAAGGCAATATAGCAGTACAAGTTAACTTGTAACGTCATGTGGAAAAATCATTTGTTAGGGCATACTTACTTCACATGGACGAGCTTTGGTTCACACGCACTCAGTCGTCCATTTGCAATGGAGTTTCTTTAGGTGAGAAAGATGGCTTTGCCTAACCCAGCTGAACAGTCTCTTGCTATCTGATTTTAAACAATGCATTTCAAAGTTGTTTAAACGACGACCAAAAATGCAACAGATAAAAATGTCTAAGAATTTTAATTAAAAAGGTACGTTGAAGATATTTAATTTTTTCCTCCACTATTTATTTTGCTACTTTTCAAATCAAGTTGTCACCCTTTCTGTAGATTTTGATCATAGCGTTTTTGGAGTTGCAGCTAGGATTTGCAATTTGTACCATTGAATAAATTGACAATGTTTAAATTTTCGAAACAAACCTCTGGAAAGCAACAAAGTTAAAGAGTCGACAACGACTGTTCATATTGTTAAGGGGATTTTCTTTACCATCTGTTCTCACGTAGTTGTAGATTACCTTTTGCTTTGAGAAAGAACTTCCACCGAAATCATGAAAAGGAATACGAACGAAAGATTCCCTAAATCACGATAGCCAGGTAAATTTGGAGTCAATATTTATCCCGTCTTCTTCAGTTACCGGAATATTCAATTTACCTTATAAAAATGTATAACAAAGTTGTGTATTTGTTATGTTATCGGCAAGAATTATACGTGCAGAATTATCCGCGATCCCACGCGTAATCAATCGAAAAGTTCTGTCGGCGCCTTTTTGATGGTAATTTCTCACATAGTGCAAACTTTTAGCCGAACAAGAGTACTACCCGGGTATGCGTCCCGTGCGTCCCGTGCGTCCCCAAAACGGGTCTAGATTTTAAGCCGTTTGGAGCTGAAAATGGAACATATGTTTTGTTTTATTTGTTACGGAAGGTTTTCGTGGTGATACAGCGCGTCTAAGGCCTTGGAACGGATATCGGCTTTCATCTTGGGCGCTTGGACGGTCAAACAGACTTGTTTGAAATGGTGGAAAACTTGGTCGAGGTCAGCCTTGTTGTATACCACTCGATGCCAGGGGTACAGGGTCGTTTTTTTTGTCGTTCAGACAGCTTATTAACCGAAAGCTCGAAGCTTGGAGCTGAAAATGGAACATATGTTTTGTTTTATTTGTTACGGAAGGTTTTCGTGGTGATACAGCGCGTCTAAGGCCTTGGAACGGATATCGTCTTTCATCTTGGGCGCTTGGACGGTCAAACAGACTTGTTTGAATTGGTGGAAAACTTGGTCGAGGTCAGCCTTGTTGTATACCAATTGATGCCAGGGGTATAGGGTCGTTGTCTCTTGTCGTTCAGACAGCTTATTAACCGAAAGCTCTCTCGTCTCTTTTATTTCTGCTTTGTTAAACCTCGTATTCGGTAACTCAGATACCTCAAATATAGTAGAGTACAGGGCCACTTTTATACGCTCACAGTGTGAAAGTTTTAAAGATTTACAGAAAAATAAACAAGTAGATTGAGTTTATCAATATCGATCTTTGAAGGAAATTGCTTAGCACCTTTTAAATCTCCCGTTCACGATAGCCCATTGATATTGCTCAATGAGATATGTATAAGTAAGTAATGGTGTTGCTTGCATTTTATAACATAAAAAAAAAAAAAAGAATAAATTACCAATACTAGGCGAAATACGACGGGCGACTGTTCCTGATGCTTAAAATAGGATTTCCTTTTTACATTAGTAATTCTTCTGCGTTTGCAAGATTCTGTTATAAGACATGTTGTCAAAACAACAGCACATATTGCAAAGATAACGCTCACTTTGTATAATTCTTAGCTACAGTAAGATAAAAGAGCGGAAGGGCGGAAGAACGGAAGAGCGGAACAAAGTTACGATTAGGCAAAACAGCGATTGGAAATCAATGTTTATATATATAATAATGAGGCATTATTTCCAAGGCTCTTGTATTTTTTTTTTTTTTCATCTAATAAAACACACAAGTCGCAGTCGGTAAACCGCTGCGTTGTTGTCTGTATCTTGGACATATATCGTGGAAATGGAATAATCGTTTCCTTGACTTGAGAACAGAATAGCTATTATAGAATAATCCAGAATATATTGTTATTCCGAAACTAGGTCAATCGAACGCACCTTTCATATAATTCTGATTTCAGCCAACAGCTTATGCTTTTTAAAAATTTCGAGAAAGCTAATTGATATTTTGTTATGAGCATTTTGTATCTTCTTACTCTAGTCAATGGTTTGTGATCAAACAAAATACAACAGAATTTTCCCACCGCCACGTTTTTCGAGGATGGTCTAGTTAGCAACCTACTAAAAATTCACCATTATATATTTCACCAAATATATTTTAGCCCGCCGCGTGGACCAATCAGAGACAAGAAAGTGAAGACGACAACTAATCAGAATTGAAAACCATTCAACTGTTCGCGCCATTTTCTTGCTCGCGAGCAACTCTTCAAGCTCCGTCTGTCTCAGTTGAGGCTTTTCCATCTGTGCTATTATATTCTCTAGCTCTATAAGGACAAAACGGCTTAAATGCCTTACAATTAAGCAAATTTTCACTCTTCTCAGATAGATAAAGATGAATTTATTTACAGAAACTCAAAGAAGAATCCAGGCAGCCAAACTGAAGTTTTCATCGAGCGAAACTCATTCAATGCCAAACTGCCAGTTCAGTTTATTTTGCTGCATAATTCATTTTAACAACGCTAAATAGATATTTCTTTGCTGTCTATAGAATTCTGTATGTTTAACTTGAAGAAAACGTAGAGCAAATTTTGTTCTAAGCGTTAAACATGATTGAAATTAATTTTGAGGTTTTCAGGCAAGGTTCATAAATATCATTAGCCTGATTTTCGATCAAAAATAAACTCTGGCTAACTGCCTGTATTGTATAATATCGGTTGAGTGGAACTCGCCTAAATTTTGCACAGGGGTGAGGGGGAAAAACTCCCTTTGTGAGAAACCTTGAAAGTGCGAATTCGAAATACGTGCGCCGGCTAACCGATTGTCGCAGTAGCAATCGAATGGTTGCTCAAGGCAGGGCCGGAATAGAGAAGCTTGACAAAGTTCTTTGTTTATGTGGCTGCTTATAAGTTTTATTGACGTTGATTCACTGGAACATACACGTCCAAATTTATCGATAAAAACGGAGTTTGAAACGACTAAAAAGTTGCGTTACAAATTCAGGGAAATATCGATTTTCCTAAAAAATATATTATATCAAACTTCAATCCAATTCCAAGATCTGGTGTAAATTTCACGTCGATCAGGGTTCGGAAAGTATGCTAAACGGCCAATTAAAAATGGTAGGTGTGGTCCAGAAAAAACTGTGAGCGACACCTTCAAAACTAATTTTGGTAGAAAGGGTGTTTGATGCTGACGTCATTGTTTGCATCTTGTCTCATTTTTATACAACTTTGCTTAGAAAAGGCATAATAATAATAATAAAAAGTCTTTACTGAAGGTTTTAAACAAACGTTAAAACTTCCAAGGTACTTATAGAGTAAAAAGTAATCTAAAAACTACAAAATATCAAATTGCAATCTGGTTAAAATCAAAGAGACATATGTTTGCAAAATATTTCTTAAACGTTTCAGTATTGACAAGTGGGACCAGGTAAGGATGTGACCTACCGCGTGTTCGTACGTTAGGGGAGAAGATCCTGTTGGGGTTGCAAGGGGGTACCCTGTTGGATCGGTGTACATGTTACTTGGTAAGTATCCGAATCTAAAATTTACCCAAGTATTTAGTATAAGCAGCAACGCCCCACACTCGGATGCAGTGAGTAAAGAGTGACATAATGCGAAAATTAAAAAGTTAATGAAATTCGGATACATTATAACCATTGCTTTTGCACACTCTAAGTAAATGCATACGTTTTATATCTTTTGCCATCGTTACCTAGCTTCATCTAGCTACTTCATGCCAAGTGGCGCATAAGGCCTCAACACTCTGTCGCCAACCAGCTCTACTGTCGGCCGCTGCAGTGGACACCTCTCTCTAGCTCCTCCATCCAGCTCTTTCTCTCTCCTTCTCTGCTGTTCTCTTCCATGTTTTCCGAGATCTACCCCGCCTCCGGTGCCCTTCTGGTGCCCACATATTTTGAGTTGAGTTTTCGGGGTCACTAAAGGTTTGGTCGCGTAAGGCCTCAGCACTCTGTCGCCAACCAGCTCTATTGTCGGCCGCTGCAGTGGACACCTCTCTCCAGCTCCTCCATCCAGCTCTTTCTCTCTCCTTCTCTGCTGTTCTCCTCCATGTTTTCCTAGATCTACCCCGCCTCCGGTGCCCTTCTGGTGCCCACATATTTTGAGTTGAGTTTTCGGGGTCACTAAAGGTTTGGTCGGCCCTAGGCTTTTAATGCTTTTTCATATTTTAGGCAAACACAATTTCCTCATCTTTTATGCCAAACGTTCAACTGTGAACATAGTAACCACATGTCCTCTTGGAGGGCTATTTTTATAGAATTTCATTAGAAGGGCGAACACAGTTTCGGAAATGACTGACCTGGCCGAACATTTCTTATTCATAACGGGCTTCACTTCATAATTGGATCAGTCTGACCAAGGGAAGCCCAAACTTACTTCATGTATCCGTCATGACGATTTGACTTACAGACTTTGTATGGGAACTTCACTTCAGTTCTCAAAATGCAAAATAAAACCATGAATGCATAAATAAACTTCACCTACCTCTAAACGGAGTTGCGTTTGTGTCTTCTGTGTAATTGGGAGTTAATTTGGGGCCATTTGGATACATGGATATGGTGTTTTTTATGTAATTCTTTGCCTTATTTTGTGATGCGAGAGTGATTTGTGTGGTCGCCTCGGGAGTATTACTGGCCCGAGTCTCCTGTCTTTCACTTCGTTCTTATAGGAGACTACACCGAACAATGACCAACTAAAAAGCTAGCTTCAAATGGTCCCTCTGAATTAGGTGAAGTTTATTTATACATTCATGGTTGTATTTTGCATTTTGAGAACTGAAGTGAAGTTCCCATACAAAGTCTGTAAGTCAAATCGTCATGACGGCTATATGCAGTAAGCTTGGGCGGCCTGTGGTCTGACCGGCCAGTTCTGACTAATGGTAAGAGCCCCAAGATAGCGGATCAGAAACAACGAATTTTCAGAAATGGTAATGACCATAGATTATAAGCTTGTAAACATGGCTGGAAAATTAAATGGCAATGAACGAGTTTTTTTTTATTAAAGGGTAAAACCCTTGCATTTTTATTTATTAAGATTTTTTGACAAAGACTACAGTTCTATTACGTACAACAAATTACATGACTGCTAACAACTTACAATACGCTAAGTTACTACTTACAACTTACTTTCAACATCACTTACAATACTTATCATTACAATGCCTATTTACGTTTTACAATACAATACAATACAATACACTAGAAATATATAAATAAAAAGAAAAGAAATAAAAAACCACCTCCAAACAGTTGCACTTACAGGTTTTTGTTTACCTGTCACAAAAGGGAAAGTAACACAAAATACATTTAGAGAAACTTCAAACTAAGATGAAACAAGGGGAAGCAGAGGCTCCCACTTCATGAAATGATAGTTAAGATTATTTCTCTCTCTCGCAATGAAGTGTTCTAATTTTTAGGTACTCTTGATTCTCTCTAGTAACAGTCTTGGAGATAAGAACCTATCATTTAATTTAAAGAGATAAAGGAGGTATTTGCCTTCAAGGATGATATAGTTAATTAAATGATTGTAAATTTCTTTATTATTGAGTCCGAAAATAACATCTGTGATTTCAAAGTCCTTAGAGATCTTTAGTTGGTCTCTGAACAAATTAACTACTTCTTTCCAGTACGTATTTACGTGCGAGCAGTAGAAAAAGGAGTATTTTAGAGTTTCTATTTCCGTTTTACATAAGTAGCATAGGGGAGAGTCAACTTTTTTGAACTTGTAAAGCATGTTGTTTGTGTAGAGAATCCTATTTAATATTTTGTATTGGAATTCACGTAATTTAGTACTCGACGTTACCTTTAGTGGTAATAGAAAGATGTCTTTCCAATTCAACTGAAAGGACTCGGTATTGAAGAGATCTTCGTATTTCTTCAAGGCGGTAGGTGCATTTGCTACTTTAGAGATAAGGCTGCCATACAGAGATTTTGATTGCATTTCTCTACATTGATTTCTTCATTGTTTATGTAAATAAAAAAGGTGGTCAAGTTTAATTGTTGTGAGTGAAGAGGTATAAGGCGTCGGTTTGTGTTTAAGATATTTCTCCATTTTAATAGAAGCGCCTTGAAAGAGTCGATGGGTGAAAGAGCCGATCTCAAAGGTTCCCCTCCCATCACCAACTCCCCTGCATTGTCATAGAGGTCGCCAACTCTGTACAAGCCATGTCCCAATATTTTGGAGCTGAATACGGATTTTCCTCCGATGCAGATATATTTGTTATTCCATATGACTTCATTGGTAACTTCTTCAAGTGAGGAAGGATTTGTTTTATTCATAGAGGACCATAAAATAAGACATTCCTTGTAAAAATTGGGAACAGGTATCGACAGTTTCCCGAAATCAAAATTACAGTGAAACAAAAAGTTTCCTCCTATGTTTTTGAGATATGAATCTAAAAAAAATTTCCAGCCAGCACTGTAGGGATCTAAATATCTTTTAATACACATTATTCTTTGCGTATAGATCATTAACTCTATATCAGGCATATTAAGTCCCCCTTTCTCAATTGGATTTATCAGTGCCGTTCGTTTTATTTTGTCTTTACCTTTCCAAACAAAAGAGTAGAGGAGTGAATTGAGGTTTTTAATGAAATCATTTTGCAAGAGACCAAAGCTGCGCGGTATAGGATTTTTGGGATAACAAACGATTTAATTACTTGTATTCTGCCCATTAGTGTTAGGCCTCTCCAACTCCAACACGATAAGTATTCTTTGATGGAAAAAAAAGCACATGATCATTTGTAAAGTAAACACCTAGGATTTTAACAAAATTGTTAATCTCTTCCACCCCAAATTCGTGAGGGTGTAACGTTATGCTATATATACCTAACGGCAGAATTTCTGTTTTTTCATGGTTCATTTTCAAACCAGCGTATCTGCCAAATTGGTCTACGCTGTTCATCAGGAAAAAGAAAGAGGGCTTGTCACTAACAAGCGTTGTCATGTCGTCCGTAAAAATTATTAACTTCAATTCTTTTCCATCGACGGTAATGCCCTTTATCTGATTGTTGTTGCGTATGTGAATTGCCAAGATCTCAAGAGCGATAATAAAAAGTAACGGAGAGAGTGGATCTCCTTGGCGAACACCTCGCTTAAGTTGAAAAAAAAGATGTGGCAAAACCGTTATTCATAACATAACTCGATGCATTATTGTAAAATGTTTTTATCCAGGCAATAAAAGATTTCCTAAAACCAAAGGTTTCCAAAGATTTAAAACGAAAGTTCCAGTTAAGTGAATCAAAAGCTTTTTCAAAGTCAATAGCAGTCAAAATATCTCTATAGCGTTTTAGTCTTGTGAAGTCAATTACATCATTAATAGTGCGAACGGCTTCAAAAATAGTTCGTCCCTTTACGAATGCGTTTTGATCAAGGTGAATAATGTGGGGGAGCACTTTCTCCAATCTTTTAGCAATCGCCTTTGAACCAATCTTCACATCTACGTTGACTAAGGAAATCAGCCTCCTATCTCGGTTTTTCTTTTCTATAAGAGTTATTACAGCTTCTTTTTGAGAAGTAGAGAGTTCGCCATGACGATAGGAGAAATTTAGGGAATCGACCAAGTTCGTCCCAATTTCGGGCCAGAATGCTTTATAAAATTCAACAGACAAACCGTCGTTTCCTGGGGTTTTGTTATTTTTGAACGAAGAAAGTACATTAAAACATTCTGCGTGCGTTAGTTCGCCTTCACACGTTTCGCGCATTTCCAGCGGTAGTTTAGGAATGTGGGCGGAGTTTAGAAAAGGACAAGACGATTGGTCAATAGTGTCATAGAGGTTAGCCTAAAAAGAATAGATTTCCTTTGCAATTTTGTCAGGATTAGTGGTTTCTTTTCAATCTGACTGAAGAAGCTTTCATACAGAACTCTTTTTCTTCTTATTATTTTCAAGGTTTAAAAAATACTTGGTATTTCTTTCACCTTTTTCGTACCACGTGGCACGTGAACGGATTATTGAGCCCATTGTTATGTAACTGTATTCTCTTTCATACTCTACTTTCAGCCTTTCTAAATTATCCTCTATTCCTATATTCTCTCTTGTTCGGGACGCAGCTACCGCTTCTTCGTATGTCTTTAATTTGGTCTCAGTTAATTTCATGTTGCCTTTTCTCAGGCGCGCTTTTTGTTTACTATATGGAATAGTTTCTTGGCGAGTTTTGTGCTTAATCCAGTCCCACACTATTCTTGGGTCACTGCAGAAGTCGATTTCCGCCTTCCATTCAGGAAACTTCACATCAAAAGAACATTCGCATCAGAAGAACATAGTTATTGTCCTCCAGAAGGCTATTATTTAATTTCCAAAAGGATGGACCGTGATGTTGTTCGCCTAATGCTATCTATTTCAAGAACTATTGCAGAGTGGTCGGTTTTAATAGCAGGTACAATGTCAGCTTTAGTAACGTCATCTTGTAATGTATCGCTGATAAACCAGTAGTCTAGTCGTCTTTGAATAAAGGGTGATTTTTGTCTCCAAGTAACGCTTTTATTCCCAGGATTCCGAATTCTCCAAATATCAATTAACTCGTTCTCCAATAACACATCATCGAGACGTTTGGCCGATTCTTTAAGAGTCGGATTTCCACCTAGACCGTCAATGGAGGGATTAAGAGTTACATTAAAATCTCCACCAAGTAAGATCGTACATTCTTTGTAGTGATCTTCTTCGTTGATAAGATTGGCTACTTTTTCGAAAAACTGGGATTGCATTGTTGTTGTATTTGGTGCGTAAATGTTTAGCAACAGAAAGGGAACATCCTGTCTAGTGCATTCTAAAAAAATAAACCTTCCTTCCTCATCAGCCTTAACAGATTTGGATTCAAAATCAAACGTATTTCGTATGAGTATGGCAACCAAACGACTACGAGGAGAACCGTGAGCGAAGAATAAATTACCACGCCATTGCGATTTCAATTGATTTTCAATATCTTTAGTACTGTATGTCTCTTGGAGAAAGCAAATATTTGCCTTTTGTTTAGTTAGCCAATTAAAGATTCCTTTTCTCTTTTCGAAAGTGCGAATTCCACGGACATTAAGAGGGAGAGCTTTAAATTGTAAATTATTTACATTGTTTTGCTTCATCGCTATATTGGTTGTTAATCACTTTGAAGACATAACTTATGTCACCCCTTTATACATAACTTATGCCACCCCTGGTTCCTGATTGGTCGGTGGTTTAAACGACATTAAAACACACACAAAATGAAAAACAAAAGAAAAACAATAAAAACGTAGCCAGTGGAAAATAACTGTTGGAATGCTGCGAGTGAGAGAGACCAAGTGTTGCTCTCTCTCACACGCAAATTGGTGAGCTCCTAACTTATCGGCGAAAAGAAAAACAATTTTGATTGCGAGTACTCGTGAAGGTAAATAAACCAAAAAACGAGACTATCAATAGTGAATCAAAGCCGAGGAAATGGAAAAACTATAAATAACTGACATTTACCTGCCAACAACGCAGAGAATTCTTTAACATTTCTGTCCTTAACAAAACTGATTGATATCATGTGTAAAGAAACTATCAAGAAGAATAATATTTTACCTCCCTACCGTCGATGAGAAGTTTGTATGGTTCTCGAGGAAGTTGAGAAGGACGTCTTCCGTTAAGTCCTCTGCATCATCCTCTGGAATGTCATAAAATCGTAAATTTTCGCGACGGTTTTAAATCTCGTAGTTTAAAAGTTGGATGCGCAGTTTCTCCAATTCTAACTTGGTATTGGCTTCCGATTCTTGGAGTTTATTTTCCCAGCTTCTACCTCTCCATCGAGAAATTTAACGCTCTTTTCGAGGCTATCTTTTTTTTGCGCAGCGTCCTTTACCTCTTCTTTCAGGCGGTTAAACGCGGTCTGTAAGGTGTTAACAGTTTGATTAATGCGGTCCATCGAGTCGTGCAGGGATTTTATTTGGTTTCCAATGCTGTCCAGTTGGTTAAGTTTTGTAAGTATTTCATCCATTTTAGAACCGAGATTATCTTCCATGAATAACGCAGAAAGAACTACGTCACCTGAATCACTGCTTGTGCTAGGAATGGCTGCCGAAGCGTGTTCTTCAAACACTGGTTGATCTTCTTTTAGCCGCTTGGATTCGTTCGAAACCGTTTCGATAGCTGTTGGGCTTTTACTACCTCGGCTTTTCCTCTTAAATAGGGAAGAAAATTCCATACAGAGGAGAGAATGGCACAATAAAACTCAGAAATGATAGGAGCCCACAAAATTCGTGTCTTCGCGCCATTGCTCAGTCCCAGTCCCAGTTAAGTTTAGGCCTAATGCTCCACTTGGCATGAAGTGGAAAGGTAACAGGCAGCTAATGAAATAACGATTAATTTGACTCAGGCCAAAATCTTGTGAAATCCCCATCCTGTTTCGAAATAGGTTGCAAAATCTGTCCCTATAGAGTCAGCTGCGTAAACAGTATTTGCACTGGGTTAGCCCCCATATTAGCTGACAACACTTATCGCGTATGCAAGGTTTTAATATTTTAGAACTTTACTGAGGGTTTTAAGATGGATTTTAGGGTTTCGTGCACTAAGAATTGTCAGTAAAACTGCTAGTTACCATCTTGTTCGTTTTTCCTAAGGATCGGAGAATTGCCATCAGCAACTTTCCCTAAAATGCAAGCACACTCTCACTGCTTATTGTGGGCACTAATAACGTTCTTGCCTATTGTCTTTTTAACGCTGTATTGAAATGTTGCGAGAATAATATCGAGTTTTGATTCTCGAAACACACGCGAATAAATTAATTATGTTTACCTAGGTGGTTCTGACTACAAAATGCACATCAGTCAGACGTCAGGCCAAGGTAAACAAGCCCTTTTCAGCTTAATTGTGGGGCCTTCTACTTATTTTGAATTCATTTTCATTTTCGTGCTGAGGTGTATTTGTTAGGCGGAATTAGGTACGTATATATATCCCTTCATTTCTCTTTTATTTTTTATATTCCAGATAATTTGCTATTTATGCTCTTTTATGCTTCCCAATTTTAAAGCCTTGGGGTGCTCCTTTTACATTTCGAGTCTCCAAGGTGTTATTGTACGAACGGAGGTTTGCTTCTCAAAAAAATAAAATTACTGTGCAGTGCGTCTAAAAAAATAAAATTACTGTACAGTGCAAAGAATTACACAAAAAAATCACTTCTTTTTACCACAATTTTATTTTTACCGTTGATTATAATTTTGGTAAATTCTCAACTCCGGTTATTTTCGATACTCGTAGGAATTTTTAAAACAGTAAGCTTGTTCAGTTTTTTCGAAGTATTAATGATGCGGGCATTTCAGTTTTACCTAAGCGAAGCCATTGTATGAAAAGGTGACAAAATCAGTGGTGTTTAATGAAACGCACGAAGAGAGTGAGCGAGAGAAGCAACTGGCTCAGTTGCTTCTGGTCTAAAGCTGTCTTTATCGTGGAAAATAATGAGTTTCGATGTTTGAACAGGAAGATCCAAAATTATTGCGGAGCTGATCACTGAATTCCTTGTACAAGTCGAATTGAGCATATATTTATGCTTGTCAAGCGACCTCACGACTGATCAAGTTAGACTCAACAGTAAAACTGTGTTTAAACGAAGGTGAGCTCAGAAAGATGCAGAAACGATGAATCCGTCTTAACTAAAGGATAAAATCAGCTGCCAATTTCTGCAAGGATTACCACGGATGGAAAATGAGAGATTGATCTTCGAAGTTAAAGATGTATACACCGTCGCAAAAATTTGCCGCTTCGTCTTCAACATCTATTGTGCTTGTTTGAAATCTTTCCCGGGAAAGCTTTGCTCTGCTTGAACAGACAAACCTTTTACAAGCATAACGTAACAAACTTTACTGAATTGTTTTCCTAATTTATGGTGAAACTCTTTTTTGTCTTTTTTCACTCTCTGGGCAAATCTGACCGTAAACGCCGTGTTAATACTACTATAAATATTCACTCCTTTTTGTTGCATTTATGATTAAATAATTAATTGTAATGCTTCGCATCGAACTTCGTGCTAATTAGAGGTCGTTTTTTTACGTTAAATGCTTTTCGTATTTAATGAGTCTGAGTCATCTTTTGTAAACATTTCTTCTCGCGGAGAGCAAAATTGTAAAAGCATGGCCCTCTCACTATTAACCGGTGTTTGCGAATCATTCAGAGAGTTAGAAATGCAATAACCGGAGTTGAGAATTTACTAATTACTTATTATCTAGATCTGTGCTACAGCGCCATCAAAGTAGCTTATTATCATATCTCTATCCGCCTGGCCTAAGTTCCTACCGTTTTGCAAATAATCATGACCGGCGTAAAGGCCGTTCAACTGGCTAGTGTTCTCAGGAGTCCTTCACTTGTTAGTGGCGTATAAGTAGGCGTATAATCCATGTAATCAAGTAGTATTTAATGAAGTAGTATTTCTGAGAGAAACTGCCAAGAAAAATTCCAAACTTATACCCGTGCATAAACAAAATATAACATTTTTATGGTGTACCCCACTCCGTGTGGCCTTTCGATGGTACCAATCCGTAATCCTCTCTCCACTCGCAGTGCAGTACTGTTGAGTTGATGGTAATCCGACATAATTCCGCTAAACAGGTATAGTAGCAACATAGCTCCAAGTTGCTTCCTGTTATGGAACTGACCAGAATATAATTAAAGAGCTGTTCTGATGAGCCACAGTTCTCTGAAATGTACCTCAATTATTAGAGTTCTCAGAAGCACTCTCCGAATGGACAGTTATTTGGAATCTAAAAGTGTTTTGTAGTTAAATTTTCAAGGAGAGGTATGATCATTTTCATCCCGCTAAAATTCGTAGCAAGCGGTAGTGAAAATAGCATATGTTTCCCAAAGCCAATTCTCCCCAAATTCATGACCGTGCACACTAAATATGGCTCAGTATTTGACAATGTTTAATTACTGATGCATACCTCGTAGCTAAGACCACATTATCTTGAAACCGAGAATGTTATCTTTTTCCATAAATTATATTTTTTATAAAACAATTTCTGTTATATAAGAGACTCGGAGGCGTTCTTGTTTTCCCCATTTTTCATTTTTATTTTTACAATGTATAGAATCTGTTATGTTAATTGGGGCAGCTGAATAAACGGTTCAATTTATCTCGGCAGAGAAAACAACTTAAGTCAATCGGTCAACCATAATTACTACGATTTATTGTAGGTTCCCATAACAATTTAGTTTCAAACCAGATGTAATGAATGAAAATTAATGTGTGGATTATTTTATCTTTTTTGTTCGAAAAATTTACAAAAATTTTTACTCAAAAGGTAATAATAAAGACAAAGATAAATCACGGCTGCGTTAGGGATGATAGTGGCCGACTTGCACAGCAGTCAATCACGTCGCCTAGCCAGGGAGAAAATATTTTTAGCAACTGGGACGGGAACGGCAACGAGAACGCCACAAAACAATAATTTCAATGAGCAAAAATAATCGCTTCGCACGTGCGTTTTATAGTTTTGTACATTTCTGTGCCGTCATATGTAAAACAACAACGTGAAATGGCCAAATTTTATGTTTTCTCGAGAACGTGAGCGCATGGCGTTTTCTTTCTTTTTCCTCACTTTAACGTCGCCATAGGTAATTTATTTCCGTGGACAGTTCGTCAGCATTTTCCAAGTTAAACAAATTTCAATAAGGGGTGGACCATTAAAAATCCTGGAGGGTGGGGGGGGGGGGGGGGTGGCGACAAAAAATTTCCAGTGCATATTTGTTTTAGTCAAAGTTGGCTGTAGGAATGTTTTTCACATGTGGAAGGTCCGCAAGATATTTTTTCTAAACTACTTTTTAAAAATTATGTTTATAAGACTTTGGGCACGTTTTAATTACAGATTTAGGTCTTTTGGGGTCATAATCCTCGCAAGAATAGACAATCGCTAATGAATTGAGCGACTGAAAGGAAAACAGCTCATTCCGTTATATTAAATGCGTCTTTTTCTTTATTTAGAATTAAGAATCAGGAAACACGTATCATGAACTAGCCAAGGGTCGGGAAATGTTTGTTTTTTTGCAATTGCATACATGCAGATAATTCTTTCAAACCGAGAAGTAAACTCGGTGGGACAGAATAAATCCTTGAGGGGTTGAAGGCTGTTCTCCATTGCACCTCACCATACTTGGATACATTTCAAGCAACATATAGACAAGCTGTTTTTGCTATGTGCATGATATTTATTGGTCGTGACTTGGAAGGAAGATAGTCAACAATTTACTATTATGAGTAACCGCGCGATGCAGTTCCAGTCAAAACCCACATTTGACCTTTGCTCACCATAGAGTCTCCAGTAGCTCAGTGGTTAGTCAGTGATCCGACTAGATCACGGAGGGTCGTGGGCTCAAATCCCATCTGGGAGTCGGAGTTTTTCCGAGTTTCTGTTGATGCCATTTCAGTGTTGATTAAATAACTTGATTTGAAATTGTATCCTGTATTTAAATCAGGAAGAATTCAAAACATTTATTCTTCATGTACACTTGCAATGTGGTATTTTATAACGGCAGCAGAATCTCACTCGCTAGATGCATTTTGTGTTTCCAATATACAGATTTAACCAAGCTTTAAAGCGGAACTCTCATTTTTTGTTATAGTTCTTTAAAAAGTTGTGAAAATGTTCTGATGGATGGTACTGTCATTAAAGTTGCCAAATACGCCTGACCCACGCAGATACTCAAGAAAGATCACAGGAATTTTGCTGCCAATAACTATGAAAACTTACAAAACCCTGTCATTACCATGGATTGCAAAAAAGCTCGCGATACGGTGAACACGTGAATACGGTGAATCTGGTCAGCGGTTAACTTAAAAAATTACTTCGATGACTGATCCCTGAGTCCATATAGTCATGTGATACTAGACTGGTCAGCGGATACGTAGTTTTGACTGCTGTCAATCGACCAAAACATGGTTGTCTTTTATTAAAGATGCAAGCTAGTGTCAACGTAAACTTTAAAAACCTGCCGTGCACGCCTTTCTGGATTATGGCCGCCGGTTTTCGCCCAGTCGTCTTACGCAGGTATCAAGGCGGAAGGAACGCGGTAGTCGTTGTGCATACTCTATGATGCAGAAGTCTGGACACCAGTTTTACTTTTGGTTCCCGTCAAGTCACTTACGCTGCCTCGCCCACAAAGATGTTTTTGCGCAAACACGTTCCCCTTCAGCTCAGTCAAAAAATGATCGAGACCGGCGCAATCCCAGTCTTTGTTCTTCCCTCTTGTTTTCATTTCGGGGCAATTCCACCTGGCTATTTTGCAATTTTTGACTTAGGGGCCGGGGAGAGGAAACTAGTTCTACTAAATTGAATGCACCTGGATAAATATTGAATTAAATTCAAAAATAAATAAATAAATAAAAACATCTTTATGAGGGAAGCAGCGTAAGTGTTTTGACGTTTAGTGCCAAGGTAACAGACCTCATCTATTAGGGAAAATAATCTCGAGGTACACTGCAAAAAGGAGCTAGAGTTCTGTCTCGAAATCATCGCGTCTGCGTCTTTTCAGGTAAATTTCAGTTAAAATATCCACTAATTATCCACCTTTCTTCTCGGTGTAGATTTTGGTTTTTAAAAGGCGAAGAAGAGACTTCAAAGCGAGTTTGCTCAGTGTGTTCAAATCGTATCGTGAACAGTTGCCTCCCTTGTTAAAATTCTTTATTAATTTGATTGTTTTTCACACATATTGTGAACTCTCAGTGTTCCAAATCCGAAAAAATTGACATAAGAGAACTTGGCATCCCCTTAATTGACTTTATCATCAAAGTTCACATCATGAAATCTCCAAAAACATTAATTTAGTCTGAGGCAAAAATCGAGCTTCCACAGTTCTTGTTGTTGTTGGGGTCTTTTTCTTCTTTTTCTTATTTTTAACTCTTTTTTCATATCCTGTTCATATAAACCGTATTTTAATAGTGAGAGTCGTGAAAAGAACAGCTTGGGAATTTCGCCAACTGGTTGTCGCAAGAAATCCATAGAGGCCGGAAACTTGAAGAAAACCACGAACTGAAAGTTCGAAGATGACTTTGCTAAGATTGTTGACAGCATTCTAACTACACCATAACACCTAAACAATAGTCGGAATATCTGCTTTTATAAATCGCACTTTCGCTTAACGTTTACCCTGATATGAACTGTACTGAATGCACCAACTGAACAAACAGTTTCAGGAGAAGAAAGCAACTTGAAAGCTTCGAGCTTGGCAAGGAAGTTCAAGTAATTCATTCAAAAACGAGGACTTTTCATTTTATTCAAAGAACTACTTGTGACTCCAAATAGACAACTGTTGAATTTATCAGGCAAAACAAGTACCTCCAGTATCTGTACCTCTAAAAGTATTTTTAAGCGTAAAAATATCGGATCTTTGATCAGTTGCTAAAATAGCAAATGACATCTACAATTTATATTTACAGTTAAAAAATGCTTGTGTTCATCAGTGTCTGTGTCCTTTAAATATTCTCATTCCGGAGGCCTCGGCGACTACTGTTGTAATATTTGTAGACTGATTCGAAAGCAGAACCCGTATATCTTCCCTAATAATTACTGTTAGGATCTCATGATCAAATTTGGTGCGAGACTCCAACTTTCCAAATGTCACTGGGAAGTTATTTTTTAATATTTTTGTGTAGCTGAAATTATTTGCAATTTTTCGCTAAAAGAATTCTCCCCCAGATTAATCACCAACAAGCATTACTTTTATTTGTAATGTATACATTTCCTGATTATATCGATCATATAGTTATTGTTGTTTTGAACCAGTATTACTGGTTTTAAATTTTCTCTTGGTCTGCTTCAGTCTGGAGTAGAACAGGATGTAGAATCGGGCGTTTTAAGGCGTAAGTGAGATCGCATTAATACAACGTGTCGCAAGTTAAGGAAACTGAACAACTGCCAGTGAACTGTGCAAATTTCACTTCGCCCTGGCTATATAAAAGTTCTGTCAAGGTCGCGATCGTTTTAAGGCAGTGATTTTTGGTTTAAGTCGATGTTGCCTTCGTACTTAGTGTGTCCGAACGTACATGACCGTACTTACAGCTCCCAAGAGGTATGCTTCGATGCAGTGATTCAATAATGATTTAATCTCACTTAAGCATAATGGTTATGGAACAGTGTGCAAAAGTTTTTCCTTTTATATTTCTTGATCTATCTGAATTCCATATGTCGTGGGTGCTGAGCTCTGAGCCCGTTCCCCTGAAGAAACCTCTAATATCTTTGATCTTAACAAACAAGGAAGACCGCTAAAAAGTGACAAATGCTAAAAGTACAAAAAGGTACAACATGCCCAAATGTAAACAGGACATTGAATTTATAGAATCAATCTTGTATCACCACAACAATGGAACATTTCAGCTGAGATTATATCTTAATCATAACCGTGAAGGAGGTTTGGATACCCGATACGGATCTTAATTAGCATAGATTTTGACGATTTTATTTCGCCGTATACTCCTTAGTTTTTGTTTCGATTGAGAAGATATATCAAACACTCGAGACAGTGTTTCATCGGCTATCCAAACACCTCGAAGTTCGTTAGTTTGGATATCCTGATGAAACACTGTCTCGTGTTTGATATATCACACCATGATCGTGATAGTATACTGATAGTAAATTCATTTTGTAAGACGTTTCCTGAAAGCTTGTCAGCGTGCATTTGTTTCTCTGGGTCAGCCTTCTCACGTATGAACAAGATGTTACTAAATATTAATAAACTTTTAAAAGCTTTTAGCTTGTCGAAGTCCACTCAGCATTGTTGTCAAGTGAGCTCCAGAGCAAGAATTGATAAATTGCAAATTTACGTCAAGTAGATTGCGGAAAGAAGACATCCGCAAATAACTTTTTCATTACGGAAAAAAGAGCATTCAACCTATGTTTTCACACTGACTGATACCTTTTCAATCTATTGAAATGATATAAAACAAGTAAATAAATCTGAATAGGCACGTTTTGGAAAGGCGAAATGTCTTAGGAGCAGAGCCGCGATGCCATAGAAAGTTTATATTTCTTCTTTTTATTCGCTGGTTTAGATAATAAAAGTTCAAATACAAACTTTACAATTAATTATCATAATTATTATAGTATGGCGCTCGTACATAATGAGAATTTGCAAATAATCTTGATAAGATGTAGTTAATGGAACAGGTTTTGGTTATGTAACGTCACGACGAAAAAAAGACTGTCGTAAAACTGTCAGTATCCCTGTTTGATCGTAAATTTAAAATTCGTATGTATGTTTGTTTCATCTGCGTGGGGGCATTTTGTTCCTATAGTGCGGTTAACTAACCGACCGATTTACTGCATATAATTAAAAAAATTCCTTCCCAACGGTTCCAATCATTCCACGGGCGCGAAGCGCAAGGATCGCAAATGACACTACAAGGGTGCAAATAAACAATATTCCCAATAAAAGTCATTTTATTATCCTTATTGTCAATATATAAGCCAAAATAATCTCCTGATAACTAACAAATTTAATCACGTTTTCAAGAATACAAGTGAGAACTTACTTCAAATTGAAAATCAGTGTTATAACTGTTTATGAAGACCGATATGTTTTGTACGTATGTAGTTGCGGATATTTACAATGTTTCTAAAAATAATCACCAATGAAGTACGAACTCATGAATAATTATAATATTTAACGAACTTACAATTTCCAGTTAAACGTCGGTGTAAAATTCTCGTAGTACTTCAACCGAGCTCTAATACGTCTTCAATCGTTTGCCACCTTCTCATCATTTCCCGCGCTTGCTAATGATCAATAGTAGTAGTCAAGTGAACGATGTTTCGCTTCTCGTAAAGGCGACAAGAAGTGCTCTCTTTGTTTCTTCTGGCTGGTGCTTCTAGCCTAGCTTCAAGTTTAAATCCGACTTTTTTGTCTGCATGTTACCCATTTATGACAAACAGACTGATTTTTCCTTCTAAAAATTCGTTTAGCGTGAAACTGAACTCCAAAGCTTGCTGTTCGCCCGTACGCACCTCAATGGTTTTCCCGCGTCTGAATAGGTCCAAACGTAACGTATTGGTTTAAATTCATGGGATGATGGAGGGTGAACCAATCACCTTCAGGGCCGATAATGTAAAAGCGGCTCGCCTGGAGCCATTTGCGGCTACCCTGCGAGTAGTGGTTTTCCTTGTCGCAGGGCCGTTGCGGCACGCGGAGCGCTTGCTTTCTGCCGCGTTAATTTGTATTTTCACATGTGAAATTATAAAATTGCTATGGAAGCGATTGGCGCGAAATTTCTCGATACAATAAACAAGTCAAAGCCCAACGATTGTGAGCGTAATTTGTCACCTACGATATAATAATCAAATCGCATACTCGTGAAATTAGAAAATAATTTAACTTGCGTTTTGTTTAATTCCAATAATTTCCCTCGTCTAAAAGGCCCGGGAAATTATAAGAATTTTGACAAAACGTCATTATTTGATTACCCATACTTATCACATACGGGGCAAAATTACTGAACGCTGATTGGCTGAGACAGAGGGCATTATTTTCTTAATCACGAGGGCACTTTTGGTATTATATCAAGATGATGGCATGATTACTTGATCCTGATTGGCATTCAAGGGGCTTAAGCGCCCGAATTATTTTGCCCTTTATGTGATAAACATCGCAATGTGCCCTCGGGCACTGTAAGGATTAATTTCACGCGTATTTTGACAAATCGCCCTCGTTGCAGAGCGAGAGAAATTTGCAAATTCTATTTTTATTTGTATGTGGAAGTAGCATGTATTACCCACAAATTGCATTCGCCTAAAGAACGACAGTTTAGTCTACAGATGTTTATTTTTCCTACAAATTGCATCCGCCTAAAGAATACCATTATTTATTTTTGCATTATGATATCTATCACGTCATTTATAGGTTTCCCTGAATATTTTTCAAAATCTGTTATGCAAGAGATCTGGCATAAGATTCACTATTCTGAAGAATAATCAGTTTACCTTGGCGACGCAAAACAAAGGCCAGCTCGACGCATTACACTCAACTGCCATTTGAAATTAGGTTGAAGTTCTTCTCTGAAAAAAAAAAACAGGAACTGAGGAAAACTAGTAATTTTTCGTTTGACAAGAGAGACAAGGTAAGGCTCGTGAGTATAAGATGGTATGTTTTCAGGTTTTTTAATTGAACTAATGTGCTTTTAGCCCTCATATATCTCGCTAGTTTAAAAACAAGACATTTTATACTTAGCATTGATTTCAGGTGTATGAGTGTGGTTTTCATTATTATTCTTGCTTTTTTTGGCGACATCATTATTTCGATAAAGAGTGAGAAAATTCTTTGTGTTTACATACGATATTTATGTTCACTTCGACGACCCGTGCCGCGCTACTTTTTAAAGAGCTCTTGTAAAGGTTGTTGCTGTTGCTGTTGTTGATTGTAAAAATGTTTGTAAATTAAGTGGTTGCCACACATAATGATCCGTGGCGATCACTCGATGTCATAAGTCGTGAAAATTGGAAAATCTAATTTTGATTGTATACTGAATTTACAACCTTTCATGGATTGTCTTTCTAGAAAACAGCGTGCATTTGCATATATACGGCCAACGAGATGTAAAATAAAAGACAATGAGTGGCTCCACAAAACTCAGCTGACGTATACAATTCCTTACAATAGTTTCCTTCAATAAATAATGAACCCGCACTAAACTCAATAGCCCTTTATTTGCTTCGACGACAGCGAAACGTCAAGCTGAGTGTTAGGACAGCAAACAGTCCATTTATTTTATTCAAATTGGATCGTCATAAAACAATGTTGATTGGTCGAGTTAAGGAAATAATCACTGATCAGGCACGTCTGTACGTTTCCGAAAAAATGAAGAGTTGTACTGTTTATATTGTGCGAGTTGTTTTATCTCAAATATTCAACAAATAATTTTTCTAATACGTTCGTTTTTGTGCCTTTCGGCAGGTTTTGACTTGACAGAAAACAATGAATACGACGGACAATGATGTCGAATCATTTGATGACGAGGAACTCGAAGAGGAACACGTCATGGAGGTCAGTGTCCACACAAAGAGTATCGTCATCAGTGCTTACGCGATCATCCTCCTGATCTCATTCCTGGGTAATTTACTAATCATTCACATTGTGCGAACACGTTCGAGCATTCGTCAAAACCCTTTTAACTGGCTTTTGGTCAATACAGCAGTTGCTGATCTCTTGAACGTGATAACAGCCTCTGCCTTCACAGTACCTGTCGTCTTCTGTGGAAACTGCTGGATATCAGGCATGACAGGGACAATACTTTGCAAGTTAATTCCATTTTTCTTGACCGTCGCCATTTGCGCTTCCATCTGGACCCTCACCATCATTGCAGCCGACCGATATTTGGCGACTGTGGGCACGCTTCGTCAGAACAAGAGGCCACTGTCACCCAGGTCCGTGGCGCGGTATATTATGGTCGTTTGGCTGTTTTCCGGATTGATTTTCTGTTGGGAACTGTACAAGTACCAGGCAGAAGACGAAGACGACGAGGGTGCTGTGTGCTATCCTCATTGGCACGAGCAGGAGGAGTTATCTGTTACCCTTTCTCAAGTGGAAATGATTGTTAAAGTTGTCATCACCTATGCCGCCCCGCTTGTCATCATGGCAGTCCTCTATTCGCTGATTGCCAAATTCCTATGGAATCATAAGCCACCGGGAAGTATTAACCAGATGGCGCATGCCAAGCGAGCAAGGAACGCCCGAGGAGTAATCAAGATGTTGATGACAGTTGTCGCTGTTTTTGCATTCTGTTGGCTTCCTGTTCACGTTTGTCACATAATAAGGGTATTTGAAAGCGATAGATACCACAGCATTCCTTTTGTTATCACGACACTGCTTCACTGGGTTGCGCACGCCAATGCTGCAATACATCCCTGGCTCTTTATTGTCTTCAGTGAAAATTTAAGGAGGGAAACAAAAGCGATACTCCAGGATATTTGCGAAAGACAAAGACATGTTTTCGACCAATTGCAATTGCGCACTACCTCAGTGCCGACATTGGTTACTACTCCTGACATGTCTCCCTGGAGAGCAAAGACAATCAAAAGGAACTCTCACGTGTCTACGACTCCTCTTTGATCAGTTTACTGGAATATCTAATTTGTTGCAGAGACATCATATTTTGTTCCAACACTGAGACTTTAAAAATTGCGTGTATAAAACCTAATCTCTTGTTAGAGCTAGAGACACCGTTCAGGTATACGCTTAAATTGTCATATAAAAGAAATCTAAATTGTAACAATATTTATTAGTTTATATTGCCAATATCAACATTGGATATTTTCATGCTAAGGGGACAGGCCACGATCACTATTATAATAACCACTGTAAATATCTAATTGCCGAAACCGTTCAAGATGGAGTACTGGCCCCTTTAAAAGACACAAAGATTGTTTAGCATATAGTCCTAAAAAAGGAGCAATAAGTAAGAAAGTTTTACAATTTTTATTTTTGACCTGAGACATCGTAAAGTGCTGCGGAGAATTCAGATCTTGATCAACTTACATTATAACGGACAAATGGTCAAAGTTCTTAAATAACGACTGGAAATACATCAAAATCGTAACTGCATAATCGTGTTTCTTCCACGACATTGGCTCTGTAAAGAGGTAAAACATGCATACGAACGGCTGTCAGGCCGGAGTAATAAGTAGTAGTAATAAAACTTTATTTAAATACGGAGAATCATCAGTTAATTAAGCTAAAAGTTAAAAACTGAAACTCATTACAACTGTTTTACATGATTGCCGTGCGGGAATCCGATACCTCAGATACCTTCTTAATACCTCTTTTAAACTGCCCAATAGAATCAACGCTTTTTAAATCCTGGGGCAAGTTATTCCACAAACAAGCCCCGCTATAACAAAAGCTTCGTTTCAAGTAATTAGTATTTGGCTTGGGCAGCGAAATTTTACCTTCAAGATTTCTTAAGTTATAATCATTAACATGGCGTTGAGTGAAAAGACATTGGAGATATTCTGGGGCAAGTTCATTCAATGTTTTAGCTTATCCCGGTTTCTACTAGGAGTATTTCTACTCATTCCATCTAATTCCCAGGAGTATTTTTACTCATTTCTAATTCAAAATGATCCGGCGATACTGGTAGAATCTTTTCGCAACCTCCATTAATTTCATTCAAACGCGACAAAAACATAGGTAACTTTTTAGTCAGAAGTGCATTCCAAACAAGTGATCAACCCGGAACTTTTAAATGCCCTCGCGCACGATGTAAAACATGCCCTTTCATTCACAACGTTGACAAAATATCGGGACCCAAGCGTTCTATCAAGATCACTGATCATTTCACCTGTAATTCAGCCAATGTCATCTACTGCACAACTTGCACTCTTTGCAAAAAGTTATACATCGACGAAACAGGGAGACGATTAGGCGACCGATTCCGAGAACACCTTCGGGACGTAGAGAAAGACGACAAAAATGCATCAAAACCGGTCGCGAGACAAAATCATTCTAAGCAGAGCTAACAACATTTCGGCTGTGTAATATTTTTGCGCAAACTGCACTATACAGCGAATGATTTTTTTTTTTTCACGGCACAATCATCCTGCTCGCGCGGCAACAATAAAATTCGCTTTGTTTCCGGGGCTTGCGTTTCAAGTTCGATTTTCACGAAAACACAACGTTCTTTTGACGAAACAAAACCAAAGCGAAACTTATAATTATACATCGGTGTCCAACTTTCGCGAAACAAACAACGCCAAGTTTATTCAAACGAAGGGAGAAACAAAAGCGGGTTGTGGTCATTGAAACAAAGGGAGTAACAATAGCGCACTAAAGCTATTGTTCAGTTTGCCGCTACGTTCAAGTTAATGAGTATTGCCGCGCGTTCATAGCAACCAATGAAAGAGCTTCTTTCTGGGCTTTCATGAATAGTAATAAGCGTTATGACAGACCTATGCGTCTTCTTGAACTGTAAGTGAATGTCACAAGAACAATAGTCATTCTACGCTATGATAGCAGTCTGTGGCCTTTCCCTTCACCAAGGAAACACGGAAAGCCGCAAAACTCTAGAACAAAAATTTATTTTTCAAATCGGCACTCTTAATCCTCACGGTATCAACGAACGCTTTTCATTCAACTAATTTATTCCGCTGTTTTCGCGTTACCAGGCACCAACCGATAGCGAAGCTCCATCTTTCTGTCCATCTTCCTACCGTCGCAGCAGCACAGTTTCTTTAGAAACTTACCCCCTCTATCAGAAACTAAAACGCTTATGCTAATGAGGCAAATGTTGTAAACAAGGATTCCTCTTTTAAAAATAGAACTGCATATCAGTGTTCTCCGCTTAGTTTCGCGTCTTCTCTAAACTCTAATAATTCACCGCTTGAGCTACTTGCTAGACTCATAAGTTGTCGTAAAACAAACTTCAATTGGAGTAAATGGCGATATTAGAAAATACTGACCTTATTTTTTTTATTCCTAGACTTCCGGAGACGGAACTGGAGGAGTCTGCCCACAAACTTTAAATACTTTTAATTTCAACGTTAAGCAAAACCCACCGAACATTTGAAAAGTTTTATCCAGTGCCAATTTGGTATGGCATGTCATTGTTCAAGAAATCTCCATGGCAACAATATTTTGTCAGATGTATTTTCCCAATTTTGAATCTTCTTGTTCCTGACGTCTTTGCAATGACTTTACTTTTTCAATTAATTTGTTGGTTTCCAGTACATCAAAGGGCGATTACCGTTAGCCAGGACTGGGTGGCCAAACCGGTGTATTTAGGGCCTCTTCATGTGAGCCCGGTAACCGAGCTGGCTCTGTGTCCGGGACGAGTTTTGTCGTCTGTTCATATGGGAAATTTCAGCCCGGTCAACCGGGATGAATTCAACTGAAACAAAACCAAAGTGGCGCGGCATAATGTCGTATTTTCGCGCCTATCGTGGCTTTGTCGACTCAATCAATCAATCAACTTTATTTCCAACACGGTCAATATAATAATAATAATAATAATAATAATAATAATAATAATAATAATAATAATAATAATAATAATAATAATAATAATAATAATAATAATAATAATAATAATAATAATAATAATAATAATATATCGTTTTAGAACTATGTATAAACTGAATTATCAAGCGGTATCTTTTACAACACAATTAAATATAATTAAGGTATACTAATGTAAAATCTACATAATAATTAATCTAAAAATCTAAAAGTTATAAAATCATTAGCTCTCTTGGTTCTTGCCTCCTGGTAAAATGAAGCGTCTGAAGAGGAAATACAAACGAGGCAAAATTATGCCTTTTTGGCCACCTAGTTGCGAAAGTGAAGCTATTTTGTAATAAAAAGTTTCCCCCCGGTAACCGGACTAAAATGTTCATATAATAAAATTTTCATCCCGGTTGCCTGGATCTCGGTAAGCGGGCTGACCCAACTTCTCATATGAACACATCGAAACTTTTACAAAGGAACTAGGATTGAGGCGAGATCTCGGTAACCGGGCTCATACGAACAGATAGCTTTCCCTAATTTTTATAAAATTTCATTGGAAGGGTGAACTCAGTTTCGGAAATAGATGACCTGACCGAACATTGCTTATGCATAACGGATTGGACCAGTCTGGCCGGCCAGTTCTGACTAGTGGCAAGCGCCCCCCAAGATAGCGGATCAAAAACAACGAATTTTCAGAAAGTTGGCAGCTAATGAATTAATTAACGATGGATTTGACTCAGACCGAAATATTACTAAAACTCCATCCTGTTTCGAAATAGGTTGTTATTGCAAAATTTGGCTCTATACAGCCAGCTGCGAAAACAGTATTTGCACCGGGCTAGTCCCCAACCGGCTAACAACTTTACTGAGAGTTTTAAGAGGTGTTTTAGGGTTTCGTGTACTAAGAATTATCCGTAAAACTGCCAGTTGCCATCTTGTTCGTTTTTTTCCCAAGATCGGAGAATTGCCATTAGCAATCTAGCAACTTTCCCCTAATATGCAAGTACACTCTCACTGCTTATTGTGGGCACTAATAACGTCTTTCCTATTGTCTTTTTAACGCTGTATTGAAATGCTGCGAGAATAATATCGAGTTTTGATTCTCGAAGCAAACCAGGAGTAATTAATTATGTTTACTAAGTCGGTTCTGACTACGTAGGACACATCAGTCAGACGTCAGGCCAAGGTAAACAAGCCCCTTTCTAGATAATTGTGAGGCCTTCTACTTTTTCAATTTATTTTCATTTTCATGATGAGATGTATTTTCTAGGTGGAATTAGGTACGTATATATATCCCTTCATTTCTCTTTTATTTTTTAATTCCAAATAAATTGCTTTTTTATATAGGGGCAAAAAATGCTTCCTAATTTTAGAACCTTGGAGTGCTTTTTATAATTTTGTGTCTCCAAGGTGTTATTGTATGAAATCAAATTTCTGTACAGTGCCAAGAATTGCACATAAAAAATCATGTCTTTTCACTACAATTATATTTTTACCTATGGTTATTTACTTATCTGTGCTACAGCGGTCATCAAAGTAGAATATCTTACCTCTCTCCGCATGCCCTACGCTGTTTCCGTTTGCCGGAAATGACCAGCGTAAAGGCCGTTTAACCGTGCCACTGTTCTTCGGAGTCCTTGACTTGTTCCTAACGTATAATATAATAGCGTGTGTTGAAGAAGTATTTCTAAGAGAAACTGCAAAGAAAAGTGCCAAGCTTATACCCGTGGATAAACAAACTATAACTTTTATGAGACCCACAGTGGCCTTTCGGTGGTAGCAATCCGTAATCCTCTCTCCGCCTACTGTTGAGTTGATGGCAATCCAACATAATTCCGCTAAACAGGTAGTAGCGACATAGCTCCAAGTTGCTTCCTGTTATGGAACTGACCAGAATATAATTAAAGAGCTGTTCTGATTAGCCACTGTGCCAGTTCTCTGAAATGTACCTCAATTATTAGAGTTCTCAGAAGCACTCGCCGAATGGACAGTTATTTGGAATCTAAAAGTGTTTTGTAGTTAAATTTTAAAGAGACGTATGATAATTTTCATCCCGCTAAAATTCGTAGCAAGAGGTAGGAAAAATGGCATATGTTTCCAAAATTCCCCAAATTCATATCCGTGCACAAACAAAACATGGCTCAGTATTTGACAATATTTAATTACTGATGCATACAATATGGCTAACACCACATTATCTTAGCTTATCTTGAAACCGAGAATGTTATCTTTTCCACAAATATTTTTTATAGAAAATATTCAGAGGCGTTCCTGTTTGCATCATTTTTCATTTTTATTTTTACAGTGTATAGATTCTGTTCCTGTCTTAATAAAACGTTTAGGCAGCTGAATATATAAATGGTTCAATTTAGCTCGGCAGAGAAAACAACTTATATTAAGTCGGTCAACCATAATTAATACGATTTATTGTAGGTTTTCATAACAATTTAGTTTCAAACCAGACGTAATGAATGAAAATTAAGGTATGAATTATTTTATCTTTTTTTTAATTTTGTTCGAAAAATTTGCTAATATTTTTACTCAAAAGATAACAAAGGCAGAAGTAAATCACGGCTGCGTTAGGGATGATAGTGGTCAACTTGCAAATCAATCTGACACGTCCTAGCCAGCGGTTTTCCGATGGTGCGGCAACAGACTGGCTAGATGCATTCAGTGTTTCCAATGTATAGATTCTTATTCTTTTGCTATTTAGAGCTTTGTGAAAATGTTATGGATGATACTGTCATTGAAGTTGCCAAATACGCCTGTCCTACGCAGCTACTCAAGAAAGATCACAGCAATTTTGCTGCGAATAACGATGAAAAATGACAAAATCCTGTCATTACCATGGATTGCAAAAAAAAAATGCTCGTGTTTCAGTGGTCAGCGGTTCCTCGGGCTTTTGTTTTGTCAACAAATGACCGAGACCGGCGCAATTCCACCTAGCAGTTTTGCAACTTTTGACTGCGGCGGAGAGGAGCATGGCCGCGAAAAACTAGCTCTGCTAAATTGGATGCAACAGGATAAATATTGAATTGAGCACAAAAATAAATAAATAAATAAAAACATCTTTATGAGGGAAGCAGCGTAAGTAATTTGCACTGTGACGTTTAGTGCCAAGGTAACAGGCCTCATCTATTAGGAACACAATCTCGAGGTGACTGTACACAGGCTACAGAAAGGGAGCTAGCTTGATTTCTGTCTGGAAAGGTAAATTTCAGGTTAAAATATTCACTAATTATCCACCTTTCTTCTCGGTGTCGAGTTTGGCGTTACAAAGGCGAAGAAGAGACTAAATGCGCTTTCTCTCAGTTTCTTCAAATCGTTTCGTGAACAGTTGCCTCCCGTGATGATTTGAAGTAAGAGAACTTGGCATCCCCTTGCTGACTAACGTTTATTAACTTTATCTTCCAATTTCACGTCATGAAATCTCAGAAAAAAATGATTTAGTCTGATACAAATATTGAGCTTTCAGTTCTTCTTCTTGTTGTTGATTTTTTTTACATATCCAGCTAATATAATAGTGAGAGTCGTGAAAAGAACTTCTTGGGAAACATTAGTCAGAAAATCTGGTTTTATAAATGGCACTTTTGCTTTACGTTTGCTCTGATATGAACTTTACTGAATGCAACAACTTAACGAACAGTCTTAGGAAACGAAGGGAACTCAGTGGCGGATCCAGGGGGAGGGTCGGGGGTCCGTCCCCCGCCTACCTTCGCTAGCCGATTTTTTACTACTTATTTAATTTGACTATCTATTTTTATAGGCTTCTTGCGAGAAAGAACGTTGAAACAAGGGAACCAACAAAGTGAAATTCTTGCATTGACAGGATCGGCTATTGTTATTCAACTTTGGACCCCCTATCTAAAATTACTGGATCCGCCCCCGCAACTTGAAAGGTCTTGAAAGGTTCGAGATTGGCAAGGAGGTTCAAGTAATTCATATTGTCAAAACCGAGGACATTTTATTTCATTCAACGAACTCCAAGTGGATAATTGTTTAATTTATCATGCAAAACAAGTACCTCCAAAAATCGGATCTTCGATCAGTTGCTAAAATAGCAACTGGATGACATCGAAAATTTATGTTTACAGTTAAAAAAAGTGCTTGTGTTCATCAGTGTCTGCATGTGTCCTTTAATTATTCTCATTCCGTAGGCCTCGGAGACTACTGTTGTAATATTTGTAGACTGATTCGATCGAAAGCAGAAGTCGTACATTTCCTTTAATTTGTTAGGATCTCAAATTTGGTGCGAGACTCCAACTGTAAACAGGAAGTTGCTAAGCATTTTTTTTTAATATTTTTGTGTAGCTGAAATCAATTGAAATTTTTGGCTTAAAGAATTCTCCACAAGATTAATCACCAACAAACATTACTTTGAACTGTAATGTATACATTTCCTGATTATATCGATCATATAGTTATTGTTGTTTTAGATTTTCGCTTGATCTTCAGTCTCGACCAGAACAGGATGTAGATTCGTGATACTTCCGCCTTATGATTTCAATAATTCGTGTGATTTTCAGCATGGTACGTGTCGCAAGTTAAGGACACTGAACAGCTGAATAAATCGTGCAAATTTCACTTTGCTCTGGCTATATTTAGGTGGTTGCAAACGGTTTCTTGCATTTTTTTAGTGTCTCAACTTTGACAGATCAATACTACAAAATTAATCTTTTTCAGTTGACGGAATAATTATGGTATCAAACAGATGCCCAATGACTGGTGAACAAATTATGATATTTTTTGACATTACAAGTTACCATAGATAACCTTGTTTATACACCCTTAATTTTAGCTTTAACTGCTAATACTCAAAAACGAGCTCGGTGACCTATATTTTTTATTATTGAATTTTGATTAGCAAGACAAGACGTAACTTTTCGCAAAGTTAACAAATTCTGTACATGCAGTTCAGAGCCACCTTATTTTTTCGTAAATTTTCGTAAAGTTAAGGTGGCTCTGAACTGCATGTAAAGAATTTTTTAAACTTTGCCAAAAGTTGCTTCTTATCTTACTAATCAAAATTCAATAATAAAAAATATTGGTCTCCGCGCTAGTTTTTGAGTTATTAACAGTTAAAGCTAAAATTGAGGTTATACTGTTGCCATGGTTACTTGTAATGTCAAGAAAATTATCACAATTTGCTCATCAGAAATTGGGAATCTGTTTGATATTATAATTGTTGCGTCAACTGAAAAATATTCGTAGTATTGACTCGTTAAAGTTGAGGTACTGAAAAATGCAAGAAACAGTTTGGAGCCACTTTTAGTTCTGTCGAGGTCGCAGATCATTTTAAGGCAGTTGTTTCTGGTTTGAGTCGACGGAAATATGAAATGTTGCCTATATAGTGTGTCCGACCGTACATGACCGTACTTACGGCTATCAAGAGGTATGCTTCGGTGCAGTGATTTAACAATGATTTAATCTTACTTAAGCTAAATAGTTACGGAACAGTGGGAAAGCGTTTTTCCTTTTATATTATTTTTTTGATATATCTGAATTTTATACGTCATGCGTGCTGAGCCCTGAGCCCGTTCCTCTGAAAAACCTCTAATATCTTTGATTTTAACAAGGAAGACCGATAAAAAGCGGTAAATGCTAAAGGTACAAAACTTATCCTAAGGTACAATATGCCCAAATGCAAACAGGAAATTGAACTTATGGGATGAGCTTGTCTTGCATCACCACAGCAATAGAACATTTCAAGATTATATCTATGATCATGATAGTAGATTCACTTTTTAAGACGTTTTCTGAAAAGCGTGCATTTGTTTCTCTGGGTCAGCCTTCTCACGTATGAACAAGATGTTACTAAATATTAAATAAATACACTTAAAAAGCTTTTAGCTTGTCGCAACCCACTGAACATTGTTGTCAAGGGGAGCAAGAATTGATAAATTGCAAATTTACTTCAAGTAGATTGCGAAAGGAAGACATCCGCAAATCGCTTTTTCATTACGGAGAACTGAGTCCTGTGTTTTCACACTGACTGATACCTTTTAAAATTCCATTCATAAAGCAAGTAAATAAATCTGAATAGGTACATTTTGGAAAGGCGACATGTTTTAGGAATAGAGCCGCAATGCCATAGAAAGTTTATATTTCTTCTTTTTATTCGCTGGTTTAGATAATAAAAATTCAAATACAAATCTTACAATTAAATATCATAATTATTATAGTACGGCGCTCGTACATAAAGAGAATTTGCAAATACTCTTGATAAGGTGTAGTTAATGGAAAAGATTTTGGTCATGTAACGCCACAAACGAAAAAAATAATTCAGAAAACTGTCATTATCCCTGTTTGATCGCAGGTGTTCATTCGATAATAAACGCATCTGCGTGGGGTGGGGTGGGAAGGGGAATTTTGTTCCTATAGTGCCATTAACTAACTAACCGATTCACTGGATATAATTGAAAAAATTCTTTTCCAACGAAATTAAAATTTTGTTTTTTGGCTGAAGTATGTCATAAGATTCTTTCTAATAGAGCTATGCCAAGACTTAATTTAAGTGTCGGATCTTACAAAATGCGTCGACAGGCGGATGCATGCAGCAGAGCAGAAATTTCAATTTCCATAATGTTTGGAGTAGAAGTTTTCATTGTAAATTATTTTCGTAAAGGTACAGCCCTTTAATGGTAAGTCTGCTCTGGGGAATGGAGGTGAGGGCAACTACTCTGGTATCTCATGTCGCGTACGCATCACCTTCACCCTGGCTAAAATATAGTTATTTAAAATTCATTTTTTTTTATAAAATTATCATTACAAGAAAATCTTAGTTTTCTTGTAGTTGGTTGCATTTAAATTATCATCATCCTATCTTTAGCCCCATCCCCTAATCAGTCAGTAATCTCAAAGTCATTAGTTTTAAAATCTTTTCTATCAAGATTGATACAACTCAAGGCAAAATTGAGAGGGACTGCACTTTCAAGATTTTCCAGGTTTCCAGCAGGTTGTACCTGGACGACGCATTCACGAATATAGAAATGTGATGACGGTAATCTACATTGAAAGAGACAGTATTTTTTTTTTTGTATTTTCCATCAGTTACAAAAAGAAAATAGATCTCTGAATATTGATGTGGTAACAGGACTGAATTTTACTAATTTGCTTTGAGAAAGAAATCCTGATTCAGATATGATAGTCTTAAAATTGATGTCATCTGCGTTACAAATATTCCCGCTGGACTTCCTCAATGTATATTAAAATTTCAGTGATGCGAATCTCAATACTAATAATCATGTTAATGACTAACAAGCAAATGAACTCATAACAATTTTTACACCAGACCGAAGACTTCAATTAAATGTCAAAAAAAATCAATTGGTGAACACTGTAAGAGCTCGTTAAACATTTGTTTCCCGAAGGTACGGCTTTTTTTTTCCAAAGATCAAAAACACGATTAAGCGTGACTTTGACTGATTTTGTCTACATTTTGAACAACCGGTATATTATATATATGTATATTAAAAGTTTAAAATTTACTTCCGACGATGCAATGATTATTCTTTGGTAAGAAGACCTTCGGCGGTTTTCTTTCTCAGTGTTCGCAACTCAGAAACAGTAATAGACGAAAGAAAATTGACATTTTAATCAAATTTGGAGCTTCTAAGCTATGGAACATGAGAAATTTACAAATTCTATTTTTTATTAGTCTGTGGAAGTGATACGTATTACCCATAAATTGCATCCGCTTATAGAACTTTAGTTTAGTCTACCAATATTTATTTTTGCATTATGATACCTATCACTTCATTTATAGGTTTCCCTGAATAATTTTAAACATCCTGTTATGTAAAAGATCTGGCATAAGATTTACTGAAGAAGTAATCAGTAATCTTCCTCTTGCAGGCGTCGCCCCACAAAGGCCAGCTCCACGTATTGCACACAACATGCTATTTGAAAATTGTTTCTACAAGGACCTAGAATCAAATATCTAATTAGGTTGAAGTCCTTTCTTGAAAGAAACGGGAAGAGGTCAAAATCTAGTAATTTTGAATTTAACAGGAGAAACAAGGCAAGGCTCGTGAGTATAAGATGGCATGTTTTCAGTTTTTTTTTAATTGAACTAAAATATGCTTTTATGTCCTCAAATATAATTATATAAAAACATGACTTTTTTATATTTCGTATTGATTTCTGGTATGTGTGTGTGGTTTTTATTATTTGTATTTTTTTTGTTTTGTTTTGATTTTTTTCGCAGTAAAATCTTTGTTTCGATAAAGAGTGAAATTTGCATTGTGTTTGCATACGTTCACGTCGAAAACCCACGGCGTGCTAAGAGCTCTTTTAAAGGGTGTTGCTGTTGTTGTTGATTGTAAAAAAAGTTTGTAAATTAAGGTTGGTTTTCATAATGATCCGTGGCGATCACTCGATCATAAGTGTGAAAACTGGAAAACCGAATCTTGAGATTGTCTTTCAAGAAAACAGTTTTCATTTGCATACTGCCAGCAAAATCAAGTAACACCATTAATCGCCAACGGCATAAAAAAAAAGACAACGGGTGGCCCGGGCAACGATTAATTCAACTGATGTATAAAGTTCCTTACAACAGTTTACCTGAACCCACACTAGCCCTTTGTTTGCTTTGACGAAGCGAAACGTCAAGCTCAATGTACGGACAGCAAACCGTCCATTTATTTTATTCAATGTTGATTGGTCGAGTTAAGGAAATAATCATGATCAAGCACGTTTGTACGTTTCCGGAAAAGTAAAGAGTTGTACTGTTTTTACTCATTGTGCGAGTTTTTTATCTCAAATTTTCAACAAATAATTTTTGTAATATGTTTGTAATTTTTTTGTGCGTTTTGCAGTTTTGAAATGAAAACAATGAACACAACGGAGAATGATGTCGAATCATTTGATGACGAGGAATTCGAAGAGGAACACGTCATGGAGGTCAGTGTCCACACAAAGATTATCGTCATCAGTGCTTACGCGATCATCCTCCTGATCTCATTCCTGGGTAATTTGCTAATCATTCACATTGTGCGAACACGTTCGAGTATTCGTCAAAACCCTTTTAACTGGCTTTTGGTCAATACAGCAGTTGCTGATCTCTTGAACGTGATAACAGCCTCTGCCTTCACGGTACCTGTCGTCTTCTGTGGAAACTGCTGGATATCAGGCATGACAGGGACAATACTTTGCAAGTTAATTCCATTTTTCTTGACCGTCGCCATTTGCGCTTCCATCTGGACCCTCACCATCATTGCAGCCGACCGATATTTGGCGATTGTCGGCGCGGTTCGTCAGAACAAGAGGCCACTGTCACCCAGGTCCGTGGCGCGGTATATTATGGTCGTTTGGCTGTTTTCCGGTTTGATTTTCTGTTGGGAACTGTACAAGTACGAAGCAGAAGACGAAGACGATGAGGGTGCTGTGTGCTATCCTCATTGGCACGAGCAGGAGGAGTTATCTGTTACCCTTTATCAAGTGGAAATGATTGTCAAAGTTGCCATCACCTATGCCTCCCCTCTTGTCATCATGACAGTCCTCTATTCGTTGATTGCCAAATTCCTATGGAATCATAAGCCACCGGGAAGTATTAACCAGATGGCGCATGTCAAGCGAGCAAGGAACGCCCGAGGAGTAATCAAGATGTTGATGACAGCTGTCGCTGTTTTTGCACTCTGTTGGCTTCCAGTTCACGTTTGCCACATAATGTCGGTATTTTATACCGATAGATACGACAGCATTCCTTTTGTTATCACGACACTGCTTTACTGGATTGCACACGCCAATGCTGCAATACATCCCTGGCTCTTTATTGCCTTCAGTGAAAATTTAAGGAGGGAAACAAAAGCGACACTTCAGAATAGCTGCAAAAAACACAGAGATGTTTTCGGCCAATTGCGATTGCGTACTTTTTCACTACCGACATTGGTTACTGCTCCTGACATGTCTTCCGGTAGAGCAAACACAATCAAAAGGGACTCTTACGTTGCTACGACTCCCCCTTGATTTTTTCTGGAATATCTAATTTGCTGCAGAGACAAATTACATCACAGTTTGTCCCAACAGACTTTAAAAATTGGGAATATAAAACCTAATCTCTTCTTAGATCTAGAGCTGAGACACTGTTCAGGTAGACGCTTAAACTGTCATAAAAGGAATCAAATTATAATATTTATTAGTTTATATTGCCAATATCAACATCATGCTAAGTGGACAGACCACGAGCACTATTGTAGAAGCTACTGTAAATATCTAATTGTCGTAACCGTCCCTTTTAGATCAAACTATAATCAAGTGTACAAGCCCCTTTAAAAGACACGAAGATTGTTTAGGATATCGTCCTTAGATAAAGGAATAGTAAGTAAGCAAGATGATACAATTTTAATTTTTGACCTCAGACATTGTAATGTTCTGCGTTGGGTTCCAACGACTTTCCAGCTTCCCGAATCGTCAGCTTAAATATCATCTCTGGATTCAGATCTGGATCAAGTGACGTCATAACTGACAGAAGGCCAAAGATTTAAAAACAACGACTAGAAAATACATCAAAATCGCAACTAGGTAAGACATTGCCTCTGACCGAGGACAGCAAATGTGACGGACAGGTTAAGTGATAATTATATCCCTGTTCGACAAATCATAGGCAGTGTTTTGTATCAAGGACGCCTTTTTATTGACATTATATTACTTGATTGTAAGGCTGATTAAGTTTTCCATAACTTAGTAACTGGTTTGGTCTTCTCACTGACACTTAACGAAAGGGTAATTATGTCCAGTTCACTAAAATTGCACGATAGTTTGCAAGATTAAACAAGATAATGATTTTATTATTTATCAATTGCCAACGGATCGCATTTTTACTGCAGGATAAACTGTGGCTTTGTAGTGCTTTGCAAGAGGTTGGATTAGTCTTAATGAGTCAACCTCCAGACACATGGCAAACTACACAAGTCGCCACACATCTATGAATTACAAATAATATTAGTCATGCCGTCACATATGGGAAAAGTGACGTTTTGTTGAATATTAATACTTGATATTTTCAATACTTTAAAAAGTTATTCGCGCAACTCATGCTTGAAAAAATTACCTCTTAAATAATCACTTTAATAGTGAAAACATTGCATTCCTCTCAGACGTAAGTCTATCAACATTGTGAAGTTTGCTTTTGCTGTAAATTGCTTTGTGTGGCAGGGAAGGGTTCAGGGGGAGGGGTTATGTCTGAAGGTACGCCTCACAAGAAAATCCTTTTATAAATAAATGAAACGGCCTTTATGGTAGAATGCTCTTATAAAGAAAATATATGTCTTGATTTGGCAAAACGTGGACTCCGGGATCCGGGCTTTGAAGGCCAACGGAGTCGATAGCATCAAAGTATCTTCAAGGCAGCTCAGACCATGAGCTAACAGCCCTAGGGAGCACCGGGTTAGCTGTTAAATTGCAAGTTGGCTGGGGGAAGGGTGCTTAAACTGAGCATTTTATCTTGTTGCACCAGAGACTTCGCTTTGTAATATGACCAAGACGGCTTTTCAGCTTAGTTCAACAGCCGTGGAGGCCTCGAATAGGTTAGCTGTGGCTGGGCATGGGCTGTCCAGCAGTGTTCCTGGGCTTCCCAGGGGGAAGGGGAGGGTAAGGCCTTGGAAGTTGA
Organism: Blastomussa wellsi; assembly: GCA_947652115.1. Classification (NCBI taxonomy): domain Eukaryota; kingdom Metazoa; phylum Cnidaria; class Anthozoa; order Scleractinia; family Plerogyridae; genus Blastomussa; species Blastomussa wellsi. Next base: position 22,000,056 of record OX393562.1, on the reverse strand, counting down.
TGGCCTTCAGCTGTTCACAGGCCAAGTTTTGCTAAATTGGGACAGATTAATAATAATATAAAGGGCTGAAAATAACAGTCGGAAATCGGACAATGGCTGGCCAAAATTTGTCTGATTAAATCACAAATGTGGTCAGACAGAATGTCTGGACACTTTTTATGCCTTCCAATGCAAACGCCAACGTTTTGCGTTAACAATTTTATCGAGGTGTTCTGTAATATGTCATCACTACTGTTTCTCCGACCAAAATGGTGACTTAGTTGGACACATGTCCTTTCATAGGGAAAACTATTTGTAGCCCTGTAGATATCATATGTACCTTGACTACAAGTAGTCGGTTAGCTTTGCAGCATCCTCGTCGTGTAATTTGAAATATTTCCGGGCATATATACATAGTTTTCATATAGAATAACGATATATACTTTGACGCTGTGATTACATAAACATAGTTTATATGTAGCTATAAATGCATAAAAATAAACGTGCATGTACAAAATTTTTTCGGGTTGCCCTAACAATTCTCCAGGGGGAGGGACTTCAACATAAAACAGACGGAGATGCGCGCAGGAAATTTTGAATTAAACAACAGGGTAGCCTGCGAACACAGACGGATTTCCGGCTTTTGTTTCACGCAGCCGGTAATATTTACCGGTGGCCTGAAACAAAAGCCGGAAATCCGTCTGTGTTCACAGGCTAACGACAGGGCGGAAAAACGCTGAAGCACCTTTTTCATAATTTTTTTACGCTGAACTTACCATTTTACATCAAACTTGAAAATTACATAGGTCAAAACGTAGTACAAAAATTTGCTCATCTTTACTTAACTTACTCATGTGTTATTTGCTGATCAAAATCTCACCTCTCCCAAAGTACAGGGCCTTATATCTCAAGGTTCGCATTCACCAAATTTTGGTCCCATTGGAAATTTTGTTGTTTATCCCTTAAATGGCTTGTATACAAAATACTGAGCTTATATATCCATTGGCGTCCTTATAATGGGAGATCGAATTTCGTTTCTCCGCCCTGTCGAATTAAACACCTAAACTGAAGGAGGCCATTCTAGTCGTGCATGCAGGGGCACCAAACGAGTCTGTTCCTCACTTTATCTGTTCCCCGGCGCAAATGTTTCTGGCTAGCAAAATAGTTCACTATACGTTTTATCATTGGAGTTGTCACTAAAAAATACTTATTTCGCGCTGGCTGATTGAAACTCGGAAGGATGACTGAAGAAACTACTCGTCGAAGGCTTAAATCTCGTTGAGAAGAGCGGATTTCAACGGATTTCAGTGCCATTTCTGCTGGCTGGAAAAAAATTATGGATCATATGCTGACAAAAGGGAACAGATAACTTTTCCCAGCAACAGTCAAGAACACCTATAAATGTTTTATGTCATTCATTTGGATAAAAGACTGCATTCTGCCACAGTTTGTTGGGTGTCCTTGTGCTAAATGGGAAATCCGAACATTTCACGAAAAGTTGTCACACTTCTGCCTTTGCATATCAAGTTACTTCTGAAGGCCTTTTATATCTATCATGTTGAAATCTTAACAACCAGCTGATCATATCTACATTGCAGAATCAGTAAGGAGACATTGTTGATTCGTGATTTTAATAAAGTTGTTGAAGTTGTTGTTGTTGTTGTTGTTGATTTTAAAACCTACTTTAAATAAAAATGTTGAAAGTTTTTGTCTACTAGCCTTTTATAAGTTTACTTTCCTGCAGACTTCAAGTTAAGTCTGTCATCACTGTATATTGTCATTTGTTACCCTTGTTATTGTATAATTAGGTTCCAGTCTTTGTCGTCACGTTTAAAGTTAACTGCCATCAGTCTATTCTCTACTTGCACAAATCCCATAATACACCTCTTTTACCCCCCAAAATTTTGCATATTTCTCCTGGGACTGACATGAAGATGTCCCAAGGGAAATCTAAAACAATGCCTATGCAAAATTTTGGGGGGTAGAAGCGGTGTATTATGGTATTGTGCAAGTAGAGAATGTAACAGTTCACTTCTGAAGATGTATGTTGTGGCACAAGACTTGAAAATCAAAGTTTTTTACAACATGCGTTGTTTTGTCATGTTTACTTCCGCAGTATGCAATTTGTTTTTACTAAAGTTAAAATGGCCGAAGAATAAGAGTGTTTACGATATACCACAAATATAATTTATATTTCTGTATTTCTTGGCGTGTAAAAAAGATTTTGACAGCTAAAAATAGTGACGTTTTGCCCGGAACACCCAAAGTGAGGCAAAATATCTGATATTTTCACCCCTAAGAGAGATGGCGAGCATCCTCGTCTTTTCATATGGCATTCCTCCCCCGGACCGACAATTCGTCGGAATCCATGATACTGGGTAGAGAGATGTACTGAAGAGAATACTGTTTTGACTAAGAACACAACACGCGTAAGGTCATGTAATGACCTCGCCGGGGTTCGAGACCGGACCTTTCAATCCTGAATCTCACGCACAAAGCACCAAGTCCTAGCCGGTCATTCACGTGGCGTCTGTGGCCATTCCTAACAAAAATTACCAAGTTTATCCCCTCCTTTCCGTGGCTCATGTCAGCAAGCCGGATTATCTGCATGCACAAAAATCACCTTTCCGAGAGCGACGTTACTCTGAAGAAGCCTAAAAATGCCAAAAAGTAACATTTAAGTAATTAGTAGTTAGTGATCAATATTAGCGCCTTTATGCGGAGTTGGTGTATTGAGAGGAAGTCAATTCACAGTTGCACCTGGCTCTCGTTCGAAGAAAATAAATTGATAGATTTTTCAACAGCACACCAGCTGCGATAGCCGAGTGTTTTAAGGCGTTGGACTCGAAATCCAATTGGAATTCCCGACGCAGGTTCAAATCCTGCTTGCAGCAGGTATAGCAATTTTGTTTGATTAAATTGTGTTTACTTTCCCTGTACATACATCGTGTACATTCTGAGTTCACAAGAAAAAGGAAAAGGAAACAATATTGTGAAGCTTGAATGCTTCGCGTCGAAGGGAGGCTACATTTGGTAAAAGTACTAGTATGTTCCAAAGCAGAGAAACTGATAAGCGCACTGAGTTTTCAGGAAACAAATGTAAAGTGTTAGGTTCATTTATACTGTGTTAATCAACCTTGTGTATTCTCCAGGATGCTCCAAGGAATCACTAGCTAGGCTCCATAATAGAGCACAACGCACTAACCACTACGCAACGCACTTACTACGCTATGACCGAGTCTAAGTATAAGAGAACCTCACGGACTACACTCACCTTAAACGTAGAGGCTTTCTCTGAGAGGGAGCTGCGAGGACCTGTTGGTAACACAGAAGAGGCTGATAACCGTTTACGGAGGTAGCGGAAAGCTTTTAGGGATTTCCACGCCTCTTTCTTGCGCTTGAAGTTCTTACGAATCTAAAGTGGAATAGTCACCATTTCATCAGTCGCATAGTACTAGCCACGTGATTTCAGTCCTAAGCGAAATGGTTATTTGCTTGTTACCGTTCATGCCGTTAACGTTAGTTCTGAAGATTTAGTAGTAAACTTCATGGCCGCATTACATAGTTATGAATTTCTTTTAGTAATTCTCGCCCATCTGCCTGCTTAACGCAATATTGAGACTGCTGAGGTATGTTGATCACTGATTACTTGGGAAGAAGTATGAAGCTTCAACATAGATCGATATTAGTAGCCAAAAATACACGACAAAATACCGTTCTAATAAAACAAATACAAACCTCAGAATTAAATAGACAGTGGAGGAGAAAGATGAAAAAACCCTGAAAAATCAAAATAGCCTTAAAATTAATTTGGTTATGTAATACAATGTCATATTTTTGACGAAAAATTTAATATAATTTGCAATTTAAAATTAAAAGCATTGTCCCCCAAACCATCAGCTTTCAAATTTCGACAAACAGGATCCAATATAACCCTCTGCTTCACTTTTCCGCTTTGGGTCTAGTAGACAGTTGCACGCAGGCTACATCCAATAAGGCGTTTAAAATGATGACTGAAACCATACTTCAAATAGTTTTCTCAAACTCATTAATAATTCATCACGTTAAAACAAAGGAAATCAGAACCGTAACCGTGGTTTGGAAATGTGATCCTAATTAGCATAGATTTTTACGATTTTATTTCATCGTTTTCTCTTTTCGGTGTTTGGAAATGTGATGAAACACTGTCTCTCGTGTTTGATATATCACTAGAAGCCGGGCAAAATTCTTTGTTACACATTTTTGTTCGTTATTTTGGGGGGCTGACCGTGCACAAAACCCTGCAAAATACAAAAGGAAACAGTGCGATTACGTAATTCATGCATAGCGTATGATGCAAAACAAAAGATGTGCACGGTCGTGTACAATCGTGGCCTGTCTGTAAGCTTTTTTGATGCTTCCCGGGTTTCATAGCTATTTTCCCCTATTGACTTTGCTGAAACAAGTCAAACATCTACGGAACTGATGAAACTGGTTTGTTCAAACGCATGTGCAAACAAAGTGTTGAGAATCGACAGGAGAGGGCATGACAACTATTCAAACAGGATGAAAATGTTCGAAAGGTATTTGTCTTTTATTGTAATAAGTCATTATAGATATGAATACTTGTCCAGTAAAAGTAGGAAATAATGATAATTGCACTAATATATTGTCCAAGTTTATTCAATTTTTGAAATATATTTGTTAAATTACAATATTAGGGACCTTAAGCAGCGACGGCGCCGACGGTAACGCCGACTTGTAGAACTGGTGGGCAAACTGTGAGCAAACTGTGCGGGAACTAAATTTGTAAGAACGGCGTTGAAATTAAGAAGGATAATGAGAAATTCACCGTCATGTGCTCACGTTCTCCACAAAACCTTGAATTTAGTCATTTCACGTTGTTGTTTTGAAGACGAAGGCGAATAAATGCAACAAAGTGTATGATGCACGTGCAGAGCCATTGTTTTTTCTCATTAAACCTATTGTTTTGTGGCGTTGTCGTTGCCGTCGTCGTCGTCTTTGCTTAAGGTCCCTATTTGACCAAATACGCGTGAAATTATTTCTAATTTTTGTTTTGAAAAGAATTATTTCATATATTTCACATCAAAAGATTTTTAATTAGCCATTTGATTGTCCACACTAATCATGAGTGCCTTATTCATGGAGATAATTCAAAGATTCAATTTGCATTTTGTAATTCTGCCAAGTGTGAACACTGGTGATGCAAGCAAAAACAGTAGAAAAACACACTTAGCTTGTGATTTGTACATGGCGATGCGCGCATTGTTAGTACACATTCGTTTCGTTCTTAGCCAGGCCTCGCCGGCATTAATAGAACAATGAATTTCTGCAAGAATTTATCCATTCCTGGCCCCAGCGTCGACTAACCCTCTCAACCCGCGCGGGGTCTAGGGCTCGAGAAGCAAGTGGCTCTGGAGACGCATGATTTTGATTGACTTGATTTTATCAAAGAAAGTTTAAATCGAGCCAATCAAATCAAGCGTTTTGCAAAGCGATTTTAAAACGTTTTTTTTTAAACGGGATCTCTCCAGGGGCGGATTTAGAGGGGGACCGACCCCCTCTTTCTATTATTTTCGATAAAAATAACGACCAACCGTCCTTAGAGCGGTATCAAACAATCAGGGATTTATTTTTTTCCTTTTTTAGGTGAGGTGTTTTGCAACAATTTGTTAGGCCCCTTGTATTTGAATTTTCTGGATCCGCCCTAATCTCTGAATGAGTTATGCAACGATAAGTCACATTTTCAGATTTGCAACTACGGGCGGGCCTCTGGAGATTAGGGCGAGAAGACGTCTGACACTTCACACTATCAACTACATTAACGCTCAAATAAATTCTCAAACTGACCATATGCACGATGGTGGACTAAAATTATCAAAGTTGAGGGTAATATCAAATCAAAACGAAGGATTGATAAGATTGAGAACCGAGATGAAGAAAGAACATCAACTTCAATATTTAGATCCAATTTCTTTCTTTCTGACTCTCCAACCGTAATGCTAAAAATATGTTATTAAGTAGGGTTTATTTATAGTTAATATTACAATGAAATTGTCGAGTACATTACCTGCATAGTGTTAAAAAGAGCGAATAAATACTGGAATACGACATTTTGAAAAGCAAACACCAGAAGGCCAAACAACCACGTAATTCCAAGAAGGGGGAAAAGAACCACTAGTGACTTGAGAGTCGATCTAAAATAGAAATGAAGGTTGTATGGTGTTGATATATATTGAACGACGTTTTCAATAGGAGAAACAGACAAGAAACAGAGAAGAACTACTTTTTGTCCTAGTTTCCATTGTGGTTTTTGTGTATGTAGACACATGCACTTAACAAATTCAGGACCGTAGCAAGTACGAGGTAAACCGAGGCAGACTCAGGCAAGGCTTGCCTGTGTCAGTTTTTGTAAAATAATGCGTGATCCCAATGTTGTGTTTAAATTTAGTCGCCATAAACACCTTAAATACCTACGAAGATACCGTATTTGTTCTATTCATCGCCCCGGCGTTTATTTTCAACTTGGCCCGTTGGACCCGGCGTTTATTGACTCCTGTAGTTTACTTGAGCTCATTGGTCATTAAAGCAATGGTTTTTCTTAATTATTTTTATAGACATCGACAGTTCTGTTATGTCTGCAGGTTATTCTACGTCCAATAAATGCTTCAGGGGCTTATTTGCGACTCCGCCCTGGAGACTAGGCGTTAATGCGAGGCCGGTCCGACGTTTAATTGAGAAAGTACGGTAATTACGGTAATTTACAAATAAACCTTGTTGTTATTGTTTAACCATGGAAATATTGCCTCAGTTATAACATTTTTCTGGCTACGGCCCTGAAGATTATCAGTTGAATAAGTTTGTGGACAAAGTTTTGACGTTAAAAATGCCATTGTCACTTTGGGCAGCTGGCTCAGTTTCCAATTATGGTTTGGTTTATTTAACGCAGCCTTTTTACGCTTGTTACGATTTGGCTGGCTTTTGAGACATGTGCACATCGGTTACATCGGCTACATGGGCGTAGCCAGGATTTTTTAAGGGGGATGGGGGGCGGGAGTCACAAAACATTGTACTCACCAGATTGTCATGTCGACATCCACACTGCATTTTACTTGTTTACTTGAAAAACAGACTCACAAAGGGGGAGGGGTGGGGTAACGGGCACTCCAGGACCACCCTTGCTACGCTAATGGGCTGCTCGTGGCAGTTTTAAGGTCAAAACTTCCCGCATGCCTAACTTTTCTGATCATCATCCCAGCCTCTAAGGTCCGGATTAGGCAAGCCGGGGACATATCCAGCTTATAATAAATACCTGACGACATCACCCGTGCACGTTCTTCCTGATGTGTGAAGACGACAAATCTCATTTAAAACCATCGCTAAGATCACAATGTTCGCCTGAAACAAAATATGGTACAAACTTGTGCATTCGTCAAATTAAAAGTGTCGTAAACACGGTAATAACATTCTAATTAATAGCGTCTCTGTTCGTATCGGATAGAATAAAAATTAACGTCAACACGAAAATAAACATGAAACGCCTTTTTGCAATAATTTGAAGAGAAACCAAAGAAACGTAGTGCAGACTTAATGAAAAGGTAGGAATATATCGTAGCGGCAAGAAACGAAAAGGCTAAATAGCTTTTTAACCCATCCTTTCGCAGTTTATAAGAAAATGTGTAACCAAGTCATCCATGGTTTACTGTGAATCAGACGTTTGTAGATGTCGAGTAGTTTTACCTTGGTAATCAACGGCTAGTTTTACTGTACTGTATGTTGTTCTTTTGGCTGTTTATTTTCTTGTTGTTTTTTTTTTTGTTTGTTTGTTTGCTTTTCATCCTTTACATCAATAAGAAAGTCTCCATTAACTTACCAAAATAGTTCCAGCAACAGGAATAATAAAAGCTAGCAGAACGTTTCGTTCTCGTGAAATCCAGCAACTGTAAAATTTAAAGAACACAACCTTGCATTACCAGAATAATGCAACTTAAAACGGCAAGTAAATTATTAAACACTTCCCTCTTTTACCTGGTTTCTGTTCCATAATCAGAGTATCTACTAGCTGCGGTTATGAAAACAATCAACGCTGGAACTCCTGCAAAAAATCAAAGCAAAATATATATTAACATATCTGCAATGCAATTCATAAATGACATCAGTAAATTTGTGTCTGCTTCTGAATTATACCATACCCCAAGCTAGAAAGATGTAATGATAAATCTTTGAAGAAAGGTTGAAGACCTTGACGACCATAGTGTAAAGATGAAGACCTTCGCACATCATCCAGCCAAATGACACCAAGTAGAAGTAATGAATCATGATTGCTGTGAACTTGCACTGGAACTGGGGTGAGGAGAATCGAAAGAAACACACCTTCATTAATGCATGCCAGTTATGCAATTTTATCGAGTAACATACCGTGAAATGTCCTACTGGTGACTTAGGGTATGTTTCTTTAAAAAAATCCGAGATTGGATTCTTAAATCCGAAAACGGATTTTGCGTTTCTTTATTAAACAAATTAATTCAAGATCACTCGGATCATCGTTCATCAAAGGAGCCGAAGAATCCACTCTGGGCAAGGATTCTTTGGTTCCTTTGATGCACCATGATCCGAGTGATCTTGGAGCCAGGGGCGCGAGTTTGTAGGGGGGTCTGGGGGTCCTCGCCCAGAAAATTTTGAAATCTAGAGGCTCGGAAATGGCATTTTCAACGTCCTCTATGAGATATTTCTTAAAAAAAGACAACCTGGATAAGTGTAAAATGACAGGTACTTTTTGTGCTACAGCAATATTTTGGAAGTTTTGTAAGCTTGATACATACTTTTTAGCCTTCCACGATTATATTCCGGCTTTAGTGCACTAACCTGGGTTTTTACACAGGGTCCCCGTGTGTGGAAAGGATGCGCGTAAGGAAGTACATAACGACGAACAGTTTCCGACACGTTTTGAACAAGGTTGTAGCTTTGTAAATTCTCGTCACTAAATGAAGCAAGTAAGATTCAAGCGCTTGTTTCATCTGGTTAGTGCCCCAGGTATTTTACGTCTTTTCTCAAATAATTACTGAGCATGAATTGAATTAACGTTAACGGAAGTATTTTGTTTGCCAATAACCTCATCTCGGGGGATAATCTGTGGTGACTCTGACTTTTTCCGTTTACGTTTTCCTTTTTCTTTAGTATTTACAAACTTTTCTCGTGTTCTCCCAAACATCCCAAGTGGGTTATTACCCCTATAAACCAATAGAAAGTGTGCTCTATTGCTTAAATACCAAAACATCTTGCAAACCTTGTTCTGAGTCTGCTCTATTCCAACCAAAAACACTGTCTGGGAAATAGCGATCGAGATCAACAGGTTTCCATGTATAATGTGACGGTCAGTATTCAGCTGTCTGTTAGGAAAACAAAAGCATTACATTAGTATTTCTCATGTTTTCTGAGTAAGCCTAGTTGCGCGTTTTCAACTTGGTAAATTATTCCTCTGTTTTCGTGTTAACAGTTGAACGATCTGACAGGATTTTAAACCGCCAGGCTCGTTTGTCGGCGTCGATTGTCTTTTATGCAATAAATCTAGCGGCACGACCTACGATATTAGGATGCATGTTCGATAGCTTTGATGATTTGACTGCCCCGCCCACCTAGGGCAGAAGGGGCAATGTCTTGATTATGGTGTTATATTTCGTGCAAACACTTTCTAAACTTAAAGGAACAAAGAATACACTTCATTAAATTAAAGTGAAACTTACGTGAAAACAGCAAACGACGTAATGGCGCCAACTGCTCCAAATAAGGACAATACGCAGCCAATGTACGTAATGATACTCAACGCAAACTTGTTGGTTTTCGACAGCTGAAAAAGGGAATAAACTTAGGGGAACAATAAAAAACTTTGTTACAATAACTTATGTGATAATTAAAGATGGCGCAAAC
>OX393562.1:21827650-21985150 GCA_947652115.1 Blastomussa wellsi | reverse complement strand
TTCAAAAGCATTGAATGCAGCAGAGCTGTTCCTTTGTGAACTGAGAGTATCAAGGACATTCCCAGCAGCATTTGTGGTAGTCTATAAAAGTCCATAGATTCAAGCTTTGTTGGGATATTACACAGACTGAACAATCATTCTCTAAAGATTTGGATTTTTATTATCTAAACCAAAGAAAAAGAACATTCCTTAAGAAAGTTCACATTATCATAGTCTCAAAGCTTTGAATTAATCAGATCGAGATTTCTATCCCGTTAACGTTATAGCTGATGAGGTTGAAGTATAGTTGTTGCAGGTTAAATCAGGTTAAATCTGTTTCCAACATACGCCATTCTGCTTCAGCATAAACATAACAATTCATACCTTTTAATGAGTTCAAGGTATTTTATGTTATTGAAAAAGTGTTATCTTCAGGTTGAAGCTGATTAATCTAGGCTAAGAACAGATTTAACCTGAAAACAAATTTAACCTACAATATAGTCACGTTTATGTTTAAGAGCCAATTTAGACGCAAACGTCAAATTGTCTTTTAACTGAGCCACTTACCCGTAAAATATCCCGCATTGTCATTATAGATGTATTACTGTACATCCTCTCTTTGAACTTTTCACTCTCTTTTTTGAGGCATTTAATCTGTAAGCGACAAACACTGTTCAACAAACACAGTCTGTTTTCCAGTAAGCAAACGATAATTCTCCGCATCCTCAGCTTTTTGCGTTACAAATTGACTACTACTACTGTAATAAACACTGAAACAAAGATTGAAGCAAATATCAGAAATAAACGTTGTGGTTCAATTTTATCCTTGATTCAAATTTTATTTCCCTTTGTGTTGTTCTTTTTTAGCCAGCGCCCATGTATTACAACTCGGCACGCCCAACTATAAGACCGAATTTTTTTAACTCACCTTTTCGTCAACAGCCACTGCCTGGCATAGTTCCCAATTTAAGGGATTTGCAGTTGGGCTTGAGGTTCTTGAAACTGCTGAAAAGCACAACCAATATAATTATTTTATGCTTAATTTAACATAGGGGGTAATTATTCTGTCTATCCATTGCCTTCCATCAATCCAAAACTGCCTGTCTGCCTGTCACCCTGTCTATCTCTCAGTCTTTTTGTCTGTCTGTCGATTGGTCTGCCTGTCTGTCTGTCTGCCTTTCTGAGCGTCTGTCTGCCCATTTGCCCGTCTGCCAGTCTGCCCGTCTACCGGCCTGTCTGCCTGTCTTCCTTTCTGTTTATCTGCCTGCCTGCCTTCCTGTCTGTCTGTCTGTCTGTCTGTCTGTCTGTCTGTCTGCCTTTCTGCCTGTCCGTCTGTCAGTATGCCTGTCAGTCTGCCTGACTGCCTGCCTGCCTGTCCGTCTGTTTGTCCGTCTGCCTATTTGCCTGTCTGCCCGCCTTTCTTAATTACGAACTGTCGTACAAAGAAAGACTGGTGAAACTTAAACTTCTATCTGTATCTCAGTGGCAGTAATAAAAGGACCTCTGCAGTCTATACAAGGTACTAAACAACGCCTATGACGTTGATATGTCCTTTCATTTTAATATGTCTGTCGGGAACGGGTATCCGACAAATAAGTCACAGGTTTTAAGATTCTCAGTTGTTTTACTGCTGTTCTCCTGGTTACAGATTTTTCCGATTCTCTATCTCTCACTTGAAAACACAACCCCAAACACGATCTTATTTCAGTATTTTTACAATCAAAGGTCCAACGTTCAAAGAGATTGTCTTTCACTCGTCACGCTATGTCACGCTTCTCGACATGTCAAACTTGTAACACTCGAACCTTATCTGGCTTAATTCTGCAACCTCATTATGCAAGGACGCTTTCTTTCGATTTGGAACGATCTGGAACGCCCTACCCGAAACTTTTCGATCCTCAAAATCCTTCGTTTCTTTTCGTTCCTTACTCATTTTTTAGTTGATAATCGCAACACATGGCGTAGAATCTAGTCTCTGTAATAAGCACATTTCTCTTCCTCTCAAGTCTTAAGTTCATTGCTGTTTTTTGATAAGCTTTTTATGGTTTATTTTGGGTGGTTTTCTTCATTTTGCCTTTTAGTTTAGTTCATCGATTATTTAGTTTCCATAGTGTTTCATATTATTTATCTTCACCATTTTTTTAGGGCGGGCTACCTTGACCACCTCACTGCAAAAGCTTTAAATCCGAGCTTTTTTCGGTTATTATGCAGTGAAAGCTGAATAAATAAATAAATAAATAAATAAATAAATAAATAAATAAATAAATAAATGAATAAATAAATGCTTTTAGGTTCGGTTTATGTTCACCGACGTTTAGGCATTGCTGTCTTCTTCAGGGTAGCTGTCTGTCTGCCTGTCTGTCTGTCTGTAGGCCTGTCAGCCAGCCTGACTACCTACCTACCGCCTGTTTCTCCGCCTGATTGCCTGGCTTCCTTCCTATCTATCTCGCTGACTAGTTGACTGGCTGGCTGGCTATGTATTTTTTTCTAGACTCTTAATGGTAGACTGACATACCTGTTGTGATTATAGGTGATCTTGGGCTTTGTGAGATCGTAGGTACCAATACTTTTCTTTCAGAGGAAGCTGGTAATACTGCTGACGATTTCGCTTTTACAGGGAAACAGAAAAACCACATTAAATTCATTTGGATATAAAATATCTTAGCTTGACGTTTTAAAAATATAAATAGATTTCAATCATATGGTGTCAGCCATCTTGCTGACAAATCAAAAGTCTCTATGAGGCTGCAAATGACGCAGTAGGTGAATGAAAATATGGCTGATGTTAAGTAAAATCAGCAATTGGTTTTACTTGATAAAATATTTGGATAAGATCCGAACGCGTGACAACTGAAACGAACCTGCTTTTTATAAACATATTACAACGGTAGACAACATTAATTACTTTAAAGCCAATGCAATGAGCCTAATTGGGTTGAGGTGGCTGTAAGAAGCTCTTGCCTACTGAGTGTAAGCAAAACCATCACAACTCGATACAAAATGTTTTTGTTTTTAGGCTTTGTTTTTGAAGACAAAGATTAGAGCACGTTCGCACCTCGTGCTCATGACATAGCTGATTGAGATAATATTATTAAGATATCAATATTTCACTGAGCTTTCATCTACCGACCTCATCATCACAAGTTTATTGACTTTATTCACAGAATGTTACAATTTTATGTTCTGGTCAGTGAAACTGCAAACTAAAGTTTATGACCCAACGACCAATTAATTGTGTGAGTGAATAGGCCATTTTACAGTTTTTTGCTTAGTACCAAGCGTGAGCTGAAGGTGACCTTGTTTTGATACAAACCCTCTTGCTTTTGCTATGTAAATAATCCTTATGTTCTTATGCTCATAGACCAATTTCGATATTTTAAAATTCAGCCTAAAACAATAGACCTCAGCACGAGGCTCCGGGGTATAAATTATAGAGTTTGTGGGATTTATTCCCCGGAGCCTCGCAGTGATTCTATTGTTTTAGGCTGGATAATAAAATATCGAAATTGGTCTATTAACTAACTAGTTTCTGATCATTACCATGTCAAGGTCACCCCTACAGAGACCTGGTTACATTTCACAGAACCCTAAAATAGTCTATTGGTAGTCATATTGGGGATGCTTTTACCTGACAACGAAGGCGTTGGAACATCATGGGTGAGCAGTGTTGTATAATGACTGTAACCAACACTGGCTGGTGAGGAGCGTAATCTACAACTCGGACTCAGGCTCCCACTCCACGAAGTCGTCGAAGTTGGACTCAGTAAGCTGGGACAAAAGGATGCAGCTTGGTCGAGAAAACAACATGAAACTGTAAGTTCAGTTTGTTAACAATTGAGTAATACAGTACTATTCCTCAGCATCCACTGGCAGTGCCCGGGCATATTAAAAGAACTACATGAACTAAAACGTCCCCTTTTACCCAAAATAATGTTGTTACGACAAAATATCCCGTGATAACGTCTTTATAGAAACGCAACATGTTCATAAGTGTTTACAGGTTCTGGAAGGTTAAAAATCAGCGCTTTTGTTCGCAACAAGGAGAACGCTTAGTAGGTAAGATGTCTGTCTTTAATTATGTTATTTGCACCAGAAAATAATTAGAAATCATTGTGTTTTTTTTTTCTTTTTTATTTCGTACTAGTGTCGTCGCCAAGTCTGTCTCGTCATCATTATGTGATTTCCAATATATGCTTGAGGAGTAACAATGGGTATTACAATAGGTATCAATGCTTAACTTATAAGAAAATGACAAAATAAATTGAGTATACCTGCACTTATTGTGTTGACACATCCCATCTTAGCATGGTAAAATGGATGGTCGGACGGGCACGTGTAATGATAGGGCTCCTTCCCAACTTGATAACAGCTATAAAACTTTCTGCAGTCATATTGGTCTGGGAAGAGCGTATCTCGAGATTTGCACAAGAATCCCTCTGTAAAAGTTAGATTAAAGACTGAAAATTATTATATGCATGCTGAAAAGCCCTCAAATTAAACCACAAACTATCAGGCGCAGTTGAAAGTGAGAGCAAGCAGTCTAATTGTTTCTGAGGCAAATTCTTAAACTGTTAGATCTGTTAAACAAAGAATGTTGTTAATTGGAGAAATTCCTCAACTGGTTGTATGCCATGAAACAAGAATAAGCAGGTACGTCAGTGGTTCGAAGGCCTTCCATCCAGAACAGGCACATTGAAATCCTTTTTTTTTTTCGACAAACCAGAGCATTAAAGATTATTAGACGGAAAACTCAAGAAGTGTAATTATCTCACTCTATTTGACACTCCAATTGTTTTACTTCTAAAACTAGTTTTATCTTAGAAGTAAAATAGCTAATAAATAAACATCAAGTTTGAAGAAAGGCATCGGAAACCACAATCTCTTAATAAAAAATAACTTGCTTCAAAGCAAGCGTTTTCTTCGAATAAGAAAAATGACAGTGTATGAAAATTTTGTTATTCCTGGTTTTTGGACTCTCTTGTTATAATTTCCGGTGTTCCTTCTTGTCTGGTTTAAAGTTGGAACAACCGAACGAAAATTAAGCCATAGGAGAACCAAGCAAGTTGTCTAGCACCTGGGAATTCAAATATAAATCGAAAGTTGCGAGAATTTTCTTTTTAATTAGCTCTTGTTGGGCCTTGACAAAATCCGCTGACTACAAAATATCCAACTGAACTGGCAGCTGTCTAGTTTGTAGGGACATTTTCACGCTATTATAGCATAACTTTAAAAAGCTAAAAACTGCCTAAACATCAATGGAAACCCAATTATAATGGTCTAGTTTTGTTGCCAAAGACTCTAGTATTACACAATAAAACTATTAACTCTTGAATGTATGCAGTCACAGATGACGAGGATGGAAATGGATTGAAACTTGAAAAATTTGGCCAAATGTTTCAAACTGTACGATGAAAAATCATCATTCTTCTTGATAATTCTGCTGGGGCATTTTGTGCAAGATAACAGGGACAGGAAAATGATTTTGGCAGAACTGACTCAAAAACAACAAAACCACCACAACAGTGCCCCTTTAAAACCGCAATCCCGGATATTACCTAAAGTAAAGAGGCATTTTTTTGTGTCATTCGTGACGTCACACACCATTATCGAATGCCACACTGTTCAATTTGTCAAAGACTGAATGAGGCAGCGTTTCGACGACTGGGTACAACAGGAACTTTCATTCTTTAACTTGTCTGATGCTAACAAATGAACTCTTTTTGAAGAATTCAAGGACGGAAATTGGAGGAAATATCATTCTAATCGTACACTTTTATGAGTGACATAGTATGTAAGCAAATTTAATTGCTCGAGAACCTGCCCTTTAGAGTATTTACAAAGTGATACATTAATTCATTAAAGCAAGGAATCGTTAATGGGTAATTGTCTGTTTGAAAAGCGTAATTCCTTCACTTTATTGAAATTATCGTGGCGACCATCGCAGTTTATGTCCAAAATGCCTCACTTAGCTGACCACCGACAAAGAAAGGAACTTAAAGAAGTCTACTGATCAAAGAAACAAATTAAATTCTCCTGCCCTTTATGTCGACCTTTCTTGTAATCCAGACTGGCTTTAGCCTTCATGAGAAGTGAACAGTAAACGTTAATTCACTTTACGGTATGGATTTAATAAATTGGGCAGTCGGCTTACCTACAGTGCTTATCCCATCTCGATGCAGTATGCATGCCTAGTAAGAGAAAGATGACAACATATGTGAATCAGTTCGAACCTGAACATTTAATGGCGGAATTCAGAAATTAATGTATAGGCTCATTACCTTACCTTGATCAGTAATAGAACTAAAGCAGTTCTTACGCGTTTCGACATTGTTTGGCAAACTTCAAAGTAAGCCATACGGTGTTGAGTAAAGAGAAAATGAGTCCCAACAATATTCTTCCAAAGGTATCTGAAAAATTGATAATGCTGGCAGAAGTCCTCGGAAACTCGAGAAAGGCCGCCTTCTGTCTGTCCGTAACGTCTCCAATTAAACCACAAGTAAGCGAAACGTCGAGTCGGCTTACCAAACGTGTACAAAAGCGCTAGCCATTTACATTAAGGCGGAAAACGCTTTGGCGGATAAGCAGACATTTGTTTCTTTGGCTGACAATTTAAGAGAGCTTTGTATGGTTTGGAGGGATATTTGAGCTTAAGCTCGTAAACCTTTTGTAAATCTTGATGGTGTCACTTGACTGCATGATTAAATCAATATGACAGTCTCAAAATGAAAAACATCACTCTTTCAACACATGTACATTCCTGAGAAAGTGCTTCGATAGAGAAGTGGCTCAAAGAGCTCAAATAATGGCCCGATTATAATACTGAGCTGAGTAAGGAGTGATTAAAAACAAACAAAACTAATAGAGGTTATGGTTTTCTCATAGGATAACATTACAGAATGCATTGTGGCTAGTTACAACAATGGACATATTTTGTCGGAAAACATATAAAAACATGCAGTTATGATTCTAATAACTGTAACGTATGTTTCAGTACCGACCGTTCCCCCTTTCAGTGTTGGAAAACGATAAAATACACTCGTGAGTCAGATGAATGTTTTCTGTCAACATTGTATAGGGGTAGGGACGGGCAAAATGAGTGCAAATTGTTTTTTTTTCCTCCAATACTTGTGAACAGGATGGGTACGATTGAAGAAGATTGAGAAGGATTGTAATTGTCAAACTCGAAAAACAAGGCTAGACTTATTTTCTGAGAAGTGTTATCCGTACGGCCAGTATGTGACACCACTGTATGCCATGTAGTCGGTTGCTTTTTTCGGATATAACAAAGAAGTTCACTGTGCGTCATCAGGTAGCAACTTTGTTTAGCAGTACGTTCTTAAAGTGAGAGACGATCATCCCAGTTAAGTACTGCGATGATCATCTCTCACTTTCATCTACATCCGCAGTTCACGTATGAATTATTTCATATGCTTTACATCACTTCAGTTCTCACGGGAAAATATGAACTCAATAAATTGACCTCGCTTCCAATGTGTGGCGCCACAGCTCAGTTGGTAGCGCATCGCACGAGTATCGCGGAGGTCACGCGGGTTCGAATCCCGTCAAAACGTTTTCAAGCTTCTTTTTTCCAATTACTTAAATTGGAAATTTACTACGATGATCATCTCGCACTTTCATCTACATCCGCAGTTCGCATATGAATTATTTTATATACGTTACGTTTGTAAGTTTTGGTGTTAGCTCCTTTTCTCCATGTGCAAAAGCACTCTCTTTGTGCGTTGGTGGGAAGTGGCAAACTGCGTTCGACTGGGTGGACTGAAATTGAAGACGGTGTTAACAGTTGCGACGAGGCTTGAGAAATATGCTCGGCTGTTTTATAGTTTTTCAAAAAGGAAACTTGCATACTAGCTGGTATGTAATCAGATCATGATGCTGCAACACGTGGAACAAGTACACTCGTTGTTCGCGACAAAATCTTATGATATCCTACCTGGTGTAGACGTTAGTAGCCTCGCGCTTGGCATAAAATTTCAGGGAGGGGAGAATATGAAATAGGGACGGGGAAAGGAAGAGGGTTAGTTTCCGTAGCCGGATTTCTCTGTTGTTTCAAAAATCCATTAAATGGTTATACGGTTCAGTAGAGTGAAATAATTGTAGCTAAATCGGACATTGCAGTGACAAATACGAACTTGTTATTCAACCTCATTAAGGTAGGAGTAAAGCACTGTTGAAGCTGAAGGGCATTTTCCCGCCACTGGGTTTACTCGAACTAAATTGATCCCGTTCTCTTTTCAAGAAATCCGAAAACTATAGGCGGGTTGTTTTGTAAATTTTTGGCTGATTTTTCGTATGTTTGGGGGTCATCGATGCAGTGGCTGTTCGTAAAATAGCACGGTTCTTTAATCTGCAGTGAAATTTCAATGTTCGCATTCTTGATTGGACAAACTATGTCCCTTCATTTTTGAAATTGTTAATTACTGTTGGTGTTTCTGAATGGCCGCCAGTCAAAACTTTTAATCAGTAAGATTTCTATTCACTGATAATTTTCCTTATTATTACTGACAATTAGACTACGAGGTAGCCTGCAGTCTTCCTCAGGATTCTGGTTTTGCGGCTTGTTTCGATCAGAGCGCGCTACCAAAATAAACCGCCAGTTACGCAGGCTGAGCCCGAGTTTTCTATGAGCGATTATAGTTCACCACTAAATTTTCTCCAATTCTCATTGGTCTAAATTAAACACGTGGCGTGATAGTGTTCATCCTATCCACGGAGGGCACTATCAGGTCACAGTGACAGTTGACGGGGCGCAGCGATAGAAATCTCAATAGAAATCTCGAGCTAATAATCCGGCTGTCTAAATCTTCTTCACGGACATTTCGAAAGCGTGAAGAAGCGGCCGCCATTTTGTGGACAACCGCACTGTTACGCTACTCACTATCTATCACAGAATAGATAGTTGGTAGCGTAGCCAATCAGAGAACGGCATTCGTGATGGAACGCTTTATATTAACGGCGATAACAGCGGAGCTCCGGCAGCCCGAAGGGCCGCCAGGCGGAGCCCCATACTCATATGGGAAAGAAAAGGAAACCCATGAGTTGATTTTCTCATGGTTATCATGGCTAGCGGTATTGCTCGTGGGCGCGTACGCACAGTGACGGTGACAGCGGCGGCGGCGACGACGGAATCGCGCAACATGGCGGCCATAAATAGCCATGCCTTGTCAACACCTTGTCAACCTTATCAGCTTACATCTTTGTTATAGGGCTTCCATGTTATGGTCAATTGACAGCTGTCAAATCGAGGTATCCGCTGACCAGTATCACAGGCTCAGGTTAGAACTCATCGAGGTAACGTGTTTTTTTAAGTTGACCGCTGACAAGGCTTTGGTTTTCTTCATTGATCGCGGGCTCAGGTCCGAGTTTTTCTTCTCGCAGCATTTTTTAACTTTTTATGGTCATTCTTAGCGGATATTCTGCAATTGGAGTTGACGTTTTTAATTATTATTTGTTTCAGAGAAATTATTGAGAACCAGCAAATATGCGGAGCTCCGCTTTTAGGCTTGGCTAAATCTATATATTATAATAAGCCCAATTATGGACACCGGTGTTTTGATTTAAGGACACACGCACTGACGACATTTCAGTCATTATATAAAACAGATAGATTCCACGTTGCCGTGCGTCTGTTCAGTAATAGATCACAGAAGACGTCAAAACGATGGTAAGAACAAAAACGTGGCACACGAGTCAAACTTTTCTGTTCTTACCACATTTTGATGTCATCAACGATCTGTTACCGAACAGACGAACGGCAGCATGAAATCTATATACTTTTAAATAGAAAACAGGTTCAAGGGATTTCCCATAGAACACAACCGAGTTTCTACTAAAAGGATTTATTGAATCAGTGGTCATCCGAGAAGATGGATACCAAAGCAACTCTCTATTAGTTCATTTACTGCGGTTTTCAGAAACATGCGAAACATGTCGACGGTTACGTTTTTCGCTGTCGTCAATCATCAAGCAGACCTCTCAGAAAACAGACGTACACTTCAACAGGGTCAAAAGTTGAAGTCTGTCAGTTGTGATTGGTAGACTTCGATCTATTTTGTTTGTTTCTGATTTTCAAGGTTCATTAAACTTTCACCATAATTATGATTGACGGCAGCGAAAAACGCAATCGTTGGTTGGGTTTTCGACTTCAGAGTTCGCATGATATTGAAAACCGCAGTAATTCCGACAACGGGTGCTCTTGTGTGGTTCATGTTCCGGAGATTAGATTTTCAGTTCAACTTCTGAAAATTTCAGGCATACTCCCGCAGCTCCAGGCCCCAAAACATTTCATAGCATCATTCCTTTGGTTCAATATTTATTTGCTGTATGTATTTCAGGTAGTTCAATAATTCTAGTCACTGGCCTGTCATATTTTTTGACAATTGTCTTAATGATTTTGCCACCGTCGTGTAAATAGGCTTCTGTAATTTGCGTGCATAAATGCAGTTCTATGCGGTCTCCTACGGAGGTCACGATCGACACCGTGTCCATTTGTCATTTTGGTTAGTGAAATCTTGTTAGTGGGTATAAAATGCTGTTCGTTTGCAGTGCGAGCAATATAACTTATCCCGGCACTGTTTGCCTTTGTAATGAGTTTAGCTTTTTTTTATAGATTATGTCGTGGGAAAGCAATAATTAATGGAAAATCTGAAATTTCCGGATGTAGTTCTCTGTGTTCTTTGAGTGCGTTACTGACCTGAGGTGTAAAATTAATTTAATACAAATTCATTTATGCATGAATCTTTTGTTTCACAATCTATTTACTCTGGCCGTTGTTATTGAGCTCATAATTTACACACCAACTGGTGAGAGCAATATCTTCCCAGGCACGGAGCTTGATCTGACTATCAGTTAACGAAACAGGTACGTACGACATGTAAGCAGCTAGTCTTTTGAGTCCAGCTGTGACATTTTGAAATACCTTGTCAACCTTGCAGTTACTCGTTCGATTTCCTATCACAGAAACTAGCAATGCACTCCATTTCAGCCTTTGTTTCCCATTACTATTTGTTCACAATTCCCTGGAAGGTTATAAAAGGCTGTGGGATACGTTTGATAGCTGTGGAAACGCCTGTTGTGTTTAAATGGATCCGCGTAGCATGGACAAGCCCGTAAAGCTTGCGTTGTAGCTGATGAGATGTAAAAAAGGCCCGACTGCATTATGGGGAGGTCGACATAGAACACTAACTTAGCCGATACCGTGGGTTTTAAAAGCAGATGGCACTCTAAAACAGGACTAGATTCATTTAATTTGAAGGTCTTTTGAACGTATTTCTTCAAAGTTTTCAAAGAATACTGCTGCGTACCATGCTTGATGACCAAGAGAGACCGGGTTAAATTCAACAGTTGCTTTGTGTATGGAATAAACGAGTCCAATAGCGACTAATTGTCTCAATATTTGGCCACAGGGCGATATAAACTCAATACTTTGCACATAATTGTGCAGCGTAATTGGTTCAAACCCAACTGTTTGAGGAAAGTAGGTCCAGGTACATTAATTGCTGCATAAATATTGATTTTCGAATTCATGAACGCACACTGGAGCCTCGATTTAGCGAAGTGCCAAGGGACTAGGAAAATTGCATGGTTAAATCGAGGTTTCGTTATATCGGAAACCTCGAATAGATGTGCCGATTAGACACGTTCCAGGGCTTGGTCATTCAATTTTCTAGGAAATTACAAAATATAAATTTTTCCTACATTGAAGTTTTCATTTTCCAAAACAACAAAACGTTCAAACTTGACTAATTGCTCAAAAATAGAAACGAAATATACAGAATGATTGCATTCAAAAAATGTTGTTTTGCGTTGTTATTGTTTGTTCGTTGAAGTTTGGTGGTGGTAGTGCAAATTTTGGTGTTATTGTTGTTGTTCTTATTGTTGTTTAGCCACTCGCAGGATTGGCACTCGGTTTTGGGAGGTTTTAAATAACTCTATTTTGCTTCCCAAAAGGAGTTTAATAGCACTTGTTAGTACTAGGTACTTACTGTTGAAATTCTGCCGATACTCTGGAGTTCACTAGTGTGAATGTTTACAGGCCAGTTTTGACCAGCACGAAGCGATACAAGAACCTCGACTCGGTGGGACTTTTCTTTCAATTTCAAGAGAATAAATTACGAAAAAATAATCATAGCCACTGAGAATTACCTTAGATCAAATGGTCGGTAGAGTATTGGTGGTTTTCACTGTCACGCAATTAAAAGCTAAATTCGAAACAATATAATTTGGTTTTATCAACTGGGTTGATAATGTCAATTGGCCACCGTAAAGAGATCCAAGAGCTGACGTTTCGAGCGTTAGCCCTTCGTCGGAGCGAATGGCGAAGGATTCTTCCCACCGACGCAGCACCACAGTTTCTTTAGAAACTTACCCCCTCTATAAATTCGAAATAATTCAACTACAGAAGCTAAGAATTTCACATAGTGTAGATGATAAATAAATAAACAATTTCTCCAATTCTCAGGCCTGTGCGGTGTGCCGTTCGCGAGTTATTTGCCAAAACATTCCATGCAAATTTACAAAACTCAGTATGGAGACGCCATAGTTGTGTCCTTTTGAGGGACACAAGTATGGCCTTCTGGAACTCGCCTGTACTATAATAGCGACTGCTTTTGGCTCATGAACTATTATACTTCCACATAAACACCATTTATTATATTTTAAATGTCCAAACTGCTGAAAATGGAAAGCATAGGCTTTTCCTAAACAAAACAGTTTTGTCACGGCACTCAGCTTGATGTCAAATACGGCGGAAAACTTAAATATTCAAAATGCTCTGTTGTCAAAACGAAGGGCACTATCGAGCTGAAAATTTGCGAAAAGACATATTTTTAGTTCACCTTACACCTAGTGGCAACGAAAATTCAACAGGCCTAGCGAATTTCGATTTCAGAATTTTATTACGCCACAAGAAAACCAAGAATTAATAAGGTGTGACAACCATGAGCCAGTGAAATCTCCCTCGTGTTTCTTTTTCTATTGCTACTTAACGGTCTCTTTTTTCTTGGAGTTTAATTCCATGAGACTGGGGATAAGGAAGTATTGAAATAAGAAATTTACCCAGTGACTGATTACGTCACGACCGATATCAAATAGTTAGCTGCAACGGGGTCATCCAATATGACTAAAATGAATCAATGACATCTGCTTATTTTGTTAATTACTAGTGCTATTTTTTCAAGTGGATTTAGTGTACCATTTTTAGACTGGCTAAAAGGAAGTCGGTTGCATATCATCCGGAAAGTGAGCTGCAACCGGGTCATCGAACGTCACGGAAACATCGGCGAAACCGATACTGATCGAATTGCCCAGTCTTTTGCCAAATCGGCTTCCTGTCATAAGCTGTATCAGATTAAGGAAGTACAGGGGCTCAGTCGAGTTCTATAACAACAAGCGTTTTCTTACGTTTCGAGTCAAACGGTTAGGCTATTCTTTTGCGACGCATTCGTCCGCTGAGAGCCCAGGTAAGAGTAGCAAATTAATCATATACTACATTCAACAGTACTGTACTGAGCAGAAGCCGTCGTTTGTGACATGAAAATGCTTACAAATATTGCTGTTTTTGTAAGATTACGATCGACCGTCTTCATCATCGATCAGCTGCTCCGTAACTTCATCGTGTGATTGTTACAGTATTGCAAACTTCCAGCGGATTAGCTTGCTTTTATCAAACTCCCGGGCCGAGTCCTTCGGTTTTATTCTGAGCGATCACAACAGTCACTGTAAGCTGGCTATGAACTTTTAGTTTTCGCTGATTCCTTCTGCTTACTCAGGCACAAATTGGTGACCATCTTCGTCAATTCACGCTGTGTGTCGGTATTCATTACGCCTTCTCTAGCATAAGACATGGCCTTGATGTAAACAATATCTCTTTTTTGTTATTTTTCGCTGATTCATTCTGCACCAGCTGAAACTCTCTAGTATGGCCTTCATGTAAATAAGATCTTTTGTCCCCGTAGCAGCAGGGGTTTCTGCTCTTTTGTTCCGAATTATTAATTTACAATCGTCTTCACTGCACAGAACATCAGAACACTCTTGCCAAAAAGCTCCAAAAGCTCCGGTATCCAACGTCCTTGGAAACATTACTGTAGACCACGCGAGCTGAAGGTATTCAAACAATTCGAGTTAGCGCTATTTTAAAACTTGCCATACAGATATTTAAATATCAGCGGCTTTTCTTTACCTTTTTTCACGTTAGCTGTAAGTTGATATTTTGATCATATTATATTGCAGCGAATATTTTTAGCGCTTTTCAACTTGCCATTTTGTTGAATTTATTTTTATCGAAAGGGATTACCTTCCCTCGAGAAGATAGGGGAAAAGAATTTAACATGTGGTAGAAAAAGATTGACCAAAACCGGTCATATTCAACGGTTGAATTGGCGAAATGTGAATAGCACTATTGATATCATAAATATAGCTTTTAGAGTATCTACTTAAAAATCTACTTAAAGCCATATTCGAGTATACCGCAAAATACTAAACTACTTTTTTATTATAATATATTTGTCTTGGACAACCATTATAACTAACAAATTTCCCATTTGACTTCGGTATTTGACTAAACAGAAAGGTTAGAATTAACCCGCGGTGACTGTATCATTTTCGTGACGCCGTTTCGAATTCGCAAAACGTGCCGATTTTAACTTCGCGGGAAAACATTTTCCCGCCTTGTGACGACTGAGCGTTCGCGCGTCGAATTTCGGCGGATGTAGCTATGCACCGGCACTACTTGTGAAGCAAACGCCGAAAGGAAAAGAGGATAAAAGGCATTGGGTACTTCATATATCATAACAACAGGCCTTATTTTCGACGCCATCTTGACGGGTAGGCAAAGCGGTCAGAAATTACAATGTTTGTATGGGAATCTGATGAATCGTAACATTAAAATACTAGGCAGAAGATTGTACTCGCCAGGTTTGAAGGGTGTAGCTGTGATAGAACACCCGCAATGAAGTTTTTAATTTTCCATATATTTTCCTGTAATGTTTTTCCTGCGAACTGCGTCGACCCAGCCAAATTACAGACAAATGTATGGAAAATTAAAAACTTAACTGAGCGTCTTCTATCCCACCTTCATCCTTCAAACTTGGTGAATACAATCTTCTGCCAAGTATTTTTAACGTTACGACTCATAAATTGCGAAAGCTTCAATTTAAAAAAAAATTATTTCCCATCAGATTCCCATAAAACACTGTAATTTCTGACGGCTTTGCCTGCCTGTCAAGATGGCGTCGAAAACCGTGATCAAGGCCTATCCGTGAAGTTAATTGCTCACGTTTATACATGTGTCTTATTAATTATTGGCTACCCGTTCTGAACGCCGTTTGCATCACCTGCCCTGGAGAAGCAGTGCATTTATCTTTCTGGACCGGATAGGATTGGATAGGATATGTTACTGAATTATTCGACTTTGTCAAAAACTCAAATTTATGGTGTAACCGGATCAAGACTAAGAGTTCCAGTGCTTTTGGTTATTATAAAATAATTTATGCAAAAAGTTTCGTTCTCTTTCTTAAAGAGAAATGTATGCTTCTTCACTGAAGAGTGGGTGGCATTAAAATTATTAAAATCAGCATAGAAATTAATCGATACGGCATTCGTATGTTGTTTACAATTCTCTAACTCCGCCATGCCGAATAACTAGCATTTTCCGTTCTAACTTGTAAATTAAACTAAAGATGTTTTTATTTGAATATAGGATTTAATGGCAAAAATATATAATTTTTGAAGGCGTCAAAAATAGAACCTTCTTGCGTGGCAACGGCTGGGTATAAAAAATAAGCAGGGCTCTTTCGTTCACGTTTTCGTGAGATGATGTGTTTTTAAGCGAATTAAAAAACATATTTTTCTGAGCTGACGAACAGATGTTATAAAACCAGAAAGCTTCCAGTCAAAATGTATGTTTATAAAAAGACCGTCAGTAAAACCTTAGCACAGACATTTCCCTTACAAAAAAAGAAGTTGTTTTTGTTTTCATAGTCGCTACAACATAGGTAAACTCGTATCCGTGCAGCTGAAGTACTGAATATTCAAATTGTACTGGACGAGAAACAAGCCGCCAGAATAACTGATCTGTTTGTCAAATTGAATTGCAACTACGATTTGCTCAAAGCCCGGTAAGTTCTCGTTTGTTCTATATTCAATACGGGCAAACTAATAGTTGATTCAGCGGTCTTTCCCAAGTTTGTTCGTTATTTTCACTTTCTGTTTGTAAACGAGATGCACCTCACAAGTTCTTTCGAAACAGTCAACTTGCAATCAGTGTTGCGAGACATGTTGAAAAACATCGTACAGGGAATGGTCTGAGTTTGAAGAGAAGTTTTTCCATTGAACAGTGCAAGACACTGTTATTAACATGTTAATTTGCTAAAACACAAACACAGTTTAGAAATTAGTAGCCTGGGAAGGTTTAGACTCTTGCTCTCGTTTTTAAACTACCAAATCTCGTGCGCTCTTGGTTAATTTTGTGTTAGTGTCGACAAATTTCCTTTTCTTAATTTCACGCGCAGTTTGGTGCGCAGTTGATATCAAGCGTCCCTTAATCTAGACCTCTGCTCGTTCGAATTCGCACTGATGATGATAGCTGATAAAAGAGGAAGAAAAGGGTCGTCCAAGTCTCAATCTTGAGGTCTCGGATGTACAGACAGGTGACAGGAAATGGTTAAAGCTTTTCTGACTTTCCGCTGATGATTACCATCGGTAATAGGTACAGAAAACTGCCGAGTAACTCTCACTCGTCAACTCAGTCCCGTTTTATTTTGATCAGTACTAACTGTGAATACGTAACAGATTTTAGGCAAAATTTTTCTAAACGAAATTGAGTGCTAAAACAGAGGCACAAACCGTTTTAACACAATTCGTACATTGCATTGTTCCATTTGCTAGAAACTTTCTGCAAATCTAGCCTTTTTTCAAATATTTCGTTAACAAAGTCTGCTTCCAGCTACTGCAAGCCCATCACACCCAGTAGTGTCGATTTCCTCTGTTGCCGTTTCCGTAACATATGAGATTTTCCGGAATAGGGATGTTATCCCTATATGTCCAACCCCCAACCTGGAGGGCCAGTTGGTTTGAGATTGGAGTTTTCCTTCTCCTAGATGGACTGCCTTCCAAGGCTAACGAGTTCCATCTACCCGTGGTTTGGAATCAAAGTTTTCCTTCTCCTAGACAGACTGCCTACCATGGCTGACGAGCTCCATCTACCCGGATTTGGAGTCAGAGTTGTCCCTCTCCTAGGCTATGCTGGTCCACGGCACCCTATTCCGTATTATTCGGGTGCAACCCCCCTAAGGGAGGGCTCCCCTATCCGCCACCCAGGGGACGCGCCCCTACGCCATATAGCCCCAGCGCGAGTATAAAAGTATAACGTAAACCGCGTGATTTGTACCAGCTGATCAAGTTATTTCAAAATCAAACCTTGCATCCTCGAGTAACAGTTTTTTTTTGTGTTAAGATGCAGTAATACGGGAGACATTTTATTTCGACTTGCCTCGCAACATTGCTGTATTGTAAGTTGAAACTCGTTGTGCGGGTATTACCACGCGCGTCACAAACTTGTCGCGCAACAAACTTCAGTGTTGCAAGTTGCGCAATCCCGCGTATATGAATGGTCAGTCGTCTGTAAACAAATATGGCTGCCACTCATATTGTTTGTCGAAAGCGAGCGCTGTCCGTTCTGTGTATGGGGCTGTTGTTGCAGGGAGAGAAATACAGGCCTCGAAAACGAAACCGGCAAATTTACAGGCGAGACTGGCTTTCCCGGAGAGAGGAGAGAGGCGTTTTTCACCAGTTGGTGAAAGAGCCTGAAGTAGGAGACGCCGTAGCCCACAAGGAAAGACCAATTCGCATTTCTGGTCGGAAAAGTATCCCCCTGATCCAAGGGCAAGATGTTCTCGCAGTGATGTGAATCTGCCGTTAGGAAGTAGTTTGGATACAGATTGAATAACCCTAACCCTAACCCTAACCCTAACCCCATCACATTAAAACTTTCACTAACCGGCAATAACAGATCTATCAATTCTACATTAATTTTAGCCTTTCGCTTATGTCTAACAAATACTCCGCGTGTTTGTTCTGCGGCGCTTTGTGCACAAGCAAGCTTTTTAACACACGACCCACAATTCATTGATTCGCTCCGACGAAGGGCTAACGCTCGAAATGTCAGCTCTTGAATCTCTTTACGGTGGCCAATTGACATTATCAACCCAGTTGATAAAACCAAATTATATTATATATTAAAAGCCCGACTGATGAACTCAAATGTATCGATCAAGGTTTTGTA
Organism: Blastomussa wellsi; assembly: GCA_947652115.1. Lineage (NCBI taxonomy): Eukaryota > Metazoa > Cnidaria > Anthozoa > Scleractinia > Plerogyridae > Blastomussa > Blastomussa wellsi. The sequence continues at coordinate 21,966,873 of OX393562.1, read as the reverse complement.
TTTAACAATTCATCTACGAACTGCAAAGGAGATTAAAATTGTTCTCAAGCTTTAAAACAAACTAAACTGCTGATTAAAAGACTTAATACATAAATGAAGAGTCCGTGCACTATATTATTAATACTTGTCTAAACAGCTGCCTCGTGAATGGATCTGCACGCAAGTGTTCTGTTTACATGTCGGCTCCGATCGGTAGAAGGGGTTTCGGCGAGTGGTAATACGAGCAACAAAGCTAAAATTTGTTGCAGAAAGTAGAACTTAAGTCTACTTCGCGCAATATGCCTCCGCAGCTTGCAATACTGAATTTTTACGGGACAAGTTGGTGATGCGAGTGGCAATACGCGCAACATTACGAATTTCAACTTCCAATGGAACAATGTTGCGAGACTAGTTGTAAAATATTTTGCCCGTATTACCGCACCTTTACGTTACAAGTTATCTCTTTCCTTACCAAAAATGTTTTTGTATCATTTTTTTTTTTTACAATTCTCTGCAGTAAGGCTGTGCAATGCAATACTAAGGAATCTTTGTGCATTTTTTCAAATTTACATTTTCTTCCATACTTCTCGATTTTGCATTATAATACAGTGGCAAGGAATTTTTAGAATACAATTAATGTAGAAAAAGCTATTTGCCAATTAGTTAAACCTTTATACTGTATTTACATTTAGAGCATCAATCATGGCACCAGAAACAACCAATACAACTACCCCTGAACCTGAATCAATCCCAGAGAGTTCAGCTGAACCACACACTTTGTTCCCTGAGATTATGACCAATCAGGAAGCGTTCTTGATGTATGGCGTCTTCATTTTTGCTCTGGCTGTGTTCTGTATCGTGCTGCTGGTTCTGTACATCGTGCTGAAAAAGAAGTTAGTTTTGTTTATATATATGTATACTATATACATTACAGATAGTTTTCGTCTCTACTATGTAATTACGTGTAACTTCTGGCCGTTGGGTCGGTTGGAGTCTGTTTCGCGAAGCCCTAGTTTCGTTCATAACATGCAACGATCCATTGCTTTAGTAAGTTATTCATTTAAACAATTTTCCAAAGGCAGGTGAGAAGCAAAAGAACATTTCGTCCCCTACAAGGCGTGTCACTCTCAGGAAGCTCTCAATTGTAAAACCAAATAACGTTAACGGCCACCCCGCAAAGAAACCCCTAAGGAAAAAATATAAGTGAACAATTGCGGTTGAAAAGAAAGAGAGTCAGAAGATTAGTAAAACTGAAACAACAACACTTAATTATAAATTCCGCGTATTACAGTTGAAAAAACACACATGCCATACATGCACACACACAGACACACAGTAAAACAAGTCAAGATTACATCAACAGCAACATCCAGTTGTTAATTTTGCGACATTTGCAACAGGTGGCATCTGGTCGGGGTCAAGCACTTCTTGTAATCTCGCGAAAAGAAAGAATTTAACTTCATTTTGAAAGAATTTAAGTTGGATTCATACTTCAAAGCATTAAATAAATTTGATATTCTTACAAAAACAGAATTCCTGAAATTAGATGTCCTAACATTAGCACCAGATGAACCACGGCGCGAAAGCCAAGTGCAAGATGAAACATACCTATATCTATGCTTTAATTTACACTCCGTAATTTACATTTGAAAAAGAAAAGTAATTTAAGATATTCAAGCCAGCTGTCCTTGTTTTAAAGATCTTTGTTTAGGCATATGAAACATGAAACTCCTTTTGGACTTTCTAAACTTCCATCACGAGCTAAGGAGTCTGTGGAGCCCATACTTGGGAAGTATGACACAGGTGGAATAGCACTTGGGAGATATACGCTGTCCCGTTTTATAAATCCAAGCATTCGATTGGCTTTAGCTGCCACGTACTTGATACGGTCCAGACTAGGTTAAGTTCTTAGTAATAACAATACCCAAATCTCTGGCTGTGGTAACTATTTTTAAACTGATGCCATCAAGCGACCAAACACGTGTTGAACTACACCGTAACGTTTCCGTGAAGTATGGTATGTCGCTTGGTTGCTAGGTGGGTAGGAAGGTAGGTGAGTACAGCCCCCCCCCCTCCACCCGGCATTAAGGTAGGTGGGGAGCTAGGTAGGTAGATACCGGTAGGTTAGTAGTTATTTAGGCAAGTGAGTGAATATTATAAGATGACAGGAAAAAGATTTTGAATTTTACAGCGAGTTTCTCATTCAGTTCATTGTTGATTCCATTTTAGAGTGAACAGGTTGATTAACTCATCCGGATCAGTTAACATGAAAGCTTATAACGGTAAGTAAAATTGCCTTATGCTCTATTTAGACATTTGTGCTATCTTTGATTGTTTTGTAATTTTTCCGTTTACTTTTGCGGTTTTGAACAATTAAATTTTATATCTTCACTTTTTTGTTAGAATGGGATTTTTTATCCCAGAGTTGTACATTTCTACTGGCATTTGTACATGCATAAGTTACACGAAAAATTCCAGTTTTAACTTTCGATAATTATATTAGTCTCACTACACTCCATAATCTCTTCAATTATCAGCTTTCAGAAACGTTTTCATTTGAAACGTTCACTGTACATAATTTGTAATATCAAATTAAAAAACGGATGTATATAGTATTGATGTCAAGGAGCAATTGATGTATGTTTCGTCATGTATGTTTCAAGGACAAAGTGTTTTCGAGGCCCGACAATCATTCAGCGATAAGTTGTTATTCTGCAATAGAAATTGTTCTATATTTACTGAATATGGAAAGAAGGTGATCGCTACATTCAAATTAAGAGAAAAAAAATGATAGTTCCAGGAGCATGTTACGGAGAAAAATGATGATTTGTCTCTCTCGCAAGTCAAGCCATTTTGAAAGGCCGCCATTTTGTTTATGTGCGCGCACTAATTACCTTTGGTCATGATAGTTGATTGTAGTTTTTTCTCCCCAAACTATCACCAACTATCATGCGCGTGTTCAAACGGGAAAAAATATCATTGACTATCATGAAGATAGTCGATTATTGTGCATGATAGCGGGAGTTCTTGTTCAGACGCACATCATAGTTGAAAATATCATCAACTATCATGACCGTCGAATCACCTTAAGTTTGTAACACGTGTCTTCAACATTTATTTGCAGGCGTGTAGTGAAGTGTCCTGATGGTGGCCATTTGTTTTATAGCACCTGATCATGGACGATGTAGATAATGCATTATCAGTAACCATTCTACCTGGGCTGCCTTTTACTGCTGTTTCATAACAACTCCTGGTACACAACCTTTCATATCAAAATATGTTTTATTTGCACGATAATTAGAACGGCTTAGGGATTGGCGCGCCATTTTCTCAACCAACTTGCAGAAGTAAAATCAAAACAATCGTGGCACACGAGCACGTTTTCCCGCGCTTTTTGTGCATTTACTTCTTGTTTTTTGGCTCCCTGGGTTTCTGTGTCGTTTGTGATTGGCAAGAACGATTAGTTTCTTTTTGGATTTACGACCCTCATCTGAAAAGTGCTCTTAAAGTGTATATGACATGAAAAATATTTTCTTCTTATTTGAAAGGCCTTTCAAAATTCAGAAGAATGGCGTTCCTCTTTTTGAAATATCTTTTTTCGTTTTAGAGATATTGACATTTTTCTATTATGCAAATTAGATCAGTGATGATGTCAGCTGGTTTGAACTAAAATATGGTAATACTGAATAAGCAATATCTCTAAAACTGTTGATGCAGTGTTCTTGAAACTTGGCACCACAAATGTGCATCACAAAAGAAACAAAATGATACCATCAGTGCTGTTACTATGACAACAGGTTTGCAGCTAGTACTGTCATAATAAAAACTGAAATTCCTAGTTTTTGCTTAAACCAAGAATCATCTACCGCAGCCAATCCAATGATGGTAATTGAGACAATATGGGAGCTATGTCTGTTCCAAGTAGGACCCTTTGTATCACTTTAGACGTTGCAAATGGAGATATTTGGTTTTTTGACAGAGAGAGACTGGAGGTGAAAGAGTTGCTATGGTAACAATTCTAAGGGTGCCATTTTCTTTCTTTCGGGATGCACATTTGTGGTGCCAAGTTTCAAGAACACTGCATCAATAGTTTTAGAGATATTGCTTATTCAGTATTACCATATTTTAGTTCAAACCAGCTGACATGATCACTGATCTAATTTGCATACTAGAAAAATGTCAGTATCTCTAAAACGAAAAATGATATTTAAAAAAGAAACACGCCATTCTTCTGAATTTTGAAAGGCCTTTCAAATAAGAAGAAAACATTTTTCATATACACTTTAAAGTCACTTTTCAGATGAGGGTCGTAAATCCAAAAAGAAACCAATCGTTCTTGCCAATCACAAACGACACAGAAACCCAGGGAGCCAAAAAACAAGAAGTAAATACAAGTAATTCAAGGTTTAATATGAAAGGTTGTAATCCCGGAGTCGTTTAAGAAGCTGAGGACTGACTATATATGCTGTAAATATCTGCTGTTATAAAACTTGCTTTTGGCGTTAAATGAGTTATGGTACTTTTAAGTTTACTCCGAGGGAAAGAGAGGAGACTGGACACTAACAGAGACTGTCCTCATATACGTATGGATTTACATTATACTTGTTGTTAACGCAGTCGGCTGTCAGCTACTTTGTTCCTGGGATTGAATCTCATCTCTTAATGGATTATCATCCAATAGCTCTTTAAACAACTGTAAACTATTACGAATTTTGTATTCTTTTTGTTACGTCGAATGTAATTCTAATTTCCTTTACGTTATTTTTAAAGGCCTACTGCTGAATAAAAAACCAACATTTATACGCATGTACAGGATGTTTGTTGTGGTTCATTTCATAGAACACCACCATGTCAGAACACCAACAGTACATGTCAAAACTGCACCAGGCCCGGATCAAGACCGGTTTCCGCTGTTTTACGGAGATAGGTTAGGCCTTGTAAATAAGTAAATATATATTCTTATAGAGTTAAAGAATGGCTCCAGGTTGAAATACCAATAATGCGAAAATACCTGGTCAAAGTCTCTACGTGAGTGACTCAAAACACCCGAAAATGGCAACGAAAATGGTTTAAGCATGCCACCAGAACCCAGGGGGAGAACTCGCATTATACGTGACGCGGTAGGGTAGAGACACTCGTAAGCTTGTAATTCTACTGGCAGCAATTGCTGTTGTTTTAGGGGATAGGGGCATTTTTCCTGTTGTTTGTTCTATTGTCCTCTCAATGCATCGCAAGCCATTCATGTGAGACCTTACGAGAGCTGCTACCTCGCCCACATGACGGGGTGGTCCGAAGGAGCATCATATTGCAACCCCTAAAATACCCCAAATAAATACCATCAGAATTTCCTACCCAAAAAATGCAAGACCAAAACACCTCAATACGGATTTATCAAATCAAACAGACTCCTCTAATTTGCTCTGAGATGTGACCCAAAAAAATACGCACACGTGACAGATATCTTGACCCAAAAACATACCGAGCGTGTACATTTTCAACCCCAAAAAGATACATCAGACCCCCCCCCCCCCCCCATGCAACCCCGTCATGTATACATGTATACGTCATGTATACGGCATCAGATGTCTTGGAGGGTGCTCGTGTTATCGGAAAACGGAGTCCTGGATCCGCGCCTGTGCACCAAACACAGAATTGAGGTTTGTTCAGTTCCTTAAGCAGGTATAATCATAAAACGCCACGTACAGTTGATCTGCCCATCTGACTGCAACTGATTTCCATTGCAGTTGCTTAAGTTAAACTTAAAGTCTCACAGAGTCACTTTTGGAAAGAAACGAGTGGTATCCTGGGCCGAGAGTGAGCTCCCGAGCATGCATTTATGAGACCGTTCGTTGGGAGGAATGCAGAAAGTGAGACCCCTGGGGGCTCTGCCGGCTTTTACCCCTGAATGGATATTGTAAGGGACGATAGTCGTCGCGGGTAAATAACCTTTCAGCATGAACCTCCATTAGGACTCAATGGGGGGGGGGGGCATTGGGGTTTACAGTATTGCGGTATTGAGCTATTTTTCAAGCGGTATTTCGGCAATTATAGTCTTAACCAGCGGTATTGCGGTATCATCTAGCCCTGAGAAGATCGTTCGCGGTATCACGGTACCGTTCCTGCGGGTTTACCTCGGTGTAAAAACCTGTGACTTTTTTCTTTGTTTTCGATCTATTTTGTTTCGAGGTTCTTTGTTGTCTTGTTCGTTCTTTGTTTTACGTCACTCGTGAGTTTCACAGGCTTTTACACCGAGGATGAGCCGTTCCTATGCGCTCTTCTTCTGCTTCTTATGCCTTTTGTTGAGTCTCTTGTTTTGTATACAGCATCTCACAACGACGAGAAGGATAAACGAATGCAGTTTTCTTTTTCTTTGTTTCGTGGAAAATAGCAAACAATTTGTGAATTGCTTCTCCTCGAACTACTAAAATAACCAAAATTCCTTGACATGTGGAGCATGCAAGCTAAGGTAAGTAAACACGCTAGCTGGATGTAACTTCATGTAAGCGTGGCCGATTATTGCGGTATCGGTGTTAAGTTGGCCGATTTTCGACACGGTATTTCGGTATTTGCAAATTTTTCCTACGGTATGGCGGTATTGGGTACCCCTCAATGTTCCCCTCCGTCATAATTAAATAATGCAATACAAGACACTCATTGGCTAAAAGGGAGTGACGTGCTCATGTCGTCATATTTTTGTGCAATTCAGAGCACACCGTGGCCTCCAATCAAGTGCTCTGTTTCCCCCACACACACAACTCATTCTGAACGTCGACCATAAGGGATTGTCATCAGCTATAAAGTTGTGACCGACGAACAAAGTAAGTATAAAATATAACATTTGCAAGCCTAAAATACAATAACAGAAATTAAGAAACATTTAAAAAGCCTAAAAATTAAATAAATACAATAAAAACAGTAAAACGCAATACAGAATTACATTTAAAGCCTAAAATATAGTAAAATTTGAAGTCATGATAGAAAGAAACGTCTTGCTCGGCGGCAGAACGTTTGAATGTTATCACGTCTGAATGTTATCACGGTCATTTTTTGTCTTGTGGAATTAATAATTGTGAATGTTCGAAAATCTAGTAAAATATAATGAAAAATAACTAGGAACTAATGAGTGAATACAGAGAGAAACGAGTTTAGCCTTATGGTAGGAGCATCTGTTACCGTGAGAACAGTCTGTCAGTTCAGCAGCTCTATTGCCTCAGAAGACTGAGCGTGTGTAACCTGTGATTATCTGGGCTGATCTATTCTGTAGTAGCTGTAGTCTATCCGTGTCTTGTTGCAGTAAAATTTTTAGGCTGGCGCTAAAATCTTTAGGATGACGCTGTTTATTAGCTATTTAAAACTATCTTTATGAAATAGAAAGGCCTCAGGCTTATAACAAGAAAAACAAGAGATATACCACACATGAAGAATACAGCTACTTGTGTATCTCCAGCGCCTTCCCATTTCAAGCTGAGGCGACGACACACTCACGAATATTTAGCGTTACTGATATAAATCGTTCGTTCTCCTCCTCTGCTGAAAGCTTTACATCTATTTCTTTTACTGTTGAATAATTATAAAAGGCAATATCCACAGACCCTCTACTATTCCTAGAGCTAATTTGATACAGAATCTGCAATTTCGGTGAAGGTTTCTCGATAATTTAACGCACTCTCGAAATTTCGACAGATTGGTAGCCAGTTTGCAAAAGGGAAAGGGCTGACTAAGAAATTGCGTGAAAATTGAAACCATAACATGGTCAGGAATTTTTGCTTTGATCGTTTCCATGTTTGGGAAAATGAAAGTTTGCGAATATTTTTCATAGTTGAGCAATCTTCAAGACATTTTACATATCGCTGAGTCACGACCCAGCATAAGCCGACATAATCATGGGTGGATAATTTTACCCCATGTTCGAGGTAAAAATAAATTTTAATACTCACGAAAAGGAAATTCCGCCGGATATCTTAGCTACACGGTCGCCACAACAAAAATGTTTTAAAAATTTGTCAATGCTGTTCTTCCTTGGTATTTCAGACAAACCTGCGGCTCTTTATAATATAGATTTCGAAAACGCTTATGCTCAACGACTCTTTGGTATAAGTGTGTTGGTTTTAGAGTAGCTGAACTTTATACGACAATGACTCTGCAGTCAGGGTGATCATTAGAATTGTTTGAAATCCGTGGAAAGCGAAAGCGAAATAGTATCATTCCATTCTTTGGAAAAGGGTCCAGTGCCTTTCTACGTAATTCTACTGACTTGTAAACAAATAGCTGTTGGCCACGCAACGATAAAGATAAACATTGATGATTAAGCATTACAAAAAATTCCTATGACGTTAAACTGTGACCGAGCAACTAGATGAAAGCGCAACCGCATGTCAAGTAGAGAGAATGCATTGATGTGAATAAAACAATCAAATAAGAACAAAGCTACAAATGCTCGTTTTGTACTAATCTCGAAATGAACAGACGCGGAAAAGACTTAAACTTTAATAAATATGAGTAATAAATTCCTATCTTGACTAGTGATATAGTGGGTTATTTACTTCTGAGTGCATTTTAAGTGGGAGGTGTATGCTTATTATGGAAAGACTGGCCAATTTGGCCTCGAGCGTTAAGTGCGTTATCACGTGGTAGGTCTGATATCGTAATTGTCCCTTTGATATTGTGGTATGTGGAATAAAACAATACGTTTTTGAGACAAGCTTCATTTGCAAAGTGCTCGCGTATTGATAAGGACAAGACTGATAATTCCAAATAGTAACAGGTGAGAAAAAGACTGGCCATTGTTTGAACATTCAGAAATCATCAACTTTACGCACTTCGAAACTTGGTAAACACTCGGGTTAAAATTTATGTTAATTTTTGACAAATACACAACAATGATCGATAAATAATCGTGGAACAAAAAGAGGGATTTAATTGTAACTGAATCTCTACATCATTTCTCTTCGACCGTCTTCCTCCCAAAGTACTCAAATTTGAGCTTGAGGTAGTGCTCATTGGCAGGGTATACCTTGTTCAGCTAAGACGACGTTCTTAGAGTGGTGGTCGACAAGCTCTCGTGTGTGTATTACATGATCAACATCCATTCGCCGGCTAGGAACGTGTTGAAACTGCAAATCTATCTAGAAGATTCATTTACCTTTAAGTAAATTCAACTAAGACATTAAAAGCTTCTTGCACTGCGGAGTGTATAGATCGTAACCATACATACATAAAATAACTTTATTTGCCCTGATATGTCTTTATGAGAGTTCTTCCCCCGTAATTTCGTCAGTAGCCTAATTGCGTATCACGGATGGGTGAAATTACTTCCATTTTCCGGGTACAGTGCAATATCATTTACACAGATGTGCTGCCTTGTTTTCTGCTCTCGTTTTTCCTTGCATAGCTTTACATTTTCTTTTTGCAAACAACCTGACTGTTATTTCTCTTCGTCTCTAGCTTCTCGTAATACATTTAGCCTTTCAATTGTCAGATCATTTCTTGTTCGATCGAGTGAGGAGCGCTGCTTAAATTTAGCAAGGAACAAGCCTGCAAATAGATCTGAAGAGGGGAGATAATTATTTAACCGAAAATCAAGATTAAGCCTAAACGAGATCTTTACCCAATATTTTGGTCATATAATCTGCCTCAAAAAGCATCTCAGTTCTCTCTTCCTTCCTTCCTTCTTTCTTTCTTTCTTTCTTTCTGTTTAAACTAATATATATGGAACAAAAATACACACACAAACTCCAAACAGTAAATCGATATTGCGGTTGTGTTGTTTTTAAAATGAAGGCAGGAATGTTATTTCGGCGAAAATAAATGCCTACGTGCAGGAACAATACGAAGACTTTGTTTTATTGAATTGCGTCAGCATGCAGCAGGCTCTTAATCGTTGAAATAATTTCCGTTGCGATTAACTGAAAAACACACAACATTAACTTAGTAAACAAATTTTACGATTTTTAATTACAATTTAATTTTTTCTTCGATGATCAAAAATATTGCTTCATGATTATGCTTGACAAATGAGTTCTTTTTTTGCGACAAACCAAATTACCCCTAAAAACATATAGGAAACCTAAAGCTATTAAAAATAGTTTACTAAGGAAGAAAAACACCAAAGGTGATAGTGAACCAAACAGGAACAAGGATGGTTAAGGATGTAGAAGATAATGACGGATTGCACAAGTTATAGCTCCTTAACTTGTGTATGAATAATTATTGACGTTGACTGGATTAAACTGAGATATCAGGAAAGCCTAAAATAACAATAGCATCTGCAAATGAACCCAGAACTCAGTCATTAAGTTTAAGTTTGCACTCTAGCAAAATCACTCGGTATCGCTATATCAACATTCACTTTATATTGGAACCCGGCGTTTTACCTTTAGTTCCTCAACAGGGGCTCACTTCTTTTTTGGCGTTGTTCTGCTGGTCACAAAATAATGCAATTATATGTTTATAGACCTTTATATCTGAAGAAGCTGTTGCAATGTTTCATTATAATGGCAATTGTGTTTTGAAAATAACATCACTGCAAAAAAAAATCTGTTATATCTTTGTCACTGGAAGCATGCGGACAGTTGAATTCACTTTCTATTTTTCCTGAAATCAGTATTCAACTTAGAACATTTTCCAGTTTCCCAAATAATAATTAACTCTCGTGGCAGTACGCAGCTCTTTACATGTCCCACAGTATTGGCTGAAAAAATGATAAAAAAACAACAGTAACAATGGACCCTAGCCCTAAAACAATAGAGCTGCGTGCTATTATGATCCAATGAAATTAGGGGTTCCAGAGAGCTCGTTGTCATTTGTTACCTGTATCATGCAGCTCTTTTGTTGTAAGCGCTATAGGGTCATTGTTTCTGCTGTTTGCTCTTTTGTTTTCTCAGCCAATCTTGCTTACCCTTCTAAGAGTTGTGTACCAACCCCCTGAAAGTCCTTTCAGCTAATTTTAATTCGTGGATCAAAATGACAGATGACTAGGCCCAATTCATAAACTTTGTCAGCGACTGAATACTACTTGTAGCAGAATCATCTTCCAATTAAAATGGTATTTCATCAGATAAACCCATCAGGTGTCACAGTAACCGGCTCTCTAAAACCGTTGCGTAATATGAGGGGCCTTTTCGCATGCACATTCAATGATCTTATAACTTTCACCTTCACAGTTGTTAGCCATGGCACCCGAGCCGACGACTGAGCCAGAAAAAAACTATGCGGAGCCTGAGGGCGAGCCCAAGACTATCATGCCCGAGATAATGACCAATCAGGAAGCGTTCTTGATGTACGGCATCTTTATCTTTGCTCTGGCTGTGTTCTGTATCGTGCTGCTGGTTCTGTACATCGTACTGAAAAAGAAGTTAGTTTTTTTATATATGAAATACATTACATACATTACTGCTATGTAAATACGAGTAATTTCTGGGGTATTAGAGTAAGTCCCCTCACTGAGAATTTCTTTATAAATGCTCGTAACTTGTCCTGACCTCACAGATGCCATTATAACAGAAGACATTCCATATTCTTCACTTATCACGGAGGGTTTCAGGATGAAGTCAGTTCATACCCTTACTAGCTGTTACTGGCAACTAAAAGATGTCGCGACTTCTTTCGTGTGGCAACCGTACGAAATCCCTACATGAAAGAAATACTCAATTACTGACAAATACTCTTATTTTACTTTATTTTAGAGTCCGTAACCTAAGCGAGAAGATGGGATATGGACAAGGTCATATGCAGATGGGGCTAGCTGAGAAGAAAGGTAAAGTGCACTTTCTTCAATTACCGTCACACTGTTGAGTAAAGACATTTTTATTTATTTTTTCTTTATGAGGACAAGGGTTATGTACGTTATATATGCTGACCAATATTTTTGTGTTCGGCAGGTTATATTGCTTGAAGATGATGCCACGAAACAACAAGGAGTTGCTGTTTTGATTTCATCTTCATTTTGCTGTGTATATGTAACACTTATCTAACGTGGTCCTGTTCCTGCGCCACTAATTTTGTACATGATCACAAAAACTGAATCAGTTTCGTTGCCCATTATTTAAAATTAGACGAAGAGCTCCAAGCAACAAGAACGATAAAACGATCGAACATTTGCTTAGAATTAATTGTCCACAACAATACAATCATTATTATTGTTATCACCTCTAAACATGTCAACATACTATACCCGTGCGACATAATCTCAAAAAAAAAATAATAAAAAAATTGATGAATCAATGAATAGATGGTTGGATGAATGAATGAAAGAATGAATAAATAATCAATGAATAAGGTATGACTTGACTGGTGTCTCTGTGTAATATATGGGTGGTAGACGCTGCAATTTTGGCAACTGGGTAAATCTTTTTCCGAGCCTACGTTCCTTTTTATAAGGAGCAGCTCTGGGGAAAAGGAAATGTTACGAACTGATTCACTGACTTGATGCTTCTCTACATGAACCCTCCACTGACACCAGGTTTATTCATTCCTTTGGTTTACTTTTAGCTTACAAACCAACACTTCTTTGTAGAAAGAAAAAGCTGATAAAGCATGCACGCTGGAGCGAATCCTTTTGGTCTGAGCTGCTATAAATGTCTATTCACATCGGCAACAGACCAAATGTTAAAGAGTATAAAGTGGCCAGGCGTTTCGTTTACTCGTATTGTGTGGAACGGTAAAAGTGTTTTGTAAGCTTTGCGGACCCAAACTGATAGGTGTATGATAGTAGTAAAACAAAATATCATTGGTAACAGACGAACATCATAAACATACTTCTGCTATATTAGTATTAAACCAAACATTTTATTTTAGGAATGGACGATGCAGTACGTGTTCTTTTTTACTGAGGCCTGGACTTGGTCGAAATGGTGGTTAATTGTAATTTTTGTGATACGTGCTCACCAAATACTTAATTTTTCACTTACACTCCAGTTTGTTTCCGGTTAGCTGACAGTCAGTGGGCCTTGTTGGCCATGGGATGCTATAAGCAAAAACGATTAAAAAATTCATCTTTTATAATTAAATATTGCGGGACAGATCAACGTGGTAGTGTCGTGTTGAGAGAGGGATGAGTTTGACCTGAGTTGTTAGCATGCCAGAGGATCCGACCTTTGTTCTGGATGGCGAGGCACAATTATTTTCCGTTTTCTTTTCACCTGGAAAAAGTTTCGGTGATATATTTAAAAATGCACAGGTGTCATTAAAATCACATCAACCGTTTACGAAAGAGAAACATGCGGCGCCGAGGCTTATGGGAATAAAAAGAGAAAGAAAAACTTTTTTACGAGGCGCAGCCTGGAAGTCAATACCCTCACACAATTTGTTTCCTACGCCACATGGTCCTACACTAAGGGGTCAAAAGTTTGACAGTCGACAAATCTTATAACACCTTTAACGGTACGATTTCAAACTGTAGACGCAAATAAACAGCGAGCAGGAGCTCATTATATTATGATAATGGTGTTGCTTTTGAGTGTGTTCGCGTGACGTCACGGCGGCCATGTTGGAGGAGTACAACAAAGAAATGGCAGCCATGTTGGAGGAGTGAACAAGTCTTTTGGGAATTGAACTCCTTTTTCCTTTTGTTTCAGTAAAGCAACATGGATGCAAGTCACGCGAGCGAAAACACTCTATAAGGGATGGAAATTACTCGAAGCAGTAGAGGAAAAGCATTCTGTTACTTTATGACTTTTGTTTCAAACGTTCTGTCGAGTATCGCCGTCAATTTGTATTTATAGTGGAGTAGGTTATCTGTGCCCTTGGTGACGGGAGAGCCACTTTAAAATATAGTATCAGCGCTGCCGGTATGCGCATGCCAGGCTGGGAACGAGTCACGGTTTCGTCGGCCACGAAAACAAAAGACCCCCAGCAGACGCGCAGAGAACGAAGTTTCATTACGAGATCAAAATACCGTTAATTTCGACTTAAAAAGCCTGAATTTCAGCACTTTCAGTTGAAACACAAATTTAGTGAGGTATTTTGGCATTCCTCTGTGGTAACTGAAGCTTTTCTTTCGCAAAATATCGACCGGCATCGCACCCGCAACGCAAAACAATGGACGACAACGTTGGCGTTCCGAGGACGGGCGAAGGATTATCGGTAGTGCCTTCGTTATCTGAAGTAAGCGAGCAGATCGCCATCGCCGAGCACATCCCGAATGAACACGAAACTGCCACAACTGCTGTCTTCCATGCTGGCGAAGAGGGTTCGAGCACGAATGTTGGTGGACATCCTCAGTGCGAAGTGCAAGTGGTGAAAGTCACCAACGGCAATGTTAGTATCAGTTTCGCTACACCCGCTCCGACGGCGCCGCACATTCAAGCGTCTCAATCCAGCCTGCAGCCTATCCAAGAAGTCATCGCAGACAGTCCGGCGCACTCCACCAGATCATCCAGTCCAAATTTACAAGATTCACAAGGCATTGCAACTATACAACAAGCGGAACAAGATGAAATGTCCGCTGGAAACCAACAAGTCGACGAAGGATCGCCGCCTTTGGCGCGTCAGAAGTACGAAAGCCAAGGCAAATCGCCATGGGATGCAGCACTAAGTACAGATGTGCTCATCGTGCGTTGCAGGAACGAAACGGCTGAGTTATTCAAAACCAAACTTGGATCTGGAGGTCGTGGGAAGTGTATTAAGGTGAGCAATGAGTTTAGTACTTTCTGTTTGGGGTGATGTTGAACTAGAAAAGTGTGCATACCTTGTGCATATCCTGTATTTTCGTAATGTGCTGTGCAAACAGTTACAGGAAGACTGACTGACTCCCACATTCTTTTTCATTATTATATTGTTAAAGGTTACCTTTGTGCATTTGCGATCTATATTGCACCCCTAGCTAACTGATTTCTTGATACAGGTTTGTTGTTTATTGAGCTTGATGACTTATGAACGCGATGTGATGCAGAGTCCCTGTAATCTTTATATGTGACACGTTTCAAATTAGGGTCATTTGCATTGTTTAATCTTGATGTGCATGCTAGCTCGTGATCAAATTATGAGTTTGACTTTTTCTTTGTTAAGCTGCCCTATATTTACCCCCCTACATTATAGTAAAATTTGCTGTTCACCATGTTCATGAATAATGCTTGCATTGTAGTAAACTGTATCCATGGTGTTTGCCTCCATCGTTTAGGGGGCCTTTCATTTATTAGTGCATGGGGGTGGTTACAATATTATGAGGGGGTGGGGTAGAGGTTGCGTCATATTGGGAAGCTTAATAGGGGGTTTCTACAAATTATGGGCAGCCATATTGGGGGCTGTTTGAAACTTCAGAAATGATGTTTTATTAACATGGTGAGAAAGGGGTTCTCAGGATTCAATAATGACTAAAACCTTATATGTATGCTCATTTGTGTAGACACATCACAAAGTAGGCATCGTGCTTTTGTATAAGTACTGATTGTTCTGAGCAACTCAAGCGGTCAGAATGAGATGATGAGTCCATCTCGGAGTGCTGCTCATCTATATTTTTATAATCTGAATTGGTACATTAACCAGGATCATCAGTTTCACTTTCAACTGGAGTTTGATTTTTTTCTTTTGCCCCTTTCATTATGCGCTATTATGAGTTTTATTTTGTCCAACTTTTTCCACCTTGTGATGCAGATTGTGGGCACCTTTAAGTATGAAGCTCATAGACTAAAGAAGCTAGCATATGTAACTTTTGTTCTTCAATAAGTTTTTGCCAATCATAAACACCACATTTCTTCTCCTTTTTATTTAAGATAAACGTGTCTTCACAAGTGAAGGTGGGAAGGTGTTGTAAAAGGGAGGGAGGGAGGGGGGGTTTGGGTTGGGAAGTAAACTGTAGGAAGTGTTGGGAGGATATGACATTTTTGCCTACAAAGGAATAGGGGTTGGGTAAGGTTTGGTAATCACTGCCATTGATTTTGCTGATCCCCCCATGAACTAATAAATGAAGGCCCCCTGATTGACTTGCTTACGATTTACATTCTTGGGTAGTGAACGTAATGCTCATACAGTATATCACTGGCCCTACCTGGGGATTGACTCTGAGCAACCCCTGGAATAGACTGTCACGGGAAGAACAATTTTCAGACTGTGGATGCCCAAAAATTGTTCATGCCTGGTTAAGCCATAGTTCAACCAACCATGGTCAGACATACATTGCACATACAGTCAGACACTGTAATGTTCTTTTATCAGTGCAAAACTGAACCATTTTTTGACTGAAGGAAAACATTAATCAAGTAGATTTAATCTCGCTTTTCAAAGAAACTATCTGTGATCAATTTAAAGGTGATTGGTACATATACCATAAACGTCCGTGTATAAGCCTCATCCATAGATAAGCCGCACCCCCAATAGGCCATTTTACAGTTCTGTGAGTAGTTACCAAGCCTTTGAGTGGAATTGAGGCTGAGGGTGACCTTGCATAGATACAAACCCTCTTGCTTTTGATATGTAAATCGTTTTGGTGTTATGCTAAATAGTTTCTGGTCTTTATCATGACAAGGTTACTGTGAGCCTAACTTTCATCCAGAGGCCTGGTTGCATTTCACAGAACTGTAAAATGGACTATTTGGAAGCGCTGATTTTGGAAACAAATATAAACAATAAAGCTTGAAGTGCCAATAGAGTTGTTTTGCTATAAACAAACAAGGACAAACAATCACGGTTTTGAAACAACAACATAGAAGTTGTTGCCATGGTTCACATTTATCAAGTCTAAAGAAAGCGAAATTTCATTTGTCGTACCTTCTTTTTCGTTTGAATTTACGACAATGCTCTTTTGATCCGGTTATTCAAGATTATCAGTTCAAAGCATGCCATAAAGTTGAAATTCCTTCACCATTAGAACAAAACGAACAAGTGCTTTGTAGCCAAAGGTTTGCGGTCGTTTCGCTGCAAAACCGTTTCGTTACAAGTCGATTCGCTACAATCCAAAGTCGATTTGTTACACACGAAAGTCAATTCACTACAAACATAAAGTCGATTCGCTACAGATGTTCAACTCGATAAATATTTTTCAGAAGAGATTGGCATGCCATAAAACAGCAGTCACAGTAATTTTAAAGTTCGAATACTCTAACAATTTGGCCACAGAGTTACCATTTCTATGAATAAAACCTTGAGTTTCCATCTCTCAATCTCGTCCCCAGGGCCTGATTGCTTCTTTTGATTGCTACTCAAAGGACTACGGGTTCTGGGAACAAGAATGTTTTCCTGCGACAAGTAACAAGAAACTTTATTAAATAAGTTTACCATGTTGACTGTGTTGATCATGACTTTCTTAGATTTGGTGTCTCCTAAAATAGCCGTTTTGGGTGGTTCCTAGTAGAACCATTTTTGTGGTTCATAGAAGAACCGTTTTATGAAGCTGCGGGTCCGTTGAGATAGGAGCACGCCTTCAGCAGTTTTCTTGCCCTATGGGATCCAGTCTTAAATTCATCCCAGAGTTGGAAGATCTTCATTTGCAGGTCACGGTACTTTTTTCGCTGGATGCGTCGCAACTTCCTAAATTCTGACACAAGCCTTATCTGCAGGGATGTCAACCGGGCCTCGCCCGCCTCGCAGTGCAGCAGAGTGATTAACAGATACAATGGAAGCTGAGATTTGCCGGACACGTGCCGATTCAGTCCCAGATGCCAGCCTTCGATGTCATTATCTGTTCTTATGGTTTTCATGAAGACGCTCCATGAAGATGGCAGCCATGTCTTTCCAGTAATCCATGTTCTCCCGACGTGCTGAGTGAACTGCTCAAGCTTTGGAGTGGAAGCCGTGGACTGAAGCTGAGTGAACATGCCTTTAATTTCAGCAACTGGGAGGAAGGGCAGGGCCGTGATCTTTCAGATAAATGCATGTGTTCCGAGGTCGTTCATGTAATCGGCTTGAAGTCCCAGTTCTTGTACCTAAAGAAAAAATAAATTAATATATGGATGATAAAGTTAAGTTGTTAAGTTTGACTTTATTTATTCACTTTTGCTGTTAAAAATACTATCAAAATATTTTGCTTTCCGAGTGTGTGTTGTTTTGTTTACAAGCAGCAACATCATAACTGTCAAATTTTCTATTTTGATTTTGATAAAATAAATTGTTTGACCTTGAATGTTCTACATGTATTCCCAGATAACCAATTCTAGTTTTTTCTTAAAATGTAATGATGTTTTACTAATGTTCATTTTCCTTTACTAACCTTTCTCCACAGAGCCTGCGTCCAGTGAAACGTCATGTATTTTAAATAATTAGTTTATGTGCCTTTAGGTCCGTTTCAATGATAGACCACATTTTCACTAAATTTCTGCTTTTTATAGCCTGCAATTGGTGTGTCTGTTAATGCTCAATGATAAATAAACTTCATAAACTGACAGAGAGAAAGAGAAACTCGTATCGGTCTCGTTTCTGTGCTCTTAAAACTACGGATTAGGTTACCCTGCCCAGATGTTCTTTGTTTCTTTCACTTTGAAAACCAAAAATTTACTATTAAAGATGGAAAAATGAATTGAACTTGAAATAAACTTTGTTTGATTTAAGGTTACACAATACCTTCAGAGGGCTACTTTTGGCAAAAAAATGTAACACTAAAAGTAAGATTGCTATAAAATCTAATATTTCCCAAAAAATGAAATTAAAATCTTGAAACCTGTGCAAGTTATTTAGAAAAATAGGCGTTTTAATAAAAGTTAATAACACTAAGGTGTCATAATCCTCATAGCGTGTTGGCTCCCCTGGGAGTTCTTATTATGAGGACCGTGTCACTGTTGTTCACTTACCACTTTATTTTGCAAAGTCAGTTCTCGCAAATCAATTTGAAGACATTACCGTCGAACCTAAACCGAATAAACATTTATCAAACACAAGTGAATGAGAAGAACGTGACCACCACTCGATAATATTGTCCTCGAATTCCCACAAAAATATCATTTCGCTCGCTGTGAAGGCTATCTGATTGGCTGGCGACACATTCTGTTGACGGATATCTCAGTAAAGGCAAGACATGTTTACAAATCTTTGAAGGGCGAAAACTCGCTTTTGTTTTGGTGAGAATGTCTGCCCATCTCTTTAAACAATTAATAGGGTACATGTATTTAGAAATGACGAACTTTGGCCAGAACATTCATTAAGCATTGAGGAACAAAAGTGTGTCACGGATTTTTAAAATTTTGGATATTTTTCTTTTGTCAGGTGCGAATGCACTGAGGCTGGAAAAATTTTCGATGCTGTAACTGTAATTT
This sequence comes from Blastomussa wellsi, assembly GCA_947652115.1. NCBI lineage: Eukaryota > Metazoa > Cnidaria > Anthozoa > Scleractinia > Plerogyridae > Blastomussa > Blastomussa wellsi. The sequence goes on along the minus strand of OX393562.1, from coordinate 21,947,713 downwards.
TTGATGCTGTAACTAAGGTTTATAAAAAGATAACTACCGGTAATCGGAATACACGGAATCCCTGATGCTCTTTGAGAGATTGATGCTTGCTGATTAACATGGCGCAGTGCTTGCCTTTGATACCCAATTAATTCAGTGGAATGACTGTCTGTTGTTTTCTGTTTACCGGCGTCTTTCTTTTCCCAAAAATTAGCGAACAGCGTAGCAGATATTTTTTTCAAATTCTACAATTCAAAACCTTTCCATTGCTATATAGTTTGTGGTAGTTTCCTTGAAAACAACATAGGCAGGTATTTTGAAGGTATTGTGTAACCTTAAACTTTCACACAAACTGAAGCTAACAAAAGCGATACAGTATTTCCAAAATCGTGCCGTGAATTTTTTTTTTACTTTTTTCTGAGTTTTGGACCTAATTTGCGTTGGTGAAACTTTTTGACTTGAGTCTTGCTCTTCGCGAACCCTAAGTCTTTTTTCGCCGTGAATCTATTTTCTTTTCAGTTTAACAATGCAGCTAGTGAGGTGCATTCTGATAGTAAACAACAACACGGAAACTTTATTGCCTCAATATGATCAAATGTGACCAGTCAACTTGACTGACCATACAAACGTTTGACCAGTCAAAACCCCAGTCAGGCTGGACATTGTCGGTTGACCGGCCATTATTTTCAGCCCTGCCATACTAACTATACAGTGAGAATTGCAATGAGGATAATGGAATTATATTACTAACTAAATGATCAACTTAGATAATTATTTATGTTGATGGTTAAACCATTTGTAGTTGTTGTGGTTCAATTTTGCCCTTGGTACAAATTGGTATTTTCATTTGTTCTGGTGTATGGTATTATGTGATAATTAAAAGTAAAATAAAGGAAAATACCAAATGGTACCAAGGGTAAAATTGAACCACAACATACTGTTTAGTGGTGACTGTATACAGTTGAAGAAACAGAATGGTGCTTTATCCTTTTTTGACACTGATGTAGTAAAATAAGAGTCATTTAATTTTATTCCTTGCCAGTATCAAGACCAGTGGATGACACCTTCAGAATTTGAAGCTCGCTGTGGAAGGGCATCGTCAAAGGATTGGAAGCGCAGTATCCGTTATGGTGGGCGTACCCTTCAGTCCCTGATTGAAGATGGTGTCCTGACCCCTCATGCTATTTCCTGCACATGTGCAACTTGCTGTGATGATGACACGCTGGTATGAGTATCTCTGTTCCTTATTGTCTTAAGCACTTTGCAATCACTCCTCAGTGTTCTCTAGTCAGAGGGAGTTCTCTAGTCAAAAACCTGACCCGACAAACTTCTATTGATATGTTGGGAACACAGTGCTCAAAATTAGCAGTTTCCCGGTTGCCCAAGACAACTAAATCTTCGTTTGGGCAACCAGTTTTTAGGAGAAATAAAGGGCGGGTGGCCCAAGATTGTCCAGCATTTGCCATAAGGACCCGTTAGAATACACACATGGCACCTTGCCTCAAAAACTTAACTGGAACCCTGACTCTTATCAAGAAGCTATGTTGTTGTATTAGTAAAATCCAACTAATGGTCTATTATCAATGCTGCGTTCTGATTGGTTGAGCTACTACCAGGCTATATGTTATAGCCCCCACTAGTAGCGAAAAGCACCGGCTTTGAAAACCAAAACAATGGCGGCTGAATTGCGTTTTGCTGAAGTTTCGGGCGAGTATTTGAGCTCATTATTAGATAAATCTATACTTCCTATGCTTTCTAGTTGGATTTTACTAAAACAATTATTCCTCTCGCCCTCATGGCCTCTGAGTCAATAGCCCAATCGGGCTCGAGGAATAATTGTGTAATACTGTACATACACCATCATATCATCAAGGATGCCTTGAAATAAAAGTCTGGGAAATTTAAAGCTACATGTACATGTACCAAAAGTGTAATACCAGGTCATTAGACTAACTTTTTTAACTTATTGCTCTATTGGCCAGTGGCATGTCAGATTTTACTACCCAACATAAATTTTCTGCTAATCAGATATACATGTATCTTATATTTACCAAGATTCAACTGTTGGCTATTCTGAGTTCATTTGTATGGTTTTTTCACTAGCCACTGTGGGCTGTAGTACTTTTAGAAACATTAGACCTGTCAACCAAAATTTAGTTTTTACTATTGTTGTTGTTTACTATTAGTCTTGAGCTAGAACTGCTATACTCTGTAGATACCACACACATTGTAACATTAATAAACAAGTACATATGAACAATGTACATATACATGTATTTATAATGTTCAGAAAGTCCAATTGAGTCACCTTTCTGTCAGCCAAACAAAGCTTCAGTTATGTACACATCGCAGTCATGTTTTTGCACCTTCATTACAGTTTACACATGTGCATTGTAAAAATTAATTTATTATTTTTTTTTTGCTGTACAATGTAGGCTGGGCCAATCCGATTGTTTGTCCCCTACAAGCGTCGTAAGCGTGAATCTTCAACCTCTGGATCACCAATTCTGAAGAAGAGTTTGTCCCTCAGTTCTGAGGGACGACGTGAAGGTAATCAAAATGCAGTAGCAGGGCCTGAAATTAACTTTTTATGCAGGTGCCAATTGGTGACCGAAAAAATGTTCAGTTGCCATAAATCTGGTCGCCAAAAAGTGGTTGGTAACATTTTGCCCTCAGCAAAACACAAAAACATTGAGTTATGAAAAATGTTTCTTTAAGACTCGCAGGTATAAAGGCATTACAATATCGTTAAGCTCACCTAAGTTCAGTTGAAAATGAGTTTTTGTAAAATAGATAGTTCTCTTAGTTTGAAGACTGAACAGTACAAAACCTTCAATAAGCCACTTGCGCGTGAACAAGGGGCCATATTGCTCGTTCCAGGCCACTGAAAGCATGGAGGCCGCTAATAGTCGATGGAAGTGCAACTTGGATTACAACGGTTGTGAAGGTCATCTAATAGGAATCTTACCTTTACTTTTTATCTTAAGTAATAACTTTCTATGGAAATTCAAAACTTTGACAAGACAAGGGGTAAATTTCTTGCTGAAATGAAATGCAAAATTGTTCGATTTAATTCCTTGGTCGCTCATTCAAAACATTGACACAATTCTAAAAATTAGTCGCCTGTTGGTGGCTAGCTATGAAATTCTGGTCGCCAACACTCAGTTTTCAGTCACATTGGTGACCAGCTAGTCGCAATTTTGGACCCTGAGTAGTCAGTCTAAACATTGTTTCTTGGTTTAATTGTTAACTGATTTTGTAATTCTGATCTTTATATCTGTCAGCTACAACATGTTTATGTAATTCGTCTTTGACCCTGTTCTAACTGCTTGCTATATCAAATTTATTTTATTTCTCCTTGGCCTACAGTTAATTCCTTTCACTTCACGTCCCAGTTCTGTCAAAACATATATGCAATGTAGCTGGAACAGTGGACATATTTCAGTTTACAGCTTTTATCCTTTTATTGCATTAAAAAATGCTTTTTTGCTCTCTCTTATCTCAGCACATGGGTTTATGATGCGATCTGTAAGGTAAGACTGAGTCTAAAGTATGTATGTACAGTACATGGTGGTTAGCCTTCATGTAACAATTCACACTTCAACCAAGTTGTATTTTATTTCAAGAACTTTCTGTGTTACTTCCTTGTTCATGTATACATGTGATTGAAGGAAAGTTCTGTGCAATGAATTTTAACCAAATCTAGACAAACTGAGTGAAATACGAAAAATATCACTTTATGCAGTGAAAGAACATTTCAGTAACACGCCAATACAAAAAAAGATACACGCTGACAAAAACTGAGAAATAGAATGGATTGTGATAATGTTTTTTTGTTAGACTGAACAGAAAGAAAGAAAGTCAATCCCATTTGTTTTAAAATTTTAGTTATAATGTCCAGGACACAAATGGAGGAGACCGGTTGGCTATTTACCAGCGTAGCTGAGGAGTTGAACTTGGGGCTTCCGAGAACAACACCAACTAGTGGTCAGAATTGGACTTAAAACCTGCGACTTGCAGATTTCAAGTCCAACGCTTTAACCACTCAGCCACACTGTTTGTACATGTATAATTTTTGTGTCTGTTTGTTGTAATTAATAACAAATATATATAGAATATGTGTAATGAAGCTATGGTTTGGGCATTTGGATCCAAAGACTGAAGTAATTTCTTTGCTAACAGTTTTGTAGGCTGTGAGTAACTTGCAAAACTTGATAAGATAAACTAAACTCATTTGTGACACAGTCCCATTACTGACAATAAATGCCTTAATTATTATAATTCTTTCTCAGTGTTGACTCGGCATCTGGTGCTTTTGCTACTAATGACGAAGGATCAGTTATGGACACCGGAGGTATGCAGACCTGCAACAGAATTCCTTATGCTCATCACTTACTAGTCAGTTTTCCAGCTAAACGCTACTGCACGTGTATTTTTGAGGGCATGATTCCTGATTTATAGTGCTCACCAAGAGACTAAAAGGTGTGTATTTTCTTCAGATTTATCAAGTGGTCTGGTAACAGTCTCTAGTTGCGTCACAAGTGCAGTGCCACCACACACCCCTGCTACTCCTCTAACACCCATGATGAGTCCTTGCCCCCCTGTAATGTCGCAAGCTGCCAGACCTGAGGGTCAGACCATTACTGTGACTCTACCAGTCACACCCCTTGCAACTGGTGATCCAGTGGTAGATCAGAGAAGACATTGGTGGCATATTGAAGAGGTGAACTCCTACTATACATGTAAATGTAAAGTGAAGCCAATGATACACTGTTCAACATTTGTTGAGCAACAAATGTTGTGAATGGGGTTCAACAAATGTTGAACAGTGTATTGTGTTATGCTGAATGTTAAAATATGCCATTCAACATGTTGAATGTTGGTGAACGAAAATAGAGCTTGGCTCTATTCCGTTCAACAAGTTGGTACTTGTTGAATGATCTGAAAAACTCGGTAGTGCAACAACTGATGCTCTGTTTTTCGTAACTTTTGAATGCTACAAAAAGTCAGGAGAAATGAAAGGTGTTAAGCATTTCAAAATGGTGCAAAGGTTTATTGTAGCAAAAAAATATTTTGGGGTTAGGTACACTTTAACACAAGGTACATGTATAATTTAGCAATCGCTATCAGTCCATTTATAATGCTTACTATGGGGGGAGGGTGACAACTCTAACAAACGCTTTTTGAGCAGCACTACATGTACATGTATGTGTAAATGAAAGCCATCGCCAAAAATTTGGAATATCATTCCAAAATTTTGAGAGACCTCAAAAATCTCTCAAACTTGGCAAAATTTTATCTGCATTACAAAACAAATGACTTAACTTTTCCCCAAAAAGTCTTGGGATTCCTGGAAAAATCTTCAAATTCCTGGAAGAATGTTGCATTTCTTTTGAAACAGGCTTTCTTAGAGTTGACATCCACCAAGCTTGCTGTGATGTGCAGTGAAGAGAGGTGTCCTATCATTAGACAATGTACCCTGTCCTCTAAAAATGTGTCAGCAGCACTTGTTAGTGATCTAGCCAAATACTGCATGTACAGTACATGTACTGGATGTTCAGTTTTGCCAAGTGAAAATGTAAAATGACTTAACACAAAAAATGGAAATCTAATGTGCAGTCAATTTTCAGCTATACATTGTTTAATAATTGTGCAGATGAGAAGCAGTGTACAGCTTGACTAAGTGTGTTGTTTTTCAATGTGCTTGTATATGTAGATGGTAAACTCCCTGTTGAATACAGCGCAGCAGCTGAAGGGAATGATAGAACATGCTAAGCTGCAGGCGGACGCTGCTAAGGATGCTGCCATCACTCAGGTGAAACTCCAAGCAGAAGCTGAGAAAAAGGAGGTGAGCATGTGGTCATTATTCTTGCAGACTTTTTCTTCTTTTGTGTATTGTTGAGCATGGAGTATTTAAGGAGCTACGTCATGGTTTGTGCATTTTGAAAAGTTTAGCCGTCATTTGCAATCCGTCTCAATCTTCTCCATCCTCAACCCACCTAGTTCCTTTTTGGTTCAGTATCACCTCTTTGGTGTTTTTCTTTCTTAATAAACTATCGTTTTTAGGTTTCCTACATTTTAAGGGTAGTTTGGTTCATCACCAAATTTTACTCAAAATATCGTGATGTAGCTCCTTTTAGGGTCAAACTATAGCAAGCTTAGTCCAGTTCTGGCCCCTCTCTTTGTCAGGGTCCAGGGACAATTGTCTGTGCATGCTTGCGATGAACCAATCACATGCCACTTACATAACAAAAGGTCAAGACAGATGTCAATCATCTCCGCCTCTTTGACCAAAGCTTCACAAAAACAAATCTCTGTTATCTCCAAACTTATATTTGAATTTCTAACGATGCGAGGTGCTGTTTGAATACATCCAAATAAACACTATAAATACATTGATGGATCAGGATCTACAAATTTGTCAAAATCCACCTCTATTTGTAGACGACATTTCTGTGGTGGGCGCAAGCTAAAAATAACCCGCCGATGGTTGTATTTTCCCACAAATGCGATCACCTAACCAAAATTGAAATCTCGGTTCAATTTTATAATAGCCTGTCCAATACATATTATAGTCTTTGGTACACTAATTGCTCAATAAAAACAGTGGGATTCAAATATTCCTTCCTTTGAATTTATAATATTAGAAATTTGGTTTCATTTAATTAACGGCTAGTCACAGACATGAATCGCCACAAACATGTTTTGTTTTAGTCTATGGAAAACAGATTTTAGACATACCTAAACTAGATGTCCCAGACACGATGCATTATTAAAATATTTTTGAGGTTATGATTTGATACAAGCAAGCGTTCATTGACAGCTTCGTCAAGAGATGATTGACAGCTATGTCTAAAATATATGCGTAGTTGCATTTAGTCAAAAACTTGACTAAAAGACGAGCATGCGCAGACAATTTTCACTGGACCCTCTCTCCCTAGAGTGTAGCGTCGCGTGACAGAGAGAAAGGGGCCATAACTGGACTGTAGCAAGCTTCACTGTGCACATATCAGAGAACACTTGTTGTCAAATTTAATGTTTATTGGTCACTATGATACAATGTTTCAGGTTTCTTTAATTTCCAGTTCAGTGCTCGACACTAACTTTTCAGCTTACTAGCCTTCTGGCTAGTGACGACTTAGATGTTACTAGTCTTGGTGTTGGCTTGGTCCGATAACAGTTGATCCCTAGCAAGACTTGGATTCACAAAGCAAGCAACTTTCTTTAAATACATAATGTTGGCAATTGCATTGTTCTGCAATCAGTTTCAATAATAAAACAATTTTTGTGGAACATAGTCTGGTAGCATGAGATGTTCATGATGAAATTCTGATCTTCAGTTTCCGAGCAAAGTCTTTGTTTTTGTCTTGAGGAAGACAGAAACTGCTTCGGCCAATTTCAATTTGTTTACTAGCTGGCCAAAGTGGCTAGGGAAATCGTAAACCTACTAACCAAAACTAAATCTCTACTTGTCTGTTGTTAGTTGGCTACCTTTAGTGTCGAGCCCTGTCAGTTGCTTAAATTGGAAAATTCGCTGTACATGCATATTTCAATATATGCACTACGTAACAAATCAAAAGCATGTGCATGTACATTTTGTACACAGGGGTGTCAAAGTAAGCTGACAACCACTGGAGTTCCACCGGTTACTTGACTATTATGCCACCGGTTACTCTGGTCACAGCAATCAGCTTGTGACAAAAAAGCTCACTTATTACAGCCGCCTTCTCTTCCAGTCGCTGACGCCTACTTCAAAACATTTTGAAACCCCTGTCAGTACATACAGTGGTTCTCTAGGCACTTCGTTTTTTGTTGCAGTTTTGTAAACCAAAAGTGCACTCGAGCACATGGAATCGTGTATTATATTGTATTTACATTTATTTTTGTTGTTGATGTATGGAATTATGAACTAAATTCTTGCTGTGACAACTATATTTAGCATAGGCTGTTCTCTGTACTTTTAATAATGTCTCCCTAGGCATTGGCACAGGCTCGAATGAATTCTCTGATGCAGTTATCTCGGGCATTGAATGATGCACGAGTGGAAAAGGAAGCTGCCGTTGCTCAAGCTGTGGCTCATGCAAAAGCTGAGAAAATGGAGGCTGTAGCTGATGAACGACAGGAGCAGCTGATCAAGGTACTTACATGTATCTCCAAATGAACCGAGTGTGAAGAGTGACAGATTAGCAGGCTATCTAACTTAAAAATTTTGGATGTAAGGTGCATGCTCCCCACCCCCTCCCCCAACCCACCTGGATGCTCACTACTGAATTCCTAGCTTAAAGGCCCATTGTCAGGCCCGTAGACCTTATTCGCTTGGGCAGTTTGTTTTCCCAATACAGACCACGTGATATTCTCTAGAGAATGTTTATTCTATCTGTTCTATCTATTTATTTTATCTATTCTTTTATCCATCTTAAAGTTATTTAAAATCATCACCAATAGACGAGTTTGGGAGGTGGTGCCTTAAAGGTTGGTGGAGCCGGACCAACAAATCTGGCATGGGGAGGGAGGTGCATGTATCAATGGCAACCCTGCAAGAAGGCGCATAAGGCAGGAACCCTTGGAGTTCTGGGAAAAAATCACAACTACTGCTTCATTATTAGAGCAGAAGAGCACATGCTTCTTGCTATCCACAAGAATATTTCAAAATTTGAAAGCGAGAATTCTCAAGAGTGTCATCACATGGTCTGTAATGAGGCAACAAACCGTCCAAGCGAATAAGGTCTATTGTCACCCTTAATGCTTTGCAGGCATTTTGCACTGTTGAATATTGTCACTTGGGATATAACAGCCAATAAGAACAGTCAACACTGCATGCAAAGCATCTTGGATGAACATGGGTCTTTAAAGTGCACCTAACCCCAAAATATTTTTGTTGCTAAAATATACCTTTGCACCAGTTTGAAACGCATTGCACCTTTCGTTTCTCCTTTTACCAAATTCTGGCTATTTATAGCATTCAAACGTTATGAAAAACTGTGCATCATTTGTTCCACGACCTAGTCAGAAGGGACGTGGGTCTATTTTTGATTTGACGTCACAAAATGATTTGCATCGCATCAAGTCTTTGTAAACATGCATGCAAATCAGTTTGCGACGTGAAATCGGGAATAGACCCACGCCCCTTCTGACTCGGTCGTGGAACAAATGATGCACAGTTTAACGTAACTTTTGAATGCTATAAATAGTCAGAATTTGGTAAAAAGGTGCAATGCGTTTCAAATTGGTGCAAAGGTTTATTCTAGCGAAAAATATTTTGGGGTTAGGTGCACTTTAAAGTTTAGCTTGCTTTCTGGCATGGGTCAGGTGAATTTTGCTTTTTCATGGTGGCTTTTTTTTTGTTTGTTCGTTCGTTTATATTTCTGGTCTCCAGTCTTCACAGCTCCACAAAACATAAGCAAACACATGCAAGAGAAAATATTGAACCCTTGATTAACTTTTAACCTGGGCCATGGTTATAAACTGGTACAGATGAATTGTTGGGATAACCTGAAAAAATGGGGGAGGGGTGTAGACGAGGGGGGACCTGTGATGGCTTGTGTACTATCCAGGGTGACTTGGCATCTAGTTAAAGTCAGTAAGCTCTGTATTTAGCCTTCCCTTGTCATCAGGTTTTGATTGGTTTCATTTCCTTCACAGTCCCTAAATGGCGGCGAGGGTGAAATCACCATGGAAGAGGATCCCTCTGTTGTTGAGGAAGGAGAAAAAAATGGTGTCGAGTAGAACAAAACGAAATGCTTCAAACCTGGAATTAAACTGACATTGGAAGCTTATTATCAGGAGCACTTTACGAGAAGGACAAACTGACAGCCGGAACTGTAGCGTGGATGAACTGGTTAATTGAGTTTCTGATGACTTCATGTGTATAGTGACGTTGGATGCATTTGGCCTCTGAACTTTCCCATTGTTGTTTTGATGGTTTTTGTTGTCCAGACTTCGCAGTTTTACCTTCGTACAAATCGGATCATCAATTCGTTGTTATTTTACTATAAAAATTCCTATCGGTAGCTGGTTTAAATTCATTCAAAATACAGGAGACAAATCGACATTTGATCTGCAGCTTTCCCGGCTACTGGATTATTTGTTTGAGTTCTTTTTACAAGAAGCAAACTTCTCCGAAGCCTTTGCAGTGTGTCGTTGTGTATAAAAAATTCTTTCTTGTGGCTTCAAGATTTTGTACATTGTAGTGGTTAATGTATGTTTACAAAATAAAGTCACTTTGATCTTAATATTTTAAACGTTTTCGATGGTTTTATCAATATCATCATCATCTTCATTTTCATCGTCATCATCCGCAGCAGCAGCAACAGCTGATTTGGTTATTACAATTATTTAGGGAACGAAACTTCTAATCAAAGGATTTAACTGATGAAACAGATGATTCTGTTGCAAGCTTCGGCTTCAAACGTTTAATTTTCGAGCAACTTTCCATGACTGATGAAACGAGAACTAAAGTGAACACAGAGCGAATGATGGCCATTATAAGATAAAACAACAGAACATGCTTTGATTTCATGTTCCGTCACATTATTTTTTATGGCGGCAATAATTCATCCGTGATCCAAAGACTACGCTATTACATATGAGTATTTTAACCTTGAATCTCAAACTCAGTTTCAAACTAAATTTTCTACCAAAATTTTTGAGTTCTTTCAACATTTGTGAACTATTGATTTGAAAGTATCAGGCAATTTGAAACGCGATTCAATATTTCCAGAAAAGCTCCATTCTTTTTAGATTTTTCTTTGTTGTTGTTTAATTATGATGACTGAATATATTAAAACTTTGTTCCACGTGTTTGTGAAATAGCTCTAACCAAAGCGACTTCGAAGACGATGATTTCAGTCTCTCTGGGTGAGAAATTACCTCCACAAATAACTTCTGACTTCTTTATCTTGACTTCTCAAGGGTTGTGATCCAGATCATTCAGCAAGCCAGCTCTTGAAGACACTGGAAAAGAACACAAATGTGTTTATATACGAAAGTTTCTTAACTCTAGGGATGCACCTAAGGTTTTCACTGCAGTAACAATTCGTTCATAGGGGCGGATATCGGGGGGGGGGGGTGGATTGGGTGGATTTCCACCCCCCCCCCCTTTTTTTAGAGTAAAAATAAAAAATGCTATAAAAAGTGCAATAGAAAACAAATCTGTTTTCATTTCTTTGTTAAAAGTCAAATGAAATAATACATAACAAGAAAAGTAACAAATAGTTTATCCTATGTAAGAAGGGTACATACGTGGCTTAGGAGCACAATGACTGTGATTGCGATGCATTGCCACAATGTTCGCATCCATTGCGATCAGGTGTGCGACAGGTACATGGAAATGCATCCAAGACGAATGATGTCAGCTTCCCTCCTCAGTCAATAATCAGGTTGTAAGTCTGCTATTCTTAGTTTCTTGAATTTGGAGGAAACATCTTCTAACAAGACACACTAATAGTGAATTTGTTTCGTCGTTCAGATTGACTCGTCGTGACGCCTCGTGACGTCGTTCTATATCTTGCGGTTCCGGCCATGACGATGTGACTACAGTAACAGTAAATACACCAATGTTGCCTCTTTAGGGACGGACCATCAGATATTTTAGGGGTGTAGGTTGGATTCAGGTTTTTGGTCTTGCGCGACTTTTTTCCTGGAGTAGCATTTGTGCTAGATTTTTTCGTAAGCCATGGCTTTGCATGATTTTTTTATTTTCCCCATTCAGGTTGACAGCTTGCATGATTTTTTGAGGGGGATTTCTACACGCCTCCCCCCCCCCCCCCTAGAATACCTAGAATATCTGATGGTCCGTTCCTTATCCACCCCCCTTTTTAAAATCTTGTATCCGTCGCTGCGTTCAGTTGTGTTTTGTTCGCTCTCACGATTTTTTGACAGATACATTTCGTTTTAACCGCGTCAAACTCCTCCAAAATAATAATGTGTAAAATAATTCCTTTTTCAAATAGTTCTAATTTCTGGTAAATCCCGATGCAACTAGATACTTTTCTCTCTTCTCCCAACCGTTCTACTAAACAAAATATTTCAAATATAATCATTTACACTGCCGGCCGATAATTAATATTATTATACATCAGACTCACTTTGAAAAATGTGATTGGTCGAGAGCATTCAATCAATTTACAATAGCTTGTGAACTTGACATGCATCCCGGTTTCCATCGTACGCTCCGCATCCTTTTCGTAACACAAGAATAACTCTGACTTAAAAGAAAACTCTGTTCTTGAGACAAGTTGATGTTGACTTGTTTCAGATATTGGCTAATTAAAAATTTTATAATGTTATAATTATTTTTATAATATAGATAGGACTCTGCGCGCGCTCTGATTGTTTTATCAGAGTATAAAACAGAAAAAAGCGTGTTTTATTGTTTTTCGTCCGCTTTACTCTAGTGAAAATTCGCAAGGGATAGCGGCGAACATTTTCTATAAAGAAATTCCGGACAAAATTCTGAGTCAAGCTGCAGATATTGTCGAAGAAGCTTCTTAGTTCGAGATGAAAGTAGAAGAAGCGAAATCAAATTGCTACAGTTTATCGATCGTGCGTGTTTTGGTGTTTTACTCGCGGCGTTTAAAATCTATATTATAAAGCAAATGGAGAAGTCTAAGCCATGTATTATACTGTCATAAAACACTCCGGACATTTGAGAACACTCGAGAAATGTAGAAGACCCTCGCCTGCGGCTCGTGTTTTCTTCATTTCCCTCGTGTTCTCAAATGCCCGTCGTGTTGAAATCTGTTAATTAGCTATAGCATGTCATCGGTAAGGAAACATCACTCGTAAAAGTGTAATGACCAGTTCATCTAAATAATAAAATTGCGGCGTAAAAACAGGTGTTTTTTGAAAACTACGTTATGTATTTTGGGCACCAGGTATATAGGGACTATATATGGGGATTATCCAGTTCTTATTACTTGCGAACCTGGAAACATTCAAGTAAAGTTTTTTTTTCTGTTTTAAAGAGGCACCATGAAATTGTGCCCGTGGCATTTTTCGTTCTCACAAGTTACTGGGAAATGAATTCCGCAATGTTTAGCTAAGTTTAGATCGCACTGAGATAAATTAATATTTCTCGCTATCGTATCTACATGTCTGAGAGTATTTCATACCTTTGTTTTTCATTTCACTTTTATGATCTTAAAGATTCTATTTATATTTAATATGCTGTATCACCACATCCATAGAAGACGTAAGATAGTTCTATTATCTTAAGGCAAACTTAAACGTACCTTAGGCTGCGTTTACACGAACGCGGTTTCATTTGTAACCACTTCGCTTTCGATGCGTTTACGCCTTTTGTTTACACGGCGCCGAATCCAAACTGGGTAGTTTTGGAAACGCTGTCAAAAGTGGAGCGTTTTCAAATTACCTTTCTGGCTGCCGGCCGTAACTAGTAAGAGGCAATAACGAAATACGTTCACTTGGGCAAATAATTTCCAGTTGAATGAAATTGATTTATTCTGGAGAAATACCTCACGAAAATGCTAAGTGTTCAGAGCTTAAATATTTCAACTTTTTCTCAGGACATTTCGTGCGTTTTGAAGGAAGTATGATATGAAAACAGGCAGCAAAAAGAGAGGGGTAAGCAGCACCTCATTGAAGCGGCAATACCACTGCAGCAATACCAATAGAGAACACTCCTAAACAAAGCCTCTAGCCCTGATAACAAAGAAGGCTATTGTTAAGGAGAACGAATGAAAAAATAAATTCATATGAGGTGCTGGACTACTCAAAAGAGAACTTGAAAACGTGGATATTACTCAAACTTTTGAGCTTCAAATAGGATTTTTTGGGGCGCAGAGAATACTTTACGTATGCATTTTACAGTTTTAGAGGATAATGTCACTATTTAAAAAGAACAAAATAGAAATACACCCCTATGTAACAGACTCAGTGGAATGTTTATCCTCAATGGGTTTTCGGGAAAAAAGTCACCGGGTTGGCTAATTTCCCACTGGGTCCGCTCGTTTTCGCTGGGTCACACCGCACAGTCACTGGGTATAATCAAAATATTCACTGGGCACTGGGGAGACTAAATTTCTTCCAGGAAGGGGAAAATAATCCACTGGGTACGGTTTCAGTGGGTCTCTTACAGAGGGATGTAGAAATCAAGTTGAAAATCAGAACAGAACTATCCAAGGGTCAGTAGATGAGGGGGGGGGGGGGGGAATGCAAGAGTCAGTGGAGGAGGTTGTCCAAGAGCCGATAGAGGGGGCTTTCAAGAATCTTCCAAAGAAGCGTTAGAGTACGAAACAGATATATCAACTAAACACTTTGATATATGTATATTTTTCTCACTTCTGTTGCTGTTATTTGTGCCGTTCGGCCGCATTTATTAAACGTTCCTATTGACTCTACGATGAAACTGACAGAAAATTAAGAATTTGAAACATGGAACTTTGACATTTGAACTATAAATCTTCAACATGTTCAAGCCATCGCGTGTAATAAATATGCAAAACCACTGATTATTTCAGTTGAATTAGATCGTGCCTGAATAGGAAAGGAAGCTAAAAAACAAAAGAGCATAAAGGAGGCAATAAATTGACATGTTTAGGTCATTTATGGCGAACTCTACGCTACTAAAAAAAGATCTGTTTTTCTTCTGGTCATCCCTTAATGCTGTCATTACAGCTGGTCCCCCCCCCTCCTCTATTCATTTGAAAATCATGTGGTCCCCCCACCCCCCCAAAAAATCCTCCCCCTTCCTAGGCGATAGATAATGACCGGTTCCTAAACAGACAAGGTTTTTAAGTATGCACTATTCAATTGTTATCTTTTGTACCACCCTGCTAGCTTCCCTTAAAGGAGCAGTGTCACGGCATTTGAAGTCATTTTCCCATTTACTTTCAAACTGAAGGAAATCTAAAAGTAAGAGTTTTCTAATGCAGAAAAACACCAAAGGGATAATAAAATGCTGAAATTATACAAGGATTGTTTCGAATGACAACGATACAGACCGATTACAAACGACAAACAGTTTTTTCAAGCTGAGTTTCCGTGACGTAGCTCCTTTAAGGCAAGAGAATGTTTTTCGCATTCAGATCGAAGGGTAGAGACCAGACGACGTGTTACCCCCTGGTCCTCCAGGTTGGGGGTTGGCTGGGGACTGATAACCCTCTCCCGTAAAAACAAGATTATTACAGAAACGGAAGGCACTCAAATCTCTACCAACATCGGTGAAGCGACAAGGGCTCATAGTAGCGGGATGACGCATTTGGGTCAAACCCGAAAGGAAACCCAAAGGCCGAAAGCTTCGATCGTGAATCCAAAACTTACAGCATTGGAGTGGAGACCAGAGAGGAGTAGAAGACCAGGTCAACCCAAGACAACATGGAGGAGAGTGATTAAAAATGAAAGGCGTGCAGTTGGATGGCAGTCATGGGCGACTGTCAGAGCTCTAGCAGCAAATCGAAGTGGGTAGAAGGAGAATGTCAAAGCCTTATGTGCCTTATGGCATGAAGAGATATAGATAGATAGATCTATCACTGAGTCCAACTGAGCTACAGTAAATGTTTATTCTTTCCATGAATCTCTTTTAATTGTTGATGCGAGCCCTTGCGGTTATAAATATTTTATTACAAGATCAGTTTTTCCGCAATTTTTATCAATGTCTAACACAATTCCTTTATGTGCCGCTTACAAAATAGGTTTTACCGTAATTTTCATCTTAGCTTCAAACGTGGGGTCTGGATCAGATATATTTGCAGTTCAAACAACTTCGAATCCATCCCTTCGCTGTAATTTGCATTTGACCAACTGAAAGACTTCATGCAAAATTAATTTATTCAATTTTATCGCACGTGGGAAACTGTCCCCTGCTTCGTCAAGCCACGTTTTGCTTCAAGGGTCGCCGGAGTTATGGATTCGAAAAACCTTTTCTGCTGTGTACAGAATTGGAAACTTTGAAGGACTTTGAAGGTAAGTTAAAAACCTTTTCATTTTGTCTAAGAAGTGGCAAAGTTGAGTAAAATTGAGCTGACGTGGCCCTCGTGTTCACTCTCGATATCTTCAAACAATTCAGTTATTTCGCTGTATGAATAGTTCTCTTCTTTGCGGTAAGCAGTTAAAAGCCTTCAAATATATCGGTTAGTATATGATAGTCCATCTTTATATTTGAGGCTCCGACATATTTTGTTTCACGTCTTTGCAAATAGACGAAAATGTATCATTCTTGCTCGTCTAAATGGCTAGTCTTAAAATCATTCATAAGTTCAAATCGATAGTGCCAAACAGTTTCCCTCACAACGCTAAACCTGACATTGACTGTGGAATAATTGAGAGGCATTATTTTTATTGCCAAACTGACTCCCATCTAAAATCCGATCCATACTTTCTACTGAGCGATCGAACAGTCGGCTGACTCGGGGTGGCGTGAACATTTATATAGAAAATAACCAGCATTGAATATTATTTCGATGTACTCTCAAACTCTCGTGTCTCATAATAATTGATGAATCCCAATTACTCATTGATTTTATTTTATTCGTTTGCCTGTAAAGGCGAGGTACACTTGAAGGCCGTGGGTTTTAATTACGCCTCTTAATTAGACCTCTTAACATGGACTTAACGCAAATATCTCGTTGGCGTGTCAAGCAATCCAAATCCCTCTGTTCATTTATGGAATTGTTTTGGGGTGATTTAGTAATTTTGGGAAGAAATAGATTTCTCAAAGCAGTAGTAAAATTTAGGGAACAAAGAAATAGTCAAGCTTGCGTCCCGTACCCTTTGTCTGCGAGGGGAAGGGGGGGAGTCGACTTTTTGGTGTCGTTGTTAAACAACTTTTCTTTTCAAATCCTTTTTGGAACTTTCTTTAAAATTCAGTTCATACAAATTCACATTCACAAGTGCACCAACTGATTAAACGTTGTTTACTTTCACCGTGCATAGATGCATTGGATTGGATTGATGGTGAAAAGGAACTACTCATGCGGCCCTATACGCCTTGTGTCATTCATTGAACAGCCTCTATATTATAGCAAGAGGTGAGCACGATTGAATTAAAATACTGATTTTTTAGGACCTCAGTAACTACACTACAAATTAAGTTTATGTTGTGTAGCGATACTCACTGTTTACAAACATTTCTTTTGATATTCAAATTTGCCAACCACTAAAGAACGCTTTGTTTCGACGGCCAATCAATGACAGCTGATGACGAAACGATGAACATCGCTATATGGCCCATGATCCTGTCCATTTTTACATCATTTTAAAACGTACACCTTTCTCTTTCTAGTTACAGCGGGATCCGGTTTATTTCACCGACGATTATTTCACCTTCACCTGTTCACGAAGTTTGACAAAAAATTATCTCAAAGGTTTGAAATTCACGTAACTAACATTTTCTCGGCTGTGGTGCATTGTTAATAACAAAGCATATGATAGTCATGCGCGGTTTGGAGTGAATTTACAACTCAAAAACAGAAATGATCAATGATAATGTCATTCTTGGTTTTAAAGCCACTTGAGATGATGATTTTTATTCCAAACTTAACAATATTTGGCCTACTACCTATCTAGCTCTCAAATCTGATTTTCGGTTGCACTGCTTTTTTTAACTGAAGAATTCGCAATCTATTCCCCTGGCAGAATTCATGGCTCATGATCAGTTGTGTTATCAGAATGAGAACGATTATGGCTTCTAAAGCTGTTGTGTCTGTTTTGGCTGGGGTTTAATTCAGGAGAGTAGATAAATAGTTAAAGCATGTAAAGAGGAGAAAAAAGACCAGGACCTTGATATATACAATTTTTTTTAATCACGATTCGGATAACTTACTGTTTGACAACTGTAAAAATAAATTTAGGTGGCTCATCTCAGTTTTTTCAGAAGCTCACCAAGCGATGACGTCATATATTTTGAATATCGGCCATTTTCTCAAAATCGAGACCTAAAACTTTAAAACGACTCAATGTCCTTTATAAATCTTCATGACTGCAAAGTTTGAAAAAATCTGTGAGCCCTTTCGAAAAAAAAATGGATTGAGTACTTGTATGTAATGCTCCACTGCAGCCCGAGCAATCGCGAAAATATTAGTATAGTGGAAATAAGTCTTCGGTGCCGCAAATTGATGTCGCTAATTAATAAGCATATATAACACAGACAAATTGGAAACTTCTGAAATAAACCAGCTTTCAATAATGAACTTTTGATTATGATTGCAAAAGTATCCTTTGTTTTATTATTTTGCACCGTTAAAATTTTGCAATGCTTTGGAATTGTCAAAGAGCACATTACAAGTTCGACTCGTGATCAAATGATTTTAAGTTTTCAGTTAGGGAATTTGTTTTTATACAGGGTTAACCTCACGATTTCCCTTTTTAGGATACAAAAAAGACTACTTTTCGAATAGGAAATGGAATCACATAACTAAATGTTTTTAGATCACGTAATGGATATATTACATCGATAACATGGAACAATGTAATATATATATCTTACGACGTTGTCTCAAAATCGAGGTGATTATTTCATCTCCGTAGGTAACGCATTTCAAGTATTAAGTTCCTTTTCAGACAAATGATCTTTTTCTAACTCTTTCAACAAAAAGTGGATGAATGGTGGGTCAAAATTACTTAGAAGAAAAAGTAGGCCATTCTTTTCCCTGGCGAGCTTACCCAAATAGGAAACTTGGATGCGCAATGCAATACAGGGGAAAGATCTTGAAGGGAATCTCTACTCTTTCAACATGCGCTGGACTCCGGATCGAACGGTCCGGGTTCGAGCTTCGGCCAGGGCACTGCGTTGTGTTCTTAGGCAAGACACTTTACACTCACAGTGCCTCTCTTCACCCAGGTGTATAAATGGGTACCGGCGAATTTACTGCTGGGGGTAACCTTGCGATGGACTAGCATCCCATCCAGGGGGGAGTAGAAATACTCCTAGTCGCTTCATGCTACAGAAACCGGGATAAGCTCCGGCCTGATGGGCCACTTGGCTCGAATGCAGGCTTTACCTTTACCTAGAGAAAAATAAGATTTAATAACGACTAAAAATGGAAAGATTTCCGCTTCAAAATCATGATCTTCTGCCACCATTTTGGATTTGATGACGCATAATAGTTGCCGCTATTGTTAGGAAGCAGTATAAGAGCGTTGGACAGTTTTTCTCGTCAGATTTTTGGTCAAAGACGTATTATGTGTATGGGCATAGTGCGGCCATTTTTTGGGGAAAAATTTGGGAGTTGACTGTAAACATGAAATTATTGCTATATGCACAGGCAGCCCAAGCTCACGTTGTGATCAGGATCATATTGCATAATAGCTGTCATGGCAAAAATATAAGAGTTTGTATGGGAATATTTTACAACACCTTTTAGCAAACCGAAATACTGCCAAGTCTTAAATAAAATTGCCTTACCTTACTTTCACTGTGCTTTTCTTCTTGTCCGAACGCTTATTTTGCCAATTCTTGGCCATTTAGGCGAGTTATCGCTTTCTGGGTTCCCCACTACAAAGAAAAAGAACAAGGCTGCACACTCCAGTTCGGAACGCCCAACGAGCCAAGCGAAAATTCCTCGCGAATTCCAAGAAGAGATGTTCTAGTTTCAGTTTAACTCAACAACAACTCAGTCCAGGCTCTGACATCGATGCCAAGCGGCCGTTTGCTTTCAAAAACCCAAGGTAAAAAGATCTCCATTGTGCCTGTACACGCTCGTCACGACACACGACCGTTAAAAAAACTCCTTGGTAACCCCGCCTCGATAATCGTCCTGAGGGGACCAGGGGAGTAACACAAAACTTGTTGAGAGCAAATGACGGTGTGGTACTCCGGTGAGGTATAGTTTGTTAATGAGGCGGGGTTACCAAGGAGTTTTTTAACGGTCGTGTGTCGTGGCGAGCGTGTACAGGCACAATAGAGATCTTTTTACCTAAGATTTTTGAAAGCAAACGGCCGCTTGCCATCGATGACAGAGCCTGGACTGAGTTGTTGTTGAGTTAAAATGAAACTAGAACATTTCTTCTTGGAATTCGCGATGGATTTGAGGCCGTTTGACCATTTTAAGCTGGGATTTTTCGCTTGGCTCGTCGGGCGTTCTGAACTGGAGTGTGCAGCCTTGTTCTTTTCTTTGTAGTGGGGAACCCAGAAAGCGATAACTCGCCTAAATGGCCAAGAATCTGCAAAATAAGCGTTCAGACAAGAAGAAAAACACAGTGAAAGTAAGGTAAGGCAATTTTATTTAAGATTTGGCAGTATTTCGGTTTGCTAAAAGGTGTTGTAAAATATTCCCATACAAACTCTTATATTTTGTGATCCTGATCATAACGTGAGCTTGGGCTGCCTGTGCTATATGAAAAAATAAAACTGTAAGCTATCTTTATCAGCTAATGCCTTAATCATGTTGTCAAGTAATGACCAATGATTGATGAATACGTTGCTTTCATTTTTGACACGATAGGTTACCATAGCGACAGTGTACCCTTTTAAATACACCCTCAAGGACGGTGTCTCCTTTTGTTACTGCGCATTTGTTATGCGCATCACGCAACGCATCGATCGCACCGGACGCGCGCGCATGTGGAATTTGCTCGCTCAAATTGACGAATTCAACTGCGCGACCAAGCGCGCGACTACTGAAATGTAAGAAAAAGTTCTGTTGCTACGAAATCAAGTTTATGGACGAGACTAAACCAGGAAAAGCGGAAAAGCGGAAAAGCGAAATATCAGTAACCACTAGCTGGTAACCGATAAAAATGACTCGATTGGAAACAAATCGTTAATCGCTCAAACGCAAACTGCTAACTACATATGGCGAAGTGCACGAGTGAGAATTGCGCGAGCCCCAAATATTTATTTTTGCTGGGGAGGGGACCGGACAATTTTAACAGCTCCAAAGAGTGACTCATTAAACTTGAAATTAACTCGTAGAACTTTTAAAAATGCGTGGTGACCGCTACTTTGTACTTTAAAAAATGCAAGTGGTAATTTCTATAGAACATGTGATTAATTTGTCATTCAGTGCAAAAGTTGTCTTGGATGTTTTTTAGGCCGTGGGAGTGAGAGTTGTTAGGGTAAAAAATGGCTCCAATGTAATTATTTGTTAATAAAAACGTGGATCACGTAGTTTCAAAGATATTATTGGTCAGTTATGTTTAAGATTGTTATAAGTTTAATGTTGATACTGTTTATCAAAAACCAAATTCAAAGGGAATTTGTGAGAAAATTGCCTTTACTTTTACTTTTTAAAAAATGTCACGCCAACACGTTTTCCTGATTTCAAACATAGTTATCTCGAAAATTTTCGTGGTTACCCCAATTTTCTTTTTGAATTTCAATAGCCCTTGCTAAGATCTACTTTTATTGCATAGTCATCGGCCGGGCAAAATACCTTACTGTTAGGAGGTACCCTCCTTAATTTAGCTTTAAGTCCCAATAACTCAAAAATGAGCTAGGCGACCCATAGTTAAAAAATTATGTACATGCAGACTAGAGCCACCTTAAATATTCGTAATTTTAAGGTGGCTCTAAACCCTATGTGCATAATCAGTTTTAAAAAACTATACAAAAATCTTCGTCTTGTCTCGTTGATCAAACTTTAATAATAAAAAATATAGGTCACCGAGCTCATTTTTGAGCTATTTTCAGTTAGTATATGTAATAGGACTACATGCTGTCAAAATTTGAAAATAATTGGATGAAAAAAAGGTAATTATATATTAATTATATATAGCATCCCAAAATATATGAACATGGCAAATGTTTCGCCCTCCAAACTAGTTTTTCTTGACAATTGATTGGTTTATGGTAGGTATCCAGATTTTTCTTAAATTGCATTTGTTGACAATAATGGTTTTGATGTAGCTATATAATTACAGATAAAATATGCGAATCTTTTCTGACGTCATTGTTTAAATTTTTCCTCATTAGCATACGACTTTGCTTAGATTTCATCATGCTGGATATGAATTGACTTCAGACATTAAATAGCTTGTGAGCCTTAGTGATTGATGAACTTTTTAGCTATTTGTTGTAATACTGAAGGAGATATTAGCTTTCAAAAACTGAAAATTTTCTGGGTGACAAAAGCGCGTAATGAGCCCATACATTCTTTGTAAAATTTTGAGTTTTGAAACCCACGTTGCTACACAAGTTATAAATTGCAACGGGCTCAAATTCTTCGGGATAGTTAAACGTGTCATGCTCTTACAATATTCAGAGATGATATTCTTGTAGCTCGATCAAACACTGATGTCCGTATGCTAATGAAAAAATTATTGTAAACAAAGAATCGCCTATTAAGGGTGTACTTTAATAGAAGGTTGCTGTTGCTATGGCAACGTGTAATGACAAGAAAATTACCACAAATTGTTCATCCGCTGCATACCATAATTGTTGCCTCGACTGAAAAAGATTCATAGTATTGATCCGTCAAAGTCGAGGTGCTGAGAAATGCAGGAAACAGTTTAGAGCCACTTTGAGTCCAAATTTAATGAAACCCGTAAAACGCAAGTATTATAATTGTTTTCTTTTTGTGGAACTTTTTAAGGCATTTCTTTGCGAAGAAATATTTGCATGTTTCGGTTTACGACTGAACAATACTTATAAATTAAAAAGTGCACTCATTCACGTCACCCGTGACCAAACTTTGAACTTAACTGTAAAAACAGAAATAATACTTATCGAAGGTTTTTAAAACCTGCATCGAGCAGCCATGTCTTTTGTAAACCATAATGAAATATTTAGCATTACGAGAAGGTAAGAAACAAAAGGAGGTTTGGGTCGACCTATAGATAAGCTTATGAAATTGCTTTTTTCAGTTTTCAATTGGCAAATAAAATGCTAGTCTTTAAAATTAAAATTTGTTTTAATGTTCAGTTCAGCATCAAATTTGTTTCCCTAACTTTTTAAATTTGAGTTGATTAATAATAATTTAATTTACAGCCTTTAACAGCATCTCATCTTTGTTTTTCTTAACTTTTCTTTGATGTACCCCAAACTTCACGTGTGGTAAACTTAAGAAGAGTTTGTGGTCTATTTTCTGCAGTATATATTTTGATCTTGTTGAATTGAATGAATATCGCTATCGTTGCTATGGTAACTTCGTTTCCTTGGAAACCAAATAGACTTTTTCAAGATCAAATGACGAATAAGAATAAAATAAAGCTAGGTAGGGGCTGTTCTCCGAACGAACTTTTGATTTGAAAAGTTAAATTATTACTTGAGCCAGATGGACATTTAATAAGCAGCCTTTTTATAAAATTGGCATTAAAGATACTGAAGCAAAAGCAGCCGTCTGGAAGCTAATAAAACTTTGTGAGTTTCTTATTAAACAATGTTAGTTTTCAAAATGCCTTGAAAAAGACCTACCCGTATGGTGCTCGTTTAACTTTTTGAACAGATTACAAAAGCAATTGCAATCTATTGTGCGTGCCTGCAATCATACGAGAGGCATTTGGAAAACTGCAAAAACTAAATTGTCTAATTGCTTTTCTGTTTAACATACTGTATCGCTATAAAAATACGAAATCTGTGTACGTAGATACCTGCGAATAGGGCTTGGGCTATAGTATCATTACAGACATTTAATGTATTCTTTGGATTTTGCAAGTAAGCGGTGCAGTTAGATGTAAATCATGCAATGGCGTTGAACTTTCTGTCAAATTTTCTCATGGCTTTGTTTGGTTATTACTTGGCGAAATCAAGTCGGTATTTTTCTGCTTTCAAAGAAATTAATGCCAGGCAAACGTATGGAGAATTTCTTTATCGAGCTCGAACTTGGACCTCTATTAGGGTATTCGCCTGTTTTGGCTAAAACTTAATACTGTCGTCCACAAATTATTTCATATCTTACCAGTTTAAATATTAGAAAACAGGTAAAATGTAATGTCATGATAAATATAGAGCAGTTTTCCAGCGTTTCTGTTGTTGTTTGTTATTGTTTCTCCTTTATCCCTAACCTGATCTGTCTACGCCATGAACAGACGGTGCAGATCATCAGGGCTGAGCATGTTAAAAACCAACAAACAAATCTATGAAAGTAATAGTGCCAAATTCTCAAAACTAACTTCAAAAGATTCTATGTCAGAAAGTAAGGAGAATTAATATTTTAAACTTGGACTGGAAGAGTTAGCGTAACAATTAATTCAAAATTAGCTTTTATTCTTCATTTGGCTCGATATAAACTGAGAAGTGATTCATTCAGATCCCTCCTCTTCCCAACTTATCTAGGAAGATCGAAGGGACCTCTGCTCGCAGGGTAAAGTACTCTTCGCGCATTGAAATTCCGTGTAACTAAATTGAGCGGTTATGTAATTTCTGACTTGTTCGATTTTCAAGGGTTTTGGTGATCAAAACTGAAGTGGATTAATTTGATGAAATCGCCAAATTTATGATCAGACGATAAATTCAAGAATCTTTGATGTATTGATTAAGTTTAGCCAGGAATCATTGGAACTGCGGGTGGAAACTGTAGCTTCACAAATTATCTTTAGTTAATAGATATTTACATTCATTTTATGTTGTTTTTTCATTCAGGTTCAACGGTGACACCAGCAGGGGAGACATCGTCATCAACAAGCAAAGAAAAGCGTTGAACTGTTGAAATAAAATGTCTCGAAATTATTTGGCTAGTGATAGCTTCAGTTAAGAATTTGGATCTCGTTTGGAGTTGCTCGGAAAATATTCGCGCTTTTAAAAGGGACCAAAAAGGAGTCGAAAAAAACTAAGTCTTTTGGCGGGAAAATATTCGCGCTCTAAAATTGGATCCGAAAAAGATAAGTCTTTTTGCCGGAAATTGGCCTTAGGAAAAAAAAGTCTGCGCTTTTGAATGGTGTCTTGTTTTGATTCAAAAATATACTAAGTCTTTTGGCGGGAAAAATCTTGCACTGTGCAAACGGATTTGTCCCATCAAAAGTCAAAAGTATATGTTTGATTTCTGACAAGACCCTGTTTAAACTCGCAGAATTTTTTTTCTTTTCGGCAACCCTACATAGACAAAATATAGTGCTAGAGATAGCCTACATTTCGACTAGTTACCAGGCCCCTTTTAAAAGCGCGAGTTTTTTTAATTGTTTGTTTATCAAATGAAGTGTAAAAGACAATAAACAGATATTAAATGAGTTAAAATATTTTATTGTTTGCTTTGTTTTATTAAATAAATTACAATTAATGAAACTAAACAAGATTATTTATAACACTCGGTCACAAGCAATGATTCTACAAAACGTTCTAGATAAAACAGCTATCAATTGAACAAAACTAAGACAAATCTTGAGAAAATTAAACGAATACTGCTACATCAAACTAGCAATTACAACTCGGAGAACAAATTTAAGTCTTTTTGAATATTACAATTATTAGAGAACGAAACTTCTAATCAAAGGATTTAACACTCGTTTACAACCAATGATTCTACAAAACGTGCTAGATAAAACAACTATCAATAGAACAACTAATTAAAACAATATCTTGGAAAAAATTAAACGAATACTGCTGCACCAAACCAGCAATTACAAGGTAAACTCACAACTCGGAAAACAAATTATTACGTCTTTGAATACCATGATTTGGCTATTACAATTATCTAGAGAACGAAACTTCCAATCAAAGGATTTAACTGATGAAACAGATGATTCTATTGCTAGCTTCAGCTTCAAACGTTAAATTTTAGAGCAATTTTTCAATGACTGGCAAAACGAGAACTAAAGTGAACACACAGCGAATGATGACCGTTATAAAATAAAACAACAGAACATGCTTTGAGGATTCCACGTTCCGTCACATTATTTTATAGACTAAGCTATTTCCTTTAATACCTTTTCTAAACTCGTTCACAGCTTTGAAGCTCAAAACAAATTCAAACTCGTAATTTCTATAAACAGTCACGAGTTGCAAAATTTTCTGGAAAAATTCTTGAGTATCATCTTTCAGCATTTGTGAACTATTGATTTGAAAGTATCCGACAGTTGGAAACGAGATTCAATATTTCCAGAAAAGCTAGATATTCTTTGTTGTTATTTAAGTTTGATGACCGAATATATTTAAACTTTATTCCACATGTTTGTGAAATACCTCTAACCTAAGCGACGCTGATTTCAGCCTCTCTGAGTGAGAAATTACCTCTACAAATAACTTGACTTCTTTGTCTTGAACGCTTGACTTCTCTCTGGCGTTGTGATCCACATCATTCAGCAAGCCAGCTCTTGAAGACACTGAAAAAGGACACAATTGTGTTAATTATGCGAAAATGTCGTAACTCTAAGGATGCACGGTTTTCACTGCAGTAACAATAAACAGTTCGTTCAGTTGTGTGCTGTTCGCTCTAGACTTTTTGACAGGCATTTCGTTTCAACCACGTCAAACGCGTCCAAAATAACAACAATGTGAAAATAATTCCTTTTTCAAATAGCTCTAATTTCTGGTAAATCCGGTTCAAGATAGTTTTCTTTCTTCTCTCAACCGTTCTGCTAAGCAATGTATTAAAGTTATGAACGAGAAATTCGATGTTGATCTGCCTATTAATTAGGGCTCAGGGCTTCTCCAAATTAAAATTACAGAAGAGGCACAACACTCTTCGGAATAAACCATTTTGCTAATGCTAGTTCCAGTCCCTTGCGAGGAAAAAATTTGATCTACTTACTGAATTAATGAGCCAATTTTTTGGAATGCGAAAAGAAAATAACTACATTATCAAAATGGCCTATATATTCAAGGAATGCTTCTCCAGAGAAACCACGTAACCTGAATAACTAATCTTCCTTTCACGTAATGGACGATGAATAAAAACAAAAAGCCCAAAATATTTCAAATCATTTACACTACCGGCCGATAATAATATAGTAGCTTTGTTCGCGAATTAAAGAGAAAATTAAACTTCCTTCGATTCCAATTGGCTCGACACACATTCGCGTTTTCCCAACCTTTGCTCGAACAAAAATAATAAATAATGGGGGAGTTGAACTGAATAAATTAAATACCTTTTGAGCAAGTAGCAATTTTCTTAAACAAACTCTTTGGTTTTTAAAACTCTATAACTTTTAATACAGTTATCACATTTCGTCAAACATTTCAATTGCTAATCTATTCAGCCGATTGTCTATTTTTTGGTTTGTTTACATTCCAGTCATACCGCTGAACATTTTGAGGTCGTTGTACATGCACGTGTTAAATTTATACAACAGGCGTTTAGAGCAAGAGAAAACTGTCTTTAATTCCAAACAGTCTAAATGATTTGGTTATTTTGTTGGTTAAAATTTGATTTGTTCGTAAATAGAATTCGTCAAATATTAATCAAAAGAAAAAATTATCATCCCACCTAAATTTCGTCGCGCCGGTTTCCGACGACGAATTTTTAGTACTCGTATCACGAAAATAACTCCGACTTAACTGTTGCTTCAGATATTGGTTAATTAAAAATTTTACAATTTTATAATTGTTGAGAAACGGAAAGGATTGCCGCTTTTAAATTTGCCGCCATTTTGCATTTTTGTTAGCTTTCATGTGACGTCACAAATTAAATTCTGAAATCAAAATTTGCTTGGCCTGCTAAATTGAGGGTAGTGTAGCAGCTATCCAAAACTACTTTTGTTTGTTATTGTAAGCAGCTTCTATTGTTTTCAAGACAAAGTCATTGTTTCAATTGTTGAGTCATTTGTTTAGGGCTAGGGTATCAAACCAATCACATTATATGCTAGGAAAGCTGCTACATCGCCCAAATTGTTTTCACTTGGTGCAAGACGAACTAAAAATATACTTTATTGCTGGTGGGAAACAAGAATCTTAATTGATTTGGGGATCTAGTTAAACTAATCTAAGGAAAGCTCGCATGTATCCCGTTAATAGAAATGTTAATTTCTTTGAAATCTGTCAATTAGCAAGTCATTGGTAAGGAAAAATCACTTGTAAAAGTGTAATAACCAGTTCATCTAAATAACAAAGATTCCGGCTTATGAAATGGTGTTTTATTTTTCCAAAACGCAGTTGTGTATTTTGAGCACAAGATAACATATAGGGATTTTCCAGTTCTTATTACTTGCGAACTTAGAAACATTCAGCGGACAAACTTTCCCGTAAGAACGGCGAGTCTTATGCCAATGTCATCCCTTGGCTTAGAACCCGCATATCGTTCAATATTTTAAGATCAGTCCATACATGTGTTTGAGGCTCTTGAACCCCTTTTCACAGGAATGCAGACTTTTTAGAAGACTTTAAGTGTTAATGCAAGGAGTGAGGACATTTCTAATTTATAACGACTTTTAAGGTAGTTTTTGGTTTTCTGCCAAGAACTAGAAAGTAAGATGAAAGAATTATTATAATTTGTATTGTAAATAGAAGAAAATAGTTTTCTTTTGTTTTCGTTACAAGCGCATTTATCACGTCCAATGTTCTAACATGAAGCGACATGGTTTTGTTACTCCTTCGAATTCTTTATAAATAATTCATTAATATTCTGTAGATTATATTATGCTTTTCATTTATATAATTGCATCACCAGAACCGTTCGTTGTAAATAGTTTTGCGCCATCGTTAATTATCACATAAGTTATTAATAGAGAGTTTTTAAAGAGGCACCACGAAATTGTGCCCGTGGCATTTTTCGCTCTCACAAGCTACTGGGAAATGAATTCCGCAACGTTTAGCCAGGTTTAGATCGCACTGAGCTGAATTAATATTTCTCGCTATCGTATCTACATGTCTGAGAGTGTTGCATACCTTTGTTTTTCATTTCAACATAAGCACCTTTCACTTTTATGATCTGTGTATTTGCGTCTCCATACTGACCTTTATAAATTTACGTGGTAACAATTCGGAAAATAATTCACGAACGGCACACCGCACAGTCCTCAGCTTCTTTATTTTTGATTGCGTGACAGTGAAACCCAGAATTGTTAGGAACGAAGATAAAACGCAAGGCTGATTGAAAAGTATGGGAATTGCATGATTTAGTTATTGCTGATTAGATCATTTACTGTAGAGGATCAGGTTCTTCTATTTTGTTACGGTGTTCCTTGCGATATTCTTGTCTGTTTTATAATCATTACGAAATGTTGCATCTCCTTTGACCGGTAAAATTTGTAATCTTATGGATTATCTGAAACAAAACAGAGTCAAATTATCTGAAGAAAAGAGATTCCTTTAAGTCCACCCTCTTAACTTGTCAAGTAATGCCAGCTGTAATGCCACTTTGTCCAAACTAAAATTTAAAATTGTTGGTTATCATGCGTAGAATAAAACGTAATTGATTCCAAAATCTGCCCCAATTTATCATATTGGATTGAAAGGGTTTTTTTTCTCATAACTTAGGAAATTCTTCACAAGGTCATCCCAATTAGTAAATACAAATTGTCATTGAAATCAAACCTCAAAGTTTAGGTGCAGCTGTCCCCCAAAACGTGGTTGCTATAGAGGCAGCAAGAAATGTAAACACTGTAAACTGTTCCTCGATAACCTTGCAAAGTTTAGTTATTTTTGCTTCGATAATTTTTAGGTCGCAAAAGTTTAAAAGTAGTGCAGGCACCTTCTCTCCCACCAAAGACAGAATTTGGGTGAAACTTTAAAATCCTAAGATGATCAACATAGTTTGCATTCATTCTTTTAAAATTGGTATTTCCCAAGAGATCAACATCTTATTTTCTCTTAAACTACTCCAATACATTGCCAACTTAAATGTTTACGCATGTACACATTGCGGACCTATTTTATCTATGTAATCGGTAAATTTCTCTTTTACCTTCACCTATATCTTTACTTGTGATGCTGTCTTGCTATCCCCACATCAGAAGATTTCTCCAATGGTACTTCACCTCTAACTGAAACACAAAGGCAGGAATTAGCAAAAATAATCAATGCAATAATAACTTATCCAGTCTGTCTGAGATACTTTTAGGTTTGCCTTACGATAACAGAACTATCTTACTTCTTCTATGGGTGTGGTGATACAGCATATTGAATATAAATAGAATCTTTAAAAAAGTCATCGTTATCATAATAGTTTTGCGTATCGCCATGGTAACACTAGCATCATAAATAAAAATACGTTTATGTACACAATGCGGACATATTTTTCTTGTTATTTGTGTCACCAGGTTTATCATGTCGTTTTCTCCCGCTTACCTCGATGTATCGATGTAGTTCTTTTCGAGAAGATTCTTCTTGTCTTGTCTTATCAATCGCAGTTCTTTTTAAAGTGCTTCACCTGAAATTGATAACAACAATGCCGAAATGAGCAAGTATGAATAGAACGTCAATCCATGCACCGCTACCAGACTTGACAATCGAACAGTACGTTCTGGAACTTTTAGCAGGGAATAAATGAATTGATGATTTAATGACTTGGGCAACTTTCGACATTATTTTTGTGGTAGATAGCAGTAGGCACAAGTACTTATTATGGACCTATTTTATTATAAGTCATCTCAAAAGTTAACGTATGGATGGTTTGTTCAGGCCATGCCATGCTGGCATGAATAAATATCATCCGTGAATCAACTTTTCGTTTTAACTGGCTTCTCTGTGCAACAGTACTTTCAGGAAATTACAAGTAACCTTAGAAAATTCACCATAATCCTCCTGGTTCTTAGAAGCTCCCAAATTTTGTAATAGCATGTCGCTATGTAAGTATACTGCCTTATTAAACTGTCCAAAACTCTGCAAAAGCAACAGTACTGCTCACCAATAATTAATCTTTTTGTGTGGAGGACTACGTGACGAAATCGACTGAAAGTCGCCCGCCGATCAACTCACTTCATCAAAATAGTTTTTAAAGATTTTCTTGGATTTAACATTTTACCAGAACTTTTTCTATAGCAAACTATAGCTTCTAGTTTATTTAATTCGTATTGGGTTCCAACTTTCTGTGAAAGTTGTTCTTCCGCGAATAATAGAACAACGTGGTTTCGTGTCG
This sequence comes from Blastomussa wellsi, assembly GCA_947652115.1. Classification (NCBI taxonomy): domain Eukaryota; kingdom Metazoa; phylum Cnidaria; class Anthozoa; order Scleractinia; family Plerogyridae; genus Blastomussa; species Blastomussa wellsi. The sequence goes on along the minus strand of OX393562.1, from coordinate 21,916,889 downwards.
TTAATGCAAACGCGTGAAAGGGAAGTGCAATCGGCTCTGGAAAATTATGTTTCCTTTAAAAATTGCTGCTTACTAACCCTTCACATTATTTTAACTTTGAAACCCAGTTAAGGATTCTTTTCCTTTCAACTAATATAATAACTTGGTCTGGAGTTATTTCTTTCTCTTGGTGTCTTCTCTCACCTTATTCTCAGGCCTAGTAGTTGAATAAACTTGGGAGTGAGTTGTCGATCCACATCAGGTCTTCAAGTGATAATTTCTGGCAGTTCCCTCTCGGTTGGCAAATCACACAGCGTTGTTAGTCTTCTATCTGTTAACAATTTTCTTCCGTTGACGAAGCCAAATTGCCCTGACCACGAGGAAGCGATCGAGGAATAAAATGTAAATGAAATGCACCAAAAAATCACACCTCAAGATTTGCATGTTTCATTTGCATAGCGAGGTCACTGAGTCCGGAGTTTACGGAGTAAAATTTTGTTTAATGAAATTAAATGGACTGCAAGAAGAACACGATTTTAATGAAATTGCTCCAAAAGACACAGAAATGTGCCTTGAAGTTACATTTTGAAGCCATAAAAGTTTTGTTGGCTTGTGTTTTCTCGATCTCGAGAACGAGACTTTTCTTGCATAATAAATTACGACCATTTCTCGATTGTAAGCGCTTTTTCGAAAATTGTAAAAACGGCTCGATAGATTTTTTAAAACGTTAACCGTGTATGCCTGATAATGTAAACAATTTTATTCCAAAGTTTCATTAGCATTGATACACTGGAACACTTTGTCGATGAAGGAGGCGCTCGAGCCCACGAAAAAGTTGCGTTACAAAGTCCCGATATAAAAAATATATAGTTCCAACAAGAACGAAACAGCTGTCCACGGTTGCAACCCTGCTTTATCGGTTTCTATCGAGTTGTTGTCTCGCAAAGTCAACTTTTTCACGTAGTATCAGCCTTGCAGTGATTTGCTTGTGTTATAGTCAGGGACAAGCTTGTAAAATATAAAAGTACTGAAGTATGTGACTATGCAAACTATCATGTGATGGTAATCACTAAAAAATCTACGACAAAAAATAATTGATTGACATTTTTGTTTCCAAAACATGTTTTTTTTTTTGCTATTTTTGCCGCTTTTTGACGGTTAAGCGCCTTTATAGGTATAAGATGGTGACTTTCACTCATATTCACCCGCGGTAGAGCGGTTACGTTTCAGACGTTCCTGTAGGCTTTTAAAAGGTCTATATTTCTCGCAGTAAAATGGAATCAGTGATCGAAAACCATCTTTCAATTCATTCACACGGATCAGAGCATATAGAGCATGTTTCACTAAACCTTCACTCAATAGACCCCATTCCGTCTCTTCAACACGTCCACACTTATTTTACTTTCTTCTAATGTCAAGAAATGTTTCTCTCAAATGAAGCGAGCCAATCTTGTCCTTATGCCAAAAGGTAAGTAACTGACCGGAACTCTAACTGTTCTCTAAAACTTTCCCGGTCAACAAAATTGCTCTGGAAACGTATTTGTGCAAATTAAATGTGACTTTATTGAATGTGATTTACAAAAACATGTTCGAAAACCAAATTGGACTATAAATCTTAAAATCAATAGGATATGTCATATGCATTGCAAAAGTGTGGTTACCTAAGGCGCGTTTTAACTTTCTGGATGAGGTTACATATTCTGCCTTAATTGTTGAAACGAAAAGGAAAACTACTGCTTTGGGTTTAAGCCACTTTGCGTTCCACAATACTAGTGTGTTTCGACTTTCAGACCCTGGTTATCCAAGGGATCGATGGTTTGGCTATCCAGTGGATGACACAGTTTGGTTTGTTAACACGTTATCACTGGGTAGGGATTTATCCGGCGGATAGTGTTATCTAACCTTTGGACCAACCGGGCGTTGGCGTGGAACCTTTGAGTCCTACAAATGACACTAGGCATTTTCTTTATACTACATTAATACTATCCTAGTTGGCAATATACCTTATTCCAAAATGGCTACCATCTTAATATTCTTTTGTTGGCATTCAAATTAGCCCTTCTTGTCTCGTTTTTAAGCTCAAAAATCAAAAGAATATTTTATCTTGAACGAGGCAACAATTATAAGGGCCAATTTGTATGTACATAAATTAGCGGCCATTTTGGAATAAGGCGTATTATCTCCCATTCATCACTTTACAGGTAAAATAGCTCAAATCTCAAGACAGTCGTCTTGACTTTACAGAAAGAACGTTTGTATCATCTTAGTCTGTTTGCCATTATCTCTTCAACTCTTCGCCGCCTATCTCTCCTTTTTAAGCATTCAAACCTCTATTCCAATAATAATTGTATTTTTGTGTACAAGATAACTCAAAGTTTCTTACTTAAAAACTGATAGAATAAAAAACGTTAAGAGCAATAGCTGCCTAGTGTTCTTTTAACGCACAGCTAAGTTCAAAATGTTAAAAATTGCCAATTGCTATTCTCCAAACATCATATTAAAAAAAAACTTGCGTTTATTTAAAAAGCAGTGTCCACTTTCTCAAGTGGGAAGTCGGCGCCTTGGTTCTGGTATGCCAAACCCTTTCCCTCATATTTGTCAATATGGTTTTCGTTCATGGGTAGCTGTGGCGGATCGGCCATGTGATGATCCATCTGGTACGCTGCAAACGGATACAACAGCATCACAGCGAAGAAGTCTTCCACCATGTTGCCGTTGATTGCATACTTCTCTCTTATGCCTATACGGATCGCAGCGCCATAAGCGAAAAACGCAAATAACACTGCCCAAGCAAGGTAGCTTATCCCCTCTACGGCTGGTTCTAAGGCCATGCCGATGACCCACAGGTAGAATGGAACAGCAAGTGATAGGAAGTATGGCACTGTACTCCCCTTGTTATCGTTGAGCCTGTGAGCAGCTATCCCCATTGGATACCACGGGCAAAATATAGCAATGATTACTTTTCCGATGGATTTGCATGTGGGGTTAGTGAACACCTCCAGAAGATCAACAGTGAATGATGGACCATTAGGATCAAGGACTCCAGCCTCGATATGGACGGCACGCCACAATGCAATGCACATGAAACAGAGCAGTATGGTATACGGGACCCCAGCTGCTATGGACACCGTCTGCAGAGCCGTCAGAGCCTCGGAACCACCGGCAAACAGCAGTGCTGTGGCTGTAGCACCCTCCGTTAGAGCCCAAAAGACACGTTGAAGGATTGGGGGATCAGGGTCACCATTTGCTGAGAGGCAATCGATAACCAGAGATCCGCTGTCAGAACTTGTTACGAAGTACAAGATGATACCAGCCAGAGACACCACTGACAGAACTACACCAATGTCGCCATACTGTTCAACCACATCAAACCACATGTCATCTTTTGAGCGGCAGGACAAACGCCACAAGCCATGGTAGCTTTCGGTGGACATCTTTCCCCCAAGAGGCGAAGCACAGGTGATGTTGGCGTGGAATGCTTTACGCTCCATATTGATTCCAGCTCCACCAAAGATCGTCAGCCACATGAATGAGTACACAATTGGCGCCGTCATGGTTCCATTGATAAACTGCTTGATGGTTCGACCTCGGGAGATTTTGGCGATGAACATTCCCACGAAAGGACTCCAGGCGATCCACCACCCCCAGTAGAAAATGGTCCAGTCATTCATCCAGTTGACAACGTCCTTCTTGTCCTGAGAATTGCCCATCTGTGCGAAGGCATCGGTGTGGAAGCCCAGCTGTATGATCCACTGGAGGTAGTAACCCGTGCTCTGCACATACAGATTCAAGAGGTACCATGTGTCATCGTAGAAGAAGACAACAAGCATGAGAAGCATACCGATGGAAAAACAGATCTCACTCAGGCGTCTTATTCCAAGCTTCAGCCCAGTGATCACAGACACCGTAGCACAGGCGGTAACACACCAAATGATTATGATCTGGTTGGTAGTTGAGATTTCGATCTCTTTGTTTAGGCGATGGATGCCAGTGTTTAGCTGTATGGCACCCAAGCCCAGACTTGTACACACACCAAACATGGTACCCACGACGGAAAGGATGTCGATGACATCGCCCATCCATCCGTAGATCTTATCTCCAATCAGCGGGTAAAAGCAGGACCGGACAGTCATAGGCAGGCCTTGTCTGTAGCACACGAAAGCCAAGAGAAGACCAACAACAACGTACACGATCCATCCATGGACTCCCCAGTGAAAGAAGGTCAAGTTCATGGCATCTTGTGCCAGCTGGTTGTCGGTGTACCTTAAAACAAAGCAAAATTACTTCGTCCATCTCTTTTTAGAAGACAAACTGTCAGGGGCAATTAATATTTTTGCTGCCTTGTGACTACAGTCAAAGTGAAATTGGGTGCTAACCCAGGGGATAGATGTACGGATATGACAATTAGACGCTATGACCAGAGGGATCGATGACAGTAAATGGACAAACAGTCTGAATGAAAAACGTTATAAAAGAACGTATGAATTCGGCCCTAAGGTTCAAACTTACCTGTTATAATAGCGGTTACCATAAGGCCCAGGAACATAATGAAATATGGGTTCAGCTGAAAAATAAAAATATAAAAAACAAATCAAGACAACTGGAGTCAGACTGGACATTCGCAAGACAGTCACGACTCATTTAGTTGGGATTTTCAACTGTAGAGTATAACTTTAATAAGCTACCATTACCAACTGTATCCTTCGCTTCACTCTTCAGCTAAGTGCGCAAAATAACTTCTACTCGGGTGTTCACGGACACTGTAACGTTCGCTCACGATATAGTGCAGGTGGCGTTTCGAGTACATGAGTCTCTATTGGGCAACCACTCCCCGCTCTTCGAAGTAAAATAGTTGCCTTTGCCTTTGCCTTTTTGCCATTCATTTTCGAGGCTGTAAAGGAGCAAGTTCAAGGGGAGTTGCCTCTTACGTTAAATCCGTTGATGCGTTTGGATCGGCGAGTGACACGAGTCAATCTTTGTCCGCTCACACAATGGCCTACCTACGCAGCCGTGTTTCTCTTTTTATAATTCGTCCCAATCCACCGCGTTCTTCTGCCACGGACAAGAAGTTAACCGCGTTCAGTGGGAGGTACAAAATCACAGTTCATGAGAATAATTTGCAAAAAGCACTTTTCTAAAGCAAGTTTTCTACCCTAATTATACTATTTAATTTTCTGTTATGCTGGCGAACTTGACTCCTGTGAAAAAGCTGGTGAAACTACTGGACAGGTGCTAAAAGGAGCCGCCGTTGGTAATGTATGAGTCCGTCAATAAAACTAATGATGTTCAAAGTGCTTTGGAAAGCACGAGGTGATGTCAACTAAATGTTATGCGGAGTCTGGACTTCAAACAATCTCTATTTAATTAACTCACATCGCTACGCAACAGTCAAAACAAAGTTTTGCCCCACGTTGCGGCTGAACAAAAGAAAGTCTAAGGCTAAGGGCAAACGTCGAAGTTCACATGAGCCCAACCCAATGAATTGAGCAAGAGCTATTGTTTTTGCTCATTTACATTGAAGTTCGACGTTTCACCATAGCCCAAAGCAAACTTTTAAAAATAGCAGAATTTTCAAGAGTGAAAAATCCAAAATGCATTTTCTCTAAACTTGGAACAGTTCTCTCATATGTCAGCTGATAAAAATCCAATGCACATAATCCGAGGGCAAGTGAAATCGTGTTGGTTTACATAACAATGTAGGTAGTAAACCTTGAATTCATATGTAAATAGCGGCATGTTGGGCGTGTCCGTGGAGCGTGTCCGTGGAGGCATGTCCACTATTTATGTCATCAGCGGGACATTACAGCCTTGTATTATGCGAAAGTCGACAGTCAATGTTGATTTAGTTTTCCAGCACATGTATACACATGTAACGTGCGAATGATCAAGGGAAGAAACTCGAGTTGTTCACCAAATGAGAGGCGTTCTTTAAGTGCTTATAGATAGCCCACCTTGAAACTCGATATTCTTGGTTTGCAAGTGACGTCATCGACGTCATGTTGGATGACATGGATTAGCCTCTTTTGTTTGGTCATCCAACATGGCCGCCATGCTTATTGTCATTTGAATCTCTTGGGATTGGTCGCAAACAAGCAATACAGTAAACACCCGCAAGTAAGAACCTAGATTTTAAGAACGTGCTAGGCTAAAATTTGCCAGTTACACTCCCTCTGTACAAGAGCCTGTTTAGCCTAAAATTTCAAACAGGTTCTTATTTTCTGAATCATAGGTTTCACTAGTTTGGGGCCATACACTGTTAATGCTGAGAAATCATGATATGTTATGAATAAAGATTACATTCATGACCATTTGTTTAAGCACCTTCTTTTTTCAAATAAATAAATACTTTTTATGCTAATTGTATGTACGGAATAGGCTGAAAACCACTAAATTTGAAAGCCTAACTGAAATTATTTTCCTAAGAAAATAAGAACCCATTTAAGAACCTAAGTAGCCTAAATGTTTGTTAGGTACCCTTTATGTAAGAACCTGCATGTTCAGCCTCACTTGGGAAAATGCAGGTTCTTATTCGCGGGTTTTTACTGCAATCTCAGCCGGATTTTACGAGCTGTACTTTTCCGCCACTTTGAAAGACCTGACTGACCTGATTGCGTTCTACGATCCCAAACTGGTATTTGCTATCGTTTGACATTTTCTACAAGATGAAAATTTGAGTCATTCTTAAAAGTTCAACTTTTATTTCGGGTCTGCATTCAGTGTGCATTAGCTATGTACTTTGATTTGAACGGAATACTCGCTTCCGACTTTCTTCTCCATGTTATATTTTTATTTCCACACTGAAATGATCACGTCAAGTAAAAATAAATCAATCAGGTCAAATGCTTAAACCACATTTGCGTGAGTTGTAAACATTATATGGTGCTTGCGCAGTCACATATAACCAATTAAATTCGTCAATTGTGGAATTTTGACTTGTCATCTGTCACAGTTACGTGTTCTGACAATGCAGTTTTTCAGTCTTCCGTTTTCCTGTCCTGTCTTTAAAAATTCGTCCTTCATTTAACCAATCACAGTACAGGAAGCTGTTGATGTCTGAATTCCTGTGACAAGATGCCGCATCTTTGCACAGGAATTGAAACGCCAGCAGCCCATACTCATTGATTCGATCACTTCTCTAACACAACATTCCATGTTTGCAGACAGTCCCGTTAAGTACACGAGGTGACGATTAGCGTCCACGCAAAAGTCGTTATTCTGTTTTGAAAAGCTTTTGTTCCCATGGGAGTTCAAAACTGACATCAAACAGTTATCAGATCACGAATGGCACAACTATCACAACTGACGCTTTAATTTCAAAGAGTTTTTTCTACTTAGCACTCTTTCACTGTGTTTAAGACATGGCTCAGAAGTTCTTCTAGCTAATATAACGATTATGTTGGGGGACTGTTTTCAATATTCTACGCCTAGATTGAAATTATTCAAATCCATGTATACAGATTTAAGCGGCTTTACAAATCCAACAGGTTATATATGCCCTAGTTTTTCAATCAAAACATTTCTCCGATCTTTGCAACCCTTGCAGTTGCGTTCTTAAAACGAAAAAGGAATCGTGTGCGCGTTGTTAAGGCGCTCACGGAACCTGTTTGTAGCGTAAATGTTTCTGGCTTATTTTACTAACGTTTCGCTTCAGTTGTCTTAAAAAGGAGCAATGGACCCATAGCAAATCTAGAAAGTTCAGTTCAACAACTGAAAGCCCTATTAACTCAACAAAACAAATACGTTTTGCGTTTTATTTGCACTGCTGAACACAAGAAAGCATGCAAAGCATAAGACGAGAGAGATAAGATAAATAATCAGGTTTTAACAACTAACTTACCAACTCCGAAATAAAACAAGCCAATACCAATCCCAGCCGCAAACAACATCGTGAAGTAGGTGGCGTCGTTGAATTCTGGCTCTTCGTCGTCCCTTCCCAGTTTCATGTTGGAATACTTGGAAAAGTAGAGCATAAGTATGATTACAGCCCAGATGTCCTGAGTTCCGATGTACATCCAAGTGAACTTTTCTGTAATCCAAATCTTCCACCTCCCCATCTCTTCGTTGGCAACGTCCGACTCCGCCATGCACCAAGCTACGAAGCCCCATATTATCACGGCCGATAGAAGGCTCACCACTGGGTTAAACCTCAAGAAAATGCCCAGATTTACCCGGCCGACCTTCGACCAAAGCCAGTTGACGCGGATCCAGCGACACTTTTTCAAATGATTCTCGTCAACCTCCATGATGCACGAGTGCTGCAGAGCCAAATGTAATGTACTTTCGGTGTGTTGGAATGTTTTTACGCCAGTGTCTTCGAAGTTAAATTACTTTCAAACTCCGTCACAAAGAGCTCGTTCAAGCGTACGAGTGCGGAATTAACATGAGAATAATATCCGCTTAATTGCCTTCGTAAGAAGTTATTTCCCACAAGACCATGCTGATATTTGTGCACCGTTATATCCACTCGCGTACGTTGGTCTCCTTTTAACGAACCATTCAATCAGTCGCCGTGCTTTATTTTTTTTTTCTCAAGCAAACCATTAGAACTTTGCCTGATCCTTTTTGATCTGTAATCATTTTAGTGAACGGCATAAATAAACATTAAAGGTAACTGTTTATTTTTGTAAGGTCTTGGGAAGTTTGATGAGAGATTAAACATTTGGGTTGTCAGATACACCACTTCCCTCTGTGCAGTTTGTCTATAGTTGGGAGAGGACTTTATGAAATCCCCGCGGAAGCCGCAGCGTGTAATGACGGCATCATGATGTGGATTGCGCGATTGATAATTGATGTGATACGCGTAGCAACAAGGCAAAGAATTTGAGGTCATGTTTTAAGTAACGTGCCTGACTCACTCCCCCGCATCTTTCCTATGCTGTCAGCTAATCTAGATCTTTCTTCGCGGGGCTTTTTAAACTGCTTTCCACAGGCTGTGCGGGCCCCATATGGGCCCCTTTAGAGTGGCACTCTAAAGGTGCAGCGTATCACGTTTTAGAGGGGGTAAGTTTCTAAAGAAACTGTGGTGCTGCGTCGGTGGGAAGTATAACAATTGCTGGCTTGCAAGTGACGTCACGGAAGCCATGGTGTTGGTCAAGAACAATAGCCTTTCTCTCCCCTGGGAACTAAATTCTATTTTTATGTAAATCCTTCGAAGAAAATTCCTATTGTTTTGACCCCCAACATGGCCGCCCTGTCACGTGGTTGCAACCCAAGAATATAATTTGGTTTTATCAACTGGGTTGATAATGTCAATTGGCCACCGTAAAGAGAATCGCTCCGACGAAGGGCTAACGCTCGAAACGTCAGCAATTGAATCTCTTTACGGTGGCCAATTGACATTATCAACCCAGTTGATAAAACAAAATTATATTGTATCACGCTTTAGTTCGCTTTGTTTGTGGCCGGCTTCGTATTGAAATTGGAAAAAAACGCAATGTCATTCATCAGTCTAATTTGCGGCAATTTCGCCCACTTCATGCGTGGTTACCAAACAACTAATCAGATTTCCACTCCAGAAGGGGCAAAATATCCGACGGTCTGTAAAACCGAGGATGTGTCCAGTCATGTAGACAGTCTAACCAGCAGGCCAAGACAAGTTAGAACTGCATTCTCGCTGCTGGCCTTTATACAGCTGCTATGCCACTAGTTGGGAGAATTGAAATTAAAAACTAAACTGAAACTGATCCGTCATGATCTGTCATGTACACAGTCCAGCCTATATACACCAATATAACTTAATTTCCCCCTACTTGTCTCTTTACTGTTACTATGCCGAGAATTGAAATAAAAACTAAACTACATCCGCAGTTCAAATATGAATTATTTCATATACACTTCACATGAATTGGAATAAACTGATCACTTACTGAAAAAGCTAAATTCTCCCAAGGAGAACTACAAAACTCACTTGTATAACTACTGATCTAAACTACAGGCCTTCGAGACACCACAACTGAGAAGTTTAAATATGACCAGCTGTTCGACTGTTCGTCGGCATTCCTGCATTCCTCAGAGTAAAGAAAACAAGCACCACAATTTTTTCTTTGTATATTACCATACTTAGAAAAGGGAGAATATGATATCGTGAAGACAGTGATGCAGAGTAACGCAATACCCTTGGTTATCTTAATTTGTATCATATTCCAGCGAGATATTATATTGTGAGTTACACTGATTTAATAATAGCTGAAATGTGGCTCAAATGTGCTTCAACGGAACTCAAAGCAACACTGGACACTCGTGGGGCAGACCACGCAAGTGGATTCCCTTGACGTCAAAGTTCACATGGAAATTTTCCACAATAGTCCCTGATTTATCAATGCAAGGAAATGTTCAAAATATATAGTATATAAAGAATGGGTAGCCATTCCCGCGATAGATACTATATTTTTTTTCTTTCCGAAGGGTGGAGAGGCGCGTGAAAGTTTGTTTCCAACCGCTTCTTCGATTGACGTATTCTCGAAATCACAATCAACTGGGTAAGTTCGATCTTTAAAAAGGATGAAAAAACTAATTTTATGTCTAAATTGATACAGTACCGCTTAATAAGGTGGCGAATCCTTTCTGGGTGACACAAGAAAAAGGGCCTACGTGAGGCCTTGTTTGCCACATTATTAAGCGCCACTGTTCATAAAATCAGTTTTTTATCATTTAAGATCGGAAACTTGTTTAGCGTGAAAGACCCTATCCTCGGCGGGCTCCGTTCGTGTGTGGTATATAACTTTTTGTGTGCGGGATGTAATGTTTGTTATGTCGGCGAAACTACCCTGCCTGTCGTGGAGCAGACCTTTTGGAAATGACAAGCAAGCTAGAGTACTTACAGGTAAGGTTACACGGAAGTAAAATCGGAGTTTGCGTTCAAAGTGAAATTGTGCGAAAACCATCAACGCAAACCCCAATAAGCCAATTCAGAGTTTCAAGAACACTTGCGCGCGTCGGGATAAAAGGGAGGCATATAATTTTCTTCTTTTGTCATGCAAAATACTTGCATGAATTTGAATTCAAAATCTTTTGTATTTTTAATATATGCTTGATTTTATCCCGACGTGCGCAAGTTGTTTTTTTTTTAATATAGAGAACACATTTTCTGAAATCTTACATGATATAGATGCTATTTTTGGATCTGGTTTTGATCATATAGCCCATAATAAGCAACGCCAGCACGGGGTTTCCGATCATGATATTACCCAGAACACATGTATATGAACACTTAAACTTTTATGAGGGATTTCATGTATATAGATATTGGTCTAAAAAGGCTTGTCTCAGATTTTCGTCTTATTGCTGTTATTATTTTATGAATTTTGAAACTTGAAAAAACAGTTCTTAAGGCATCAAATCGTAATTTAACGATATCACTCAGCCTCAGGCCTGTAATTGGACGTTCTTGCAAAAAACAAGATGTGTATTATGACCTCTGGCAAGCTTAGCCGCAAAGAAAAGGCCGCCATGTTAAGCGTGAAACGATGCGCAGTAGTGCGGAACAGTGGCCGCCAATCGGCAATCATTGATCGATCTTTGTTGAGCGGTTTTCACTTCAGTGTCGAAAGTAATTCTGCGTTTTCTTTGGTTTTGCATTGCTTCGTTTAGTGATTGGTTCAAAAATCTCGCGCAATTTTGTCAACCAATTAGAAGTAAAACTAAACCAATCATAACTCGCGCGCGCATATTTTCCCGCGCTTTGTGTCGGCTACGTGTAATTACTTCGAGTTTTGATTGGTTCACTGGGTTGTCTTCGTCCTTCGTGATTGGCCAAAGTAATTACTTTGGTTTTGCTTTTTCGACACTCAATTGAAACTCGCTCTAATCTACCACAATTTCCTCCATAACAAAAAGGAAACTGCTCAGTTCGTGTTTGAGTGGTTAAAAATAAGAAATAGAAAAGAGATAGATAAAAGCCGATTAACGAATCAAACAAAAAACACGCTTGTACCGACAGCGCTGATCAACGATTATAATATTTTAGGAAAAGGGTTCAAAAGCTGACTCGTCCCCAGTCGTCTCCTTTGAGAAAATGGCAAGACGTGATGGATGATGGGAATTCTCTGCGCCTGCTATTTTTTCTTTTTGGAGACGACTGGGGACGGGTGAGGTTCCCTCTTACAAGGTTAAAAAAGAATTGCCTTAAATTTGAACACATCTCGCACGCATGCGTCGTAAATCTTATCACTCGATAGGTTTTGTGTTTCATCGAACGCTATGCTTCTATTTAAAGTTTCGATTAAAAGTTATTGTCATAGGTTTGTACTTGAAGGTCAGTCCAAGAAACGTTTTAGAAAATATTGCCAGTTAACAAGTTACAGAATGATATAGGGTATCAGTTGACATGACTACAGCAATAATTAGGAAAATTGAGGGTAGATGATCACCAAAATAGATCGCTATCCAAACTCACGTGCAGGGGAGGTATTCCTTGTGTTGTTTATTTCAGCTTTATATTTCATGATTTATTCCTCCCTAGCCTTTCATCTCATTTCAAACAAATTCACCAATATGACGCCCCCTTAAAAGCAGTTTGATATTGATAGCTTCGATGAAGACTTGTTCGTTTAATTGCTTCACTTAGTACGCCTGTATGTATATAGCACCGTCGACAATAATGAACAATTTGCTGAAAGTGTCTCCGCTGCGAGTAACAGCTATCTTCTCTCTGTTTTTTCCCTGAACACGCACAAATGAAACCGGGGTTTTAGCCAAAATTGAGACGTATTCGTAGCATCCCCCGGCGCTTTATTACGATATGTTTTCGTATAGATTTCACCTTGCAGGAGACATTGGCAGCAGGGATGACATTGTAAAGGGCGAAATTAAATAAAGCTTCATTCAGTGTTTTATTCTAGCACATGCAGACGATGGAAAACAGCCAAACAAACCAATTTCGTAATCGCCTCAGAATTATTAAACTAAATGAAATGTTTATAATGTATTATTCAATGAATCTGCCGAAATGCAAATGCTAAAAATTTAGTATGCCATCTGCGCGGATTATTTGTGTGTGTTTTAGCTCAGAATTTGCATTTTTCATCGTTTTGCCAATAAACTACATCGAAGTCCCGAAACTCGACATCAAGAAATTTTCTCGCTTTGCATGGCCAGCAATTTCTGCATTTTCGTACAACAATTAAAACCTGTTTTCACTTAAGATTGCGCGGGTATAAAGAAAGCTAGCAACAATGGTAGAAAAACTCAAATTATTTGAAATAATACGAAAAGTCCTTTAGAAAGGCAAATACACGCTAATTTCGCATTCGTTATATGGATTATTATAAATTTCTTAAAGGAATAATCTTAACGGCAGAATGTGCGGATGTGTCAGAAGCTTTTAAGCTCTTTCGTTACTGGCATTACAGATAAGGTATTTGAAATCACAATAAAAGTGGGCAGAATAACTAAGTTCCTAACGTAAACAACGCGAAGAGCGACGGTTTAATGTCTTTTCTACAAGCTAAACACACACACGTAAAATGACTTGTTTGTGCGCTGTTATTTCTTCTTGCAAGGCAAAGTCCTGATAAATGCAGTGCGAAATTTTTCTTTCGTGAACGCGTACAAAAGAGGATTTAACACGCAGTTGAAGTATCCGAGCGCTAAAAACACGAACTCCAAATAAGCTAGGAGATTAGAGGCCACTAAAAAATGCAAAGAGAACGTTAAAGCCGTGTAAGGCAGCCACAATCCGCAAACAGAGCAAACGACCGCCCCGGTCATCTTGGCGATTTTCCACTCTTTCTGGCGAACTATCGTTTGGTCCAAACGTTGCGCTTTCGTTGCTGGCACTACAAACGACGTGCGCACCATCATGGCCTGAATGTTAACTCTGGAAAGCGCGGCTTTCGATATCCGCAAGTACGCGGGCAGCAAAATCGTGCATGTAAGTACAAATGACGGTAAATAATAGAGGCGAACATAAAAAGGTTCCCGCGACTTGCTAAACAACTGAATGCAAGCCGAAGACCAGGAGTTCTCATCCTTTTGCCTCCATTCCACGAAAGGTGCTGCGACGCTAACAGAAGACAAGAACCAAACCAATAGCAATGTGCGCTTTGCCTCGCGGTGGTTAAGCCTCAGTACAAAGGGTTTGGTTACCGACTTATACCGGTCGTAACAGATTAGAAGCAGAGTTATAAACGAAGCGTTTCTTAGACCTGATGTAACAGCTTCATGCCAGCAACAAAACAGAGTGGAGTGACCAGGGAATCCTGCTAGGCGAGCTATAGTGAAAGGCACGCAAACACAAGAGATTATCAAGTCAATGAGAGCAAGGTTTGCGATGAACTTTGTAGCAACGCTTCGGACATTCGTCTTGTTCCAATAGGTCAGCAAAACGGTACAGCTGGCCACAACGCCGAGGACAATTTCCAAAACCAGTGCAGTTATGACAGATATCTTAAATACTGGGGAAAGTTCCAGTCTCTTGAACTCTGCGGTTCCATTACTGGACATATTGACGCGTCCGCTAGCCCGTTGAGAACCGTTACATCGCCATTCGCGGTTTTGTTTTCGCGATTTCTCCGCTCTTCGGCACCTCTGTGAGTATTTCTAGGGCCGGACTATCTGCGTACAACTGATTGGTCTCTTGGAGAGACTATCACCTGCCAAAACAAATTGCGAAATGAGCTTTGTTCTAAGACGCGGATCGCGTCAATGGCCGGGCAACTGATTGGCCGAATTGCCAAATACGTCTGATATGAACGACAACTGTATAATTTTCCCTCCAGCTTCCCCCAGCCATTTCTTGAAGGGCGGAAAGTTTCGTTTTTCACCTCTAGAGCTTTTTGTATGACTATGTAAACAAGTCACACTCCAGTTGATAAACCCCTCTGTTACAAACACCGCCAACAATCAGAATTTTAACGTAAAAAATGAAAATTGAAATCTCTAACTTCATAGCAAACAGTAAGTTCTACGTCGCAATTATGAAGTGCATTAATATCTGAATAAAATTTGCATTTACGGCGGAACGAATGATTTTCTTTGTAACTTTACGAACAACATCTGCCTCGAGATCTTTGAAAGGATAATCGCTTAAAACTTTTTTCTTAATGCACTCTGATTCCAGGTTCTTGAACAAGAAAGAGTTAAAAGGCATCTGATGCAGTCAAAGTGGTAAGGCACTTTAATAAATTCGATTCTAAGAAAAATTATGCTATTTCCAATAATTGCAAAACTCCACTACGTACTTTGTAATAACTGCGTGTCCGAATCTCGCTGTCAAGGTGAAATTTGGCAAAATGGATATATAATTACGAACAGAAAGCGAATATTAAATCAGTGGGATGCAATGTATTGTAAAGCACAATTCGAATATGCTATCCGGTTGAATTAGGTTTGATATTTTGGCGAAAAATTTGGCATTCTTATGGTTTTCTACAAGAAAATGACGTAGAATCTGCTTCAAGATTAACGATTTCTTAATAAAACAACATAATTTCTTTGGGATAAACTTTCAATCAAGGCTGGTCTACAGTGAATTAACAAGCTAACAATTGGCACGGTTTCCTACATTACATTTCGGAAACTAATGCCTATTCTGTTAAGGCCACACGCTGTGCTGATCGCTCTCTGTGTAGGCTTTGTTTAAAGTGAAATACACAGTTTTCATAAAATTACAAAGGCTGTATATTAAGCCAACATTTTAAGGCCGACCTTGACCGAATCTCTTTGATTACTTGGAAAAGGAATCATTGGAAAAGTTATACTTGAATAGCAATCGCAACCAGTTCAGATTCCTAATTTCCGTCTTTCGTTTTGCGTGGCGTGGAGTCGTCTAAATGCCGAAATACAAATTAACAAGCTTTCGCCATGTTTCCTTTCGTGTTATGGTTACGCCAGTCCATTCACCAATGTTATATTTAGTCTACTTTACGGCTTCAAGGGCATCTCTTTTTCAAACCAAAAGAGTACGATCAATTTTAATTCATATTGCAGAGCTGCGACAGAGGGGCGCAAATATTCGAAAACACTCTGTACGTGGCAACCTTCTATTATCGATTCCGAACATCCGTTAGGAAACGTAATCAATTCATAAAATATCCTTGTTCTAATAACTGTGCGAGGAAATCGCTTGTCATTTAGCGTCCGCAGGCTAAGACAATAAATTTGAAAATTAATGAGAGGTTCTACCTCCTTTACAGACCTGTCATAATTCCATCGCGGATTAAAATTGCAATATAAATGGAGGAAGAGAGGTCGTTTATTACTCGTATCGCAACTGCTTTGGTCATTAAAAAACAAAAATAATAACCTCCCAGCCAGAGGATATGAGCGCTATCAAAGGATGGGCGAAACAACCCGATGATGGATCTATATTATGAAATAGCAGATTAAAATTAGGAAGACCATTACGTGAATTATTTAACCAGATGATGACGTCATGACTGATGTGCTAGAAAAAAAACTGTTAAGTGCAGAATATACCATTTTAAATGTTTCACACGGGAAGTGATGAAAAAATACTTCACATCAATCAGAGATAGCTTTAGATGGGAACAAGGAGTCAATCAACAGAAGCCAGATTTTCAAGCTAAATTGTTTATTGCATTCTAACCGTTGATCAAAACACTCTCTACAAGTGAAAAGACGTCTCGCATAGAAAAATAGAAACTAGCCGATTAAAAAACTAATGTAAAAATTTGCCCACACCATTATATCTATAAATTGTTTGACCTAAAGATGATGAATTCAGATACAAACACAAACTGACCTTAAAAATTCAAGAAACTCACTTGGTATTTCTTCTTTAGTCTTATTTGACAATTTCTTGTCACTTAGGGAGCTATGCCCAGTCCTCAAGCATAAAAACACACAAGGAAGAAGGCCTGGTAACGATGTTTAGGTTTTTACAAATGTACTTTCAAATATAAAAATTGAATCTGAACTAAAATGCCATATCCCCAATGTGAACATTTACCACTTTGGGTTAAGATATAGATTCCATATGAATTCTGTTTTAAATACTGAATAAAACGTTGTGTACATTATACAAATATCATTTAGAACTCTTCTGTGCTTGTGAAGAAAAACTTGCATTAAAAGACTTTGAGAAATTTTAAGACTCCTTGCAATTGCTTTTGGAGTTGTTTACCCTCTGCTAAAATCTCCCTCAGCGTTTTTCTCGCAAGGCCGGGGACAATTACATGTATAATATTCAGTTCCCACAATGATGAGTACTCCACAGGAGACCGGGTGCAAATTCACTCACACACACATCAAATTCTTCATTGGTCCAAGGTCTGTTAAACCGCACACTTCAACTTACTGATCCCAGCAGCCACTGCAATCAAGCGGCATGCCCTGCTAGGAGTGGCCACTGCTCCTTTGAACCTTGACTGTGGTGTCCATTCCTAACCGAGCTAGTGCCATTTGACTCCTCAATCGCATTAGTTCCCAGTATATCTCGGTCACTGGTGAATAAACAAATGCAAACGTCAGACCAACATTAAAGCAATAGCATTGCAAGACATGGGCACTGCAAGCTGGATGTTGCAAACTACACGCACAACTGATTGCACAATGTAAAAATAACTCAAAGTTTCTCCATTGTAAGTTAACAATGAGAACAGCAGTATCCAGGTATTGTGCTGTAAAAAAAGCTCTCTCAGAGCTTACATCTGCCATAACTCAGCATTAACTCAGCATTATGTGCAGGTTTATCAGTTTGTAAGAACTGACTACCATGCATGGATACACATGTAAAATTAGATAAGGCCATCAGCCGAGCAGTGGTGATTTATGAAAAGCAGTTGCCTACATGAAATTACAATTATATAATTATGATTCAAAGACATACCATCTGCCTTTACTAGTCCTTGCTGAATGTAACGCACATAGGTGTAAAAATCACAAACTGCTACAATCTGAAATAAAACAAACAAGTGAATGGGCTTTATGGTTTTGTGCTTCCCAAACAGCTGACACAAGGCTAACACTAAAAAAGTTAGAAGGTTTATTAGCTAGAGTTGGCTTAAAGCAGTCTATTATACAAACAGTCCCAAGTTTCATAATGAATCAGAATATGTCCACATAAAAACTAGAGGAGGGTAGGATGAAAAGAAATCTCACCATTTTAGATAAGGTCACAAGATAAAGGTGGATCAACTCACCCTAACTCGACTGTTTCGACTGAGGTTATACCAGTCACCTTTTTCTGACAACTTTACACGATGAAGGCAGAATCGAGATGTTCCTGTTAATGCACACTTTCTGCAAAAAAAGACAAACAAGGAACAGATGTTTTAACTGAGAAGCTCTTTGACACACAGGCAGCCCAAGCTCACGTTGTGATCAGCATGTCATGGCAAAAATATAAGCAAAATTAGCAAACTGAACTACTGCCAAATCTTAAATAAAATTGCCTTACCTTACTTTCACTGTGTTTTTATTCTTGTGTGAACGCTTATTTTGCCGATTCTTGGCCATTTAGGCGAGTTATCGCTTTCTGGGTTCCCCACTACCCAGAAAGCGATAACTCGCCTAAATGGCCAAGAATCGGCAAAATAAGCGTCCAGACAAGAATAAAAACACAGTGAAAGTAAGGTAAGGCAATTTTATTTAAGATTTGGCAGTATTTCAGTTTGTTAACAGGTGTTGTAAATTATTCCCATACAAACTCTTATATTTTTGCCATGACATGATACTGATCACAACGTGAGCGTGGGCTGCCTGTGTTTGGCATTGATGGTTATGCACTGGATAGATAGTAGATAATTGATAATTGGAAAATACTGTTGTATTCCTCTGGTAAGTGCCCCCTAAAAATACTATTAATTATTTGCTCAAATGCACATTTTAAGGAATTAAATTAAAAAATAAAGAAAACAAAATCTAAAAATTACAAAATCAGTGAAACTTTAAATATTGTTAGACTGAATAGACCATGTGGGAAAAGGTGTAATTATACACAAAAAAATAAAATGGATTTAATCTTAGAGGCAGGCATGGAATAAGATAATTTTTGACATACCTAAATACTGGTTTACCAGTGAATGTTTCCATCATTAGAGTGTTGTTTTCAATTGCACTGTGTACTGCTAAGGCAAGCTGAAAAAAAACCAAGAATGTTTACATGTAATAAATTCATGCCCAGCAAGAGGAGAAAAGTTTATCTTCTGGTTTCTGCCCAAAAGGTTTTCAACAATTTGACCACATATTTGTACAATAACTGTAAAGAAACTGTAGATTACAGCATGTACTAAAACCAGGAACACCGGTTTTAGTACAGCAGAGGTCAACACAGTTTAGACATGATGATGAGAGTTTACACAGTACTTAACACAGAAATACAGAGAGGAAGAGCCATACAACATGTATGTAAAATGTGTTGTACCTCTTTGTTGGGGAAGTTTAAACAAGGTCCTACATCTTCCTTGTAAATCCTGGCTAAAAATGGCTGATCATGGGAGACAGAACGTTCATCCATCCACTGCAAGAATTCTCGGAAATGAATTACATCAACCTGAAAAACACATGTAACACAAGTTAAAATAGTTCTGGCCAGGAATGTTTGGATATGGGTGTCTTGCTGGGACTTTCGAACCCTTACCTCAAATACCATACTGCAATGAGCTGCATTTTGCAATCCTTTTCTTGACCAACAACAACAACTTTACATGTATTTGTACCTCTGAATTACAGTGAGACGCACCTAACTGTGGCCACCCAACAAACTTTTTTTACAAGTTATAATTAGCCAATCAGAAAGCACGAATTTGTTTGAGCTGTCCCGTCTCCTAGGAATTTTCAAAGCTGTTCTCACGAAACATGTCACGCTTTTAACAAGGAGGCAGGACAACTCAAACAAATTCACACTCTCTGATTGGCTAACTTGTCAAAAAAGTTTGTTGGTTGGGCACAGTTAGGCGTGTCGTGCTGTAAATTAAATTACCAAACTAGGAAGCATAAAATGAAATGAGTACATGCATGGCTGCCAGAAGCAAAACTGTCCTTATCCTATTTCAGACTTGCTAGTTACGAGGAAACTCTATTATTATGCTTATAAAGTTGCTGATTGATGATTTCTACTGGGGGTATTTTCATTTATAAAGGGTTCCTTACCATTCCAATTAAAGGGTCAGTTCCTAAACTAGAAATTCTTGGTACCATTGGACAGGGTACTGGTAAATGATAACCTATTCTACACCAAAACTCTTTGAATTCTACACCCTAATCCCAGATTAAACTGCTTAAAAACCCTACTCTTCAAAATGCCACATACCTTATGTCTTGGGGGGGGGGGGGGGGTGTTAGTTCTATGTTTCTTATGTTTATACCAAGCATTTTGTTGGTAAATCAAGAAATTACTCCATCAGGTGCAGGTACAGTACATAAACAGGGGAATTAAGCTCAAGGTTTCTTTTCAGAATGCAATGGTATGAAAAATTGACCACTTCCAGTGGTAGCCACTGACTAGAACACCAGTCAGAAATAACATACAATGTACAATGTATTATTCATCTTTCTCATTAAAGGAAAAGGAACAGACATGCAAGCAGTACAGATACAATACTGCAGACTGCACCAACCTCAGATTCATCAGATAAAGAATCTTTAGCATGAAGACATGTTCCATTAAATCTTGATACAGCAGCATCACAATCATAGGAGTTACAGTCAGGGCAAGGGCTAAGATGTTCAGTGCTATGCCGTCGCCAAGCCAATCTTCCTGAATGTCCAGGAGACGACGTGGAGGTTAACACCAGCTGTTTTAACGCTGACACTTCTGCTTGAAGAACTTCAACCTAATGACAATTAAAAAGTGCATGACAAATTAAAAGTTATAACTGGTAAGCCATCTTAAATAAAATCAGATCTTCTTTACACACCAGTTTAAATTAGTGAGGTTCAGTGCAAAAATCAGAATTAAAAAAACTCATCGTCAAAATCACTTATCACGTTACAAACTCTAACAACAATAACCAAGAAATTTAGTTATAATATCATAAGACCAATCCTTAATAATTTGAATTTTATAATATTCTTACAAAACGTGACAATTATAATAGAGTGCTCAGGGAAAATTCCTTGTTTTCATTCCTTTCTGTTCATCATGATCACCAATGGCAACATTTGACAAACTTTAAGGGACATGCGCAAGGGACCCGGAAATTGTCCAAACTCTTTTCGGAAACTTGTGTACGGAATGTAATTGGCAATATTTGGATGACTTTGGATACTATTAATTCATCCTCAAAAAGCCTGATAAAAATTCATGCCTTTGTCTTAGAAAAAGTTGGCAGATATGTAACTTTACCGTCTACAAGTTCAGTCATATGATTAAAACGTCAGAGCTTTATATAAGAACAACTTGGAACGTCATGGCTTTATTTGTATGCATGTTTAACGGTACATTTACCTGTTGTTTTATTTTATAAATTAAGATATGTATAATTATGTATGTGCCGGTGTAGCAAGACAATCTCGCATTAGTTGCATTTCTGCCAACCTTATTATTTGCTTCTTTGAACCTCTTTTCTGCTGCAGCCTGTTTAACTTTAGCTGCTCGAACCATAGCATGTGCCTCCTGAAAAAAAGTATGCATTGTAAATCTATTTTCATCAAGTTATAATCATGTTTTACTGTATTAATTTTGCTGAATTGATTTTGTCTAACATGTAACATTTCATTCTGTGATCAAATTGTCACCACAGGCCACTAATATCACCTTACCTAACAAAAGTAAATACTGTGTAAGGCAAATGACCCATACTACTGCCGATTTCTGGAATATTAAGCAACTACTTCCAACAACTACTCCTTGGATGGCATGCTGGCCCAAAGCAGGGTTACTACCCCCACCACCTCCCCCAGCATTAAATTTGCTAGCACCCATTTATGCTCCTGGGTGGAGAGAGGCACTATGAAAGTGAAGTGTCAAAGAACAAAACACGGTGACTCATGCACTGACGACTGAATAGGCCACTGTGCCTCGACCCTATGCAAAAAAATATAATAAATCTGAAATCCAGTTGCCTGAGAAAGACGCAGTACTGCTTTGTAATTTCTGTTGCCACCTGAAAGGTAGTATCCTTCGCAGCCGTTATTAGGGTTGTCACGCTCCTCCCCACTAACAGCTGCTTAAACCCGAACCATATTCCTATCCCTTTGTTCAGACTTCGCGCAATAATTACAAAATGCACCAATCACGCGTTGCATATTATTATCGCTAAAACCAATCACGTATCAGTTGTGGTTTGTCAATGACGTGTCAGTTTCCCACGGGAATTTAATGGCTCCTTCTCAAGATCTCAGAGATTTCCTGACATGTAAACTCTGAGAAAAATAGTCGACAGCAGCTCCAGGTACTTCCATTGTTCGTCGCCTTCTAAAGAATAACAAAATTTTCAAATTTGGAAAAGGTTCACTCGACATTGCTGAAATAATTCGATCTCGCTGTTGTCTGTAGAGCTTGCGACAAATGCTACCAGTGATTGATAAAATTTCATCGAGCATCAGATTTTCTGAAACAACTAAGCAAGAAACTGAAGAGGTATTCAATACAAGAGAAAAACCCAGCACAAAGCGACTGCTACAACCAGATAAGACAGCTAAGAATGGTGACAGCAGGAGTTTAATTTGTCCATTTTCGAGGTCGATGTTTAGTCATGTCTTCAAACAGAAGTATCAGAGAACTTTTCTTTTCTAAACTGTGCGAATTGAGCAGTTTTTAGAGAAATATGATTCACCAGAAGACAGCATAAGCAACCCCACTATAAACATGCACCAGACCAAATGCCAAATAAAACAGGATATAATAATTTTTGTAAATAAATAGTTTTTGTAAATAGAGATATCCTGAAGTGATATAATAAAGTTATTCAGCAACCGTCATTCAATCTAATTAGTTTGTAGGAAAGCGCGGCTCGTCATGAATGGGTCGCCAATTAAACAGGATTTGTGATAGGACAATTAATTTTGGCACGAATGACTCAGGAATATCTGAGCCAAGTTGTGATTGGCTAATCCGTGGAAAGGAATGTGGTTCGGGTTTAAGCAGCCATTAGTGAAGAGGAGCATTGCGTGACGACCCTAATAATGGCTGCTAAGGAGACTACCAGAAAGGGAGAAGGAAAAAAAATTAGTCTAACAGGAAACAAACCTATGACTTTCTGTATATAGCATTACACTGGGTCAGTTAAATCTGTTGACCAGTTTCCATAATAAATAATATAATAATAAACCATGTACAGTACATTGTTTGTTATTATAATATACGGTAGATAGGACTCTGCACGCACTCTGATTGGTCAAAAAGCCATGTTTTAACAGAGTACAAAACATAGAAAAAGCGTGTTTTACTGTTTTTTGTCAGCTTTACTCTTGTGAAAATTCGCAAGGGATGGCGGCGAACATTTTCTATAAAGAAATTCCGTATAAAATTCTGAGTCAAGCTGCAGAGATTGTCGAAGAACCTTCTAAGTTTGAGATGAAAGTAGAAGAAGCGATATTAAATTGCTTCAGTTTATCAATCATGCGTGTTTTGGTGTTTTAAATCGCAGCGTATAAAATCTACGGTATATCATAAAGCAAATGAAGAAGCCTAAGCCATGTATTACACTGACATAAAACCCTCCGGACATTTAAGAACACTCGAGAAATGTAGAAAACACTCACCTGCGGCTCGTGTTTTCTACATTTCCCTCGTGTTCTCAAATGCCCGTCGTGTTTTATGACAGTATAATACATGGCTTAGGCTTCTTTATTTGTTAATTACAAAATGTTACATTTACAAACCTGAAACAAGCTCGCTGTCAATTCTTCTAACTCTGCTTCCAACTCATTTCTGACTCTGGACAGCTTCTCACACTGTTCGTCTTTTAGCTTGAGCTCCTTTAGTGACAAAAATAACAGTCAGGGTATGCAATCTCTGACAGTGGTTGTCTATAAATCCATTACAGTCATCTGTCATACACATGGATGTAGTCTCCTGTAGGTGGACAGTTCTCCTCTAGGCACTATCTGATGTTTTAGCGTACCTCAAATTGATGCCTCTCCAAAATGGACACTTTCTGGTGTAATTTTCTGGTGACTTATCCCCAGGGGGTACTTGCATTATAAAATTCGAATGAAAATTTTTTGGATCAACAGATTGCAACAAAAATTTTGCTCGGAGATGTGACCCAAAAGTACCCATATTTTTTAAGACCTAATAAAATATGTGACAGATCTCTTGACCCCGAAAAATCTTTTACAGAGTGTAACTTTACAATGCCCCCCCCCCCCCCCAAAAAAAAAAGTCGGCCCCCTCCCCCGTCATGTATACTGTGAGTACCCCCTGGGGACTTATCACGGAGGTAAACACAAAGAGTTGGAAACCTTGAAAATGGCAATAATGCATACTTTATCAATGGTGTTTCCCATTTTTTGTAAAATAAAGTCTGCATACAAGCTTAGTGACTCATCAGGCTGGAGCGTATCCCAGTTTCTTTAGCATGAAGTGACTCGGAGTATTTCTACTCCCCCCTGGATGGGATGCTAGTCCATCCCAGGGTTACCCCCAACATTGAATCCACCAGTATCATATACACCTGGGTGAGGGAAGAACTAGGAGACACAGGAACTAGGAGGCCTACACAGCAAGATTCTTAGTGGGGGTGGGCTTGAAACATATTAGCCAAGTTGAGGGGGGGGGAGCAGGGGAAGAGGAAGCTACTAGCCTTACTAGATACAAATTAACTTACTAGATACAAATTAATACAAACATTCAATGCAGAAATCCAGCTGATAACTGAAAACCTTTTTAAACCTGCAGTTGCCTGCACACTTGCCTGTTCCACATTGTCTCCTTGGTACATTTGTAAATAGTAATTCTTGTCAGTTTTGTCCTTTTAAAATCAGTTAAAAAAGGAAATCTTCACACCAACTTATTATTTGCACCCACAAACAAAAGAGGTTATCCTTTCAGTAATCTTGTTCCTTATTTTACTTTTTCATTTACGACTTCCCTCCCCCTGCGTGGTCCCAGTGGGAGTAAAGTGGCCAGTAACCTGCTTGATATTGAGTCCAGCGCACTAACCTAAACCATCAGGCCACCAAGCCTCCCACAATATTTTGTACTAACTATCAACCATAACTGATAACCAGCTATGATAAGGGATTTAAGGGATTGCAAAATAATCAATAAGACACTAAAGCGCAGCCAAAACTGAGTCAAGTATCAGACTACTAAGGCTGAAACATGAGCCCAACTGTTGTTCACTTCTTGGTCTGGCTGCTGTGATTAATTAGTGGAAGTCCATTTCTCACCTCCTGAGCTTTTTTTAGTTCTTCTTGAAGCCTTTCAAAAGCCTGTGCTTTCACTTCCTCACGACTTGGAGATGTTGGGACACGATCTCTGAAGGCGAATTCTTCACTATTGCAACTTTCATTAAGTGAACTAAAAACCAAAAGACAACTTATACAAGTGAATATTACACTCAGTGTCATGCCCCATCAAGGACTTCAAAACTTCTCAGGACTTCAAAAATGTCTTGTTGTCTCGCCCCCCCGAGACAACTTGGGTAACTCGGGGGAGGGTTGTCTTGGTTACCCAAGACCATGTAAATGGGGCCTAAGTCTTGTGATAGGTGGATCAGAAAAATAATTTTTCAGCAACATGCATAATAATGCATAGAAGAGTCTGCTTGATTGAATCAATCCATATTGAGGTATTTAAGTCTTGTATTTTTTAGGTAGGAAATTTGATGCCAGGTATTTTTTGGGGCTAAAATTTCAGGCTTTTGAGGTTTGCAATATGAAGCTCCGTCAGACCCCCATCATGCATAATGCGAGTACCTCCCCACCCCCTGGGGCATATTGTATGCTAAGTTTTTGTCAAATTGAATCTGAATAAGTCATGCTGGGATTGGGTATCGATACAGCACCTTGTTGAAAAAAAATCTCTTACTAACCAAGCGCGAGGGCCGTACTGGGGAATATTGGCCCGAGGTTGTGGCAGTACGGACCGAGCAAGGTCCATACGAAAACGACCGTTTCGAGCGTTAGCACTTCGCTCCGATGAAGGGCTAACGTTAGCCCTTCTCTCCGACGAAGAGCTAACGCTCAAAACGTGAGCTCTTGAATCTCTTTACGGTGGCCAATTCACATTATCAACCCAGTTGATAAAACCAAATTATATTGTTATACTTCCCACCAACGCAGCACCATAGTTTCTTTAGAAACTTACCCCCTCTATTCATAGGCTAGTAAGTAGTTTATTATATGGCACTCATTCATGCATGCTTATTAAAAACGCACTTTCGGTGATTTGAATTCAGAAATGTTCCACCTTATTGAACGTGTTTTGATGCTGCGAGAAACTCTGAAAGTACAAGCTATCACGATTTTGAAAACAGATTTTTTTCAATTAGAGAATTTATATACGTTTTCTTTCCGCAGTGCTAGTTGCAAATTTTAAATTCTCTAACGTAAGAAAAAATAAGTGGCTTTGGACCATTTCTATGGAAACGGTCCGTATGGCAAAATCCCAAACAAGAAAGAACCAATCAGAATGCTCAGATTTCCCTTGCCATATAATAAAACTACTTACTGAGGGTGTGGGTCATACTGGGGAACATTGGCCCAAGGTCGTGACAGTATGGACTGAGCATAGTGAGGCCTGCACAAAAACGACCAAGGGCCAGTATTCCCCAGTTTGGATCGAAAAAGCTAGGTTAGAAGTAGTTTGTTAAATGGGGCTCTTTTTGGTCACTTCAAATTCAAAGAGCTTTCCACTAACATGTTTTTGTTGACTCGAGCAACTCAGAGAGAACGAGGGTGCTTACCGTTTGTAGGAAGAATCCGATTGGTGAGACCATTGCATAATGGTTAGAGATTTTCAGAATTTAGCAACTAACTGGAGGAGATTGTGCTTTTCATTTAGATACCAGACATTCTATCCCACACACCCCTTTGAAAAGGGCCCGAAAATGGAAGATTTGTTAAATGCTAAAGAAGTTTCCAGCGTTTCGCTCCAAACGGAAAAGAGAGGGGGTATAAGGGGGGTCCGAAAACCACAAAACCGCACAGAAATATGCCAAAAAACCGCAAACCGCATCGGATTTTTTCCTGAATACCAAAACCACACGTACATGGAGGCCACAATATGAAAGCTGACGTCAGATAACATTGTGCGTTAATATTAAACATACCATCATAATGCTAACGGTATACTGTACTACACTATTATACTCTATTTACTACTAACCAAATGCCTACCATTCTAAAGGGTGTTATCACTGCAGACACTTTTTTCACCGAAAACCGTGACTTAAAGGTAACGTAATAACCGCAAACTGCTTAGTGTTTTAAAACTGCAATACCGCAAGTTACAATAAAAATTACCGCAAAACCGCACCAAAAATAACGCAAAACCGCATCACCACAAACCCTTACGCCCCGTCGAAAAGAGGACTGTCTCTGGAGCTTGTCCACAATTTCCAAACGGATTTTCTGGAAAATTACTTCAAACTGAAACTTCTGGAGTTTTTGCTAAATCGTAAGTTTGAAACACATTTATCGCATGAGTATTTACAGTAAACATTTTCTTTTTGCTGGTTTAGTCGCACATTTTTGAATTTGCCAGTTTTTGAAAGAACCAATCAGAACAGTGGGATTTACCTCAAGAAGTTCAACCTTGCCATATACATGTGATATACATCATATTTGGACAAAAACAGTGGTCAGGCTCAGAGTTCAAACTATAGACCTCCGCCAATCCAGACTATGATGCTCTGCCACAAGTTCGACAAAAATTCAAACTATTTATTTTACATACTGTATTTTTATCCTGAGGCAGGAAACTCGTTTCCCGTTTCCATTCAGAATAAAAATAAACTGGTGGAATAACAAATCTATTAAAAGATCATGCGGGGGATACAATAAAGCAATTAAGCTGATATATTCTAGAAACAGCTGGAAGGATAATATAAACAACTAAAACTAAAAAGTGATCGGATCGACTTCCTTAGCTGCATGAAAGTACTTCCTTGAAAACAATTCTGCAGTTCCTGAATAAATTGAATATGCAGATATCAAAAATAGTCTTACATGTAAGTCTTATCTTTACTTGATCGGTTTTCAAAGAAGGATTGCTCTTCAAATCAATTTTATACATGGCTACAAAGTTTTATTATGTTCTTACCTTCCGTCTACAACCATCTGTCCCTCGGAATCATTGCAGTTTGATGTAGCGTTCGGCGACGGCGATCGAGACCTTTCTTTATTTACGAACGAAGCCTTCGATCTTTCTCGTGCTCGGTTGTATTGCAGCTGTGAAGAATTGCTACATGTCCTTTGTCGTACACCGGCTGCAAAGATATCGGGCTCACTCGAAGATCGCTTGAAAAGCGCTTCTGGTGATAGATAATGTTTCGAATCAGAAAGAATCTCAGTCATCTAGAGGACGCCCAGGCTCGCAGCAAATCGAGTAATAAACAAAGTAAAGTCGCTTTGCTTCTGTCAACAACACTGCGATGTGAAGTACTTCTAAATTCTGCTCATGGGATATTAATACAGGCCAATATTTTGCATAGAACCGCAACAATAAAAATTCAAAAATAATTCATGAGCGGCAAGCGCGCAGTTCTTGATGCTTGTCGTTGTGAATTTGTTTAGTCAACGTACATGTCCAGAAACCAAACTGCCCGTATGAACTCAAATGCTTGACACAGATTTGATTTGCATTCGATAAGCGAAACACCAATTCTTGGCAGCAAAGAAGTTCTGAAACAGCAAAAATCAGGTGAATTCACAAAGTGCCAGTCACTGACTTCACGATTCGTGACATCCGATATTCGAAGAAGCTGGCGGACATGCTAATCAATATTGAGATCCCGTTGAGTATTCAAGCGGAGTATTAATCTTCCAAGTGCTGCTATGCAAATTGCAAAGTACAGCTGCTGGGTTAAATGCCCATTTTCTTCATAACACCAATTACTCTAAACACCAAAATATTGCGTGTTTGGGCCAAGAAACAGGCCTCGTCGACCCCAATGGTGCCCAGTCTTCCGCGGTGACCAATTCAATAAGACTGGGTTCCATCACAAGATTATTCCATTCTCGTCCCCATAGCCCTTTTCGTTTTTCTTAGCCGGCAGGGCCTTGGCACGAAAAACGAAGGGCTCTGGGGACATGCGATTTTCAAAAAATATTCGAATTTTTTTATTGGCTGTTGAGAACAAAGAAATCTTAAACGGAAGCCAAAATGTTCGCCGGCCACCACATTACAACACACAACATGTAGAAACATCAATGCTATATACACGAAGTCCGGAAATCCTAGAATCTCGGACTTGAAATCGAATGTCTCCAGAGCCCTTCGTTTCTCGTGCCAAGACCGCGCCGGCTAAGAGAAACGAAAAGGGCTATGGGGACGAGAATGAAGATTATTCCTCAGCATTCTTGTCCCCAGAGCCACTTGCCCCTCTTAGCCGGCTGGACCTGTGCACGAGGAACAAGTGGCTCTGGGGACATTTGATTCGCTGAAATCAAACAAAGGGAGTCCAATCACATCAGCCGTTTTAAACGTGTTAACGATAAAGGATTTTAAAACGGCTGATGTGATTGGATTCCCTTTGTTTTATTTCAGCGAATCAAATCGTGTGTCCCCAGAGCTACTTGTTCCTCGTGCACAGGCCCAGCCGGCTAAGAGGGACAAGTGGCTCTGGGACGAGAATGATTCCTCAGGTCCCTCAGGCCGCAAAATCCTGCAAAATTGTCAAAAAAGGTTGAAAAGTTGTAAATAAAGTGAGAAAAGTGGAAAAACCTCACTTGTTGTCTTCTTTGTGATGGTCGCTTCTCGAAAGCTCCTGGGAGCCGTTTTGGACGAGTTTCTCAGTTTCTGCTACGTTTCTAATTAAACGCACCGAGGACACTTTATCCTATGAAATGAACCTTTCAGGACTATTTGCGCACGGTTGGGATGGGGGGGGGGGGGGAACTCTCATGTATGTGCCGCGGGATAGGGTATGGTTTTCCGAGGTTCTCGTTCCTTAAATAGGGTATCATTTTTGCTTCTTTTGGCATTCTTCACGGTGTGATCCTTAGATAGGGTACCTAAATTGTATTACTTGACTATTTTGCAATTTGCAGTGCGTAAAAACGAAACGCGCTAAACGAAAAAAAAAAGGTCTGTCAAACTAAAAACGGTACGGAACGACAAAAAGTTGACCCGTTTACACCTTTCTTAGTTGAGGCTTTTTCCTTGAAAAGGGTGTAATTTTCAGGTTTGGTCGTCGCCTATCCAAAATCTGATTTCTTTTCAAGATATCGATGTAATTAGCCGTTACTGGATAAAATATTGGAAACCAAACGAAGCATTTTTTCGCTGAAAGTAAGGTCTGAAGCAACACAGTATAACCACAAAGCCATCTAGTCAGAGTAGCTGAAGAAAGTTATTGACCGAAGAGATTCATGAGACCAAGTTCAATTTTAAACTAGCGTTTATTCCAGTTTAGTATCTACGGTTAGACTGAATGTTACAAACTAACTGGCCTGGTCGGCTGTACATGACCAATAACTGGATCGTATTTAAACTGTAAGCTAGCAAGTGCTATTCAGTTAAAAACACCCTTTTATGGTTAGCACAAAAAGACGGTAAAAGTTGATGATATATGATTATGAGCGATGAATAATATTTTAGACGTACTTTTAAATCAATTTGTAATAATTTTACAGAAGGCAATATTCCAATATTTCCATGACAGTACAGCCTTCATTACAGCATTCTTCATAGTAATCTGTAGAGCTTCTTCCTTCCACAGCGGCTGGTTCTCTTCTTGATAACTTTGTGAGAAAATTATTGGCTTCTGTTTCCGATTTCACGAGGGCTGAAACATAAACATGTATAGTTACCAAAACATGGTCAAACATTGTTATGTCAATGTAATCAATGTACCACAATGTGTAATCAATGTGTCGCTTGCTGAGGCACTGGTCAATCAGTAAATCAATCAGTCAGTCAGCCGGCTAGCCCGCAAGTCAGTCAGTCAGCCATCCAGCCAGGCAGTCAATCAGTCAGTCGATCGGTTGAACAGCCATCAATCCATACATCCATTCATCCAGCAAGCCGGTCAGTCAATACGGGTCTGACAATCAGTCAAATTAGGTCAGTCAGTCGGCTAGCCAATTAGTCAGTCAGTCAGTCAGCCAGCCAGGCGGTCAGTCGGTCAGCCATTCAGCCAGGTAGTCAGTCAGTGAATCAGTGTGTCAGTGCGTCAGTCAGCAAATCAATCAATCAGTCATTGAGTCAGTTAGTCAGATCAGTCAGTCAGTCACTCCGCCAGTCAGCCAGTCAGTCAGTCAGTCAGTCAGTCAGTCGGTCAGTCAGTCAGCCGGTCAGTCAGTCAGTCGGTCAGTCAGTCAGCCAGTCAGTCAGTCGGTCGGTCGGTCGGCCAGTCAGTCAGTCGGTCAGTCAGTCAGTCAGTCAGTCAGTCGGTCAGTCAGTCACTCCGCCAGTCAGTCAGTCAGTCAGTGGTCAGTCATTCAGTCAGGCAGTCAGTCAGCCAATCACTCCGTCAACCAGCCAGTCAGTCAGTGACTTTTTATAAAATGTCGTTTAAAATAAATAACAACCAATAACAGATCTACGGCAAGTTATTCCTCACCTTCTTTCGTTATACTTCGTTTACGTGCAAAGTTTGAACAATGCAAGAACAGAAATTTCTCAAATTGGTATGGTGTCAAGCACAATTTGATGTCATATTTCTTGGCTGAGATCGCATGTATATAGAGGGCAATGGTCAAAAGCAGAAGAAATTTAAGAAGATGCGACATCGCGGATCCTGAAAATTGGAATGAAAGTCTGCCGTTAATCTTGTGAATTTAAATAATTAAATGTCGCTTTATTATAATTACAAATACCACTGACAGCCTGCTCAAAACAAACACAGAGAAAATGTGCTGCAGATATCATGGTGGTGAAGTGCTGCAGACAATTTGACTGAATTCTGATCTGAATAAGAATATTACCTCTATTAACTATTTTACCTGTCCAATGCAAAGATTAATTGGGTTAACGGCTACAAACAGCTTGCTGAATTTACACAAAAAAGAATTTCCGCCTTATATTGTACATTATTTATAAAGAAGACCAAAACAATAAACTTTAATTTAATTAAGTAAAAACCGAAAATCAACGCATTGTTAATGCTTTTTAATTGAAATCGATTCGTTCATATGGATTACTTAGCTCGAAAATAGTTAGTCTTTTGAGAAAAAAAGTAGTCTTCTCTCGTAAGCGTGCGACCTGAGGAAGACCTCTAGTATTTCAGACTACTTTATTTGCTGAATTCATGTATACATTGAAAATCATTTTCATAATAATGTTAATAATGTTCAAGGCCTTATCAACTTCCTCTGCGGCAAATTTACCTAATTAAATTAAACCCACGGCGAATTCAAGTGATTAGATTAAGGAATAACTGTAACTTCCAATATTTGCTTTTCCTAGCAAGGTTATAGTCAAGATGTCGGTAGTTGTCAGCCAAAACAACGATAACTTTTTATGTGCATTTTCTCTCGTCAAGCCAAACGAAATCTCAAACCATCTTCCTCAAACTAATTACTTTTTTTCACACCGAGAAGGAAATGTGGGTACTTCTTTTACCCTAAGTGCCAAAGTAAGGCAGGCTAGCAAAATAAAGCGAAAAGAGTAAATGAGTTATTGTGCCTGACAGGTTCGATTTCCAACCGCTTTGGGAGTCTGGTAGTCGTGTTCCTAGTGTGAGGCAGGGAACCATAGGCGTACAAGCCGGAGGACGCCTACCCCCCCCCCCCCCCCCCTCCCCCGCATTTATCGGGCAAAACGCTTAGGATTCGGGCAACAGCGGTAACAATTTTTGGGCGGTTGTTAACCAGTTTAATACTAACACATTCGGAAATATTATAATTGTGTATTTTTTCGGCCAGGGAGACTACATCCCTCCCCCCAAGTCCAAAGGTGTTCGTACGCCTATGCAGGGAACCCGGGATCCCGATACGGCTGGAAAACGATCCTGATTGCTCGCGAAGAAAGGACTGGATGGTCGAGTGCGCGATGATTTTGTCTTATTCACCCGCATGCTAGTGTCTTTTTTCATTACAGAACTTCGACCGAACTATAGATCGACTCAAAACCGAAAGAATATAGATAGAATCCGGTGAACAATATCGTGTATAGACCGGGCTTCGAATCCGCCTGATATTCATCATCATCATCATCTTTATTATTTTTACACGGTAGATACATCAGGCCAGAAATAATGCTTCGATTAAAGAGGCTTCAAAGGGTGAAGACATTCTTCATATTTATTTTATAAATGTATAAATATAGATATACGTTGTCGCCATAACAGAGACTTCAACAAAATATTGCGGTCAGAAATTAGGTAGGAATGGCGCATGCTCGGGCTTTGATTGAGACGGTTTGTCAATTGATTTCAACTATATTTTTGAACTGTCAACGAACTGCTGGGCATGGCCATAATACTGGGTGTCGTTGCATTTTTACAAGCTGGTCGAATAGTATAAACACGATCCGAGATATCTTTACAAGAAACCCAAACGGCGCTTAAATAAGAAAAATTGCTACCCTTTAAAACATAGATTTTAAATGAATTTACATTCTATTTTGGAAACTTTCGACATCTTCCAAAAGCTACAAGGAGCGGATGTTGAAACAGATGCCAAACCGTTTAACATTTTGGATCTCAACATGAGTTTGACTCGACAGACATACGAACAGTGGAAGACAGAGTTATCTACGACGTAACTGACTTAACAGATATCACCAATGTTATCCGGGACTGCTGAATTTAGAGATCCATTCCCATGATCCACGAGTTTATGTATCCGAAAGTTAAAACAGTCACGCACGGAAACACTTGTTTCAAACTTTAACGGAACAGTATTTCATCAACTGCCTACAATCTTTTTTTTAGATATTTTAATATCAAATGACGTCCTATAAATAACCATGTTTCGTTCATTTTTTGTCCTTTAGCCTGTTTCTCAACTTAAGTGCTTTTTCTTGATTTCCAACAGGGAGTATTTTACAAAGCGAAACGGAAAGGTAGATAGATCGTTTCCAGTACGATAATGCATGTAAAAACAATTTTTTGTGACACCTTTCCACCCAGTTTTCTTTGTCATTGGGTATACCTGAGTCACTGAATTTTGAACAAATGATTCCAAACCGTTTACCTTTTCTTTACTTAATGAATACTAACAATTATGGCGTTAAAGTGTTCTCGGAAGCGAGACTAATATATTAAATTAACGAATCGAAAACGAACTAGCGGATCAACAGAAAGCCGTCGAAAGAATCAGTCTCTTCGTAACCACAATACATTCTCTTCATAGCGAACATTTTCACCAGTTCCGGATCATATTATTCCCGAAAAGTCGGTTATTCGAATTCAGTTGGCATAAATAAAAAAGAAAACAGTTTAACGGAATTATTCGACCGTGCGGTCTACACAATATCACCTAATACCGTCGCATTTTCTAACAATGGAAAACGCTATATTGGAAACCGAGTTGAGTGCCACTTAGAAATAAAGAACGATAACTTTAATTATGTTTTTGAATGATCGCTAAGTTTTTCAGGAGGTTTTTTTGGTTTCCCTTAGGGATTTTGCCTTTTAGTTTCATGCCCTCATTACTGATTACCGATGAAAAAATGATCAGTTTTTGCTTCATCAGACTATTATTTAATTTGCTGTCTTTAATAGCATATTTCATTTGAAACGAGCCGCTGGCTTATTTAGAAATGTAAAACAAAAGTATAGCGAACGTTGGTAAACGAAATAACACAACAATAAGCCAAATCCAAACGGACCAAAACACAACATTTTTGAAGTGCCAAGTTTTGCACCGATAGGACTCTTCAATGCTGAAGATTAAACATAAAGGCTACACGACAAACTAGTCTAGAAGACGAAAACTAGCGAGTTATATCTGTCAAAAACCTTAAGCTAAATTGCAATACAACATTTATACTGTACGGACTAGAAGGTCATGTATAACATGTAGACAAGACTTTAAAGATGTTATTTTCACGAGTTACCTAACATCTCGGCTTAACTTTGAGTAAACGAAGCTTTTTAGTTAATAATCGGTGATTACCTTGTATGTAGTGTCTCCTCGTTTGAAAGATTATTTTAATGCACTCTGGCGAAAAACTTTCCGGAAGCTCGAAGGTCCGCGAATGCCAATTAGACAACGTTGTCATGGAAATAATTCGGATTTTATGATTCCAAAAAAGGGACTAAATTAGATATCTATATGATTCCGTTCAATCTTTTGTCAATAGATGTATTTATATATTTTATGAAACAAATACTACGTGACGTTTCCTTGACGGGGTTCCGTTGTTGCGTTAGCATTGACGTTTATTTTATCCATTTGGGAAGGTCTTTGACACGTTCACCAAAATTAGCCTGAATCAATTAATTAGTAAAGAAATCGTTAATAGAAACCATTGCTAATGTACAACTGGCGTATTCTATAAGACACTACCGTAGAAGTAATTTGCATAATTTTAACGAACACGCTGTATTGTAAGAGCTCGCCGCATTTTTTAATAGCAAGCAAGCTTCCGTTAAACACAATTTAATTAGGACAAAAAGTTTAATGAAACGACAGTGATCGATAGTATTCAATGCGTATGCCGTGTTGAAAAGTTCGTCAAATTTCCACGAACAAGCGAAACTCATTCGTTTTGAAAAATACTTATCAAGATATATGTAATTTGTGCAATAAATAAAAGTAATTTTAGAGATCGGTCATTAATCCGATATCAAGAATTAAGATTAACCCAGGATAAAACGATTTGACGTGGTCAAATACAACAAAACAAAGAAGGTACAAGAAGGAGTATGAATTTTTTTGAAGCTCTCAGCAGTTGCTTCCTTTTTTTCTCCGCTTTTTAAGGCCATTTCCAGTCCGTACTGCACAGTCTCGGGATTTGTTTACATTTTTGTTTTGAATCGTTGAGACGTTACGCTTCGGTAACTGCGTATATGAAGTTTTTGAGTCCGCCATTACCGGTCGTTTCGTTTGGGAGTTCTCGATAAGCTGAAACGTCGGTTTGAAATATCGTCGAGCTTCAAGTTTTTACCCGTAATTTTCATTTTGGTTTCGTCGAGCTTTAAGTTTTTACCCGTAATTTTCATTTTGGTTTGTTTACATTTCATCGTGTGAGGCTTGATAAACATTGCAGACGGAGATTGCGCAGTACGGACTGGAAATGGCCTTTAAAGATTCAACGAACAGATCTGTTCAGTTAACGTTTTATTCCAGAATTTATAAACATTTTCAAGAGAGAAATTTCAATGGTTCAAATAGAAAACTGCATCATGTATACATGTCTCTAAATTTGTTTTAATTTAATTCTATGGAATTACAATTCAAAAAGGTATCCTGTAATAAATCTTAACACAATTCTTGCTCAGTATTTGGTTCTCAATGGGGACGTCTGTCATATTACTTTTAAAATCTTGATTGGGTGGATTTTTAATTATGATATGTAAATTGAAATCAGCGGGGTAAAGAAAGTCAAAAATGAATTCTCTTGAATAAAGAAAATAAAACCATTTCTTATAAAAGGTTAATGTCAACAGCAGTTATCACGCACATGTCAACACAACGCTCAATATCACTCCCAGTAACGATCAATTGCAGGGGGTAACTTTAGCCCCCCACCATGTCTATCTAATCTAATCGAGTAATCAGCAAAGGGCGAAGCCCATCACCGCAGATACTTTGACGCAAAAAATTCTCAATCCTGCCTCAACATTTTTGGATTCAAAATTTATACATCGCAAAGTAAATAGAGATCGCTGAATGGAGAGATCACCGCAGTTGTGTACTTAACTTAGGCAGTTGAGGAAAGAAAGCCTGAAAAAATCCAGGCTTGAACGGGGCTCGGACTCATGCCCTCTGCAATACCGGTGCAGTACTCTACCAAATGAGCTATCAAACCAACTGGGAGCTGATCACTTCGTGAGTTCGTAATATACCCGTTACAATTAGCTACAGTTGTAAATGTGAAATTGAATATATGAAATTTCATTTATTTGAACTGCGAAGAAAGATTTCAACAAATGAAAAATCATCGTAGTGTATGTACTCAACTCGAAATTTCATATATCAACTTTCATATGGAATAATTTTATGCGTAAACAAGAGCAAACATCAACGTGGGCTCCATCACAGCCGCTGATCGGGAAGTGAGCCCGCGCTATTAAAGACCAAACTCGAGAGAGCGGCAGAACTCAAGCCTAACACCAAACACACTTGAAAATCACGAACATTAATCACAAATAAAGAATGAAGTATCTTTACAGTCCCTCATACGTTATTTTTATACGACGACCTCTGGTATTGAAATATATTTTATAAAATCTTAACATACACCTTTCCAAATGAATAATTTATTTCTTAGATCACACTGCGCAATGTTCCAAAACTTCTTCTACTCGGCAACCGCTTTCTTTAATGCAACATTCCTCCATAAACAAGCCGTAATTAATAGCAATTTCTCCACTGAAAGATCTTCGTAAAAACTTTCGTGCTTCTTCTGGAGACTGCAATATCTTCCCATCTGTGAAGAAACATAACATTGTTTCCACAATATTAATGTTGGGATGCATCATTTTACCCTATTAGAGTGGGGTAGGGGTACCATAGCAACGAACGTGCGTACGACACTGTTATTACTGAGTTTTGTTTATAGCCAAAGGTTAAAATGAAGGTTAATGAAAAAGGTTAATTTAACTAAGTCTGCGTTAGACCAAACGGCGCGGGAGCATATTCCAGATTTTGTAACATTAAGAGACTAGATGCTAGACCATCACAGTTTACTTCCAGCATTAGATTCACCGGTACCCATTTATACACCTGGGTGTAGAGAGGCACTGTGAGAGTAAAGTGACTTGCCCAAGAACAGAACGCAGCGCTCCGGCCAGGGCTCAAACCAGAACCGCTCGGCGCGCTAATCATTAGACCAACACCCCTCCCAAAATAATTATTTGATTTTGACTTCTTCAAAATCAATTTACCTGACTGGTTTTGGGAGCGTTTGCCTCTCTTGCCGCAGTCTCTATATAGAAGGTGGTCTATTCGTGATGGAGTCATCTCACAAAGTTTAGCAACGTATTGTTTGGCATAATAACCAGCCACAAATGACGTCTCATCACAGACGTATAGGACCACTGTTGATATCAGTACCAATGCAAGACGGAGGAACCTCCTAAAACATATTGTAGTAAGGTTAAGTCTGCTTTCGAACTTAGTGGTCTGTCAGGGCCAGTTTTTATAGCACGTGGAGTACTTCCCCCCTCCCCCTTGGAAGGAATGCTAGTCCATCACAGGGTTACACCCCGGCAAAAAAATCGCCGATACCGACTAATACACCTGGGTAAAGAGACCCAGTCTTCTCCTATGAGAAAATAGCAAGACGCGATGGATAAGTTCCTGCATCCTTCCCATCATTCCCCGCGCCTGTTATTTTTCTGATGAGAGACGACTGGGAACGAGTCAGGGTAAAGAGAGGAAATGAGAGGGCAAACAAAATTAAAGTGTCTTGCCGGAGAACACAACGCAGTTTCTCAGGCTCCAATTCGGTCCGCTCGATCCGGAATCATGGGAAATAGCCATTAGGGCGCAGCGTTCGCCTTAATTTCCAGCTGCTAGGCCAGGGTGACGCGCGATAATAGTGTTCCCTGAAGCATAAAAACGAATGCACTGGCGTAACTGGAAGTTACTAAATCGCCCGTGAATCACATGGTTGAGGACGCCTGGAACCTAGACGGACTGGGCCAGTACTTTTCAAAGAGCAGTTGGCTGGGAATATGATGACTGAAGTCTGGCGAGCGCTCTCGCTTGGTTTGGAGAATGTTGTGCTTTCTTGTTTTGATAAGTGGTTAAAATGAGCTGTTTTTGAAACGTTGCGCGAACTCAACCCTTTCAACGGGATGTACTAGGGTTAAAATCAGTTTTAATCATCAGAAAGCAAACCCAAGATATTGGAAAATAATTCGAGAAGCCGAGTCAAAATTATATGGAAACCTTTATCACTTGCACGAGGCAAAACGGTTTCCCTTCGTGCTGAATAGTAGAATTTATTCTTTCTCCCCATACCCAAAAATGAGAAAAGTACGAATTGCACTCCAAGAAAGCAAATTGCTACTGCTTTACCTCTTAAACTGCATTACTAAAAATATATACAAGCGAAAGCAAAACAAGGTGAAGCTAAGTTATTTTTACAACTTACATCTTCGCTTCTTTGGATGGTAACGCCACTCAAGTCGCCGCACCTTCAATGACAAGGATTAATGACAGAAATAAAATGACTTCACCGTTTTACACCGTATGATATTTAGTGATCACCATAAAAACACGACCGAGTCTCATAAGTGGCAAGCTTTATTGTTCAACTCTATCTGATAACAGAACGTATTGTCCACGCGTGCCGCGATAACACATCATAATCGCATGTATACACCTGTTTTTGACACGTGGGAGAAAATAAGTCGCCGCAACAAAAAGACTTTAAATCATTAGCAATTTAGCAGGAAAATATTTAGGCTAACGGCATGATAAAAACGAGTAATTTAATACATGGTTTACCTTACAGCAAGTTCGAGAAACCTTAATACAGATATGCCTTGATAGGTTTTGTTAGATAGATTTAAACAAAACCACTAAATTTATCTGATGCAATAAATAAAGGAATAACAGACCTTTTGTATTGTTTGCGTGAGGTAACTATTGATGTTTTTCCCACTGAATGGCGTCATTGTAAAGTAAAATAAGCCCACTGCTTTTGAGATGCTAAATTCTCATGTAAAAAGATCAGATAGATTTTCTTCACAAACCACATAAACCGTCGTTCACAAAATGCGTTTATAAAACACCTTAATGTTGATAGTCGGTTTAACAACTAAAATGTGGTCACACAACAAAGATTAATTTAGCGGGGCCACGATAAAAGTTAAAAGTATAGTCCCTAAAACCATCAATACTCTCATAACTTTGTGTGTGATCTTAATAAATTATACAACATTTTCCTACAGAAAAGCAAGAATTTGTCTGACGCTTACCTTGCGCTTAGCTAATCTAAAAAGGCTGCAACTTTTTTTTTTAATTTACAGTCGCGATTTTTTTAACATTCCCGCCAGTAATAACTTAAAGTGGCTTTCTGCGGTGTTTGATTTTTTCTTCCACTAACACGCTGTGCTCTAAAAGGCTTTAAAGCGCCTTGTTGAGACGAAAATGGCATCAATTGAGCCAACCCTAACTCTGTGGTTATTTTTTATATCACCCACTAACAAAAAGACCCATCTCTAATTATTTACCTGATGGGTCGTTTCATTAGCGCAAGTTTTTTTTACATAGTTAGGTAAAAAAAATTATTCATCACTGCGTGGTGTAAGTTTAAAACATATACATCTTTGCGTTATTACTTTAATTTAACAAAAGTGAAGTCAATGATCAACACGTTATACGCAATCAAATTAACTTCGAAAAATAATATTCCAATATACCTCGTAAATAAACAACCTTAACTAAATTAGTCTAACAAAATTCGTTTGCTCTCAAACATTGATGAACTTTAAATATGTTTGCAGGTTGCTTAGTCCCTTAAACATTTCTTGAACGTTTTCAGCTGTCTAGCTAGCGTGAGGTGTTTATTTCAAAACCCTCAGTTGACTTATGCCATAATTGTGAGTCGACGCTGTCATAATTATGATAATTATTATAATTATCAACCCGTTTCAGTTAGCATAATAACGCAAACTTCGCGCTCCAATTTCAACTATGGCCGGGGGTGCCTTTTCAGCAATCACTTTAGTTCAGCGTACAATGTGGAAACGGCGTTGAATAATCCATAAATGCACTTTAAGAAAAAAAGAAACATCTTTCCCAATTCGAGATATTTCAATTAACTTGTTTGTTCATTTCGGTTACGGAAATTGGAAGCTAATTATTTAGATCAAGTGATCCGTTTATGTGTGTTTTTTTCTTTGTTTTTTTTTTCATTTTAAGAAATACTCTTTTAGCTCAAATTAGCACCAATTTTTTTTGTTACTGCCTAAAAGATTGAGGCCAATCTTTGTTGACGTCACGTTACCGTGCCCCCAAAACGTCTCTTTTTCCTTCCTCGCCACATTTCCGACGCAAGGCGGAAAACGAGACATCCACAGATCTGCGCGCAGACTGAATACTTCTGGCTCAAACAACCTTCGATAAGTTATCGAAGATATATAAGGCGTTATATTCAAAAATGCAACTTGCTAAGGCAGCGTTGTAAATTACTTACACAGGATTAAAGAAAACGCCGCGCGCTTTCTTGGCATCTGTGAAGCAGGCAACATATTAATTAGGATTTTCTCCAACAGATGAATATCTTCAAAAAAGATAACGTTTATGGCCTTATATAATGGCGTTTGCCTGCATCAATAAAACGAATGAAAATAAATATCACGCAAATGAAGGATCCCGAGGATCAAAAGGAGATATAAATATACATAGGAGAGGAAAACCCTCAGACACTCGTCTACTGATACCATGATTTTTATTCATTTCACGTTTTTCTAAGGTATCAGTATACCCCAAAATTGAAAATTCTGATGGATCAAGTACAGATACTTAATTTAAAAAAGTCCCACTGGAACAATATTGTTTTCAAACGAAGTTATGAAGGAAAGCGGTCCTCTGTATTAAAAGCTGTCAATGGATTGTCACAATAAATTAAACCTACATAGTCAAATTTGGCAAGAATGTTTCCCGATAATCTAGCAACAAAACCATGGGGGAACTTTTTCCCTCTTTCAAAAGTTAAAGCGGTTTTATCTAAGGAAATAGGCAGGACGGCAACGTCAACGAGAACGTCGCTAAACAAAAGAATTAATGAGCAGTACACAATAGCTCTGCACGTGCATTATTAATCTTTGTACATTTCGTTGCCGTCCTCTGCAAAACAACAACGTGAACTGACAAAATTCTGAGTTTTGTGGAGAACGTGAACCGCGACGGCTAAATTTTCGTTTTTCTGTTTGAAAATAAACGCCATCCTGCTCGAGGAAAACTGTGAGCTTCGAGATATGAAAACTAAACGTGCGAACATAAATCGCAAAATTCGATAACTGGTGAGTATCGCCTGGGGTATATTTAACAATTATTCCACGAGCGGGCGTTGGACATGATGAGTTGGCTATAACCATCTCATACCCAACAAGCGCGAGTGGAAACGCCCAAAAAATAACATTGCGAAAAATGCATTCTTTTACGCGTACACCAACCATATTTGTAGGTCAATGGTATATGAGCTCATATACCATTGCCTCTAAACCAATCAAAGCTCAGGAAATGCAATATACCATAGCTAGTTTTTAATAATCTCGGATATTCCCCAGTAATGGTGGACAACTATCAGACTGATAGTTCCGAGACAAAAACACTCTAATTTCTGAAAACTCAAGATGATAATAACAATAATAATAACAATAATAATAATAATTTTTTTTTTAATAATAATAATAATAATAATAATAAATTTAAATATAATGAATACTTTATTGCCATCACCTTGTGAATACAAACATTTTACATAGTATTTTTTAAAAAATAAAAAAAACATCAACATCATCAATTCATCAGCCTATTAAAATACACATCATATATACTAAAAATATTTAAAATTGAAACTAGATAGTATTTAACACTAAAAGCTGTTTTCCGCGAATGCCGTGCATAATAATAATAATAATAATAATAATAATAATAATAATAATAATAATAATAAAAATCAACCTTTATTGAGAAATAAAACTCGAATCTTACATGCATCCATGTGGAACTTATTACAATATTTATTATATAAAGTAATAATACTAATAACAAAAATAACTTACTTACATAATAGAAGTAAAAATTAGATAATTGATAATAGAAGTTCAAAATTCTATAAAATTGCAAATCCCATAATACCGAGATATTAAAATCAACAATCGAATTATACTAATGACGGCTAAACCAGTGTCCATAAAACGCCCTAAGTATAAAAGCACATAAGCCGTGTATTTCAAATATCCGCACTGGCTACATTTATTTTACAGTCTAATGATTGCTCTATCTTGCTACGAAACGGCGTTCGCGAACCTCTAACGCATGCATGTACCGATTTTAAGAGTTCAAACGAAATCTGTGTCCTGAGCCAAGTGATTACAACATGATAAGGCTCAGTATCTTTCTCAGCTATCTTGTCCGCGAGATGCTTTAAGATAATAATAATAATAATTTTTTTAATTTTAATGCCATAAACACTTTATTCAAATTATTTACAATTCTATTTTCAGCAAATAACTAGAAATCTTTCAGTAAAATAAATGACAAATACATTGAACTAAAAAGCAACAATTTACATCCTTCAATAATAATAATAATAATAATAATAACAACAATAATAATAATAATAATAATAATAATAATAATAATAATAATAATAATAATAACAACAACAACAACAACAAAAGGATCTCCCTGGGAACGAGCAAAGTGTATATAGCGCATGCGCGAAACCAGGAGGCCCAAGTAACAGGGATAACTTTTCTTATATAAACACTCGGTAAAAGATGACTCGGAAGAGAGAACAACTCTTTCCCCATGAATAACTTTTCTCCTCATAAACAGGAAGAAAGAAAGAAAACCTCTGCGACTAATCCACATATTGAACTTAGTTCGCGCGTCGCGAATTACAGGCAGGACTGAATCACAACGTTAGCGAGACTGAGCGCTAGGATTTTTGGCATCTCGCGCGTCGCGAATTACAGGCAGGACTGAATCACAACGTTAGCGAGACTGAGCGCTAGGATTTTTGGAATCTCGCGCGTCGCGAATTACAGGCAGGACTGAATCACAACGTTAGCGAGACTGAGCGCTAGGATTTTTGGCATCTCGCGCGTCGCGAATTAAAGGCAGGACTGAATCACAACGTTAGCGAGACTGAGCGCTAGGATTTTTGGAATCTCGCGCGTCGCGAATTACAGGCAGGACTGAATCACAACGTTAGCGAGACTGAGCGCTAGGATTTTTGGCATCTCGCGCGTCGCGAATTAAAGGCAGGACTGAATCACAACGTTAGCGAGACTGAGCGCTAGGATTTTTGGCATCTCGCACGCCGCGAATTACAGGCAGGACTGAATCACAACGTTAGCGAGACTGAGCGCCAGGATTTATGGCATCTCGCGCGTCGCGAATTACAGGCAGGACTGAATCACAACGTTAGCGAGACTGGGCGCTAGGATTTTTGGCATCTCGCGCGTCGCGAATTACAGGCAGGACTGAATCACAACGTTAGCGAGACTGAGCGCTAGGACTTTTGGAATCTCGCGCGTCGCGAATTACAGGCAGGACTGAATCACAACGTTAGCGAGACTGGGCGCTAGGATTTTTGGCATCACTTGGCTAACAAACACGGTTAAGAATTGCCTTGGAAACCACCGACGAATCATACTTCACATCGGTTACCTAACCGTGATCGAACCAAAAGTCCTAGAGCCGAAAGCAAGAGCTCAAGCGACGATAATTAATTCTTGGGTCGGGCGGTCGGTCGAGTTCTTGATCTATAATAACACATGCGCAGTGACCAACAAGTTGGTAATAGTTGACCAAAAAGTAAAAAGGCCAGTTAGCCAGACAGCGAGCGGTAATTTTGTCAGGCATTCTAGATACCTTCATTTCCAGTGAGTTGTCGAATTTTTATCATAATTAAACTAAGCATTGTTGGTTGTATTGCTCAGTATGAGCAAATTAAAAAACTTAATTGCAAATTAATCAATTACAATTGACATAATTTCTGTCGGATTCTATGCCGATTATGACGTCATCGTCGCGCGCGGTTCGCCTCGAGCCTCCGTTTTAAAACATCGAGGAACATGGCTGAAAAATTGCGGGAAAGATTCGCGGAATTGAAAGGTCGCTTGAATCTAGCTGAGGCCAGAAGTGAGTCTTTTAAGGAGAGTTTAAATGAAGTAAACGTTCGAATCGATAGTGCAGAAGTT
Source organism: Blastomussa wellsi (assembly GCA_947652115.1). Taxonomy (NCBI): domain Eukaryota; kingdom Metazoa; phylum Cnidaria; class Anthozoa; order Scleractinia; family Plerogyridae; genus Blastomussa; species Blastomussa wellsi. The sequence goes on along the minus strand of OX393562.1, from coordinate 21,871,893 downwards.
ACAGCTGCTGCGTTGAAACGTCAAGCTACAATGGCCGAAGTTGAGATCAAGCGAATAGCTTCTCGTTTGCAGGATGTCGAAGGACAATTGTGGTTAACGCATCAGACTATGAAAAAGAATGCAGGAGCTATGACAAGTCTGTCCGCAGAGGAAGATCAGATGAGCACGCAACAGGACGAACTACACGAAAAACTAAAAACTGTTAAAGAAACAGTGACTTTAAACGAATCGAAGTTGGACGAGGCGAGGCGAAGAATCAAAGTAGTTGAGCTGAATAAAAAGCTCGCGGAGAAACGCTGCGACCGATTGGCACAGTTAGAAGGCCAGCTCAACGCTAAACTGTCAGAAGTAAACAAGAATATCGAAGAGTTGCAGTCGAATCCACGAAAAGGAATGAGCGAAGAAGACGAAATGGCACTGAATGAGAAAATTCAAGATCTTAAAAACAGCTACAGAGAGTCGGAGGTTAAAGCGGAGCTGGCGCAAAGGAAGATAGCGGCGCTAAGTTACAAGCGTAAGTCACTGGAGAAGGAACTGGACGAGATCACCGAGCGTAAACACTGGGCACAAGATGAACTCAACAGGGTGTGTAATGAGTTTAGTGTGACCATGTGAACACGGAGAAACTAAAACAGTACTACTTTTGCTGTATGTAACCCGTTATCAGATTAACATGTTTGTGTTGTGTAAAATCCGGGAGTGGTCGTAATGGATGGTTAAAGAAGAAATCTAGACAGTTTCACCAGTGAGTGTTATTCCTCAAAAGTTTAATCCTCAGCTGTAAATTTTGAACATGGTTAATGTATCTTCGCCGTCATTTAAGATAACTAGTTACACATTAACATGTTATAAGTTATCAGATGTCGAAGTCGATCTGTTTCTGATTAAAATTCTGGGAGTGTGAGTTTTGTGCTAGGTTTGGAAATTGGTGAGCTCTTATCAGGTTATGAGTGAAGAGTGTTGTAGAGTGAAGTAGATTTGTGTTTGGCCAAGCATGATGCAAAACCAAAACCGGCCGAATTTTGTCTGCAAGGAATTTTCTCCCGGTTGGCATCGGTTGCATCTTCAGCGGTTCCTGGTTCCAGTTCGAACTTAGATACGTCGAGTACGAATGGCTTTTTCCTACTAAAAGAGATGCTGTATTGTATCACCACACAGGATCGATCCCAGAACTCCTGACATGTTGAAGCAGTCACGATATTTTGAACCCTTTCATTGCGACAAGCTAAATAACCCTTAAATTGTAGGAAACCTCAAAATAACGGTTAACTAAGGACGAAAAACATCAAAGAGGTCCAAACCATAACGTAGGCCCTTCAACATCCCTCTCTTAACACTACACTAACACGCTGTTCCGCTAAACCCCCGAAGATAAGATGCTGTCTTAACTTCACACTCTGCCCTTATCACTAACCGTATGTGAATCTAATGTCAGTGATACACGGTTCAACATCTTTCAACTTTTGTTGATCAACCGAAGTTGAACATCGTTGTGAATTGTTGAAACTCTTTTGCGTTGTTGAAGTCGTTCAACAACCGGCGACTTGTTGAACGGAATAGAGCCAAGCTCGATTTTCGTTCGACAAAGTTCAACATGTTGAATAGCATATTTCAACAATCAACATCACATGATACACTGTTCAATATTTGTTGAACCCCAGTCGCAACATTTGTTGCTCAACAAATGTTGAACCGTGTATGACACTGCTTTAACTTATCTAGGTCTAACTAATTTCATCCAATAATCAGAGCATGGTTCAGTTTCAAACTAGTTCAGGGCTAAACTAGAGCAGATATGGCATCGTCTATTTAACAAATAGATTCCATGTTGCCGTGCGTCTGTTCAGTAATCGATCACTGATGACGTCAAAATGTGGTAAGAACAAAAACGTGTCACACGAGGCGATAGCCGAGTGTGTCACTGATGTTCTTATCATATTTTGACGTCTTCTGTGATCTATTACTAAACAGACGTACAGAAACACGGAATCTATGTTTTATATAATAAGAAACAAAATATAAACGTCAGCAGTGCGTGTGTCCTTTAATAGATCATAGGTTGGAACCAATCAAAATGCGTCCTGAGTTGGGCTAATTATATAATTCGTAATACTAAAGCTGGGTTACCAGCGATGGCATCAGACATTTACGAAAGGAAAATCAGCACGGCGGTACAGCAGTATGCGTTCAGTGCATGTATTCGCAATGCGAAGAAATTCACACTGCAGACTCTTCATCAAATTCTGCATCGCTTCAAAAAATAATGATTGAACCTTGTTACGACAAATTTATAAGCAACGTATTTGGTTGATAAGCCAGTTAAAACCATCATACGTCGGACCCAGGCCATAATACGCCACGCTTCCAAGCTCGTCACAGACGAGCGCAGGTACCAGTGTTTAACAACAGAAACGCTTTTCATTCGTGAGTTTTAGCAGTTTTTACACTTTAAACCAAGTAAATATACTATAATGTATGTGCATCATTGTTAAAACAATAGAGGTTTAATGAAATTTTTTCAATGCGCCTCAAATCGGAAATACAAGCACAAAACAGGCTCTGAAATAGTGAACATTACTGTCTATGTTTTGACTTGTATTTGTCCGAAAAAGCTCAATGTAAAGAGTCGAAGTCTTTTTAAATGGATTCGTTTTCAAATAATGTTATGTTTATCGCTAGTCTACGGTGGCCCATAGGGGCAAAACACAACTCAATTTCCCTTCTGAAACACAACAATCTTTTCCAGAACGCAACAATCTTTTCCAGAACACAACAATCTTTTCTAGAACACAACAATCTTTACGAGATTTACAAAAACACAACAATCTTTTCCAGAACACAACAATCTTTTCCAGAACACAACAATCTTTACAAAAACACAACAATCTTTTCCAGAACACAATAAAATTTTCTGATACACAAACGCAAACTAAAACACAACAAAATCAAGCAAAACACAACAAAATTTCAAAGCACTGGTAACTAACCCTGACACTGAAAGCGACCGGAACCTGGGCCTAGCTCTGGCCAAGTTACGTCACTGAAAGGCGCCATTTTTGTACCGTTCATGTGGTGGATTCGTTAGGATTTGATCTGAAATGGCTTCTTCAAGTTCAATAAGCGATAATTCAGAAGAGGAAAGCATAATTTCATATTACTTTTCAAGAGGGTATACGTATGAAGTTATCACTGAATTTTTAGCTAAGTTTCATGGCATTGTGATGTGTGTACGAACATTGAAAAATAGGTTGAAGCAATCGAACTTAAGGAGAAAATTGCCATCTTTTGATATGGACGTTGTCCGAAAACAAATCATGAATGAGCTTAGTGGCCCAGGCTGCCAAGGTGGATATAGAAGTATGTGGCATACCCTACGACTAAAAGGTATTCAAGTTCCTAGACATGTTGTAGCTGAACTTATGAGGGAAATGGATCCAGAAGGATGTGAGCTGAGAAGGGCAAAAAGCCTTAAAAGAAGAAGTTACTTCTCATCTGGTCCAAACTACACATGGCATGTCGACGGATACGACAAATTAAAACCTTATGGGTTTCCAATACATGGGTGTATCGATGGCTGGAGTCGAAAAATAATGTGGCTTACAGTTACAAAGTCAAACAACCATCCAGAAATTATTGCCAATTTCTATTTGAACTGTGTTGCAGAGCTAGGAGGCTGTCCAGTGAAACTGCGGACTGACTGTGGAACAGAAAATGGGGTGATGGCAGCGATGCAATGTACATTTCAAGAAGATGCAGAAGCGCACAAGTATGGGTCATCTCCGTCAAACCAAAGGATTGAGGGCTGGTGGGCGTTTTACAGAAAAAAACAGGTCTGATTGGTGGATTAAATTCTTTAAAAGCCTTATGGAACAGGAAATCTTTAATCCTGGAGATGAGATTCAAATGGCATGCCTCTGGTTCTGTTTTGCTCAATTACTTCAAGATGACCTAGACAAAGTTAAAGAACACTGGAACACACATTTAATAAGGGGCTCTAGGCATGACACTATCAGTGGGAGACCGGATGAACTATACTTTCTCCCAGAGCTTCATGGAGGAGTAGATGGTCTACTTCACCCGATCTTGGATGAAGAGATCCAATCTATGAGGGAGAACCTGACCTACGAAGAGGAGGAGAGCATCCACCAAGGGTACTTTGAATATGTACTGGAAAACACTGAGCTGTAGCTGCCCCACAGTATTGAAGAGGGACTCTCTCTGTATAAAAAACTCCTTGAAATTGCTAACATAGATGATGTTTAATGAAGAAAGAGCTGTGCAATATCAGTAGGGGCAAGTTCATAAAAAAGTGTTTACTTTGAAACAGGCCCATTACACCCATGACTATATAACCATGACTGATTTATACCTTGTATTTCCATTTCAATACTGTGCAAGTAAAACTAGAAAGGTACCCATCAGACTCAACATTCAAATCTTGAAATATAATTATCAATCAATGGTTACAAGTACATATCAAAAAACAGTTGTCTTTTGACAGCAAATGAAAGTACTCATAGGAACAAAAACGCGATCAGTAAATTTCAACTGGACAATGCCATCAAGATTGAAGTTCATGAACAACTTGGGAATTTGCTTTCTTTCTTTGATCATACTGAAGCAATAATATTCTCCAATAACATAACCAAAACAACACCAGCACAGGGGGTTCCATTACTTATGACCATGGGAGGAGGGTCCTAATAATAATAATTTCTTGGGCCCACTAAAAGATAAAACAAACAAACAGACTAACCCCCAACAAGGCTTCTCCCCTCCAAAGAAAGGAAAAGAAACACCCCATTATTTTGCAGTCCACCTGGTCATAACAAATGAAGCACCCCTTATTGTGGAATGAGTTACAACAACATCACGTGATGATTTATAAAAATGTCAACAATCTTAACTCTTTATATTACTGAAAGTGTTCTTGTCTTAGATTGTAATACTGGAAGTTTTACATACACTTAACTTGCATTAATTATTATTACGCATACTAACGGTTGTCAACAATTGCCTGAAATATCAACTATGGCATCATCAATTGATGCACAGGTCAGACTCTAAACAAATAACTGGATCATCATGGAAATGAAAGGCTCAAACTATTGTGAAGCCCCATGCTTCTTTGTTTGAAATTAAATTTGAAAATTCCTCTGCTAGCTCATTATATGACTGATAAGTTGTAGGTACTTCCAGAACAGGTCCACAAGTACGTGCTATGGGGCTGCGATGTGTTCCATCAAGTGAATTAAAGGAAACAGTTATTTCTGTCACTGCAATTACATCACTACCTGTGGTAAACTGAAGAAATGCTTTCAAAGCAACCTCATCAAGAGATTTTATGTAACGCTTCAAGTGATCAAAACTGCTTCGCTGTGACTCATTTTGTGGGTTTGCTGCCAATAACTTGATAACCTTTTTTCCTGTAGGCTTCTTTGCCTCATACATTTCTGTCATAGATCCTAGTGATCTGAACTGTGAAAAACTCTTAAGAGAAGTGATAATTGGTTTCCAACAATTTGAAATATACCTAGGCTTCTGCACTAGCTCTTGATGAGCTAGTTGTGTAATAATCAGTTCTATATTCTCCTTTGTTGGGTTTTTGTAGCATTTATAGCTACTTAGTACTTCAAGTACATCATCATCATTAGCTTCTAACTTGCCCTCCTTACACTGTTTTAATGTTTCTGCTTCATCTTTGCTTATGTACAAAGAAAATGCTTCAAGAAGAAAACTGTCAGAAATATCCCTTTCCTCAAACAAACAACTACCCATGAAAACGGCTGAAAGAGTTACTGGGAAATACTTAATTTCACTATACCCATACACCAATATTTTACATATGGCTTCCCATTCTTGGTGCTGGTAATCATGCCTCACTGATGGCACTTTTTTCTGTTGCACCAGTTGACAAGGACATAAAAAACTGGTGCCAAAACATTGTAATTACTTCTCGCACTACACCAAGACCTCTCCCTTCTTCAATCTCCCCACGCTCATTAATTATTACTAGATTTAAGTGGGCCCTGTAGGTAGGGATGTCCAGAGCTTTGAATTCCTCTATCAAGTCTTTGAGAACTTGGGATCTATGTACAAGCACATCCTGGACAGGTGCATTACCTAACAAAAACAAACACAACATTCAGTTTTAAACAAATGGGTTAGTTACCAGTAACTAATCTAAATAACCATGGTTATTAGACAAGAGAATGTAGCCACATAGTGTATAAATAGCAGTTACCAAGCATTGTAACTTGTGTCAATGAATATTTTATTAGCACATACCATTGTCAAAATCACCAAGTACATCTGTAAGCTGACTTTCACTACCAGATACAGGGCATGTACTAGTCGAGGCATGTTCACTGACATCATCAGAGTTCAAACCATCATTGCTATGTGATATGGCAGCTTGGCCAGCATCACATTGAGCGGCAGCTTGGTTGGCATTTGATGTAATGCCAGGGATATCATCTGCTCTGGTAACTGATCCAATAATTTGAGTTACATCCACAGGGACAAAACCTGAAAGCAGCAATATTTATTAAAACCTGACCATCCTTTGCAGGGAATCCGGTTGGGAAAGATGGCACCAGAAAGCCACCTAACTTAAGACACTTCAGTGACAACAAAATGAAGTATCAAATAAACTACCCGCATATTTTACAGAAATGAAAACAGAGCTCAACATTGCAGTTACTTCTAATCAAAGGGCACATGAATCCGATCAAATAACCATAAAGCTAATACACCAAAGAGGTCACAAATGTACAAACTAAAACGAACACATGACATGGACAAGTTCAAAACCTAGGCACACATACCAGAAGAACTGCACTGGACTCCACTCAAAGTTGTACTTGTAAAAGATCCACTGGACGCAGCGACAGGTGGGCCCTTGGAAGTGTCAAATGCTGGGAATAGATCCCTGTCACCATTACCAAGGTCTAAGTCATTCAACCATTCATCACTGAAGCCCTCTAATTCTGACGCGCAAGTCTGCTCGGGTTCATCAGTGTCTGAAGCATCTTCTAATGGGCATAAGAACAACGTAATGCGGTTGTAAGTCTTCCCCAAGTCTTCCTTATACTTTTCCAATGTAAATGGCTCTTTTGTTCCGGGAAGAGTGCTCACTTGGCTTCCATCTGGAAAGCACAGTTTATAAGTCTTGTCATTTCTGAAAGTACGGTCGTAAGAACTTCGTTTCTTCAAGGCTTCCTCAAGTATTGCCTCGGCTGAGACATGTTTCTTGACTTTTAGGGGAAGGGACTTGCCTCTCACGGGCTTGAAATCGCCGCACAATAGACAACCAATCCCGATGGTTATGGTTACAAACTCGTCCATCTTCGCTTTCTTGGACTTGGAATTGAAGGTAGTTTGCCTGTCTTTCGACTTTTGGGATAAAAATTTCTTGAAAGAGGACACTTGCACTTGACTAGCTGACGACGAAGATAAACTTACACCACACTTTGGGCAAAACTTGTGGTACGCTCCTCTCCAACCACCACAACTGTGACAAAACATGGCGTGCAACAGGATGGAGGACAACAAAGGGCCATGTGACTAGAGCTAGGCCCAGGTTCCGGTCGCTTTCAGTGTCAGGGTTAGTTACCAGTGCTTTGAAATTTTGTTGTGTTTTGCTTGATTTTGTTGTGTTTTAGTTTGCGTTTGTGTATCAGAAAATTTTATTGTGTTCTGGAAAAGATTGTTGTGTTCTCGTAAAGATTGTTGTGTTCTAGAAAAGATTGTTGTGTTCTGGAAAAGATTGTTGTGTTCTGGAAATGATTGTTGTGTTCTAGAAAAGATTGTTGTGTTCTGGAAAAGATTGTTGTGTTTCAGAAGGGAAATTGAGTTGTGTTTTGCCCCTATGGGCCACCGTACTAGTCTCATTGTTCACTTCAATCGGTATTTAAACAAGACTGTCAATTTCTTCACGGCTAATTAACCGCCGTTTGTGATAACCGACGAACAAACCCTCGTAGAAAATAAAATCCTGAAAAGAATGTCTATCTAATTAAATAATGTCCTCCTCCCTCGTCTTTCAGACAATTTCGGGCCATTTTCTTAATCTTGAGTTCTCGCCCAGCCTCACTCTTGACTTTTCGCTTGCAAAAAAAGAGCGGGAAACGTTTCCCGCCATTATGTCACGCGCGAGGCATGTAGTGATGCGATTTACCTGGTACTTTGCCACCTTTTCTGCTCTATTATTGGCTGATGCAAAAAGCGTGAATGGTCAACGCGTTAAACTGGTGCAAACAACATAAATTTATCCCATGACGTCATGTTTCTCCTCTCTGGGATCAATATGGTGGAAGCGACTTTCCTTGGTAAGTTTTTAAAATCAAAGAATAATCATTAAGTTTCCACAAAACTCGATGTAGTTTAAGGCATTGCTATTACTGTTTTCTTGGTAGCTGTTGGCCGAAAGATACAGTACATTTATTTTTGTGATATCTTCTGATATACATTAGAAAGCAAAATCCAAAAAATCCAAGTTACGCATTTAAGGAAAAACGCATTAATCGAACACGTTGCTTTGAGAGTAACATAGTAAGCTTTGCACAGCAAAAATAGTGTTCAGAAATTTCGCATTGAAGTTCTTCAGATGTATCTCAGTTCTTAACTTGACTTAGAATCTACCCAGGAGAATTCGGCCGTAAAAGTTCTGTTTTGATGGGCGGGTGGCAATCTCTTATACAACAGAGAGAGGCCAAGTTGATCAGAAAATCTCGGATAAGAAATTTGCTTTTGTTTCAATTAAGCAACCGATGCGATATAGCTGTAACGCGGTTATAAGACTGGCCTACTGGAAGTCTACACGCTAGCAAAAAAATCGTGTCTTTCCACGTGAACGTATACACTCAAAATGGTCCAGTGGGTAGCCAAAAAACTCCCAAATTTACCAAACAGTGAAGAAAAAGAACTTTCGGTTTGAGCAGAAAATTCCTGAGGATCTGTCTTATTTGGGTGTTAAAACAGTAAACCATAGTTTCTGTGTAACTGATATAAATAGCCTACAAAGGACAATTAACTGGTCTGTGAAAAGACCAACGTGTTCCAAAAGCACAAGGGTTAACAGCTGGTTATTTAGCTGGACCATGCTTTCGAGCACAGGCAAAATTTTATTTGGGTTTTTACAAAAATTACTGACTTGCTAACTGTCATGTCCAAACTTCAAATAGCAGGAATAACCTTACCGACATACCATGCCTATTATTCAACTGGAGTTTCAAATACTACGGCTAAACTAGACCAGAATAGTGTTAATCTTATGTTGTATTCAGATAAGTGATTGACAGGAGATAAAAACACGGGAAGACATGAGGTGCTGGTGCCTTATGCTGCTGGCCTCGTATCTGGCTGCTGTGAAGGCTGAAGGTGGGTACCACGACTTTACCTTTATACACCTATTAATGTTAAGGGGAGAGGCCGGACATTGGTGAGGGATTTACAGTAGTGGTCACTTTCGACCGCTTTAGCGAACTTCCTAGCAACATTTTGACTTTAAGTGACTCTTTTGACCATCCACAAATGCCCTGTGGCTGGGAATTTGAACAGAAAAACTCAGCTTGGTTCAAATGCCCCGCCTATGCCCGGCCTCCTCCCCCGGCTTATAAACATTGATAGGTACATTGGGATCTGATTTAATTGTTGAACGTGGAACGCAGACTATGATGTTTGGTTGAACCATGCCTGGTGTTGTATTGCATTGCAGACTTTTTCGGGTAAACTGTCGCAGTATGCTGCCAGATAAATCGAAACCTCAAACTAAGGCGTATAACCAAAAGAACCCACCACGCCTAAGGGCTTCCATGCAAGCTATCCAAATGCAACGCCAAATACAAACACGACAGGACATGGATTTCAAACAGCAATTTTCTTGGTAGAATACTGAAAGCAGTAACATTGAATACAACATATTTTTGTTTCAGTTCAATGGCCGGGTGGCACATATGGCCTGCCCATGCCTGACGCAGGATGTCCGACAGACGGCATCACTGAATGGAAGGCAGGTTGGACCTATCACGACACAGAGGACGACAATAATGAGAACCAGCGGTCAAACATTTTTCACATGCCTGGAAACTTTTCAGCGCATGGCATTCAACAGAAGTTCTGTCTGAAAGTTGGTAACAATGGCAATACCGGCAGCGAAATTTGGCCAGAAGGAAAATATTGCCTCTATAAGAAAGGTGAGAGACTGAGAACTCCATGGCCAAAACATGAATTACTCAATTCAGGGGGGAAGGGATGACAAATTTATGAAGTTATCGTTGTTATCGATACACCTAGACAAAGCTTAATTGGTTAATACCATGAAATTGACCATTTTATCTGTCTGTCGGTATGTCTGTCTGTATGTGTCTGTCTGTCTGTCTGCCTGTCTGTACGTATGTGTCTGTCAGTTTGTTTGTTCGTTCAGGTGGTCGACTGAGACAGCTAGGCAGGCAGACAGGCAGGTAGACGGGAAGTCAGGCAGACTGACAAACACAAAGGCTGATATAACGGCAGATCGATAGAACGACTGATAGCCAAAACGTGCGATTTCTGAAGAACGGATAATGTGATTTATTCATTGATTAACAAGTTTCTTTTTTTATCTTCAGGGGTATGCCCCAGTGGACTTAAGGAAGGTTTCATCCGCTGGGACGATGAACAGTCAGAAATAGACTATAAAGACAAACACTTCGGAGACTTGCCCGATGGAGTCTACGAGAAATCTCACACAACAATAAACTATTGCTGTAGCACAAAGGGAAATGTAAACAATCCAATTCAACTTCCCGCCCTCAAACCTTTCTACCTTCTCACGTACGACTCGGCGCAGTGTCAGAAAGTGGCGGGAACCAAAGTTACAAGCGAGTTTATCAAGTTTGACGATGATGATCAGGGGAATACTGATGCAGCGGGTGGATCTCATCCTTATGGACCCAGTGAAGACCCCTTCAATCTTAAGATTTATTACTGTTATTACGAACCAGGTATGTATGTTGTGCGACTCGTGGTAGTTTTTTCAATTGCTCAAAAGCATTTTGGCAGGGGTTAAGGAAAATGCCCGTTTCTTCAATCAAATCTGCTAAATATAACACCAAGAACATTTGGTTAAAAACGTTTCAAATTTGCTGGGAGCTGACTAAAGAGTGCCAAAATTGAAGATTTGATAACCTTTTTTGAAATATCCACTTTGGAAAATTGAAAACACGAAGGCAAATTATCGCCGCAGCAAGGTCATTCATAGCAGTATATCAACACACTCAAAGTTAACCATATAAAGGTTGTGTGCACGCAAGGGGTGTGCGTTATCTCGTGACTGGACTACACGGGTCAGGAGCGGACCAGACAAGGTATTTCGTTAGACTGTAAGTAAGGGAGTCAAGGGAGGCGTACGCATTTACAGGGTGATTGATTGGCATTTCTTGATTGCAGGCCAAGAGAGTGAAGATGATTTAGGAACAGGAAAGCAAGTTAGAAGCAAGGTATGGAACTAAGTTTAAGCAATAATAAAAATCAGTATTCCTTTTTGGCTTTCATAAGCGGCTAAGCGCTTTTCTTACAAGGTGGGCTGTTGTTCTATTTTGTTAACACTGCACCAAATACTCGATCAATCACCGATCTGATTCAGTCGCATAATTAAAAGCTGTGCATTTGTTCTTTCTGATTTTTACCAAAATAGATTCCATGCATTTCTAAGCTTTTTGCTTTTTTTTTCGAAGTTGAAGCTTCGTTTATTGGTTGCGACTGATAAATGCGTTTTGAATTCGCAGATTCCGACCGGCAAGGCATCCAGTTCCGGTCTAGCCGTGGCTATCGGCTGTGGTGTGGCCGGCGCCATTGTTGGTACCGCCTCCATTGCTTTCGCTACGAAAAGAATCCTTGCACACAGAGCACGCGCAGCATATGACCTCGTAGATGACCCACACCCGGACGCACCATGATGTCACATGACGTCACTACCCAAATAAGGATCTTGCGTTGATCATGCGTCTAAAAATGCCTTGTACCCCTTTCAAGCCGAAAACATGATTGCGAGAGAAAGTCAGCTCAAGGATTGTTATCTTTAAAGCAATTAAATCTCACCATGAGTTAAAAATTACAACATATTGTAAATTCTTGTTTGCCTTGCGAAAACCGTTTCTTACTTTATGGAGAAAAAACGACGAACGAGTGAAAATGATAACTCCGAGTTTATAAGTTAATAACGCAGATATTTTGGTGTACCATTCTCTTCACTTTCAAATTATAGCAAACGAGGGGTGAATGTGGAGTTTAACAATAGCATGTCTTTGGTAAAAAGCAGAAACGAGCCAAAATTCTAGAATATATCGAGGCAAAATTTAGTTACATTGCAGTGATGCGTTGTACATTATTTTATCTAGAGAATTTATTTTGTTGCATGAAAACTTCAATTTAGAGCAGTGGTCGTCTTGTTTTGGATTTCCACTTTTCTAGAGGGCCTTAGAAGTAAATGCTTTAGTTTTGTAAGCCATGTAGAACTGAGGCTAGAGTGCAGTGGATAGATCTGTTGTACAAAGCGAAAGCAAACTTCACTGTGTTAATGAACGTGTAATCTTATATTCCTTACATTAGTTTAAAAACTAGAGGACGGAGTGAGTTTGTAAAACAAGTGTACAGTGGTCGTCATAGAAGGGAATAAATCTTTCTTTTTAACGAGATTCTCAATGTTTGGTTGTCGATTCACTCTTAGTACGTCGGGTTGGGTGTGTGTAGTACTTTCTCAAACTAAGGAAGCAACGACAACGTGTCGATAACAATGGCAATGACATGTTTGTTTATCGATTCACTCTTAGGGCCTGATTACATGAGCCGGGCTGGCCCGGTTAGCCGGGCTTGTTTCAGTTTCCCGAGATCTCGGCACGTCTGTTAAACGCAACAAAAATCAACTTCGCGATTACATGACAACCGGACCAGCCCGGTTAGCCGACAAAGCAACCCCAACTCGGCGAACCGGGCCAGCCCGGCTCATGTAATCAGGCCCTTTGTACGTCGGGTTGGGCGTGTGTAGTACTCGCTCAAACTAAGGAAGCAATGACAACGTGGTACCTGCACTTTGGCGTGTGGCCATATTTCCCGCCAAATGAGACCGCTTACCACTGTCGGAAATTGTCACGTGACAGTCGGAGAAACTCCCCGCTGTCACGCCAAATGAAGCCAGTGTGATTAAGGGTGTTGGCTTGGGAAAACAGAAAATCAAATGGATTTTAGTGATAAATGTAAAGGGCGTTTTCTACGGGTGCGTCCGACCAGGAACAAGAAGAAATACTTGAATTGGTTTTTCAGGTAACGCTAAGTATCTTTCTTTCTTCAAAGTTCTAAGTCAACAGGTTTTCTATTATTCAGTGCTTAAATGCGATGCAACTTCATTAGTTTGAAATACAGTTTTCTTGACATTCTTAACTTGTTTGGGAAAGATTATACAAACGATTATACATTAACAATAACGAGGCAAGTTCAAATCCACAATGTGAAATAACCACTTCGGCTTCGGTGCTTTTCAAAACGACAGATGAATTCTTTACCTATTTAAGGTTATGCTGTGGTTATCAATTCAGTTACAAAATTAGCTAATGGATGTTTTGGTAAATGAAGCTATTCCTGCCACAGTTCAACGGGACTGAGGAATGCTAACGCAGAAGCTTTCTATTGCTAAATGTACGTAATAAGAGCCACGGTTGCAAATAGATGACTTGGTTAAATAGGGAGCTTAAGCAAACCACGACGACAACGTCAAACAGAACGTCACTGTACGTGCGTTAAACGTCTTTGAAGAGTCTTTGAACATTTCTTTGCTGTCCTCTGCAAAACAACGTGAAATGACCAAATTCTGAGTGCGTTGGAGAACGTGGACCACGACGACTAAATTTCCGTTTGAAAATAAATGCCGTCCGTTTGAAAGCGATAGATCCACCGAATACTTCCCGTACAGTTTTGACGGAGTAAATGAGCCCAACTTTTAACTCTTTCGTTAAATGCTCAGAAGTGTTTATATTTCTTTTATTACTATTTGTTACAGCGTACGACATTTGAACGAACAAAATGCTACTGAACTAATATTTTCAATGGCGTTTTCCTCAAAATCTACCCGTATGACCCCACCTCAAAATTTCAGAAATTAGTAATTGGCTTTGATTCTCGTTGTACGCTGTAACAAATAGTAATAAGAGAAGATATAACACTTCTGGGCATTTTACAAGAGTTAATAGTTGGACTCATTTACTCCCTCAAAACTGTAGTAATCCACCTTAAACTCCCTATTATCTCACATGTGGTAAACGGCAGTTGGATTCAGGATTGCGTGGTCCGGGTTCGAACGCTATCCCGGGTCGTTGGATGGGGTTTAGAGGCCTGCCGGAAATGGCATTATTCTCATAGTCCCAGCCTGGAGTATAAATGGGTACCGGGGAAGTGTTAGGGCAACCTGACAAGCCAGTTGAGGGGTAACCTATAATACATTGACGTCTTATCCAGAGAGGGGGAGTGGTAATTCTTCTAGTGGCTTCATGCTATAGAAACTGAGTTGGCATCATTTGTCTCTTCACCTCCCTGGATTGAGAGTGAACTTTACCTTACCTACACACTTACTCACAACCTCGTTCCCACGGTCTCTCATCGTCCCGCCCTCCCGGAGCGACAGAGGAGAGAGAGGAGAGAGGGCGGGGAGATGAGAGACGATGGGAACGAGGTTGACTTACTCACACGTAAACTGAAGGACCAAAGTGTTTAATGAAACAGGTTCTGACTCCCCACCCAGGGCCTGTACTCACGAGGAGACCTTAGGCATAAACTGAATTCTATAAAGCGCCTAGACCACCAAACTAAACATTGTTAGGGAACCTCCTTTCATTATGAAGAAAAAGAAAAAAACAACGGAAAACATCTCACAAATAAACAAACAAAGTGGATTCAGTATGAACGCTTATCAAGCACTTTCCCGATTGCAAACCGTTTAAAGTTAATTTAATTTATTAACTTTGTCCAATAAACACTGAAAGAAAAAACTCTGAAGAGCGAGGATGGTAAACTGAGTTTGCCATCGTCGCTTTTCAGGCCTTCAAGTAGCCAGATCTTTTGCGACTTCAATTCTTCTCAGTGCTTCAAACCATTGGACTGACTAATAGCGTGACCAAGTCACTTAATAGTGCAACTGTTGCATTAATAATTCCACTTGAGTGAAACCTCATGTTAAGTGCACGTGCCGTGTTGTAGGTACCAGGGCTAATCACAAGTTATTTACTCCCGCTCTTCCACAGAGCCGCCAGTACAACATGAAAATCACTTGATCATTATTCGCTGACATGAAGCCTGTTTCACTTAGCGTGTTACTTCTAGCGCACTACATTTCACATGCTTGGGGCTCAATACTAGCAGGTATTTTATGATAATACGTGTGTATATAGCTACTTGAAGACTAATGCCATGTTTAAAAACCTTCGACTGTATTGTTTGATATACGTCAGTTACCGCGAGGTTCGGATGGATGAGATTTTTCATCACAGGAAAGAGAATAACTTTCATTTTCGGCGTAGAACGCGTGGTGAACTCTCGCAAAACTTGACTATCTCAACTGATTTTTATTCCACTGTGATATTTTCTTTGTCGTGAACCATTTAATGGTGGCGCGGTTCGGTTCGACTGGTACTACATCGCAGCTATTGAAAAGGAAAGAACAGGTTGTTGGTTTTCTTGGTTCGCTAAGTAGCGGCAGATAAATATTGAAATAAACCTTGTACAACAGGTTAAAATATGACACGACTCGACCCCTTTTCTTTGTCAATCTAAAGGAACTACGTTTGAGACAAATAGCTCATTTACGAAGGCTTTAATTGCAGCACTGGTGATTTATTCCCGATGGCAGATTGAATAAAGATGGGTAAATTGGACAACACCAATTTTAATCAGCTTTTGCGTGTGCGTTATGTTCCATGTTAGTTATTCAAGTCGAGTCAGTAACGAAAAGATCTTGACCTCGCTATCAGGAACAAAATTTTTTATTCGCGGAAGGTGAAACAATTTGCCAACGCGCTCAACTTAATCCTTTGTGTCCTAAAGCCGTGCCTAAAGCGGCGCTCAAATAACCTCGCAAGTCACGAGTATCACTTCAAAAACTGAAAAGTCTAAAGATGTGTTTACATCAACGGAAAAAATAAATATCCAAAAGATCTAGAAAGGAGCAGACTAGCAACAATTTTTATAAAAATAACGACACATTTGAAACTACGCTTGCAAGACATGTTTCGGTCGTTCAACGACCATCTTCAGTTGAAAGTAGAATTAATTTGAAGTTACATTTGAATTTATAATATAATGCTAAACAAAGATAACTAACAAGTGTGAAATAAATTGGGAACCTAACAAAATAGCCAAAAGTAACAAAAGAATGTACAATAGTAACATGCTGATTAGAACGAGAGAGTTAAATTAACATGGTATAATTGCTTGTTTAAAGAAGACTGTATAAGAGGAGTGTTATCATTTTGATGACAACTTGAACCGAAGTTAGGCTGACTTTTTCAAGTTTGGTCCTTGTGGCTTCGAAAAATGGCTAAAAACTTATTACATTTCCCCCTTTCTTCACCTTTCAGTTTACTTCCATTTCAGTTTACTTTTCATCTTCCTGTTAATGTTTTAGGCACATGGTCTTTAGTACTTAGATATAATTTTGGTGCCGTTTTACTAAGAAGCAGAAAAATCAACGTGAGAGTGTCCCTTTAAACCCGGCAAATATTTTAAGTTGCAGCATATAAAAAGTGTTTTAGTCCGACTAAAATTCACCGGGTGAATTAATTTTGAATTGTAAAAGTTTCAATAAGCGTGCGAAATGCGAACGTTTTGCTTTTTAATGCCGATTTTGGGCATTTGTATACCGGATTCGGGCATTGTGAATTTTTTTCGGGCACGGA
The DNA here is from genome assembly GCA_947652115.1 of Blastomussa wellsi. NCBI lineage: Eukaryota > Metazoa > Cnidaria > Anthozoa > Scleractinia > Plerogyridae > Blastomussa > Blastomussa wellsi. The sequence goes on along the minus strand of OX393562.1, from coordinate 21,854,971 downwards.
GGTCACGTCCCCTTCCCCAAGTCGGAAGGTGCCCGTATGCCTATACAGATAAGTGAGAAATGACTTATTTTAACTGCGTTTCCAATGTGTTATTTGAAGCTTTTTAGTGTTAACTTTGTTTTATGTTTTTTCCAACGTCACTGATCATTTTTAGGTAAAAGCCGATGGTCACCAGGCTTCTTAAGTCAAGCTAATGACCTTTCATGTGAACCCGGAGAGGTCAGGAACAACGTCACATTTCTCCATGGCACAAAATCTGGGAATTTTACAAAATTAGGAAAGGTTTCTGACCTGGAAGTGTGCATGCTGTTGTGCTGTGAGCTGGATCGCTGCCAGGCCGCGTTTTTGGCGGGAAAGAACTGCTACTCGGTCACGTGTTTTACAACCAATCACTGTGCAACTGCGCCCGCGCTAAACAACAAATGGCATCCAGTGGTGGCATTTGTAAAACGATTTAATAAAGCTGTTCATGTACAAGCAGGTGACATGTTCTCCTTTTTCATTCAAGTCATAGGCCTTCTCCGAGTTCTAAGTGCGAAATCATTCATGTGTTCACACTTGGTGCCCGAGAACACTAGTGCGCGAGAATGATTCTCGCTGGGCACTAATGTGAACGCACCACGTTTTCAGAAACTCGTCACTAAATTTGAGCACGGTGCCCGTTTGCCTGATTTTCAGTGCCTGGACACAGTACCATTTTTTTCTGGTTCCCAAGTATCAGTGCTCGGGCACCAAGTGTGAACACAGCCTCGGCAGACTTGCCACAAGTCTTATTGAAAGTCCATTGTTTTAGCTGCAAGTTCATTTTCATGCAAAGTAAACTCGTTTTCAAATGAAACGTTTTGCACTAATGCTCATTTTGAAACAAGGCAAAGCCAACTCGGAAATGACGTGTTCCTTCACGATATATCTGCCAAAAACTGTTATAAATTCACGAAATGGCCCCTAAATGTATGTAATAGAAGAACTTAATTAGCTCCAACTAAATGATTAAAAGCAATTTCGTGAAGAAAGTCCACACTGCAGCAACATTTTTGCAAAATTTCAACGATTTTCGAGCCAAATTTGAACCTTTGAAAAACCGACAATATGACGCTTTTTCAAAAATCCATATCAAAATCCGTTTCCATCCTCGCCATCGTTAGCCATCCTCATTTCCTAATGGGTTCTAATCATTTGTCGAGCACTGCTCTAAAAAATAAAACCATTATTGTTCAGCTTCCAAAGATCGATGTATGTTTTTGAGATTTCCAAAATCATGCTAAAAATGGCGACAGTGCCCTTTAAAGCGATAAAGTTTTCCACACTGTGTTTTACACCGCGAGGCAATTTTTATAAATTAGAAGCAAAATAGCTGTAGTAAAATTCAACCGCAGATAAAAAAGGTTAAATTTAAGAATTTTGTTGTCTTTCAGCTTCTAAAGAATCTCAAGGTGGCAGTGACGCAGTGAACCATGGGAGCACTACACAGGGAAGTAGGAACGAAGCCGATAACGCGTCAACAAAACAGAAGCCGCATTTGAAACAATTTTTTAAAGAAGAGGAAGATAAACCAAACGAAAACAAACACGATGATGCAAGACTAACAATCGCAGCTGGTGGAAAGGCGGACACTGTTGAACTGGAAGAGTTGCAAAAACAGGCTTCATTAAAAGGAAAAGTAAGTGTGGTATTAGCGAGACTTTGCAGTCTACTCTCCTCATTCGTTGTCGAAGATCCGCAGTCATTTTCTCCCGGATAATAAAACTTAGTGGAAGCTCTATCTCGACTGTTTCTTTGTAAAACCCAACAGGACGTCAGGAAATGAGGCAAGGCTTTCTTGACTTCGCGTCCAACTTGCGTTTAATTCCCGCCAAACTGAGATTATTTTTTTTCTTAACGTTTCTGGGTACTATTCTCTTTTTGCAGGTTGCACAGGCACAAAGACATTCTGCTAAGTATAATCTTGTGTCAGCAGCAGTAGCCACGTGCCTGATGGCTTTTGTTCTCAGTGGATGCGCAGTTGTCGCGGCGAGAATTCGCAAACGAAAAGAAAGTATCATGGATTACGCTCAATTACCAGCAGCTCAGGAATAGATGAATTGTTCAAAGCGACAGTGGATTTCCACGAGAGAAACGTTTTACTACAACACCGCATACATGTAGGAACGCAGCCACGCCAGTAATGGGGCCAGTTTTTGCGAATAAAAAACGCGTTTTTTTCTGGTCAACAAAATAAAAAAAACTTAACAACTGCAACTAGACACGCATTCATAAATAAAAATAATTTCTACCTTACTGCTTTGCGATGTTATTACTAGCCACAACTAAGATCCAAGGGCAAACATGCATCAGGTCTTTAAAAGTAAAGAAATTTGATTTAAGAAAACAACATACCTTATTTATTTCTCACCTCGTGTTGAAAAAATATACGGACCAGTAAGCCCGATGTCCTCAGCTTGTCACACACTGAATAAAAAGTTGGCTAAGCAAGAATCTGAAAGGAAAACACAATGACAACATCAACCAGTCAAGCATTTTTTATTAATAAAAGCAATGTTGTTTATGTTTATGTTTATGTTTGTGCAATGTTGTTTATGCCACAGTGGAGATCCCAGTCATGTTATACATTTCCATAATCCTCATGGAGAAAAGTGGTTGAGTGGAGTCCAGACCAAGACCACGTTCCTAGAAAATAACCACGCCAATAACAGGCCCTTTCGCATGAACTCGTCAATCATAAACTGGGTGTTAGTGAGAAGAAAATTATGGGTGGCAGAAATCAAAAATATGTGATAAAATTAGAAAAGTTTATAATTTGGAAATTATTGATTATTTTTGTAACCTTACAATCTAGCAAGAGTCTAGCAACCTTTTCTTATAAAAATCCATGCACATCTGTTGTTTTAAGACATAGGATGGTTGTTTCTGTTGTTTATTTGTTGTTGTCTTGGGCTATGTTTACATGGGACCGGTTCCAAACAGATCCAAATGGGTCCAAAACTGGACCTGCTGTTTTGCAGGTCCAATATTGGATCCGTGCCGAACCAGTTCCATAAAGATTCCGTGTAAACACCCGGATCGGTTCGAGACAGTTCCATGTAAACAGGGGCCGATCAGGTCCGGTTCGGGTAGGTTCTGGTCCGGTCCCGTGTAAACCTAGCCTCAACCAATCCTGTTAAGTTTTCCACGAGCTGCATACCGCCCCGCCTTTTGATCGACATGGCCGGGTGAAAGGGCCCTGCAAAGTGCTGCTTACACCATCGAGTCAAATTCAACAAAAGCAAAGAAAGCAAGGGCGTAACTAGGGGGTTCATGGGGTGCCTGTGACCCCCCTTTGTGAGACATTTTTAAGCAAAAAGTAAAACACAGCGTGGATGTCGACATCACAATCTGGTGAGTATCCTTTGTGAGTATCCTTGACACAATGTGACCCACCCCCCCCCTAGAAAAATCCTGGCTACACCCCTGGAAAACCTGGTTTCCACTGGCAAAATGAAGCTGAGGTGTGAAACACTATTGTGGGAGGGGGGCTCAAACGTAATTTATACATCAAGCCCCCCCAGAGGTCCAAACCCTTACACTTACACCATTTTACAGAAAAAGGAAACTGTTTCATATACCTTCAATAGAAAACGGTACCCCTTTCACATATCTACAGTTCAAATACCACATTCTTTTTGCGAAAGTACTCAGATTAATTAACTCAGATTAATTAACCACCTAATACTGTGCAGTTTGCTATTTTCTGCACTTTCGTATAATCTACCTTGTGAGATCCCCACATTTTTGTGCACCTCCAGTGGGAAAAAGGTTAACCCTGTCAGGTGAAGCCTCCCTGTTTGTCAACAGCTATTACAGGCAGTACCACACCCCCTCCCCCACCCCATGTCATCAAAAGAAACAACAAGTTCATATTAGAATGTAACCAATTAGTTGGAGGATATTCCACTGGGTAGTTACTGGTAGTTATCATACATAAACTATGTTACACTATAGATCAATCTGCCTGAAAACCACCAATACTGCTAGAAAGAGCTAAGGAAAAGGCCTTTTAAAAATTACACTCGTGTGGAGCTGTGGCTCATCCCAGTTTCTATTCCTCCATCCCTCATAGGTTACCACCCTACCCCCTCCCCCAGCATTTAAAAGGTCGCCAGCCCAGGGCCCTGCATAATGAGAACAGTACTCATTATGCTTTGCAGAGAAAGGGAACTACGGGAAGGGAGTGTCTTGCTGAAGAACACAACACAATAACCTAGATTAGCAAATCCAGGATTTCAAAATGAATGGGATTCCCTAAATTCCTACAATGCAAAGTTACCAAATTAAAAAAGAAACGTCTGTTGTGGAGTAATGATCTTCATCTGTTGAATTTATTTTAGACCTATTTAGAGAATCAATACAGTGTTACCAATTAATTTTAAAATTATAACACATTTAATTTTGAGACAATACATGTTTCAGGCAACCAGTGTTCATCGTCACTTGTTACAAAAAATGAATTCACCTAACAAGGTGTCAACAAAAGTAGTTTTTATCTAGTGCCACAGGTACAAACATTGTGCAGAGGAAGTGATAATAAAAAGGAGCTTGAACAAACTTAAAACCAGGCAGTTTAACTGTTCTTTGATTAAAAAATATAACAAAGATGAACTACTTTATTACTCAAAAATTTTTGAGTGATTCAATGCAACACACTTGCCATTCTATGTGCATTACACTTCCAGCTCCTATACTATAATAATTTCTATTGCGCTGGTTTACTTTGCATCAATCTTGGTCCCAGAGCCTGCTTTCATTTTGGTCAGCACCGAGAATGTAGACTCTGGTCAGTCCTGATTTTTAGAGCATGCACACAGTGCTTTGGTTGGATTCTCAGCCAATGACAGATTGAGCAAGCAAACTCTCTGAGTGCCCATCCAATGCAGACGTCTGGAATCAGGACTGGCCAGAGTCTGTGTCCTTGGTACTGACCAAAAGGAAAACAAGCTCCAGGGAAGAGATTGAGTGGAATTAAACAATTGCACACAGGGGCATAGCCAGCATTTTTCAAGGGGTGTCACACTGCATGTCATTATGTTTTGTCTTCTGATTCGTGCATTTTCACCACCTCAACATTGTATGTTGTTTACTTAAAAAGTCTCATAGTGGGGGGGTGTCATGGGAACCCCAGGACCTCCCCTTAGCTATGCCCTTGGCAGAACAGTCTGAACTGCACACAAGCATATTAGCCTCAGGATCTCTCCCATGGCTGGCAATGGGAGACTCAAGTGTTAGTGTGTAAATACAACATTAGACATTTGACAGGGCAAGAGGGACTATCAAAGCCAATAAAATGTTTGGATGACGGGTTCATCAATATCGCACTTCAAGGCACCAAATTACTTTAAATTTTCTGAAGTACAGTTGTAACCTGTAATATAGTTGGTCACTTGTGATTTATTTGAAACTTCACTTCATTTCTCTTTACTAGCACATGACTCTCGGGCTGAAAAGGGTCAACTGTTGACATACCTCCAATTAGCAACAATCTACCATAAAATTTTGCAGTTGCCCCAGATGGTACAGCTTGAAAAATGTTTTCCCCATTCTTCAGTTTGTCATTTGCATTACGTATCTTCCCAAATTCTAGCCCTTCTTGTTCATTTTGAGTCTATTGTATTTACTCTACTAGGAAGTTTTGTTTAGGTATTTTTATCTTCAATATTATTAAATATTATTTCATTAACCAATTAAGTTTAGTGGATGTGGGTCACATGACCCCAGCTACATTAGTTAGATTACGGTAAATAGAATCACTTCTTATCCACTGCTATGTATTCCAGGGAGTATAAAACAAGACCTCTGTAAAGTGAGATCCATGGTAAGAGTTTTCAAATGCAAACTTTGTCTGTTCAAACACAACATCTTTTTGAGGAGAGTGCTTGTTGGAGGTTACACTTTGGCTGAAAAAGATCACACAGCGTAAAGAGTACCGCACTCCACTTTTAACGAGCACCGCAGTCCTGAATTTGATGTCATAGCCATCACCACTGTACACTCCATTGTTATCTGGCAAAAACTCTCCTTCAGTGAAACCAAGAACTTTTTCTTGAGGGGTCTCCTCTCTTATCCACAACTGAACTTTGTCACGTCTACTTTCCACATCTGAAAGGCCAAAAGTGCGAGTGAAGACCCGCCCACCTGCAATGTATACAGGTGACTCTGAAGTCACTGTGAATGAAAGGATCTCCTCACGTCGCCCAGTTCCATTACTAGGTGGTCTGTACCAGTGGTGGGGAGTAGGGGCCTCTGTGTAACGTGTACAGCGTCGCATGGGCCTTCCACTGCGTGGCACACAAGGAAATACCACATCAGGCTTTGCATTTGGTGTACTGAAATGTAGAAATACATTTAAAGCCTCTCGATCGCTCAAAATGTCTTGTGGTACAACTTTCTCTGCGAATTGCTTTTGTGACATGACTGGAAAGCGTAGGAAGTACAGAGTATCACCAAGGGTTTTTCTCACATTGGCGCCAGAAGCTTCCAAACCTGACACCTCGCACTGCTTCTTAGCCCAACTTACAGAATGCTCGAATAACTCCGATTCCTTGATTTTCAAAGTCTCCCTTCGGAGTAAAGACTTTAGAGCTGCGGCATCCAGATCCAGAAAACCGGGCGATTCCAGGCATTGCTTTGTGTTCAGATCAACGATAAACCAGCACCTCTTCTCCAATTCTTCCTCGCGAAACTGGCGAGCCTGGGTCAACGTCTCAAAGACATTGTTCGGATCGATCCTTTCTTCCAAAAACCGACCACACTGCCGCATCAACGACAGGACCAAGTACTTCTTCGCTAAGTACATAACACCAAGGACAGAGTTGGCCGTGATATGAAGCTCGTCGTAATAGATGAACCGAAGAAACTCGGTCAAGCACTCCGAGTTACAGTCGGGAAGTTCGATTTTGTCTCCTTGCTCTGCAATGCCACCATAAAACATAGCAAAGAAAACGGGACTACTGATTGCTAGCACGTACTTATGTGCTGGTAGAGCGGTTTTTGTACCGTGATCTTTGGTCGAGTCTTGTACAACAAAGCTCACATCGCTGATCATCGGATTCAAGAACATGTACTTGTTCCGCTCTCGCAAAGTTTCTCTCGTTGATTGCCAGTCATCAGTCTGAATGTCGATTGCCAGGTCCATGACTTTATTAATAAATTGGTAATCTTCAAACTGAATCGTAAAATGTTTGGAAACGTGGCAACGTTTAATTATGACCTCCAGATTTCCAGATTCAAGTTTGCTCAAGATTTATAACTGGATTACGTGACCTAAATAACGCAGTATGCCCAAGCGGAACGCTGGGCCATTCAATAACGTCACACAATTCGCTTCCGGTGTTACCGGGGAAAAAGATGTCAAGAGATAACAGAACTTAGATCTGTTGGATAATAGATGAAGAGAGGGGCGTCACGGTTTGTGCCTTTTGAAAAAAATAGCCTAAAATTTTCAAAATCGTCATTTGTAATCCGTCTCTATCATCTCCATCCTGAACCATTCTTGTTGCTTTTTGCTTTATTATCACCTATTTGGTGTTTTTCTTCCTTATTTAACTTTAAATTTTAGGTTTCCTTCATTTCAAGGGGAATTTGGTTCGTCACAAAAAATAATTCAAAATATCGTCAAACTCTTGAACCCTTTAATAAAGAAAGAGGAAACATGACTTCAGTTCAATTGTTGTAGTTATAATTTGATCCATTGTTTAGATGCTTTCAATTATTAGTAGCATCTTGTTGTAGCATTTTTTTGTATGATCTGTGCAAGTGATGGTCTTTACCCTCTAAAACGATTGCCCTGTACTTTTTTTTAAAATACCATGGGAGATCTGGTGATTGGGAGGAGCCCCACCCTACCCTACCTTGAGAGTCTTCGTCTTCAACCCAGAGTCTGTCTTTAACCATCATTTACCTCTCTTGCTTTTAATAATGAACGAAGATAAAATGCAAGAATGATTGAACAGTATGGGAAGTGTACTCCAATATTTCAGAAGGCAGGACCTTCTTTCTTCAGGGTGTTACATAGATTGACTCTAAAGGCAAAACATTTAAAATTTTAAATGTGGGAATACGATGTGATAGGCTAATAACAAAAGATAAAGTGGCACGGCTCACGTTACTAGTTACAACATGAAATTTTACTGACATTAAGTTTTCAGACCTTTCCCAGTAAAAAATGATTTGAAGAAACATGTTAAAAAGTATCTTGTGATTACTGTACCCCAAGAAGAACTCAGGTTTGAATAAATTTTGCAGAGACTGTTTTGAATTTCTTTCATTTCAAAGTGAGTGATAATTCAAAGGGGACAGACCACAATATACAAAATATATCTAATTGCCATAACCGTTCATCAGTAGGATGCCTAAAATGCTTGTAATTCCACAATTGGTTTCGGCTCCATTAAATCCTATACCAATTGCAGAACATTTCAGGTGGAGCCACCAACAATGTGAGCACAGTTACTGACAAGAAAAAGTAATAAGGAAAACAACGAAAAATAAATTAAACCGTTAAATTGCGAACTAAGCGTACACGTCAACTAAATAAACCAAACACGCACACCACACACGAAAATATGCGCACGCGCCTTCAAATCCAAGTGAAGGACCTGGAAGCAGCGCGTATAAATGAATTAGAGCTACAAAGACGACGTAACAATTACAAACAAGCAAAGGATATGTTGTTTGTTCTCAATCACAAACTGCTGATCTCAATTCCCGAAGTGTAATGTTATATTTAACGCGAATGATTTCACCGTGGCATTTGAAGAATTTATTAAACGATTTGAGAAGCGCAGAGTGTCACATTGCTCCTGGTCAGTTGGGCGATCACAAGAAAATCATGCATGCGCTGGATGAAAATAGTAAAGGCAATGAGTAAAGTTATCGTTTTCCAACTCTGTAAAAAACACTACTAAATATATCAATGTATTTAGTATGGTAAAAGAAACCACTGGTCAATTTCCAACTTTCAATACATTTTACACAGAATCGGATACTCATTACATACTGTATTATAGAATGAATCAATTTTCAAAAGAAAAAAATGCAAATACTTTTATTACAAACATTTTTAAAAAATATACTTGTCAGTTGTGAACACTCTAGATGAGCTCCTTCATTACAAATTTAAAACATTTTAAAGTTACATATTACAATATTAATATTTTTGTGTTATTTACTGTACATCATTGCATAAACATACACTTGTATACACATTATTTATCCTGCTTATTAGGCCTCTAGCATTTACAATTTGCAGGGAACAAAATAATGTACAAAGACAGAAAAAAAGTAAACAAGGTATTTACTTTGTAAAGTTAATGCAGAGCTTTAGTTTATACTGTGCTACATACATGTAGCTTGAATGTACAATGGCAATGGCAATGTTCCAATTGTAAATTCCAATTTTTTAGGAGTGCCATGCCCAAAATCATGAAAATGAGCCTTTTGATTTATATGATCAAAGTAAATGGTCATACATGTAAAAAGCTAGTACTGCTGACTGTCAGACTCAACAAGTCCATGACTGGTTTCCTTCTACATGTAAAAAAATGCCACCTGATATTTTCACTAGAAGTGAAAATGGTTAATCAAAGCCCAAAATGTACTGGCCAAAATCAAATTTTCAAGTCAGTGACTAGTTGGCTACTTTTAGTGTCAACCCCTGAAAGAAACAACATTTATATCAATTAATTCAACTCCTCCACACTGTGAATGCAGGACTGTCCATGCTGGAGTTTCTTGGTAAAGGATCACTTGCTGTAAGAACATCACCACTGTTTAATGCAGCCTGATGCTATAGACAATATATTACATATTAATCACACTTACTTACTGTAATGTGAAGACATGGCTAATATAGAGTGTATTGCCTTTTTTCTTGAATGGCTAGTTTTAATAAGTTTCAACATGAAAGAAACAAATTGAAGTGATTGCGAGTTAACAACTGCAAGTTTGACATCCATGTTACAATGTACTTCAAGTAACACTTGAGTAAATTTTCATTCAAAAAAATACATTTTTTATTATCAAAACATTTTTTCAGGCATAATAAATTGTAATGACCTGTACCTGGTAGTCATGCTGTGCTTTAGCACCTCGAAGTGTTGGAGTCTTAAAAACATATGCTGAACCAGGCCTGGAGAAGTATGCTCGATCTGTGTTAGGAATTTTGTCATCTTCTGTTGCAACCTACGAAACACAAACATCAATTCATGCAAAGTACAGATGGATTTCCAAAAACTAAGAGATTCAATCTTAACCACAGAAGTGAGAAAGATGAAGGAAAGATGAACTTGTTTGTCTGTCTCAAGATGGAGCCACTTTGAAGTGTTGTATGTTTTTACATATTTTTGTTTTTTTTCTGAAAAAAAAAAAAACGAATGGCATTTTAACTTAAAATGAGGTATTAAAACACGCTGTCTTTGCCTCAGAATGGCAGAAATCATGTTTCTGAGAACTTGAAATTTCAAAATTTTCAGAGGAAAGGATGCCCCCTGACCCCCCTACTGGGACACCCCCTTTAATCGAACCCCCTTTCCAAAAACCTGATCCTCGCCAGTCCCATGTATGACTGTGAAGTCATGGCTGAAAGCCACAAACATTGCTTAATATAACCTTGGCAGCTTTTTGACAAGTTAGCCAATCAGAGAGCGCGAATTTGTTTGATTTGTCCCGCCTCCTTGTTGAAAGCGTGACAGGTCTCATGACAACAGCTTTGAACATTGCAAAGAGGTGGGACAGCTCAAACAAATTCGCACTCTCTGATTGGCTAATTATAACTTGGCCACTCTTAGGTATGTCACGCTGTAAGAGAGAAAAAATTTCTGTTAACCCTTTGAACATTATTTACAATATCTGTCGTACCTTCTTCACAATATCCATTCTGATCAGTTCATCTTTACGTGTTCTCTTACATCCTGTAGCTAAAGAAAAATAATCAACATGCATTCATTACAAATAATTACCTAAAAAATTATTATAATTAAAGAATTGTTAAAAATGGCTTTTAAGTCAGAAAAATGTGTGCTTTAACAAACCTGCAAAAAATGGCCATATTGTGTCGAGTGCCGAGGCAAAATCAACTGCTGATCTGGAAATTAAAACAAACACACGGACTGTATTTATGCACCACCCTTGATTAAGCACTCTCTCTCTTATTTTGTGGTTGACCATCATTGAATAACTTCAACCCTACAATAACTAACATGCAAATTGCAAAAGTTGAGAAGCAGGTGGCTAGCTCGCAATCAAATCAATGGTTTGTGCACTGTACTCTGGATCAGGAGGTCCAGGAACAAGCACACTGTGTTTTCTTCTTAGACAAGACTCTTAGCTGGAAGTGTCTGAAAGCATATGATTCCATTCACAACATACTACAGGGGTTTCATTAAGTTTTTGTGCAGGAGGTCAGTAGGGTTTTTCAGCCGGGCATTTTTAATTTTTCTTATTAAAGAAAGTTAGTAGAGAAGACAAAAACAGCCGGGCAAAGTCTTGTTCACAGCCACTCAATTTGGCTAGTGCCTGGCCCTTAATGAACCCCTTGCGAACAGCCATTTCTTTCAAGGCCTTTGAGAAACTCAAATAGCAAAATGAGAAATGTAGCTTGACTGATACCTTTTAGCCTTGTTAATATAGTCCAATAAGTACTAAGCCCTTCAACAGCCATAAATCTGGTTACCTGCCAAGATTGTCCCTAATCAACAGATCTGGATCATGATTCATAAGAGACATCACAACTTTGCCATGCCCTTGGAATGTTGCACAATGAAGAGCTGTCCAATTTGTGCCTTTGTTACATGCATTGATATCAGCTCTAAGAAACAAAGGTAACAATTTTATACTTAATAATAACTGATTATTGCACCTATGATTGGTCAATACAGTTAACTCCTACTGATGGACACCAAGGGTCACCAAACTGAACAACATATTATCTGACAGGTGCTTGTAACAGAAAAATGCTGTAATAACGGCAATTAATCTCAGTCAGTAACTTTTATTTGCCAGGTCTTTGATTCCTGTCTACGATAACAAGATGTCCATCCACATGTGGTTGTTGACTCAGAGTTGTCCACATTAATTATTTTTTTTGAAGTAGCTGGCAAAAAATGGAAGTACCCAGAAGGTGATTATCATTTTCATACATCTGCGCTAGTATTGGCAGGAATAAAAAATCACAAAAGCAACCAGCACAAATGACCCAAGTAGCCGGTTAATTTTGCCAGCTGTCGACCGTTAGGGGCAACCCTGTGACCGTATCTACTAACTGATATAAAGAATCCAGATAAATTAAAAATGTATGTCCTGAACATAATAATAAGGATTATTAATTCAGTTACTATCCACACAAATCTTGAATCTCGAAAACCTTTATTTGGAGCAACTACAGAATACAGGGCCAATTATGAGGTTTATTTACTTCAAGTGGCTGGGCGGCTCGCCAGTGCATTCAAGTCTAAATATTAAGTCTTATATAAAAGAGAGAAAAGACTGAGTGGCTCAGCGGCTCGCCAGTCGCAGCCAGTGTTTATAGAACGAGTAACGTACATTATTCTATGACTCAGCAGCTCAATGGCTCGCCAGTCACAGCCAGAGTTTATAGAACGAGTAAGGTATATTATATTGTGGTTCGGCGGCTCTGTGGCTCGCCAGTCGCGATCAGTGTTTACAGAATGAGAAAGGTATATTATATTGTGGTTCGGCGGCTCTGTGGCTCGCCAGTCGCTGTCAGTGTTTATAGAGCGAGTAAGGTATATTGATTTGTGGCTCAGCAGCTCTGTGGTTCGCCAGTCGCAGTAAGTATTTATAGAACAAGTAAGGTATATAATTCAGTGGCTCAGCGGCTTCATGGCATGGAAGTCAACTGCCGAGCCACCAGTGTAATAGTTCTTGTTTTTGACTACCGAGCCGCCAAGCCACTCATGAGTGATACGCATTAAAGGGGTCTTGTATTCTGTAGTTTAGCCCTTCATTTCTTTTCTTACATTGGGCGGGGGGGGGGATACTTCATGCTGGGAATGAATGTCTTAGCTGAGAGAAGTTAGACATTCAGCCTTCAAATAAAACACTAACAATTCACTTTCTTACCCTCGATCCAGCAACAGCTGTACAATATTACTATAACCCCAGAACGCTGCAATACAGATGGGTCTGAAGCCTTCGGAAGAGCAGGAATTTGCATCAACACCTCGGTCTAAAATCGCTTTCACAAACTGAAAAGAAAACAACAAGACAGCTTTAAAATCAAACCATCGAAGGAAATCGAAGGAAAAGACAATTCCTGCAGTTGTTAACTTCAGAACTAAGGAAAGAACCCCAGCTGTTTTGTTATATCAGACCTTTTCGTCGCCAGTTGCTGCGGCGGTTGTCAACTGCGCTCCGTCCGCCATCTTGTTCCTTTCCTCTTAAGAGAAACCGCTGATCGAAATTCTACCCATGGGTGAACCCGCTGATCGCTGACTGGCTCATCCGCGTGACTTCCAAAATATTCTTACTCGATCGCTTGCACTTTGCTTTTTAAATACTTTGCAGTCCATCCTGATAATCATGGCAACCACGTTGGAGCAGCTGAAAAAATTCACCACCGTCGTCGCGGATTCCGGCGATTTCGAAGGTAAGATGGAATAGGAAAAAAAAAGAATGTCTTGCTTGTCGGACTTAGCTAAACCTTGGTTGATTTTGCGTTCCAGCCATCTCGCAGTACAAACCTACTGATGCGACAACAAACCCATCTCTGCTTCTGGCGGCCTCCAAAATGCCGCAGTACAAGCATTTGTTGGAAAAAGCAGTTCAATACGGAAAGTCGAATGGAAGGTAATTGGTGGTGATGCATTTGTCGAATCGATTTTTCAGATTTTGACTTTTTGTTTGTTTGCATGTCAGAGAAAGTTTTAGAATTAAGTCACGCTTCACGCACGGCAGGCGTCATGCGTATTGTGATTGTTATGAATATTGCAGGAAAAACACATAGAATCGTAAATTCTTTTGTCGAGTGGCTTTTGAAGGTGCCAATATCAGTTTAAAGGAGTCTTACCTGTAAGTAGGCTTCATCGTGTGCAAAAAACCTGAATAAACACACCAATATAAGGCCTTGTAAATTATTACGTTGTAATTTTGATGTCACATTTGCATTTAAACGAGCTTTCGCTCATGTGCGATATGTGCTTAAATAAAATTACTTAATTACTGTACTTACTTAAAATGTTGAGGGCGATTATAAAATTGCATCACGTGTAAATAATATCTTCTTAAATGAAGAGCAGCTTAATTATTATAACTCGCACTATTGTACTGGCTGGCAGACCAACCAACCGGCTGACCGGCCATGACCAACTGACCGACCAAATGACTGACTGTCTGACTGACTGACTGACTGTATGACTCAATCAAGGGATCCATATTAGTTTTTGCTTCATGTCGTCAGCCAGGCAAGTATGTCAGATGACATGCTTGCCCTGGCAAAATTTTACTTCAAAAGGAAGAATGGCAACATGTTAACATGAAAATTGATGGAAAGTTTACTTTTCATCATTTTCACATGAACGGGGTTGTGTCTATGAAACTACATCATTACTAAATTTACAATAACCATTAAGTTTCATGAATTTTGGTGATTTTAAAATTACAATGTGTAATACTGGTAATAATAATAATAATAATAATAATAATAATAATAATAACTTTATTAAGTTATTAAGTCGTATAGTGCATTCTGCATGGCAATGATGATCATATGCACTTCACCTGATATGAGTAAAAATACAAAATTATAACATTCAATGAAGTGAGCAAAATAAGCTAAAATTTTGTAGGATCTAAAGTGACTGAAATAACTTTAAATGCTAGTTTAAAATATTGGCATTTAAATAGTCAACTGTAGTAGCATTCCTGGTAGATATAGGAAGTGAGTTTGCTTCCATACTTTAGTACACGTAGTAGCCATACTAAAAGAACAATAGCCAAGTGTACACTTACACCTATAAGGTAAAAAAGGTAAGTCTGCAGTCGGGCCAAGTGACCCATCAGGCCGGAGCTTATCCCGGTTTCTGTAGCATGAAGCGACAGAGAGTATTTCTACTCCCCCCTGGATGGGATGCTAGTCCATCGCAGGGTTACCCCCCAGCAGTAAATTCGCCGGTACCCATTTATACACCTGGGTGAAGAGAGGCACTGTGAGAGTAAAGTGTCTTGCCCAAGAACACAACGCAGTGGCCCGGCCAGGACTCGAACCCGGACCGTCCGATCCAGAGTCCAGCGCACTAACCATTAGGCCACTGCGCCTCCACATATCTATACGTTATGGAAAATTTAAACTGAGGTCAAGGACAGACCACAAAGAATCACTTGTACCACACTTAATGGAGATGAGATCTGTCATGTCTTCATGTTACATCAAGTTCACAGAACTAACATTAAAATGGATTCTTTCTTTTTATAATCCAAGCACCCTAGAAGAGCAAGCAATGGCAGCAATGGATAAACTAGTAAGTACAACACTTTGCTTACTATAGTAAGTAGTTTTTAGTATTGTTAGTAATGTGAGTGTTAAGTACTGTAAATAATTTTAAGTATGTTAGTGTTAAGTACTGTAAGCAATGTTAGTGTTGTAAGTAATGTTAGTGTTGCAACTAATAAATTCTTGTCCCAGAACTGCTTGTCCTTAATTGGCAGAGCCTGAGCAAGTGAAACAAGTACCTCTGGGGACTCATGATTTGACTGGCTAGACAACTCCACTATCAATTTTAACAAAATTAGCTTTAGTGATGCCAGGCCTATGCTCTAAGGGCACCCAGGTTCCTCAGACGACTAACTTTTGCCCTTGGGCGACCAGATACAATGTAAACTTACCTTTTTCATATAAGCATTAGTGCTGGGCACCCTGGATCTCATGGTTTGGAACCTTCGGGCTCCTTGTAATTTTTCTTAGAGCACGGCCTTGGATGTAATTCTCTGGAGGGATCAGGAACTGTCACACTGATCTTATTTACTGTTTCTTGATATAATCTTTGTTTAGTTTGTGCTGTTTGGACTTGAGATATTGAAGATTATCCCAGGCCGAGTCTCAACAGAAGTTGATGCTAGGTGTGTATTAGATAAATTGGGTGACATTTGGTAGTCTATAGCTATTGGTCGCCCACAAATCAGTGAAGCAAATTAATTCCATATTTATCCGATTAAGGGCTGTAGTGTTTATTACATTCTCAGTGTTTCCAATGTGGCATTTGTTCAAGGGAGACTTTTATTCAAAGCTATTTGAGGGCAGTGTTTATTCATTGGTAAATCGTCGGTAAATAATAAACAGAAACATTTTTAAAGTTCCAGTGTATCACTTTTTTGCTGAGATAGATTGGCGATTTGTGCTACATGTATACTAATAGTAAGTATAACCTTTTTTCATATAATCCCTGTATAAACGCCACATTCTTGTGATTGGGTGCAACATTTATTGTAGGGCAGCGTTTATCGGTAATTTTTCTTTTATCTGCGGCATTTATTCGAGCCAGCATTTAATAGAGTGAATAAGGTATTTCACCTTTTACTGTCCAGGAGATAAAGAATAACAACTTGAATCCAGTTTGCCTTTTGGACAAGTAGCTCTCAATTTTTTTTAGCCTTAGTTGTATGCTTTTAGTTTACTTTTTAACAATGTGTGGGCCCTTACCCATTTGGCAAGTAAGAATGGACAGTCGCTTGTCGAAAGGAAAAACTAATTTTTCCAGACAACCAGACTTAACTTTTTCCAAGCCCTGTTACAAGACAACTCCACTTTGAACTGTCAAGTACTGGTAAAAGTAAAAGCATAATTTATACTAAGCTGACAAAACATCAGCTGGTGTGAATCAGAGGAAGTCATTGAAGTTTGAATATCTGACAGTGAAATGAAGTTTTTTTTATATACAGATACATGTATATAGTTTACACATCTAAATGTCAGATTAAATCTGATCTACAGTGTAAGAGATGTTTTGCTTCAATCTTTGCATAGGGTTTCAGAGTTGTTTTTTTTAATATTAAATTTTGTATTTATTTATTAATGTGCAGATTGTCCTTTGACGTGGAAGGTTCCATCAGCAGAGCAAAAAAGTTTATTGAGTTATATGAGGCAGAAGGAATCAGTAAAGATAGAATCCTTATCAAACTTAGCACAACTTGGGAAGGAGTCCAAGCTGCTAAGTTAGTACTTCTGTGTTGTCTACTTAGTAATTATTACTGTGAGTAAGTACATGTAGAATGCTGCTGAAAGGCTGGATTGCAGAAACAGCGCCAATGAGCTCATAATAGCACATTGCCTTCCTCTTTACATGCACCCAAGACATGCACCCAAGCTAATAAACTTGAATTTGATAATCAAAGCAGGAAAGAGAAAATATCAACATTACGATCGTTTGTCCGCCAATCTGATCCTCACAATTGCTGAAGCTGCTGTCTCAACTAAAGCAAAACAGACCATATGCAATGTGTGTGCAACCATGCTGCATTGATGCAGCGTAATGAAGACAGTCTGAAATCTGCGTATCTCAATGAACACGATTAGAATTGGCTGCCTCGTAACCTCAGCAGCAAATACCTTGAACTCATTAGCTATCCCGAAACTTTATTTTCACAATGAAAATGATATTTTTGAATTAAAACAGAAGATGCTTGCAATTGACTATAGTGTAGCAACACATCAAGAGGAATTTGCATTATTATACTCCTTATAAATTTTGTCTGCAAATCAAGGGAACCTCAAATTAATGGTTTGCTAACTTAGGTAGACAACATATTAAACAGGTAAAAAGCAACAGAGTGTCATTAAATGATTAAAGTAAAATTGGCCAATTTTCTTGCACCTTGCATTTTAGAATTCTTGAACAGGAAGATATTCACTGTAACATGACCCTTCTTTTCTCCTTTGCACAGGTGCGTAATCTTTAACATTAATTGTGTCACAATGTGTATACCAGATTTGAAATAAACATTTGTCAGAAAATAACATACAAGTAAGCCATAAACAAAACA
Organism: Blastomussa wellsi; assembly: GCA_947652115.1. Lineage (NCBI taxonomy): Eukaryota > Metazoa > Cnidaria > Anthozoa > Scleractinia > Plerogyridae > Blastomussa > Blastomussa wellsi. Next base: position 21,836,947 of record OX393562.1, on the reverse strand, counting down.
ACCTTACTTAATTGTAGAATAAATTCTGGATTGCAATATTTCCCCTATGAAAGGACGTGTCCAATTTAGTCACCATTTTGATCAGACAAAACTGTAGTGGGGTCGGACATCATATTACAGTTCTGTTCATTAACGCCTTTTAACATTGAGTTTGTTCATTAACAACATCTGTGTGTGACACTGCATGTACATGGTTTGCATGTACAGAAATCTGCATTACATGCACATTCATCAAAATTAATATTTTATACTTTATGCTTTAATGTACATAAATTCAGTTGTAACCCTTAATTTTAAAAGGTTCTTATGGCTGTAAGGTTGTACATAGCCATGTAAACTGTGAGTAGCCCCTTATTTCCCTCAGTTCCTTGCACAGGAAACCAAAAACAATAGAAACATTTACATTTCCTCTACCTTCTATTTGGTTCCTTGCTTGATGAACTAATTAAGGGAATATCAAGGGACTAATCACAGTCTAACAGTCATGTAATATTAAACTGCATCTCATACCTGTCCATCATTTTCATTGCTTTCTTTCAGGCTGTAGCTTGTGCTGAAGCTGGAGTCACACTGATCTCACCATTTGTTGGGCGTATTTTGGATTGGTATGTGAAGAACACAGACAAAAAGGAATTCCAACCTGCAGATGATCCAGGTTACTAGCAATGAATTTAATATGCAGAAATACAGTTCTAAATGTGAATCTTCTGGAAAACAATACCATTTTTATGTGCCCAGTAGCTCATCAGGCACTTGGAGAGTTAATTGTCTTGCCCCATTCTCATCCCATAGCCCTTTTTGTTTCTCTTAGCCGGCGGGGCCTTGGCATGAAAAACGAAGGGCTCTGTAGACAGGATTTTCAAAAAATTCAATTTTTTTTATTGGCTGTTTGAAAACAAAGAAATCTTAAATGGAAAACGGAAGTCAAAATGTTCGCAGGCTGCCATATTGCAGCACATAACAGGTAGAAACATCAATACTACAAACATGAAGTCCAGGATCCTAGAATCAAGGACTGGAAATTCTATGTCCCCTGAGCCCTTCGATTTTGATGCCAAGGCCCTGCCAGCTACGAGAAATGAAAAGGGGTTTGGACACAAGAATGGTCTTACCCAAGAACACAACACAGTGTCCTGACCAGGCTTTTAGCCTGATCGCTGTCCAGGCGTCCTGTGGACGGCCACTTTTTAAAGAAAATTGTTTTATTTTCCATATGTTGCTTTATAAATTGTTCAATTTAGCAGGCCCCATAGCGCATTTTGGATGGCCACTTTTCAAATCCTAAAAGCCTGGTCCTGACCAGGACCCAAACCCTGGCCACTCAACCCAGAGTCCAACACACTAACCATTAGGCCACTGCCTCTCTTATCCACTACATCTGCCTAACAGTATTTTCAGGAAGTTAATGATCGTGGGTTCACCAGTAATTAATGCACACAGGAACCACAAATGGTTTTTAAATTACACAATGTCCGAGTTTACAACCAGATGTCTAGTGACCAGTTGCATTTACTGTAGGGGTCAAGAGTGTCACAGCAATTTATAATTACTACAAGAAGTTTGACTACAAAACTGTTGTCATGGGAGCATCATTCAGGAACACTGGGCAGATTACTGAACTAGCCGGATGTGATCTTCTCACTATCAGGTAACAATGGATATTCAGCAAATAATGATCGTGGTACTGACTTGTGACAATACAGTGAACATTTTGAATTCTGTTGTTTCAAATAGCTATTATGGGAGATCCATAGGGCAAAATCATATTACATGTAATTTGCCCCCTGTCATCCCATGTCTTTTAAAATGACGATGACTAAACGAGATAGACGAGAGGGACTTTTCTAACCATGAACAGATTGAGTTGTCTTACACAAAGTGTGGAAGCATTGGAGCCTTAGCCCTTTCAGTGGCTACCAACCCCTCAAGGTTCCAGTGACCCCATGCTTCGTGTAAGAGAACTCAATATGTTCATGGTTAGAAAGGTCGCTATTGCCTATCCCTTTTAGCCATCACCTTTTAAAACATGTATAAATCAAAATAGCTTCCATGATGGTAAAAAGGTCCATTGTCATTAGTCTAACCATCTATCTGCTAACTACAATAATATTTAGTGTAGATGGTTTTTTTTTTCAGACATAACCTCAGTTTTTTGGTAGCTCATTACAAAAAACTAACTGAATAAAATTATCTTAATTGAAAATGTCAGAGGAAAATAATGTCATCGATTTGTTGTGAAGAAATTGTGAAAGATCTCTCAAATCTTAACTTTGTGAAGAAATTGTGAAAGATCTCTCAAATCTTAACTTTGATATTCTAAGCCATATGAATTATTCACAGTTATATTGATCATAAGTTAAACTGTGTACTGTTGTGTGATCATTTTCAGCCCGTCACTGTTAGATAAACTAAACAATTCCACAGAGACAATTTCCCAGAAGCTCTCTGTTGAGAATGGTAAGTAGTTCCATAAAACTGATTTTTGTATAAATTCCCATGCAAGATCTTTGGGTTGTTGGCAGGGGGGAGGGTTATTTCAGACAATATAATTATCAGTTACTTAGGACTGTTAACAGTGTTGCAGTGTGACCTGGAAAACTGTGAACACCTAAAATTATTTCTGGAATGTTCATTGTTTCGTGACCAATAAAATGCAAGATGAAACTGCAATACACAACCGCAGCAAACTGCAAGAGGTTTGATTAGTCACGAAACAAGGTGTTGGCTTTTTCTTCCATAATTTTACAGTTAACAATACTGAAATTGTTATTATTGTTTCATTTGAGAGCTTATGCATTAGCAGAGAATAACTACGAACAATATTTCACTGACTGATAAGAGATGTTGAATCAAATAAACACGATCAGACACAGTCAGACAGCGCACCCAAGAGATACTCTAATTATAATCTGTACAGCATCTAGTTTTACTAAAATATCGGTACAGGTCATGATTATTCTTTATTATGTATAAGTTCAGAAATTCTTGGCTTTCCTGTGACTTCATAAAATTTTAAAAACAAAATTCGCTAATTTTTTTTTATTGCCACCGCAAGAAAGAAATCCGAAACATACATGTTTTCACAAATTTCCAGCTAAAAAGTATCCTGAATTTTTAAGATTTCTGCCGTATGTGACATCATGATGGTCTATGGAAAGATGTCTATGTGTTCATATATACTAGATCGCAAGGAAAAAGCAATTGCTTTCATAGCAAAAGTGAGTGCCAGATGTTTTCTTTGATTTCTGGCTGCCATGTTGGTGCCCATTATGGCATCTCCATACTGAGCTCTATAAATTTGCGTCAAATGCTTCGGCAAATAAGTCAAGAATGGTATACTGCACAGACCTGAGACTTGGAGATGTTGTTTAGCTATTAATATTTTATAAAAATTGAATTCATCAGCTTATCTCATTGAATGGTTTTGAATTTATTTTTTGATGGCGTGACAGTGAAAACCAGCAATAGAACAATGGTGACAATTTCAGTATTTTCTAACAAAAATATAGTGGAAGACTAAACCAAACCTTTGCGGTCAAGTCTTGTGGTTTTATCTCGCATTTGATTGGTCAAGAAACAACATTCCAGAAATAATTTTAGATGTTCATGGTTTTTTGTAAGTGTTTAGTCAACCTCGTTCCAAGGGTCTTTCATCTTGCCTAGGAGAGACCCTGGGAACAAGGTTGGTGTTTAGTAAGCTACACCAAACCAGTAAAAGTAAACCTTAAATGTGGTTGATGAATAGTTGTCATGATCTGCTAGCTAGTAAATGGGGGCAATGGAAAGAGGTGGCTTACTGCAAAAAAATAAAATCTGGCTTATAAGATGGGGGAGGGGGCTTAAAGGATGGGGAATTGACAGAGGTTTTGCGATAAGTGCACACCACATGAGACACTTCTACTTAGCTGCCACATCCGTTTGCCTAATGCATTGTAATTAGAGCGATTTCTGATTGTGTAGTCAAACAAAAACAAAAGCACTCACTCAAAACAATCACAAAGGATGCAGGCAATCCACTGACCAATCAAAACTCGAAGTAAATGCATGCATCCGGCACAAAGCATCCGGCACAATTGGATTTGTTTTTTTTTTGCGATTGGTTGAGAAATGGGCGCAAGTATTTTCAACCAATCGCTAAGCAGAGTAGGTCTATTTGAAAACCAAAGAAAATGCGAATTACTTTTGACACGTGATAGAAAAGGGCTCTGTGCCGTAGGAATTTGCAGAATAAATTATAATGAAAACGTTTTGCATGTTTTTGCAGCGAAAAAACTTGACATTGAGAAAGTGTCTCTGGATGAGAAGAAATTCCGCTGGCTTCTGAATGAGGACCAAATGGCGACGGAGAAACTGGCAGAGGGAATCAGAAAGTTTGCTGTAGATGCTGTCAAACTCGAGGAAATGATCAAGGCTGAACTACAGAAATAAACTACTTATCAAGTAGTCCCTTCAAACGCAGCAAGGATAAGCCTACAATAAACACTGCCTTTCGTTAGCTTGTTTGTACAGTGCAATGCTTATAATCTGCTATCCAGTATTTAATAACAGAAATATGCTTTGCAGATTAATAAAAACATACAGTGCACTCACTCAATTCCTATTGGTAATGATAGTAGACTGTGTATACCCCAGAATTTCTTGTTAGACATTGATTAAAACAGCTTTTCGTCAAAATTACTTGAAATAACATGCCGCAAGCCCTTTTTATTTTATGTTTTGCTTAAGTATTGCAGGTGTGGTGGCCCAGGAGGGCACTGCAATCAAAACAATAAAGCTTAAGGCAATTGTTAAAATTTTTAAATATAACTACTTTGTTTTCATTTGTGTCATAAGATAGTGGTTTCCACATTCTTCTGAATTCTGTTTCTTTTTTCGTGGATCAAGACATTGTTTTCACCAACTAGCCCTGTCTGGGTTAATAATGTTCCAGCATACAATGAGCTAGTATTGTAAGACTAATGATGCTAAGGTAAAACTAAGCAACACCAAAAATAGAATTGATAATATATTGAGTCTAGGCTCTGGTCGACTTATAAGAGACCTCAGCTGATCCAGTTGTTGGATCTCGTTATAAAGGTTATGTAGTTCACATTTTCTTCTTGCCTCCTGCTCGAGTTTCTCCGCTGTATCTCTGTCGCCTTTCCGATACGCGAGCAGTGACTGACTATAAGTGAAGTATATTTTGCTTCTTTCCGTCATCGTTTTGATCTGCTGAGCAATGCTGTTCAAGACCGTCTCGGCGATGCTCACATCTGATGGTGTGACTTCTTTTAAGATGCCATGCTGATAAAAACCCAAATGAACCAGTGCCTTGCGCAATGTTACTTGTGCAATTGTGGCACTTTTGTCTACTGTAGCTTTTTCACAAGAATTGATGCATTTATCCAATCGAAACAAGATTTGCTCTTGGTTGCTTTTGCTGTTTCGGCTGCTCGACAAGATGATATTTGCTTTGGCATTGTTGACTTCAGCGCTGTCCTCATAGCATTCCCCAAGACTGAGCATCATTTCTGCCTCGTCAACCTCCCTCATGGCTTCATCATCATCTCCTAAATCATGCAAAATCAATGCTTTGCGGACTTTAATCCTTGCATGAATTAAAACCCTAAGAATTTGAAAACAGAAAGAGTTGAGTAAACAAGAGGAAGTACAGAAGTGTATTACACATCCATTTAATGTCGAGTGTAGGGTCGATAGAGCGGCATCCACATTGCAGATGTGTTTCCGTCCGTTGAAGTCTAACAAAAACATTGTGCAAGGAGAACTAATTCCCCGTTCTTATTCAAAGGCAATACGAAAACGAAGTATTCGGTATTTCTTTTATTGGTATATCGTTCGTGTTGATGCGCAGTTACATGTAAAATGTTTCATTATTTTATGTGTAACATTTTGAACGTGACACGGCTTCAGCTCCGCCAACCGCAATCCATGTAGCCTGCGTGGCAGGCGTCCGAAGAGGAGGGAGATGGGGGAAAAAACCTCGCCCCCTCGCCTCGCGCGCTGGTTTTCCCCCATCTCCCTCCCCCTCGGACGCCTGTCACGCAGGCTGCAATCCATGGGTCCAATCTTTTCCTCTTCCAGCTCCAGTGGGGCGTGACCCTGGGTACCAGGTTGTAGGTTTCGGTTTCGATTTCGTTGCCATTTCCGACTTCGCTTTCCTACGCATTTAATCATGTTGTAGACCGGCCGTACTTACCCATTGTTTGCCGTGAGTGTGTTCGGAATCAGAGCGTCCAACGCTTCTAACTCTTCCTTCTTTCTCACGCTCGAGCGATGGCTGCGGCAGAGTGGAGCCGCTTGCTGGATACCCGCGAACAGCTTGATATCCACATCACTACTGCATGTAAATCCTTGGAGAAACTTAACAAGATCTTCCCAGTGAAAGTTATATTTATAAAAATTGGCTTTATTCATCATTTTAATGTATTTGTTGCTGTGGAAAATCCCTGGTTTTGAGCGTGAAGGCACTAGGTCAACGCTTGCGACTTGACGTTCTATTTTCGCCACTCGTGTCCGTATTCTTAGAATGATTTCACTATTGCCAGTAGCAGCTTCGACACTTCCGCTAATATCCGCTTGTGTATCTGTGTCCCTTTTTCGAGAAGGACTCTTCATTTTTTCTTCTAATCTTTCAAGATCTTTTTCCAGTAAGAGCAGACTGTCGTGATCATCTTTTACGCTTTGTTTGTACGCCACTAGATCTTCGGTAAGGAACTCTGTCTCATTTCGCAACAAGTGTAGTTTTTCAACTAGAGGATCTGAATTTGTCACCAAAACTTCGACAGCTTGCGACAAGATATCGATATTCCTCTTGAACTTGCTCTGAGAAATGGCCGATTTCCATGCATGTGCTATCAAAGCGTTTCTAACATCTTTAAGTTGACGAACAGCGTTAAGAATTCTTCTTCCGCGTCGAGTGGAACGGCTTTGGCTTAGCGCGTGCGAGTATTTAAGAGCGAAAACTAACGTAGTAACATCCCATTCTTCTACGTTTCCACACGTCAAGTTATCCTTGATCTGTTGGTAGTCCCTTGAATACGCTGGATCGTACAATCGCGATTCTTGCGAAGGCGCTCTCTCTTCTGCCAACAAGTGCGAACCGCTTGTTGTGTTGTTTTGCCAAGGAGTGGACTGATAAAGAATGTTCCATTCTTGTATAAACACCTTTCTTAATGCTGCGGTCGAGTGATCTACTACACCCTTTGCGAGCCTGAAAAATCTAAGCTCTCCATCGCTGTAAATGGTAGACATTGTCAAAGTTAATAAAACCACCGTGTGCACAATTTTATCCCTGACGGAAGGGGACTTTGTGGCATACGTGAATGAGCGTGAACGGGCGTATAGGTGTACGGGTCGGTGGGGGGAACCCCCTAAAGTTTTGGACAAATCAGATTTTTTAGACAACAAGAGAAATTTGGGCAAGGCAACTTGGGCGAATGGTTATGGTTCACCCCCCTCTCCCCCCCCCCCCCCCCCATTGGCAAAAAAATTGCCCCAACGCCTATGAATAGGGGACCTTCTACCCAGGTTTAATTTACACAACATTTCCAGCAAAAATGAAACGCATTTTCGCAGTAACTGTTGCAAAAAAAGCGCGGGCGGGTTGTTTGTCAGCTGACGGGCAACGGTTGACTGACAACTGGGCGTTAGAATGCTCATTTATCAACTATGATTCACTTTGAACTTGTTCAAAATCTTCATGATAGTCGATGATAGTTTTTTGACCACGCGCATGACAGTTGATGACAGTTCGAGAAGATTAATTAAACTATCATTGACTATCATGCGCCGTTTGAATGTACCACGATCCTACCAACGTCACAGAATCCTTGACAACCGAAACAGGAAATGAATTTTCCATAAACGTAGATCCGAGAGCGATTTCGTATGATGACGCACCATCCGTACACGCCCCCAAACACACCCCCTTAAGGGACCAATCAGATTCCGTCTTGAAAACACTCAACCACCTTGACAAAGGAAACGGACTTTGCTCTTTTAAAAAATATATCTGTTTTTATGACACAAATTTCGTTTGAATGAAAAAAAAAAATAAAGAGCATCGTGACTGAACAAAATAATTATTTTGTTTTCTTTTTGGCCGCGACGCGAGCGAATACTGCAACTCAGATTACCGGAAATAAAGAATGTCAATCTCGTCAGGTCACGGGCTGATTGATATGCGCAATGTCACGTCACAAAATCCTGTGTTTTTGGAATACGCGATTATTGGAATTGCTCAATTCCTTGTAATTATAAAGAAGACACTATCTCTGTCTCATCTGATAATTCCAGAGTTTAACGTCAGAGGACCACCACGAGTAGAAAAGACAACGTATTCGATTTTCACACCTTTATATCATTCGCTTGTTCAGGTTCGATCGATCGCGTGTACCACTGCCGTTTTTTAAAGATGCATACTAAACCAGGACAGAAGGAACCAACAGTGTTAGTGAAGTTTGTAAGTGCTGGGTTAGCTGCCTCTGTTGCTGAAGCTGTCACTATTCCGATAGACACGGCGAAAGTTCGCCTTCAGGTAAGCGGGTTTATATAACCCGGTGGTGATTGACTGAAACATAAATCGTCTGTAAAGGTTTCAAAACTATCGAAGAAGGCGCTCTCAAGTTATTTGTAAGTGCACCATTATAAATCAACACTCGAAACGTTTAAAATGCCGGCTTTAAAGTAGTTTTTACAAGGATAAATACCCGGCATTTTAGCTGTTTCTTTAGTGTCTGTGTATAATGGCGTATTTGAATTGCTTCACGCATAGATCTTCGTCGAAATGAAGGAGTACACGAGATATTGTGAAAATATTCATGAATGTTTCTAAAATTAATGCTCCCAAAAATTAAAAAGTGGGCTTAAACGAATTTCGGCATTCGTCGTAAAATGCGTTATTTTGCTTCGTAGGGACGGGCCGGAAGAACGAGACCTGCCAACTTGTGACGTGTCACATCACATGCATAATAAGTGTCTTTTGTGTAAAGTGGGGGCATTCCGAGAATGATAGGGTTAGGGAGTGCTGCTGGGACTCTGAAACTCTATACCAGAAGATGTTCAGATGCACTTTGCTTCCTGGGTGGGAGGGGGTGGGGCTGACCCATATACCCATATTTGGGTGTGGGGTTGCTGATGGAGGTTTGAAACCCCAACCCTGTTTGCTAATAGGTAAAAAATGTCAAACACGTACCCTGTTTAGGACAAAGGAAAATGTTTTTTACACTATGGTACTAATATCTAGTCCTGAAAATGATCTCATGTTTACTGATGACCTTCAAAATGAATACTGACGAA
>OX393562.1:21784894-21827450 GCA_947652115.1 Blastomussa wellsi | reverse complement strand
TGAAAAATATTCACATTGGTTCTGTAACATTATTTTAGATCCAAGGCGAGAATGCAGTCATGGCAAATGTTCAAAGTGGTGTGACAACTGCAAACCCCAGCATACGATACCGTGGAATGATTGGATCTATGATGACTGTTGCAAAAACTGATGGCTTACGTTCCCTGTACAAAGGTCTTGTGCCAGGAATTCACCGACAACTTTGTTTTGCTAGTATTAGAATAGGATTCTATGACACAGTAAAAAAATTCTATGGTGATGATGACGTCAACAATCCAAAAGTCATCAAGAAGATTCTAGCGAGTTGTACAACAGGAGTGTTTGCCGTGTCCCTTGCTCAACCAACAGAGGTAGCTAAAGTGAGATTTCAAGCCAGTGCTGCTAGATTTGGATCCAACAAGGCTTTAGGATGCTTATAAATCAATTTTCAAAAATGAAGGAATTCGCGGATTGTGGAAAGGTGCCTTTGCAAACATGGCTCGGCTCTCAACTGTGAATGCCTCAGAGCTGGTTGTTTATGATATGGTGAAAGGGTTCTTTCTAAGAAAGAATCTTATGGAGGATGAGTTCCCTTTGCATTTTGTATCTGCCTTTGGTGCTGGTTTTGCTACCACTGTAATAGCATCACCTGTTGACGTAGTGAAGACGCGCTACATGAACTCACCACCGAATACTTACAAGAGTGCCATTCACTGTGCTTACATGCTGTTGAAGCACAATGGGCCTTTAGCTTATTACAAAGGGTAAGTAATGCTAATTGCTGTATCTTTACTTTTTTTTAAAGAATTATTAACATTTAACTTTTCCAAGTACATAACATAATTTTGCACATAGTGTCAAGTAAGCGTGTACATAACATGGCATTAAAGTAACTTGCACCTATCAATGTTAAGCCACTGGAGGGGGGGGGGGGGGGCAGGCATAGGTGGGGTATTTTAACTAAGGTGAAATGACTATCCACAAATGTCCTACCCCAGGGCATTTTTGGATGGTCAAAAGAGTCACTATGTGCCAAGTCCACTTGGCACATAGTGGACAGGTAACACCAAGTTTACTAAAACGTTAAAAGGTAATTGCTGTCAAATCCCCACCTATGCTGAGCCTCCCCCCTCACCTGTGGCTTGGCCTCCAGGGAGTTGACAGGAGGCAGAATAATTTGAATAGCCTGTTTCTCAGATTGTTCCTCTGAGTCTATGAGGATGAGGCTACAGCTGAGAAGCCCTCCAGGTTATAGTATTTTCTTGATGGCAAATTCTCTACTTGCACAATCCCATAATACACCGCTTCTACCCCCAAAAAATTTGCATAGGTATTGTTTTAGATTTCCCTTGGGACATCTTCATGTCCCAGGGGAAATTGCAAAGGTGTATTATGGGGTTTGTACAAGTACAGAATGGTAATATATTCTGTATATTAACCAACTGGTTTCTCTTTTTTTGTCAGGTTTACCCCAAACTTCATGCGACTGGGATCTTGGAATATTGTCATGTTCATGTGCTTTGAACAGTTTAAGAGGTTGTTCAGTTCTTTCTCTTCAGAGGATCAATAATCATCTTGATATTATTTAATAATAAATTGCTATGCAAAATAGCCCACATTATCATTTATCGCTTTATAGGTACTAATTTACTCAATAAGAGAAATGTTTTAGATTTGAAGAGTAAAATCTTGTGTTCATGATCTGCTTAACAGAAATCTAAAGTGGGAGGATTTAGGTGGGGCAGGGGGTGAGGGGGCCATATACAGTACATGTACCCTTTCATCTGGGGATTTTTTTGGCAGGATTGCGCACTCACTACAGCTACTACAGCACCATGTTTTTTTTTCAAATTTTGGTGGATTTTCCTTTTAATATGTTATCTGAAATGAACTATGATTGGCTCAAATCTTAGAAATTCTTTTGGATGATTAGAAACTGGTGCACAAAGGGTTGTAACTATTCTCATTCAGTTTCAAATAAAAAAAATTACCTGCAGACAATTTTGACCTCAACATACAAGTGCTCCTTTGAGAAAAAAAATCTTACCACTTTTCCCTGATGAAGGCTGGCGTTCTGGCGTACACATTCAGGGTTTTTCCAGTTTTATGGCTATTGTAGATATATATCCAGTGCAACATAACAGTATAATTATCAACAGAACAGTACAATTATCAATACATCCAGTGCATCACTTTACCTTTCATTAAGCATAAAAATTTTATGCTTAATATATTATTTAATAATAAACTGTAGTAAGAAAAATGAAACAACGGACACTCAAATGAACCACAACTCAAATTGATTTGATTTCACAGCATCCATTTGACTAACATTGCATATCAATTAGCATAAACTAAGGGACTAAGAACCCAGGAGACAATTCTTGAGTGACTTATTATTTGTAAAACAAATTTGGCAAATATAATTACCACTCATGATCAACAGAGTATGCATTATACTGCATAATTCGCCATGCGACCATAGGCCTGGGTGGCTCTTGCTCGGGGAGAACTTTTTTTATTTGTCTTGTCGGTGACCAGCTTATTAAAAGTCAATTTCCAATAACAACAAGACAGCTGGAAATACCTTGCAGACCACCACATCATTCACAGAATTTGTTTACCTTGCAAAAACATTCCGACATGTTTCTCAGTGTTATTTCCTTTTCATGTTGATGGATTCTGCAGTCAGATAGATCTAGCTGTTTTTCATTTGTGTAACTCAGAGGTAGGCCTCCCATCAAACTGGAGGACAAATACAAGATGATGTTTCCTCCTGAGTGCCTTTTGTTCTGCAGCTGTGATAAATTTTGAATTTAAGTTCTCGTTTAAGACTAGTTTGCTATCTGTTAACTGTTTAGTGTGAAATCCATATTTTGTGTCAAGCGGTGCAACAAATACAAGGTATGCTAAGATGAAAGAGACAAATTATAATTTGGTGACTTCTTGTCTAAGAGGACAGCAGTCAATTGTAAAATTTGCTTTTGAAAAGGTTAAGCAAATTTGTCCCTCATAACACAAGACTCGACTCGTGGAGATGTCAACTACATCAAAACTGTAGTTTTCACTTTTATGCAAATTAAGGACATTGTTCAAATTCTCACGTGCCTGTCACGTTGAGCCAGACAAAATGAAATCAACATTCAAGTTTTTGAATCGAGTCGCTGTTTGAACATTGAAATGCGTGCTCTGTAATGGATATCATGCTGCAATTATCACGACAAGAAATTGCGAACTATTTTAATGAGAAGAAAGCAAAACAGTGTAGTTTAAAAACTTCATGGCCCAACTTGGCTCGCAACTCGTCAGCAGGGGTTCGAATCACGCAATATTTAAATTGCATGGCTTTAAGCTCTATGAGCTTCTTGTTATACATCTAGTGTACTCTTCACTATTGGTCATTTCAACTTCTGGTTTTGGCAACATATTGAAATTAAAAGGATTACAGTTTCAATTCTTAATATACCTAGATGTACATTGTACAGGTCTAAGGATTACATACATACGCTACCCGTACTTGGCCACCATTTGCTTGTAATAATTTGATAGGGATATTTGAAATAAAACTCATTGAAGACACTTGTGGTCATTTACATGTAGCTAATTACTTATAAACCGAGCACATGGGGTGACCGTGTACTGGGAGAAATTACCGGTATGTCATCAAGCCAAGTGAGGTCCAGTCAAGAAACACAGAACTGAAATAGTAAGAATTATTATATGGCTCTTTATCATGCCTGTTGTGCAATACATTTTTTGCTGGTATTCCATAATTAGCTGTGCTCAAATTCATATTTTTGGTTCCACTTGCAAATCCTTCCATATTTCTTGTTTGCTTGTTTGTTTACAGGAATTGAAGGAAAAATATTTTAGGTTTGTTGAGCAAAGCGAATTAGAGTTCATAATTAAAATTGTTCACAGTACCCAAAATCAAGCCCCTTTAACCAATCATAATTAAAAGGAATTTTTCAATATAGTAAAGATGGGGTGATCAAAAAATTTATTCTCTTCATAACTTGAAAAATGAAAATTGTTCGCAATACCCAACATCAAGCCCCTATTCTTAGCCAGTCGTAATTAAAAGGAATTGCTTTTCATCTTCTACAGTTAGAAAGGTTTGTCTGACATTAGTATGTTTGATTATGTAAGCCTATCTCAGAAATTATGGACAAAATGCCCACATGTACATGTGTTGTTAAAACGATTGCATACACGCAAGAATATTAAAACTTCACATTGAAATGTGCTGTGATTGTTTCACATATCCAGTATATCCAGTTTTCCAATAAGACACTTACCTAGAAATGAAGAAAACTTAGTTTTTAGCCCCAATATTAGGGGGTCAACTTAAACACAAGGTAAACTTATACACGGGTAAATACAGTAAAGATGATTCCTGGGTTAGAAAACCCAGCTGGACCACTAACTGAGCCTTAAAATAATTGATAAAATTGTGCTGGCTGTGTTAAAGATCCAGTTTCATTGGGCAGTCACTTAAATTTGAGGTATAAAAAACCCTGCTCTTCTATTCTAAAAACGTTGGGGATGTGACCCTGGTGGTTTGGACTTAGACCTCTTCACTTCATTCATTGCACATAGTGGCAAGCTCATAAATAAACTGAAGGTGGTAGCGAGTGGCATTTTGCATGTTGGCAACACGCTTACTTTTAATATACAAATACATAGAGGAGTGGAGGCATGGTGGCCTAATGGTTAGTGCGCTGGATACCGGATTGAACGGGTTCAAGCCTCAGCCGGGACACTGCGTTGTGTTCTTTGGCAAGACACTTTACTTTCCCTGCAAGGGACTAGCATCCCATCCAGGGGGGAGTATGTACTCCTAGTTGTTAAGAGCTACGTGAACCACGATAAGCTCTGGCCTGATGGGCTCATGCGCAGACTTTACCTTTATATTGAGGGCATGAACGTTTGTCCCCTAATCCGACATACACATACTCAAGAAATGCCTGTCAATCAGCATGGATTACAGATAGTAATATGAACATGAAGACAAGACACACTGAGGAAATAGCTACTGGTAACTGTTTCCAAACACCTGTTTATACACATTGACCTGTGCATTTTTTTTGTCAAATATTTTTAGATTCCCAGTCTCACATTCAGAGCATGATCACAGTTTTAAGAGTTACAATAAAAATAAATGCTACTGAAAATGCATCTGTTCCTATCATGATTAACCCACATTGTGAAATCAATTTTCAGTTGCCAAAAAATGTTCACTACATAACTTAACTTCATTGTAGTTGACATGCTCCTCCCAGAATAAAATCTTGAGACCCTGGGATCAGTGAGTATTTCTGGAAGGATCATTTGTGCAATGCAAAATTCATTGTTTATCTCTAGGAATTGTTTGGGATGTTTGCATGCTGAAAATATGCAAACATTTGATTCCCTCAAGGGTTATTAGTGTAGTTTGACAAGTGACGTTTTTGGGGGGGAGGGCGCAATTACAATGGTTCACATCATCCTCTCTAGCTTTAACAACTTTTCACACTTCAGACCAGTCACTTAATATTTAGCTTAGTTTTAGCCCTGATCTTGGACAAAAACCCACCACTGTGAAGGATGAGGAAATCATTGTAACTGTTTATAATGCACCTATCAATGTAAATCCCATGGAGGGGGGGAGTGAAGGCATATGATAGGTAGGGGATTTGACAGTAGTTATTGTCCCGTGGTGGGGACTTTTGACCGTTTTATTGGCCTTTCTGGCAACGTTTTTATTGACTTTTAGTGACTGTTTTGACCATCTACAATTACCCTGGGGCCAGGCAATTGAACAGAAAATCTCAGGTCAGTTCAAATCCCCCACCTATGCCCGCACCCCCCCCCCCCCCCCCCATTGGCGGGATTTTCATTGATAGGTGCATAAAGTTGGTGGCCTTTTTTGTGGTCGCCAATACATTTCTAATTTTTAAATCATAGTTTTGTCCTTAGTAACTGTTAAACAAGCGTTTCCTTTAGGGAGAATGTATCTTACCTGGTAGGTGTATTAAAATGATGAGCTCAGCTTATCTGGAATGGAGATGTATCGCTTTTTACTAATTACACCAGGCAGGAAAGTCGGCCCGGATCAACTCGGATCTCTGATTTGGATAAGAAGAGCAGCTATTAAAGAAGAGGCATACAGTAATTGTTGCTATTCTTATTCAAATCGGCGATTTGAGTTGATTGTCCGCGTCCATGCTACATTTCTTTCAGTTGCAAATTTGGCGCTGCTGCTGGCCTCGTTCGCGAGCGAACTGAGCCCGCGTTCCTATTTTTTGCGGCCAGCGTCTTGGCGTGACGTCATCAAATTCTAAACTCCAAAAGAGCCACCAAACGAGAAGTTGAAGTATTAGGAAAAGTGTTTATAGAAATAATTGTTTGCATAGTACAGGTAATCATTCGCCAAGATAACCAAAGTAAATTCCAGATTTTTACAACATTTTCGGTCGCCATATTGGTGTTCCACTGAGGTTCACCATTGTGGCGGCTCCATACAGGGCTCTGAAAATTTAATCTTTAACTGACCAGCTTGCCGGGTACGAGAGTGGGAAATTCAGTTTTTCCTATCAATTCTTGAATTAATTTATATCAGATCTTTGCATTAGTCATAATATGAATGACAAAAGATTTCGCTTCTCCTTTACGGGGCTTCTTAAAAAATATATGAAATTAGGAAAACTTGGGGTAGAAAGCTTTTAATATTATAACCAGTAGGGGATTGACTTAACACCTGCTTTTAATGGCAAACAACAAAACACGATCTTCCATCTCTATATCAAAGCTATTCTTATTTTCTGATTTGAGTATGTATGGAGACCATGCTTTCTACTGACATTTATTCACCTATCAGATCGTACTTTTACTAGACCAATTTACAGTCAGCGAAGCCGGTGGAAAAATTACATTTGACATTTTTGCTGATTGTATATTTCGCATTTATTTTATTTGACAGTTAAACGCCACTTTTTTCCGTATTATGCAAATTTTAAGAGTAGCTGTGAAAGTTTAATTGTTTGTATGATTTAGCTTGTAATTTTATGAGAAATTAAATCTTTTTAATCCACGACAGACCCCATACCGCATTAGTAGAATTAACTGCAATAAAATCTTTCTTTCTTTCTGCGGCAGATTGGCTTTCGCCGTTGTAATACCCATATAGGTTTTTACAATTTGAACATGTTTTAAGAAACAAGGCATAAAAATACCCGGGCTAGATCACCGCTGTTAATTGTTTTTGCCTTGTATATAAGTTAAAACTATTTATGAAGATTTCCGAACAGCGCAAGTTGAATTTACTCAAATAAGTTAACATAGTTTCGTCTTTTACAATATACTTTTGTCAATCCACTATTTCACAATTTACAAGCAATTTAAGTTAAGCTAGTTACATCCAGTTTTACAATATGGCAAAACTTTCCAATTGATACAGATATCACTGACAAATCAATCGATGCAGATACCTTTGACAAATCAGATATAGCCTTGGTCAATGGGGAGAAAAAGCGAGCGAGCGCGAGGGAAACGAGCGAAGGAACATTTTTCCTTTCGCTCACATCTCACCTGCTAGCCATTGCTCTCGACTGACCGAGAGCCTGGACTGAACAGGTTAAATCAGATAATACAATATAATTTATACGTCGCCACAGCGCACTTTATAACTGAGGAAAAAACTGATGTATTTTCGTTCCGTTTTTTTTATTTAATATCCGCTTCAGTTCCGGCTCGATATGAGCTTTATATTTGATGTATCCGTCTAACAGTGCTTAGTTTTTTGAAGATCGGAACAAGATACTCTCCGTCCTCTATCGATCAAGTCTTTTATGTGCAAGGCATTGCGACTGTATTTGAACGGTTGACTGAGAGAGACGCCGAACAAATTGCACATTGAATTGCTTGGTTCACCATTCATGGCACTTTTCGGTCGTTGCGTTGTTAAAACTAACTTCAAATTGCCGTTATCTTTACCTGGGGCAGATAGCTGTTTGATGTGCAGCGTAACTCCTTTTTCTTGGGGATTTTCTTGGTACAGCGTCTTTCCAACTGCGTTTTTAGCAAGCGACTTTTGCGAAGCCGGCGATGTTTTCAAATTAGTATTTACTAACTTCCCGGCTTCATCGTTCACATAAACTTCATATCTGTTTGGTTTAACACTTTCCGTCGCTATCACTTTGATTCCCGCAGCGTCGCTATCAACTTGTTCTGAACTCATTTTTCGCTGTAGATTGCCTTAAAACCACGAACAGCTTCTCTTACTATAGACAAAACAGTGTTTCCCTGATAATTCGAAGCGAACGCAACCAAAAATAGTAAGACCTTGAGAAACAAAGAACATTGGCGATCCAGCCGGCGAGACCTAAAGTTTAGGGGCTTTTAAAATAAGACGTGCGTCACAGGACGCTATTGAAGCCAACTGCCAGTAATTTCCGCGCCAAGGCAAGGGTCCAAACATCTATTTTTTCCATGTTTTGACGATTTACATATCCGTTGATAACTCATTGTTGTTCAGACGTCAGTTCAAGGACAATAAATTTTGTAAACATTTGAGCCAGGAGGCAGGATTGTTTTCGTTTAAAACTGTGTTCACACAAAGCCAAACTACTTTGTTGAAGTGAAAGTACAACAGAGTACAAAACCTAGGCTTCGTGTGACGCAAGGGATATGACGTCACGAGGCAGGTGTTAAACGGAACTACCTTTTTTAGATTTGCACTTATTGTTATCAGCATATATAGAAAAAATACAGCACAATCGTTGTTAATGGCGCTGCAATATATAGTAAGAAAAGCGCATTGTAGAAAAGCGGCCAGTGGTGGGCTAATCAAACCAAGATAAAATGCAAGGCATGCAGACTAAACAGAATGGGAAATGTAATATTTCGGAAGGCACGGCCTTCCTTCTACAGGGTGTTACATAGACACAATAGTGAGCTAAGTCCGTTTTCACCACTTAAGCCAAGTAGAAGTCATTATTTCACGAGAGTAGCGCGTCAATCTGTGGCCCTCATAAAAGAATTGGAATCTACTTAAACATTTATCACTGAAACCATGTATACAACCCAGAACACACGAGAACACGATTTAAAATTCAACCTAACTGCATATGTCTACAGAGCAAAAAGTAAAAAAGCGTTATCCAAAAAGACATGGATGTTAAACTTGAACCCGGATTCTATTTCTGACTATGCAAAAAGTTCATAACATTTAACAGGTTCAGGAAACAATTGCAGCGCCGGTGAGCACCAAAAACCCTTGTCTCCATCTCTAGCAGTTTCCCGATCCTGCAAATTTAGTTTTGCATAAAAACAAGTTTGCCCCGTTTTGGACTTTTAAATTATTTTCTTCAAAAGGAGATGTTCTCTGACCAGCACAGTCACTTGAACTCCCTGAGTCATGCAGCCAGGTCATGCAATGACGTTAGTCTAAGTGAAACAAATAATTAAATGAAGATAGTAGAGCCTCAGAAAAAATATCTCTTTTATTATGTATTATTTTATCAACTTAATATTAACTCTTTGTACTTTCAACTTATATTTTGATTTCTTTTCCATAGGAAAAAATTTTCTGCAAAAAGGAAACAGATCTACAATTCAGACACATAATTTTATACAATATCGTGATTAAGCTATTAGTAATCTCTACTTTTATATTTATGCCAAGTTTCTTATAATAATACATCAAAACCTTGAATGTAGTTTGAAGACTTTGGACATCTATAAATAGTTATCACTTTGTTCCAAACACAACATTTAAACGTCCCAAACTCACTCACTAAACTAGAATAAAAATAAATAGATCTTAATATATTTTATTCAATAAATGTTTCCATCTGGACAAAGAAAGAAATATATTAGATAATTAATTTGATTTGTAAGAATTAAGAAACTGTCAATCAAAAAATGCAAATGAATGAACCTTTTTAGTTAAAAGTATGATTGAAACTGCCAGTGATGATCACGAAGTTCTGACTTAACTTAAAGTGATAGTTCAAACTCTTTACAGTAAATCCTGTTTTGTACACTGTGACTTACAATACAATAGCTAGCATGCCTTAACTTAGAATCCAAATGAAATGAGAACCAGTACAAATTATAAAATACAACATTTAACTTGTAAGGGTCGACTATTACATAAGTTTGAATATTAATTGCTTTCTTACTAATTTATCATCGAAAAAACTGTAGTATCCAGTTACAAAAACAAAAGACTTCAGTTAAATTTACAAGCGAAAAAATTGTATAATTTATAATTGCCCTTATTTTTTGCAATTTATTAAACAACTGAAAACGAGGTGATAGTTTTATCAACATGTTTTAAATTCTGTCACTTGCATCCTTTATGCTGATTAGAAAAAATCTTTCAGTTTAATAATCAACTATATCAATCAATCAATCAATCAATCAATCGAAAA
Source organism: Blastomussa wellsi (assembly GCA_947652115.1). NCBI lineage: Eukaryota > Metazoa > Cnidaria > Anthozoa > Scleractinia > Plerogyridae > Blastomussa > Blastomussa wellsi. The sequence continues at coordinate 21,817,056 of OX393562.1, read as the reverse complement.
ATATATATACTTGCCATCTACCATCAAACATTTACAACACTTAAAATAACTACAAAGTCATGTAACATGTATGTAGGCCATATGCATGGGATCTTCAAGAGGAATCGTAGCCATCATCGTCATCATTATCACTTTCAGGATGTTCAGGGAATTGCACATGAATTCTCTGAACAAAAGTTATAAATGTCTTGCACATTGGACAATAGGGAAGATGTTGTGAACAGTTCTCGCAGGCACACACATGTCCACAAGGAGAAAATGCTGTGTTGATTTCAGAGTCCATACAGATCTGGCAAGTCCAATCATCGCATTCTGAATCATTAGAAAAATACACTCTTTGCCAGCTTGTCACAGTACAGTCACACACTGGACACAAAGTTCCATCCTTTGCACAATCTCCACAGTACACCAGGTGGCCACATGGTGTGAAAAGAGTATTGGCTTCTTCAGTGCTGCACCTAGAGCATTTTGATGCCCAGTCATGTCTATACACAGTGTCACTATTCTCATGGACATTTTCATAGTGGACATCATAGGCCTGGCGCCTTGTATGTTTGACATCTAAGTGGTACAGTTCACCTGAAGGTGTTTTGGTGAACCACTTGGCTGGAAGGGCCCAACAAGGAGTGGAAAGTAAGTAGTGATTCAGAACTGATTGCCGCACTTTACTAGAGTAGAAAAACAGCTGGTGCTCCATGACGGCCTTATGAATTGCCTTTGCAGCATCGCTACTGGCCAAGAAGAAGTGGACAAAATTTAACTTGCTGTTTTCCGACACTTTCTTCAATACAACAATCAGCCGTTCTTCAGACAGGTTCATCTTCATGATGCTCTCAAACCCAATGCTGTGAGAATAAGAAAAACAAGAAACGTTTTTAAAATGTTAAAATCGCAAGGCAATTTTTTGGTTACAAAGTATAGCTTCAGTTGAAACCCTGCCACTATAGTGATACACGATCAACAAGAAGAAACAATCTGAGGCTTCCGTGACTCGCGCTTTGTTTCATGATTTTTTGACAGGTCCCATTGCTGCGTTATATTGAAGCCTGATATCCGATATACGATATGCGATACTAGGATGTGAATACAATAAGGTCAAGTGTTTTAATTTGGTTTAGTCTCCTGCAGGCATGCAAGGTATTGTAAACAATAGTAAGCATTTCTCTTCCTGAAATCTTTTTCAGATCATTAAATATAAATCCTTTCTTTCAGTTACACCTTGCATTTGACCTTTCTAACTGCCCGAGTGTGTTTTGCTTTCTTGTGAGTGAGTGAGTTAGTCAGTGATTAACTCTTAGCAATTAAAACAAAGGAAGGAGAAACCATGCACTAACACCACTGTGCCAGTGTTAATCACAGACTTCCATTATTTCTCTGGATTTTATATCTCACTTTTTATGATTTTGTTTCACCATCAAATCTGTTGATCTTCGAGCCTACTTTGCCTCCTACACTTAGATATATAATAATTTAAACCTTCTTTATTTACATTGCAACATGTACATGCATAGAGTAATCACAGGCTTTTGATATACACGTTCAGCTGATGTCAGTTTTACTGTAAATATCTTGTTTGGTTTGCATCCATGGATGTCATTCATATATATGTTTAGAAAGTATGTGGAAATGGTTTGGAGACTGAGGTAACAGCCTTGAGAGCTGGGGTGGTAAATAAATGGATGCAAATGGTTATAAAATATCAAATTTATCACCCACTCCATGTATACAAGTGCACAGGGGGTTTCCTAGGCCTTCTGCTACAATTTTTGTACCCTTATCCTATTGACCACAATAAGTAATCCTGTAACCCTAGCTGCCAATTAAGCATCACTGTTGAGTTTTCTGTTTCAAGCAAACAGTAAACTTAAGCTCTTACAACCTGATGTAGTTTTTATATGCATTACATGATCACATTGGATTCACTTAGGGTTAAATCTCCAAAAAGATACAAGCATTTATTAAATTTATTCATATGGATTGAGGAAGTTTTCAACTTGATAGGGAGAAAAAAAGATGAATTTGAACAGAAGGTAATATGAACACCAACCACCTATTTAAACATAGAAGATCAGATACAAGTGTGACAACATACAAAAGATCAGAAGCACCAATAAGGTGGCAGCTAATTTAATGAAGATCAAACAACAATGGCTCCCAAACTGACTAATCGCTCCTAAATAAACATTCCCCCCACAAAAAAATGGCAAATCCGGTTTTTGATCAGACTTTGGTTTCTTGTATATCCATTGTTCTCTCCGGAGGTAAAGGTCCGAAGCAAATATGTGATGTCAGAACTAATTGGCCCTTATCATTTATGCATACAATGGACTTCCAGTTAAGCTAATTTAACCTTCGGTAATATAATTTTATGTGCTAAAAGTCTCCATAAAACGAGTTAAATTTAAATATAAAGCTAACTTACGTTTGCTTGAGTTTCCCATGAGTTCTTCTTTCGTAAACTTTCAGGCCACTGCTTCCCACTGCAACTAACACTTTCTGTCTTCCTGCCTTGGCCTTGAAAATTTCTGCATCATAGAGCTCCTCCTTGGACATAACATTTAGAAATGCATCCCTTGCAGCTACTGAAGACATCCCTTCCAGCTTCTTGTGGGCTTCAGCTATTCTTCTTTCCATATCGTCTCTGCACCAGGGTGAAAGAAACTGCGGATAGCTTTTAGGAGTGTTAGAGTACAAATCTCCATACTCGACCTGAGCCATGAGAGCACACAGTTGCACAGCCTTTTCCTGGAACAAGTTAAACTTTCCTTCGGCCATTTGATTTTTAAGACAAAGATAAAACTGGCGCCTGCAAGACAGAAAACCAATCCGTTACTCAACGATCAGCAGTTCGATCAAGAGCGACCGTCACAAATTTCTTTTGTAACGAACAGCTATTTATAGATTCATTTTTCACCTGATTGCAATGCACAATTTGGCCTTCTCCGAGTAAACCCAGCACAAGTTTCAAAGTGAAACCTTCTATTGTTTAAAATTCGCACAACAGAAAAGCGAAAGGGACTTACCTCGTTTCCTCCTGTTGAAGTTCTTGTGGGGCAACGAAAAATTTAACTTCGAGGCGTAGCCGATGAGGTTTTCCAGGCAAATGAGGGCGAAGCTGAGTCGAAACTGGATTTCTCAGATTTAGCCAGACGCTGATATCATTAACAGTGTGTCGGAGACCGAAATAATTTTTCTCCTTGATTGCCAGCTTCTCGCAGACCTAAATTAAACAGGGCAAGGCGTTAGTGAATAACAAAATGGCCGTTTGGGATAAAATTGTCATCGAAGTACATTTGTAACTTCAGCGTTTCTTGTGCTTCCTACCTTATCCAGAACCTCTTGTCCGAGTTTGTCCCCGGTTAGAACAAATTCATGTGCCTTTCCGTCGGGCTCTAAGACTGTAAACTTCATATTTTCTCCTACTAAACGGCCGAAATCCAAGAGTGGTGAAAAAATTCTGTCTGAGCTACAACAAATACATTTTCTAAATGCTGTTTGGCCGGTCTTTCCAGCTCGCGAGGAAAAAAATTTTTTTCTTGTACACAACAAAAACATGTTCATGGCGGTTTGGGCCGGCTCAGCCAATCAAAGAGCGTAAAATCAGAAGGCGGGTTACCAAGCAGCAAAACTTGCTAGACCGGATATATCCCAGGATGTGACCTTCCAACAAACCGGAAATCGGTTCCCAAGATTATGTAACACAATCTCTCAAGACAGGCCACAGAGAAGATGCGATTTAAAACTCATGAGCCACGACATGAGCCGCTGGTTTTAATGGTGGTTGTATTAAAAATTTTTTTGAATGAACACGTTTCACTCGACAGTTATAGGTCGGTTTTAAAATTTATTTACGGCATAATAAAAACGCTAACAGACCTTATCAAAACTTTGTTGCTTTTCAAGAGTATGGAATAAATGTGTTCGCCTTGAAAAGAAAATTGTAACTTGTATTAAAATGTACACTTCAGCAAAAAGTGCCATTGTTTCATAGGCGCAGTAGTGGGATCTCGATCACTCGATCACTCACCCACGTGTACCGGAAGTCACACGTTCCCGCAAAAAAAAGTGGTCTGACTTGAAATTTGCATATTATTTTCGCTCGGTAAATATTATTCCCCCAATTTCGGGCTTAGCCAGTCAAAAAGATACAACAACAGCTAAAAATAGAGCACAAAAACATTGCTGAAAGGCTTAATCAAAAGCCCCACTCGAAGTAAGACTAGAAAGTGAAGTGATTTATAAAGAAAAAGAAAAATATTCACTTGCAAACTTCTGCAAACTTACCTGGGAGCAGTCCGTGTCAGTTTATTCACGTGTATCGTTCTTCATGTAAAAGCTGCTGGTTGGCAGAGTGTTTTGTTGTCGAACAGTGTTGTTTTGGTCTTTAAGTCCAGTAAAAACGTTCTCTTGATCGCGCAGGCGTTTTGCCTGGAACATCCTATTAAACTGTGTGACCAACATGATTCGAAATTTACCCTTCTTTCATGTGGGAGACACCCCGCCTGCATTTGTCGCACACCCCGGGCTCCCTCGTCAGTAAGCTCTGTGTTCCATGTAATCAGATTATTATGCAATATAATTCATGTTATCGAATCTCCTGTTGCAAGCAAACACTGTTGTTTCTTCTTATTGTTTGGCGGTTCTCTTGTAAAACTGCCGATCATTTTTCCAAGCTCCATAAAAGGCAAAGCAGTGGGTCAAGTAACAAGTAAAATTTGATTGTGATCATCCACTAGTTTCGGTGGGGGGGGGGGTTACTTCCATATATATATATATGGGTTATACAGGCATGTGACGTGGGATAGGGCATGGCTTTTTGTTCATGGACCATAAACGGCTAGAAAAGTTAAGCCTGAATTTTTCAAGCTTGTCATATACAATTCATCTCAATCTTCCTCATTCCAAGCGATCCTTGTTTTTTTCCTTAGAAGCGTTTGTACATTGGTTAACTAATACTGTATTTCAAGGCTTCCTTTGATTTGAAGACAATTAATTTTATACATTACCAAAGATAACTTCACTCATGTTGTAGTTTGCCTTTTAAATAGGGTCAGGGTTTAAGTACCCTGCCAGCAGAGTCTCATCGATTTTCCTTAGAGACTCTGCTTCCAGGGTATAGCCTGCGTAGAGCCGTCTCCTATTTCCTAAAGCGGAAAATAATAGGAGACGGCTACACGCAGGCTACCAGGGTAGGGTTTACGAACCTTCGCGGCACATATCTATTCTAAATTTATGGGAGTACCACCCTCCACCCGGTGCTGATTCAACGAAGGCGACGCTATCAGCTGCTGGAGATGTTTATCTTCCGTTCGGCTGCAGATTAGTTGATGACATTCAGTTTTTTGAATGGCACAATAAACAAAGTTTCAAAGAGGCGGCGGAGTTTTATTTCAAACGTGGGAGGATGGAAGGGGATTGGAAGGAAGGGTGAAAAGCATCTGACGAGGGAGATGGAATATATTGAGGCGATAGTGAAACTACAGAAATAAGTCTTTCCTACCATTGATATGGCGTATCTACGTAACAGCTGTGGCAATAGCCTGGCTGTACAAAGGCAACTGTGGCAATAAGTTTTCCTAATGTGCAGTCATTTGTAGCTACGTCACGATACTTTGAGTCATTTCTTCGACAACCTAAATTACCCTTAAAATCAGTGTAGAAAACCCGAAAATATTAGTTTGCTAAAGAAGACAAACACCAAAGGAGTGATGCTAACCCAAAAAGGAACAAGGATGGCTGAGGATGGAGAAGATTGAAATGGATTGGAAATGACGATTTTGTAAAATTTAGGCTAAAGTTTTCAAAGCGCACGAACAATGACGTAGATCCTTTAACATGTCCTAATTACTGGCACAATGAGAAACGAAATATAATGTATCTATAATTAAGCAATGAACGAGAAGTATCATACAATCATGCGAAATATTAAGGTCAGTCCACAGAAATCACGCTGAGAATTTTTTCAAACTTTGCCTTTCGATTACTTGTGTTATAGAAACAAATTTTGAAATAAAAATGGGATGTCCTCGTGCTCGTTTATTAGCGACAGCACCTCGTTTGTACCTAGTAATTCTTTAATGCTGCAGAGCGAGCGTAGCGAGCAGAGCAGCAATTCATTTAGTCATGATTGGCTTGTTAAAAGTACGTTTTGGACTATAGATCGTTTTCACGTGTCGTCACGGTGGCCATGTTGGTGGACTAGATCAATAGACTTTCTCTCTTTTGGGAACTAAACTCTATTTTTTATGTAAATTTTGCGCAAAAATTTAGTATTGTTTAGTCCACCAATATGGCTGCCCTATCACGTGAGTGAAAAGCACCTATACACGCTTATACACGCTTATACAGCTTTTCTTTTTCAACACTGGGAATTGGTTTATTTATTTACAGAAAGAACGACATTGCTTAATTTCAACAAAGAGAGAAAAAGATAGATCACCGTACTCGTGTTTGACAACCTCGTTCCCACGAGGTTGCGTGTTTGAGAAACAATTTTCTTCACTGGCGAGATCCAGACATTAAGAAAATTCCGCCATGTTTCAACGCCGGCGCACTGATCTTGCGCAGTAAGCCGACGCGTAATGCAAAACAAAGGAATGACCTTAAAGACCCATGACGGACCAGTACGCATTGCGCGCGTCAACTGCAGTCGCCATCTTTTATGTGAGTCGAAAAGTGCCTACCAGACAATGGTGCCTCGATCCTGCGTTCATCAAAACAATAACAAACGCGCGCAATGGATAGTGGTCCGTTATGGGTCTTTAAATGTTGAAAAAAAGCTCCGTATGCGTTTCATCATCACATCATCGTAAGTTCTCGCCACGGCCAAGCAGTGATACTCCTAGCAATATATTGCTGCAATGCCATGATCAGTATGGTTTTTGGTCCAATGTCCAACTTATCGGTTGGTACAAAAAGGTTGATCTCAGTCGCGGTAAATATATCATGTTAACCCAAGAACAAGCCCATCCGCCAAGGGCCAAGTGTTACATATTGTCATTTAAATTATTTAAAGCTTATTGATGTTTTTCTTTTTACATTTTTTCGGTTTTCAAAAGGTAAGCCAGGTACCCCTGACAAACCAAAATCGAGCTGTCTCTATGTCTTTGGTGCTGTTCCTTGTGTCTGTGTTGATCCCAGTTCAGTTTCAGGAGATATTTCATTAGCTCTACGGCATCCCAACAGCTTTTTAAACTCCTTCCTATATTCTTTGTTGGTAAAACAATAAATCAACGGATTCACGCAGGAATTAATAAACAAGAGGATATTAAATCCTTTATGCAATGGGCTGCCGATTTTTGTGATACCGAAGGGAGTGAGAATGTAAATAGTCTGCGAGGGAAAAACACAAATCGTCAATGCCGCTGCTGTTAAGGCGCACATGCGCAACAGCAATCTCTGTCGTCTTCGTCTGTTCACATTCTCAGTGCCTTCCCCGGGGGATGATGGGAGATTTATTGCGACATGACCAAACGTGAGCCATGTTAGCAAACAGGGAATGTAAACTGTAACAAAACAGTAGGCGATAATAAAAGCTCGTGTACCGTACTTGCCGTACGGAGCTTTTTCGGAAACGCATTTCTTGCCAGCGAGTTTGGTTTCAATCAACTTATTCATGGAAAGAATGCACGTCACAATAAACATGATGAAAACGTAAATGATGATACGTTTTCTGCTAAACTGATTCTTGTACTGAATTGGTCTAAGCACGCAGTACCATCGCTCGATAGCAAGGCAGGCCACGAGAAGGATGGAAACTTTACCCATTGCAAACAAAAGATATCTGTTTGCAAGCAGCCGGCAAACAATCTCGCCTCCTAATCCGAGAGGGACTGGGTATGCTGAGTTAGGAATGGCGTATCCGGGAGTAGCTACGAGGAAAACTCCTGAAAAAGAAAAGAGCGAATGCAATTTCAATGAGATAAGATACAACGAGAACCAGGTGGCTCGTGAAACTTCTGTTAGATCTACCCGCCTTCGGCATTCTATTACCCTTGACGAATAACTTCAAAAGACAGATTTGTACCATCACACGAATAAACAAAATGAGAATTTGCGGCGAAAAAAATAGATTGCTACAAAACCAGAAGAGGTGAGACCAATTTTGCGGATGTTTTGAGTCAACTAACTGCTACTGAAATAACAAAAAATAGTTTGCTTTTGGTATAGTTTTGTCGAAATCCGGTGAGATTCAGAGCGACCTCAAAATAAGGTGGCTCTTTGCCTCACAATATTTCCACTCAAAACTACGACGAAAGCTTAATCAAGGCAGAAAGTATATGACTCACAAGTTATAAACTCACCAGTCAGCATATCAACCACAGCTAAGCTAAATAGAAGAATATTATGGGGTTTCTTTAACATGGACGGTTTCCTCAGAAGAACGATACAGAATAACAAGTTGAATGTGAATGAGGTCAAGGCAATCACCCAGAATGACACGTGAAGAGCAATATCCAGGCTATTCGAAGTCGGAGGATTTGAACTGACTGTCGACGGAGGTAGAGAAGTGGTATTACCTTCCATGTTGCGTCAGCTGTAAGATAAACCATTAATTAAGGAAAAGGTCTTCCCTCTGGAGGGGGGAGGAGGCAGGTAGGTACTTGACCCATGTTTGGGCATAGGGGCGTCGCTGGGGGTTTGAAGCACTGACCCTGTTTAAGACAAAAATAACGTCAAACACCTACCCTGTTTAGACAAAAGAAAACGATTTTTCTACTATAGCGCTAATATATAGCCCCGAAAATGATCTAATGTTGACTGATGCCCGGCTAATTAAATACTGATGAACGTTTCTGATTTCTGATATGCTTAAACTCGGTGAAAGTAGTGAAGCCATTCCCTGTCTTGGACGACTCCATACCCTGTTTAGGACAGTCGCCTCGCTAGGATTATTTACCCCGTTTAGGGCGCTGGTTAGTGTGCTGGACTCCGGATCGGACGGTCCGGGTTCGAGCCTCAAGCCGGGGCACTGCGTTGTGTTCTTGGACAAGAAACATTACAACCTCGTTCCCAGGGTCTTTTCCCTGGCTTGGGGGCGGTGCACCGCCCCCAAGCCAGGGAAAAGACCCTGGGAACGAGGTTGGAAACATTACTCTCACAGTGCCTCTCTTCACCCAGGGGTATAAATGGGTACGGCGAATTTACTGCTGGGGGGTAACCCTGTGATGGACTAGCATCCCATCCAGGGGGAGTAGAAATACTCTCTGTGGCTTCATGCTACAGAAACCGGGATAAGCCTGATGGGCCACTAGCTAGGCCCGAATGCAGACTTTACCTCAGTGAACCTTAGGAATGAGGAGTCAAAAACCATACCCTATCCAGCGGTACGTCCCATATAGCCCATATAAGGAAGTATCCCCCGCCCCCCAAGGGAAACAGGGAACACTCGATGAGTTCCTATACTCAATATAATACACTCGGTGGTTTGGGAGAATTCTCGTAAGTTCTGCAAACCAGAATTCTCCCAAACCAACTCGTGTTTAGAGGAGGTTATGTAAACACGGCAAAAGTCCTCTATTGCTTAAATGTTGAACTTTGTTTATTGTACTCTAAGGAGCAACGAATAATGATATGTAGTTTCTTCTTGTGTTATTTTTTTCTGTTATTTTATCCGATTTCTTACGTTGTTGTTATTCAGTAAAGGGACACGTTACGTTGGTTATGTTCTGTTATATAATAACAAAATCAATGCGCGCGCTCTGATTGGTCAGTCAGCTATGGTTTATTGCGCCGGTAAACCCATGGAAAAATCGCGCGTCTTCTGAATTATTATATAAAAGCAATAGACCACACTTTCTATGGGTTTATAGGGGTAATAACCCACTTGGGATGTTTGGGAGAACACTCGGTTACTTCAAATTTACAAACTTTTCTCGTGTTCTTCCAAACACCCCGCGTGGGTTATTACCCCTATAAACCCATAGAAAGTGTTGTCTATTGCTTAATTAACCTCCGTAGAACCTACCTGCTTGTTTCTTTCTTGTTCTTAGTTAGCTTTCCAATTGCAGCCGATGAAAATGTGGAAAAATCGTCGATAGTACAAACCCGCACTGAATATGAAGGAATGAAAGGTCATTAAATAGAATTCCTTTCTTCGATCAGTTCGGAGGCTGTAAGATTCACAACACGAATCTTACTCCTCCTACGAAAACTAGCGCGAACGAGTTGTTGTTTCTGGAAACAGACAAACAAAAAAATGCCTTACTTTGTCTTTGGATACTTCGTTTTGCGTAGATGTTCAACGCAATAAATGTTCGTCGACAATATCAAGAGACCCTTCCACACGCAATATTTAGAAGATGTCGTTTACCTTTTGACATGAGTAAGTTTTCAGTTGCCAATCGGAAGATATGTTCATGAATTAATAACTATGTATCTATGAAATTCTCATAATATTCAAAACACATAGCACATTTTATTTGAAGTTGATGACTTTACTCAGGTACTTTGTCACTTGTTATTTTTCAGCATGGATAACATTTAATCCTATCTTGGCAGATTTGACACTGTAATGATTCTTAATGACAATGTAATGACTGAAATGTTGCTCTCGGAGAAAATGAATTTAAAAGAAATAAGCCTATGTATACTTCTCTCTTTACCCAGCCAGCACCATATGAGGAATAATCAACTATTTTTTCTGTAAAATTTGAGTCATAGAATGTGAAAATTTGGATGTAATGAAAATATCTTTTAAGTTATCAAACATCCTGTTGAATGCATTATTATATGTTGAGTTTGAAATAATGGATTTGCAGCCGCTTACGATTTCGGGGGTTTACCACGGTATAAGAACCTTTGACTTTTTTCTTTGTTTTGAGCTATTGTTTTATGTTTATATTGTTTCGTGGTTCAATCTTTGTTTTCTTGTTAGTTCTTTGTTTCACTGGTGAGTTTAACAGGTTCTTACAACGATGGTTGAGCCGAATTAGGTATGTGTTTACTGTTTATCTGTTGTCAGAAAGTGAAGGGTACTGATAACCCTCACTTTAGGGTTATTTTGAGGGTTATTTATAACCGCTGTTGTGAGTTTTAAAACTTAAACGATAGCGGTTTGAAATACCAAAGTCTCTTGAACTTAGCAGCAAACTTCGGTGTGAATATATTTCGAATATACACATCAAAGAAACAAACGGCCAAGAAGGTTGAACTGAGCTTATGCCCTCAGCTGTAAAGCAAAATTATCTGACTTCACTTCGTGGTTAACTACTTCGAAAGCACCTTTAACACACCCCTCTGTAACAGACCCACTGAAACCCTACCCAGTGGATTATTGGAAATTTAGTGTCCCCAGTACCCAGTGAATATTTTGATTTTACCCAGTGACTGTCCGGTGTGACCCAGCGTCTTTTTCTTTTGCAAAAAAATAGTAATAAATAAGTAGAATAAAACATAAAACGAGCGGATCCAGTGGGCCAGTGGGAAATTATCCAGTCCGGTGACTTTTTCCCGAAAACCCAGTGGGTCTGTTACAGAGGGGTGTTTAAACCAAATATGAAATTTCTGTTTTTTGCGTATGTTCAGCGATATTTACCGTTATTATGTAGACTTCACGTTGATCTTTTTCTCCTGTCCGTCAGCACTTGCTATACAGTTGTCTCGGCCGTCCGTGCTATATGAGCGAAACACGAAAACAAGTTCAAAATATATACAAAGAAAACAAATTCATTGTTTTTCATTATATACAAATGAAAACATCTTTGTATAAAATATTACTGACACTATTAATTCTGAAACACATTACACAAGGAAATGAAAATGGCGCATAAGTTCCGTCTTTATGATTAAACATGTTTTACAAGTAAATTATTAATCACAAGAACATTTAAAAGCATCAACACTCCTTCAACACCTCTGAGCCCTATTGCTTCAAACTGAATTGCTACATGCAAAATATCAAGAGACGTGTCAATTGGTCATGAAAAAGAGCAATTTTCATGTGTTTCAAAAGTTTTATTTCCTATAAATTTTTGTTCACTCATTCAAATAGATCATATTTCAAATATCCGTTTGCATACACTTCAAATGTTGCTCATGGCTTGTTTTTGATATTAATTTTCTCAACAGTTGCTTCGTTCCAGTACTAAGGAACCAGATTTCTAATTGGCATAGGTGCCAATATCCAGTTTGTAGAATACTACTACGTATACTACTCCGCCATGAATGCGATGCTAGTCCATCGCAAGGTTGCACCCAGCACAGAGAGAAGAGAAGAGAATTATCAAGAAAAACCCAGCATTACCTCACGACCCTAGCCCGGACTCGAGCTCAGAATACTCTGTACGTCATCCAGAGCAGAGCGCAGGTTGCAACCGCGACTTCCATTTCTTAGTAAAAGTTTGTAGATATTTGAATACAGGCGAATACAAAACAAAGAAATGAAAGAATGACTACATATACAAAGAAGAAAGAACGCAAGTATCCCTTAAAATTTAAAGAGAAGCCAAGTTCAAGTACACTTTCCCAAAAATGGAAAAACAAGAAACATCTTGTAGAAGAACTGTTCAGTAGCTTCATTCGAATGGTCACATACTAGGATTTCATCTACAGAAATAAAAGTTAGTCACTTTGTGTTTTATAATGCTTACCAAGCCTCTTGAAACTTTAATTTCCATTTCTATTTTCTTGTTTTGTAAGGTGTGAATAGATATATATATATATATATTTTTAATTCTTCCTTCAGATTATTATTTCCAGCTGCGAATGGTGTGGTAATTATTCACGACTCTGATTAACTGCTTGGCAATGCTCACTTGTCAGTTGACATAGGTTTAAATTAAGAACAGTCAAATAGACATTTCTCTTATTAAATTTGTTCTCTTCGGATTCTAAAGCCCCCTTAGTTTGTATTACATTTAAAACGTGACCTCTTTTGGCATATATGAACACAAGTGAACCCTGATATTCAAAACTGAGTTCGTCCCGTATGTTGAAATCGTTCACTTCCAGCTCAATTCCAAATCTTACATAATAACAAGATACGATACAGATGCTTGTGAACGGCCTCGCATTAAATTAAGCAAACCAAAATCCGGCGAATAGGTCTTTCTCGTTTCTTTTCCAAATTCTAAGTAAACAATTAAATTTGATAACAAGACTTTCCTTCAATTTTATGGTGCATCGACATGCTTAGATCATTTCGCCTTCACGTTTGGATTATCACCGCGGCTGACTGACGACAATTGACAAAATTCTAACTTACTTGTTATTAGCTGCTGATTCCGTCTTTGTGGAGGTCGTCCGAAACATAAATTTTAACTATTTCAAAAGCGTCACGAGGGCACTTGCCTGCTTCAATTGATGATGTTGGAGAATAGTTTCGATATGTTTCAAACACAACTTTTGTATTTAAACACCTGCCCTCGGTGTTGGCAAATATGTTTTCTTTTTTTAATTTTTTTTTCTGACAAGCTTAACTATGGGTAGGCTCGGTAAATGTGTTAAACGTGTGTCAAATTAGCGAAATGAAAGTATTAATGTTGACAATTTTGATATTATCACGCTGCTTATGACAATAAATACCCCTGAGACATCTCAGTGAAATTTGGAGACTTAACTTGCCTTACAGAGGCAAATTTCTCTTTTGCTTTTTTCCAGAACCATTCACAGAAATGCTAAGCATAGCCTTTCAGAATACATTTTGATTAGAGTGATAAGATTTAAAAGTGGCCGGCTTTATGGAGCCCAGCAGACCCCCCAATACGTCAAAACTAATTATTCTCTTTGCAGTAACATCAGTGGCCACAGAGAACACACGAAGAAAAAAGTGAGGTAAACCAAATTCCTGAGTTTTGATTGGTTTACAAGCCATGGTATATGAGCCCTTACAACGCACTGATTAATTTTTGCGCGCGCTCATTGGACAAAACGCATCACGAGGTACAAAATCGGACGACGGGTATCAGACAATACTCCTCGTCCGATTTGATGTCCGTCGCGCGATTTTATGAAGGAGTGTAAGACAAATCATAGTTTTGAAAAAAAAAAACGTGAATCAATCACTTCAACCGCAGTTACGCCGTAATTATCAATACAGTTTTTTTTGGCAATTAAACGGGTGGTTATAAACTTAATTATATAGCTTCATCAAAATTCATTATTGTCAACAGATGCATTTTTTATTAATTTTTATCATTTGTCCAAATAAATTGGACAGTTTTTGCCCAAACTGTCCAATTTAAGAAAAATCTGGATGCCTTCCATAAACCAATCAATTGTCAAGAGAAACTAGTTTGGAGGAAAAAACATTTTAGCAGTCCTCAGAATTTTTTCTCATCCAATTATTTTCAAATTGGACAGCATGTAGTCCTATTACATATACAAATAAACCCCTTTCTGGCTTACTGGATATAACCATCTCATATCCAACAAGCGCGAGTGGAATAATTGTTTTATTAAAAACGCCCAAAAACATTGTATAAACATTGCGAAAAGTGCATTCTTTTACGCGTACACCTAACATATTAAACGTCAGTGGTATATGAGCCCATATATCATTGCCTCTAAACCAATCAAAACTCAGGAAATGCAACATACTATACCTAGTTTTTAAATAATGGGGATAATAACTTCGGCTGAAAGATTGTCCTCAAATTAAAATATTACAGCTTCGCTTCTTGATCAACTGTTCAGTTTTCGGACAATCTTTCAGCCTCGGGCATTAACCTCCAATATACCAGCCGCCTGAAGGGGTTTATTCACTAATTATAATCCGCCAAAGATTTTTTCGCGCGTGCGATTGGCCTAAATACGTCACGTGATGCTGGTAAAACTAGGGAATATCCGAGATTATTAAAAACTAGCTATGGTATATTGCATTTCCTGAGTTTTGATTGGTTTACAGGCAATGGTATATGAGCTCATGTACCATTGACCTACAAATGTGGTGGGTGTACACGTAAAATAATCCATTTTTCGTAATGTTTGTACAATATTTTTTGGGCGTTTTCAATAAAACAATTATTCCACTCGCGCTTGTTGGATATGAGATGGTTATAGCCAACTCGTCGCTCCGCGCCTCGTTGGCTATCTACCATCTCATATCCAACGCGCTTGTGGTATAATTGTTAAGTATACCCCAACCGATATTCCCCAGGTTTTGAATTTTGAGATTTATTTTCGCACGTTTACTTTTCATCCCGAGTAAAGTGTTTGTTTGAAAAGAAAAAAAAAACAGAATGAAAATATTTTTGAACGCCCACAAAAATGTTACAGTTTTTAGTAAATAATAAACACAATAACCTCCATTTGGCTTGGAAATATGCTCGGATATTTGTCCTTGGACATCGATTATCAGTATCTCGAAGCTCACAGTTTTCCTCGAGGTTCGCTTTCGGAAAACTGTTTGTGTCTCGGAACAGATAAATATCCGGATCCGAGCATATTTCCGCGCCAAATGGAGGCTATTGTTTATATATCCTACCACTTGCTGCAAATATAACAAGAACCGAGTAATTCAGCCTATCGCCCTCCTGGGTAGGATCAACATTAAATATAAAATAGTGTTCTTAATATCTGGGCAGAGTCAAAAATGGAAACCTTGTGCGATTTCTCTTTCGTGTTTGCAGCTCCGAAGTAAAACATTTAACAATCAAAATTACAGTTAGTGTAAGGCATACTTTCTTTGAAATTCTGCAGCAATTCGGTATGACGCAAGAACAACATGATCAGGCAAGCAATCATGCAAAAATACTCTGCTGATACAATTTTGTAAATCGTCAATTACAAAAAAACAAAATTAGAATTTCAATAGTATTAATTTGCCATCACAAACCGAGTAATAAAACCCGTCATGATCTTATTATTATGTTTTACATGTAAGTTTACTTTTCAAAAAGAACTAACTTTAGATGCCTTACCTCTAAGTTTCAAAGTGGGCTGTTAATTTCACGCAAAATTTCTTTCCACTTCCAAATTCTGTTTGACGCTTGCCATAAACTGGCCTTCATCAATACTAAATGCATTAGGAACAGTTTGGACATTTACATCCGCCGTGCATCAATAAAATACAAATGTCGTTTCTTAATTTTGGACATTTTAATTATGCCAAGCTTTGATAATCGCAAAAGAAAACAGATAAACACGTTTTAGACTTCTGTCAGTGAAATTAATTGGCGGTGTAACGACGTTTTTGCTACAAAAAAAGAAAACATCAAAAACAGATCATATTCAATTATACAAACTGGTGTTAGCTCGAAAAATAGACAGTTCCAAACTTAATATTTAACAACTATTCATGTAAAACGCAAATATGGTCGCCATCTTGATGGGGGCGTCAAATGAAAACTGTCTCGGTCCAGAGACATTTGGAATTTATAGCACTGCATTTCTTTCTCTTTTGTCCGGTTAGAAGCAAATATTACATATAGTGAATGGAATTTTGTTGGCAAAGATATTTTTGATATCGGTGACGAAAGCTGCATCACAATTCAAATCGCAACAAGTAATACACAAGCTTTGACACTAACAATGTTATGGAAAATGTATTTAAAATTCGGGACTAAATTAAACGAATGGCACTCATTTCACTCAGAAACTAGATCTTTTTATCTATTACTCCACGCAACTAAAAGTCGTGACTAATTTGTCAAAATAGTTATCTCAATAGACCTTTTTCGCTTGGGCGTGTTTGTTTTCCCAATAACGGACCATGTGACATTCTCTAGAGAATTGTTCTTTTTGTCCTTCCGAAACTTATTTATTCATATACACGCACAAATTTGAAAATTTGAAAGCAAGAATTCTCTAGAGTATCATCACAGGGTCTGTTTTTCAAGCGAAAAAGGTCTGTAATCCGAGAGTATATCCCCAGGAGCAGGGCCCTCCGCTCAAGCAGCGAGTCATGTGATCAATTAAAACACCAGGTTGTCGTGAAAGAATTGTTATCTGGCATCACTGCTGTACTTTCGTCTTCATGAGAATCAAGGCTATTATTATTTTCCAGTTTAAAGTTTATCGAAATAAACTCAGATTTCAAAGGCGTTTTACAACGAAACTTTTCTACCAGTTATCCATATCCTTACCCTAAGCAGTTATTGCGAAAGATAACTTTTCGATGGCCAAATATAACATCTTGGTTATGAATTATAAAACGCTTTTTGTTTCCTCACCGCAATCGGCCGATGCATGCGTCGTAATAGACGAACAAAAAGGCACATCAATTTAAGCTCAACAGTAATTTTTCAGCGGATATTTATTAGCGCCATGTTCGTGACTAGTACGAACATGACAAGAGGTTATCTTGTCAAATAAACTCCACGCAACTTAAATTCGTTTTGAGTGCAATTATGTGTGGCTTGTGATCCATCCTCATATCACTCACCTGTTGTACTTATCCACGTTCAATTTTCGAGCTCTTTTAAAAAATAAAAGAAAAGACGGAAAAGATAAGACTGAACTAGCCAGTTCAAGGCGTTCTGTTTGGGCATTCTGCTATCACTTCAAATTTAGGCCATATCTGAACTATCAGTTAAAATTTGTCCCATTTTTCAGCTGTCAGTTAATTTTGACTAATCTCAGTTAACGTTCACTTCTCATTTGATGTATTGAATCTTGGCAACGCTGTCCATCTCATAATTACTCTCGGATATTCCCCAGTTTTACCTGCATCACGTGTTCAGGCCAATCGCGTGCGCGAAAAATATGATGGATTATTAAACAATTATCCTGCGAAATTGCGCGGAATATCGCCTGGTACTTAGCCGACGAGGCCGTGGGCCGAGGTTGGCTAAAATCAGGCGATATTCCGCAAGATTTAGCAGGAAAATTGTTCAACAAATTGTCAACGATGTTCCTTTACCAGCTAGAAAAGTTGCCGTTATGCGGCGCTTTGCAAGAATTTGCGAATTATCGTATTGTCGTAACTTACGTATACCACAGAATATCCGTCAGCAGCAGTTGACGGATATTGAGAGCATAGTGACCGTATATGGGCAACGTGACAATTTGTTTATCAGTTATTCTACAATGTAACATATCTTGAGTTTAATTATGACGTGGGTAGTCTAGACCATGCCGGTTATCCACTATTCCGTTTGAACCCAAAAGAAATGCACGAGGAGTTTAAATGCCACCTTTTATCCAATCTACTTAGGAATTTCTCTGTAAATCTGATGCTATATTCAAAAACACGAAGTCATACGACATGCTCCTCTCAGGCATGTTTTATATCGGAGTGAAAGTTGAACCACATAAAATAATAATGATGATGATGATTTAAACGACAATCATTTCCTTATTTCTACCTAATGGTGCCAAAGATCGAAGCATCTTTGTTTCATATTGCGAATTGCCACCCTGACTCATCACATTGTAATTTAGTCGACATGTGCTTTGAAACATAAATATTTTTTTCCCACTCAGTGGCAATAAAAACTTATTTTTCTCGCTCAAAAGACATTTCAGTTGAAATTTGCACAAAAGCGAAATTAACAGTTTGGGAAATGGGCTGCTGATTGCTCAGTTTATATCAACATCATTTATTATTTGAAATAATATAAACGCAAAATGAATTCTGAACTGCTCTACACAGAAGGCAACATTTTCTTCAAGTTATAACCAAAGTCAAAACCCTGGAGAAATTTATTTTGATGTAAACTATACCGTAATTTATCACTCATATTTCCTCGAGCAAGCACCCAGGGCGCTTATCGACTTTCGCAATTTTTCTTTAGTTAGTGTCAACTTCCGCGCTTATGATAACATTTTTGGTTGCCTTTCAGAAGACGGAGTAACTTTTTGATTTATATAATTATTTTAAGGGCATTTTTCAGCGGAAAAGATGAATAATCGAGGAACTATTGTAACTGATTTTAAAAAATTATAGCAACTTTGTGCTGATTCCTTGTTATTTGTGAAAACACAACATTTATCATTTTTATAACCGGCATTTCAAAGAGTATAAAAATAATAAATAAACAGGAATACTGGCAAAGATTGTGGAAAATATCGTACAGTTTTAAAGGTTAATTAACATTTCTACATTTTCTTTTAAAAACAAACATTTGGTCTAACAAAACAAATCAGAAATCGAAATAGAGCAAATCAGCAAGTGATAATAACCACTCATCGACTTTTTCTGAATCAATGAACCCTAAAACGAATCAAAAGTGTGAATAGCGTTAATTTCATGTCCCTGCGATGGACTATCCCATCCAGGGGGGAGTAGAAATATTCCTGGCTACTGAATCCGGGATAAGCTTCGGCAGTATGGGCCACTGGCTCGAGGCTTGAAGCCCCCTCGCAAACACATTGTCAAGCAAAAAGCAAGTAATTATAATCAGCCGAGCTGAAAGATGTTTCTTATAACGGGAACCAAATTCTTGATGGGAATACAAACAGGAAATTGTATTGGACGAAATGTCTAAAATTCGGTGTACGGCTGGTTTCCTTATTCTATTGTAGAACAGACTTTACGGTAATTATAGACGAGACCTACAAGGAACTGCTTTGGTTTGCGTTAACGTTTAAGCTGGGTTACATACTTAACTACCGAAGTTTTTAAATCGCACTTCTCGAGGGATCAACAATAAATAACCTTCATAAAAGGGTCTCTGTATCCTGTTACACCTAATTGCTGACCAGAGTGTACAAACCATACCCCCATTATACCGAAATGGCCAAAATCTATACACAAAAACCGAAACGGTTCCAAAACCATACCCTTTGGTTCCGCATATACTTATGTAAGCGAGTACCCCCGTACAAACCATACCCCATTATACCGAAATGGCCAAAATCTATACACAAAAACCGAAACGGTTCCAAAACCATACCCTTTGGTTCCGCATATACTTATGTAAGCGAGTACCCCCGTACAAACCATACCCCATTATACCGAAATGGCCAAAATCTATACACAAAAACCGAAACGGTTCCAAAACCATACCCTTTGGTTCCGCATATACTTATGTAAGCGAGTACCCCCGTACAAACCATACCCCATTATACCGAAATGGCCAAAATCTATACACAAAAACCGAAACGGTTCCAAAACCATACCCTTTGGTTCCGCATATACTTATGTAAGCGAGTACCCCCGTACAAACCATACCCCATTATACCGAAATGGCCAAAATCTATACACAAAAACCGAAACGGTTCCAAAACCATACCCTTTGGTGCCGCATATACTTATGTAAGCGAGTACCCCCGGTAAAATACGATGAGAAAAAAAAAACGCACGCTGACATGCGCCCACTGAATGTACCTCCTGAATATAAACGACAACAACCTTTGGTGGTGTGAAAGGACTATAAACCCTCTCGAGAGCAACGACAACTGATAAATTCTGTTTGAGACAAGGCTAACAATCAGTTCGCTTTTGTTTTGAAATTCGGCTAGAAGTCATATTTGATATGAAAATCAATTTTCATTGCAAAAGTTTGTGTGGGAAGACAAAACCGCCGCTTCTGTACCTAATATATAAAAATAAAATTAATCGTAAATAAGGACCAGCAAGTCATGACGAATAACCTTGCCTTCGCATGAAAATTAATGGCACCATCGTTTAATTCTCTGAGAGAACTTCAAAAGTCGAAATGGCTTAAAATGTCCTGAGAGATATATTCCGGAAATAAAAAAATAATCAGTTTTGGTAGACAAAATAAAGAGAACTGCAAAAAAAAGTGCAAACTCTTGTGCGAAATTCACCTAATAGAGTACTTGCCAACAAGAACATAATTTGATTTTCATCGGTACTGTATGGTGGATTTTTTTCAGAGCACCTTCCTAGTGAGAGGAAAGGAACCGAAGAGTGGAGACACCCATAACAGTTTCAGGGATAACGAAATAAAATTAACAACGTCGAATTTCAAAATCTACAACAAGTCTGTGATGTCAAGAAATATTTTACGAATACCCATACCAACAAATGCAATGCTCGTAAGATAAAACGCTCTTCTTACCTTTTTAGACTTTTTGAACACTGAAAGCGCCGAGTGATGTCGGACTTGCTGACTAACAAAGAGCATTGCCAAGTCAATAAACTCAGCCAACCAATCAGATGTATTTACAGCTGACATCTAATCAGGACCAATCAGATCTTCTTCAGGTCGCTGGTTCTGCTTTTGTGTTCAATCTCTTTGCGCTGTGCTTTTGAAGAAACCCACCATGATGAAAAATCCATATAATATCGGCACTACTGTTCAACTTGGCCATGTTGCCTTTTTTCCTATAACCTGACCAATCCATTATCACTGTAAAGCTGAAAATTGTCTCGCGAAAATTTTCTGGCCAACTTTGCAACTGAGTACACGATCACTCCTAAAGGATTTCGGTACATTATTCGCAAAATTTCAACTGTCAAGTTGGTTTATTTTGGTATCGCGAAAATTTTCTGGACAACTTTGCAAGTGCACGATCACTCCAAAACATCGCGAAAATCATTCAATGGCTCGGGTATACCAACTAAATAGATATATACTACCGTTAAATAACCAATCAGCTTGCCTATTTGGATCCGGGCGCACGAAGTAGGCGCCGATCACACAACAACCGAAGCTATTCCTCCAAAACCTTAACCGCGGTCAAACGCTATTAAAACAAGAAAAGTACTGAAAAGATA
This sequence comes from Blastomussa wellsi, assembly GCA_947652115.1. Taxonomy (NCBI): domain Eukaryota; kingdom Metazoa; phylum Cnidaria; class Anthozoa; order Scleractinia; family Plerogyridae; genus Blastomussa; species Blastomussa wellsi. The sequence goes on along the minus strand of OX393562.1, from coordinate 21,795,491 downwards.
AGGTTTTAATTTTCACTGTTTAAAGTGTGATATTTTACCAGTTTCCTTTTCGTTTTCGCTTTTCACCATTCTAATGCGCAAAGATGCCCAGAGGGAAAGAGCACAAACAGGACTCCAGGTCCTATGCGAGGTGCCCCACCCTACCCTCCCAGACAGACCAGAAAGGCCGGACCACTACACCGGGAACTACATGCCCTACTCTTTGCGAACAGTGTGTGGGTTCCTTAACGTCCCACAGAGTTATTACTCATACTCAATTTTTCTTGGACAAGTCTGTCCAAGGGGAACGGTGCAGCGAGGTTATCCCATGTTAAGCACCAACCCTTGCAACAAGGCCAGACCACAACACCGGGAGACGCGACCTATAGTTTATCGTCCTTATCCGAGAAGACTAGAAAGTCTAACCATTTGCAGATTACGTTACAAAGGCAGCACTTTCTCCTCAGTTATTTAAGAACCCTGAGTGTTGGTCCTGCCGAGGTTTGAACCCGCTTTCTACCGCACGGCAGTCCGGCGCGCTATCAACTGAGCTAACCGGTCGGCGGGTAAATCCTGTCGATTTACTAAATTTGTTGGGGCTTTACTAAAAGGTTTCGTTCTTTACTTTTTTCGCCTATTTAGACATTCTCTCGCCCTCACTATTGCTCTTGGGTCTCCGAGGATGAGCTTGCGCCCACCAAATACAAAATCTTTACATGCGAACAATTTTATCGATTTTCGTCTGCCATTATATATCATCCCAGTGAAATGTCTGCTGGACCGATATTAATGTAAACAACTGTTTGGTGCGAAATTTTAATGCCATCAATGTCGCGTTAGAAAATTATATTCCTCGTCTTCAAAAGGAGTTTGTATTATGATCTATTATCATAATGAAAAACATCGTCAGCCTTTGGAGAGAAAGGGTAAAGCTCGCGGTGGATGACGCGAAGGGGGAATTCTCTCTTCCCATGACTTTCCGCACCCCGTCTTGTTCTCTCCGTTTTGGAAACAAATTTTCTTGTAAGACGTTTTTCATCAGACAAGGGAAATAAATATCAACAATGGCCATATAAAACAACAAACACAGATATCTGTCCACCGTTTTGTTTTGTTTTTCACCATTCTAGTGGGCAAAGCTGCCCAGAGTGAAAGAGGTCGAGGTCCTATGCGAGGTGCCCCACCCTACCCTCCCAGACAGACCAGAAAGGCCACACCACAACTCCAGAAACTACATGCCCTACTCTTTGCGAACAGTGTGGGTTCTTTAACGTCCCACAGGGTTATTAGGAACAAGGATTGTGAGATGGGACCTACAGTTTTACAGGGTTCATACCCCTTTTCAAAGACAAATTTCCAGGACTTTTCCAGGCCTCACATCAAATTTTCCAGGACTCCAAAATTCACATTAAACCCTTTTTCGTCCAAGATCCCAATATAAATTCTCCCAACTGTAAGCCTCGCATTCCTTACAAAGTTAGAAAAATTCATTTCTTGAGTTTAACAGATTTCCAGGACCTGTAACCTTTTACCAGGACTTTCCAGTCCTGGAAAATGCCATAATAAATTTCCAGGACTTTCCAGGTTTTCCAGGACCCGTACGAACCCTGGTTTTATCGCCCTTATCCGAGAAGACTAGAAAGTCTAACCAGCCATTGAAGAGGCCTTTTATAATTCATCACACAAAAACTGCCACGATTAATCTTAACAAACATTCAGTCGTTAATAGACGATTTAATAATAGCAAAACTAAGCAACAAGACAACCCAAATACAACTTATACATCACGATCAGTACATTTTATTGCCGCGTATATATTAATTTGTTGTATTCACAAGCTTTGAGAGCAAAAATCAGTAACCACCCTACAGGGAGCTATATTTAGGCTACTTTAATTACTGTAATTAAAAAATAACTACTCAAGCTAATTTCAATTACATGTATATTGCATCTACCAAATACTTATATTAAAAAGTTCTCTGTAATAAGTTTTTCAAAACTAGAAATCTCTACTGATTACATAACATGGAACAATATGCTCCGAATATGTTTACAATAATCTTCAATGTCTAAAATAGATGTCAGGTAAATAAATATAATTCCAAAGGTACAGTTGTTACTATTTTACAGTATGATGTCGTTAGAACAATTACATCAAATAATCAGACTTAAGTATAAACCATTTCATAAATGGCTGCCAATTTTAAATTATTTTGTACTCATTTAAATTAACCTTTCTAACCTTGTTTTTAATCGAGGTTAGAAAGGCTAATTTAAATACACACAAAAAGAGAATTTAAAATTGACAGCCATTTATGAAATAGGTCTATGGAGTGCTTCCTAATCGACTGTTTCAACCATCATCATCATCATCATCATCACCACAATCATGACCATCACAATCTTCATCACCAGCACCGCCACTACCATCGTCGTCATTACCATGGTGAAAATCAAGCTTACATTTACGTCAATACTTAGCCCGAACTAATATAAAGGAAGAGAAAGTAACCAAGACCAGACTTGCATATTACATAAAGCACATAGTACAGCAAAAAACACATAACCACTGGAAAGTAGAAACTGGAAAGCACTGCAGTAATGTTATGCCTAATAATTAGATGATTGGATCAGTAAGTTTCTTAAAATTATATGTTGTAAAGTTGAACAAACAGCAACCAAACCTTTTCGATAACACAGAACAGAAACGTTGGCTGTAGAAACGCATGTCTGTTTTAAATATTTACAAGAAATCTAAGATTTGTAGTGTCCATTTACAAAATACAAACTATTGACAAAGTTGAGCTATAAATCAAATAGAAGTTGATAAAGATAAAATGCACATACACGTAAGAAGTAATTACCTATACAAGGTTTTCAAGTATTTTGTACAAGTGAAGGTGCATTGTTATTGCAAAGATTACAGTAAGGACAGAGTGAACACTTGACATTTATTTTTACATTTTTTTATGATTATCCAATGAGAGCTACTTGATATAGACCAAAGGATTAGTGTTTTGAGCACCTAAGAAAGCTAATTCTTCTGTTTATATGAATGGCTAACACTGGAAAATGGTAAAATAAAATGAAACGAGTGTCCTCACTGTAAAGGCATTTCACAGTGTACATAAACTGTCGCATTGTGTTTGAATAATTATTCACATCATATCGGTATGGTACACGCATATCAGTAGTGTGACTCACTAGTATACTGTATTGGGTATCCATAACAAATGCATGCTTGTGATCGCTGAATTACTGTAAGAATTAGAATTTGCATATTCCATTTCTGGTTATCTCCTTGTCTACTAGCATGAAGTAAGAATTGCGCACTGATTAGGAACTACGAACTACAGATTATTTTTTGTAGCCTGTTTTATTGAGCTATTCCATCCCCCTCTCAGAGAAACAAAGGAGAGGATCCCTCTTAGCCTATCTGAACAGCATAACAAATATATCATTGGTTAATTAGTGCATGCTACACAAACCCTCCCATTACCCTTCATGTACATCATGGTTGCTATCTCCAGTTGCACAAGGGCTTTTTTCTTGTAGTCCCATTGAGTATCACCTCCATGCACATGCTGCAGGGGTAGACAGTATCATGTAGTCACATGCCATGGGTTATGTTAAATATTACATGGGCAGTCACTTGCCTAAAAAGGCAACTATATGGGAGAAGCTTGAGCGAGGTCTTGAGTACAGACTGAATGCATTGAAGTATGTACCAACAATGAAGGTCAAGATTCTCCCATGCACGCAGACAGACTCAGCTCGGTTAATAAGATGTTTATTTTTTACATTTTAGTTTGTAACTTTCTCACTGCAAACATAACCGGTCTAGATGGGAAAATCTAATGTTGATTTTTGGCAATCAAAATTTTGACTTTCGTAGTTCCCAGTCTTTGTGAGACATGGTCATGTCAAATGTTGCATACAAGAGTAAATATCACATGCAGGCACACAGCTATGACAGGGACCCCAGAGGGGGAGGGGCTGGTTTAGCCCTACCACTTTCATTGCTGGGATTTATTTTCTGCAGCTCCAGATATCATGCAAATGCAAGATAAATGAAAAACACTGAGTTAATGTTTGCTCGTATTGGCCAGATTTTTTAGCCCTACCACTTGAAAATAGTCTCTGTGGTCCCTGTATGGAGGGAGTGATACCCATTCAAGTATTGCATTATGTGCCTACAGGTGTGATAAAATCAGACACATGCATGGGCAGAAAAGCTTCCAATGGGTTTAAAGTACTGAAAGTTAGAAAATTTATAAATATGAGTTGCCAGTAAAAATAGCAACTATCACATCATGAGGAAATTACTTATGTTTTTAATTCTTATGAAAAGTGTAAAAATGGAAATAAAAATATACAAAAATTAATGTAAACAAAAACAGTTGTACTTACTTGGAGATTTGGAGGTGCAAAAGGCCCATAACTTAGTGATCAATATTTCACTTCCCATTATCGTGTATAATTTTATTGAAAATTGTTGATTTATCATCAAATTCCCAGATGTAAGAAATGTATGGAAATCAGAACTGGAGGATTCAAAATTTGAGCTTCAAAGTGAAAGGGAGTTGGATGGCTACAGTTCCATTTGGGCACTCACTTTCACTCTCTTTGTAATATTTGAATACAGGGCAGGGTTCGTACTCTTTTGAGCTTTTGAAATTCCATGACTTTCCATGACCTTTTCCATGACTTATTCAAGTTTTTCATGACCTAAATGTGAGCATTTTCTAGGAAATCTTGTTTCATTTGGGATACGTTTTTACATATTTTCTTCACAAGAAAACCTCAGTGATTTTGTACTTCTTTAATAAACATAACTTTCCATGACCCAAACTGAAATTCCATAACTTTCCAGGCCTGGAAAATGAAATTCTAAAATTCCACGACTTTCCAGGTTTTCTGTGATGTGTACGAACCCTGCAGGAACACAAGATGACATTTGATCACTTGGCTCTACCATCAGTAATAGTAATAATTATGTATTCACTGTTGGGGTATGATCACGCACTCACAGTACAGCTGAGAGTAACTTTATCATTAAGATTCATGGCATTGCCTAAACATGCTACACGATTGGTGAATCATGTTTACTCATGACATGAAAATGTACATGAAAAACAATTCTGTACTGGACAGATTGTGAAGGGATATTATGTTCCAGCACTTGTAAACATGACAAAAGGCATGACAAAGCTTCTACTTAACAATGTTAGCCTCACCAACACTCACAGGGGGCCTGGCACTACTGGAGCATGTACACATAGGGTTCAGAAGCTTGGGGTCTACAAGGACCTCGCCATGAGGTCCCCTGAATATGGTGCCACAGCAGATTTCTTCACGTCGCCACATAGAAAGGTCAATAAACGGCAGCTTATTATTTGCAGAGGAAGTGAGTGACGGAAATAGAAAGGACGTCTGTGAAGCCGTGGACACATGATGAACAGGCTGCGTACATGTAGTCGCTGAGCCTGATGAGAATTCATCAGAAACATCACTTGGGCTGGGGCTTGGTGAACCACACATCAAGGTTGGTGATAGGTCACCACTATCTGTTTCAATTTCATCATCATCTGTAAATGTCAAATGGTGCAGGATACAGACATCAAACTTAATCATTTTGAACAGCAACAAAAAAGAAACATGAAAACAAAGAACAACACCTATGATAGAATGAAGCCACATTGAACATCTAGAATATTTTTTCAAGACCTTTAGAGGGCTTCTGATAATTCGCGAGAAAAAAGTCAAATTTCGCAGGATTTGCAGAGACAAATTCGCAGAGAAAATGGCCGATTTTGTGGGAGTTTCACTAAAAATTTCACTAAAAAGCAAACAAGAAACATTCCAGAAAAAATACTACAGGATTTAAATTCAGGGTAAGAAAGAAAACACAAAAGTTCATCCAACACAGTTCTAAAGCTAAACTGTTCTTGTTCCGAGCGACAAGAAAAACGTTGATCAGTTATCCTCCTTTTCAGCTGCAATTTAGAGCTGAAAACAGCAACGCAATAAATTTCTTTTCTGTCCTCGCTCTCTTGTGTTGCTTTGCAGTTTCACGGCAACATTGTTCGTGATTGAAGGTTCAAATCCATTTGTGAAGTCAAAACATTCTTGCGTCTTTGATCACTGGATCGTGTCCTCCACGTATACATGTGCCTGCATTACTGAAGACAGCAGTTTCCTTTCACATGCCGAATAGTGTCAATGAAAAGTCTTCACATTGTGGCCAGTGCCCAGTTTTTTGCAACATTAATCTAACAATGTCTGGTAGTTTTTGGTATGCTGTTTACTCGTGGCAGTGACAAAATTTCAAGATAAATTTACAAGTTTACGGCAAGTAAACAGCCCCAATAGTCAAGATAAGTTTCAAATATGTTGTACCGACATATTTGGCAGGATTTGTAGCGAATTTCGTGGTACTTCGCGTGTTTTTTTTCAGTTTCGCGGGGTTTCGCGGGAATTCGCGGATATACGCAAAATAGAAGAGAGGCTTTTAAAAATAAGGTGGGAAAAAGCGGTTATTTTAAAACTGTAAAGCAACAGTCACAGTTAAAACTAAAATAGGCGACTGCCAACTGTCTATTTCTGCATAAAAAGTTGAATGTTACAGTGGATAACTCCAAATACATGTTAGATATTGTAAATCATTTTTTTGTGGGACGAAGTGAATTAAAAATGAAACTCTACTTGGGGAGCTTATGCGAGTTTAATTAAACGTCCACTGCCAGTACAAAAAAAAACCTTTACAATGTGTAGTTCCAGAAAATCTCCAAACTCCCCTCCACCCCCCACTGGAGTGATTGGTAATTACTGGGGATGGAGGGTCGTCAAAGACAAAAAAATAAAAAAACTACCTTTAAATCAAAACTTATACAAGCAGATGGTGATGGGCTTCCATCAGTTAATAAAGCTTATTGTGACCTTACATGGAAGTTGTTTGCTTTTATCGCAAAGGTCAAATTCATGTTATCGGCAAAAGAATGACAGAAAATTTTTACGACAATTTATGCTGGCAAGTCATTTAAATGCTAGTTTTTACCAGTAATAGCTGATGTTTTAAGAATAATAAACACCGGGCTGAAATTTGCACAGAAAATTGATGGTCTTTTCATATCTTTCCTGAATTTCACTGATGAAATTGCCAAAGATGAAAAACAATAATTTTTCAATGATTCTATATTGGAAATTTGGCCAATTTCTTTCACCACGCTTTTGAAAAATGTACTGAGCTTAGTACCACTGGGGAGAAATAATGTGAATTACAAAGTAAGCTTGCATTCATATATTTTTCTAAATATATTTTTGCATCAATGACAACAATTTTTACACTTGCAGATGATAGAATAGCAACAGTCGAAAAATAATGTAGCACCCGACTTTCAATGCTTTGTTTTCCACCCTTCTCCGAGGTTATAGCAGCCTACCTGTACCGAAATTGAACGCAAGCTTTCTAGCTTGCCCATTCTTGAGGGTTAAATTCATGGAGTGCGCATTTCAGAAGATACATCCAATGGCTGAATTTTCCACCATTATTTTACAATTGCATGGAAAAGGAACTGATGATCGACTAGGCTTGAGATTCAATTTAATGAACACATCTTCCATACAAAGTCACTGTAATAAACTTTGATTGACAGAAGCCTATCGCCAACTACTCACAGGAATTTTGATTCATAGGGTTGCTATCACTGAATTTGATGGGGGGGGGGGATGGGTAGGGGGTCTTGGAATAAAATCTCTTTGAGGGAGAGATAAGGATATTTCATGGAACTGCAAATTGAACAATATTCCACAACGGCAATGCACATAAAATAATATATGCAATTTTAGAATTGCAAAAAGGAAATTTATGTTAAATATTTCCCCTGAAATATATTAGTTTACATATTAAAAAAATGAAGAATTTGCCATGTTCGAGTTTTCATTTCTAGCTCAATTTTCAAATATAATTTGCAAGAATACATTATGGCTATATTCCCCAACTGACAAAGGATTTTAGATGATGTGTTTTACTTGTCTCTTCCTTTGAAGAAAAAACTATTTACACACGGGTTGGAGCCACTTTGTTCCAAAAAGGAGCCCGTTTTAATTAATTAACCCATGCATGGGTCCATCTCCTTTGAAAATTGTAAGCTTATAACACTGGCTTACATTTTTGCTCTCAGAAGGAAACAAGACTTTTTAGGCTTTTCTTGGAAACATAATGATTGTCATGAAGAAAACCTGAGAAAAAAAATTTAGAAGTGTCACCAAGATATAACAAATAATAAGGCCATACAAACCTCGATTTTCCTGTTCACCACTGCGACCACTTGTTGCTCTTCCGTTCACCATTGAAGTCAGTTCATTTCCGTTTTCTACGTTCAAACTTCTTGAACTTCTTCTCGGCTTCGTAGTTCTTTTCACAGTTGCTTTGCTGTCTACAACCTGTAATGAGCAAAACTCATCGAGTGAAAACTCGCATCGGAGCAAAAGACAGCAACAGCGCAAAACGCAAAAACAGGATATCGAGACAAAATCAATTTTAAAAGGCATCCATGCACGTTTCTTTGCTTACATGCTTCCAGTTTTTCGAACTGTCAGGCGGTAGTTTCTTCCATCTTTTGACTAAAAGCACGCAAGCATTGCAGATCTCTCCTTGCCTCTTTTCATTTAACTGAAAGCAACCGCTAAACAACAACTCGTATTTAGACGAAGACGTGAATCGTGAACTCGAAGACTTCGCGCCGCAGATACAACAGCCAAGACGCGAGCGAAAAACTCGAGGACGATGCGAGGCGAACATGACGCGAGGAAATACTGTCTAGTGAATGAAAAGATTTGTGACAGAGCAGCGGTGTAGTTCGCAAAGCAAGTACCTGCTTTGTGCAACAGCTGAGAAAGAACCTGCAGAAGAATAGGTTTTTGTGTGGCGGATGACAGACAGAGCATGCTCAGAAGGTCGATTCTTTCGGCACGTTGTCGGCTCTTTGAACACATGGTGTAACGGTGTAAGTAGAGAATGCGAACAATGTAAATGTATTACTGCAACAAAACAGTTTAAATATTGCCTGAAAAAACTTACAAACAAATAATTTTGCGAGGTTGAGTACGGTATACAGTAAAGATTTGCTGGCGGGCTTTGACCCCTGAGAAGAGAGAGAAGAGAAGAGAAGAGAGAAGGGGTGTGGGGGTGGTGGTTCTATCGTTTTTCACTCCTGGTTTATCCGAGTTCGTTCACGCGAAGACCTTGGCAACTTAATAATTATTTTGCTTGAAAATCATGTGAGTTATATAAGGTTTGGATAGGTCACTTAACGCTTCTTACATTTTAAACTATATAAGCTCAAACGTTACGGCCTATCGTAAAAGGCGAGAGGGAGGCTTCAAAGAAAGAGATCAGAAACCTGGCAGTGCCTGGTAGACATGAACCATTTTAAGAAAATACAATTTGGTTTTATGAACTGGGTTGATAATGTGAATTGGCCACCGTAAAGAGATTCAAGAGCTGACGTTTCGTGCGTTAGCCCTTCGTCGGGGCGAATCAAGGAATCGTGAGTCGTGTGTTGTTTATATACAGAAAGATGGAGCTTCGCTATTGGTTGGTGCCTGGTAACGTGAAAACAACGGAATAAATTAGTTGAATGAAAAGCGTTCGTTGATACCGTGAGGATTAAGAGTGCCGATTTGAAAAATAAATTTTTGTTCTAGAGTTTTGCGACTTTCCGTGCTTCCTTGGTGAAGGGAAAGGCCGCAGACTGCCATATGTTGCTTAGAATGATTTGGGAGATTGAAGTGTCTCGCGACCGCCGGGTTTCGATGCATTTTTGTCGTCTTTCTCTACGTCCCGAAGGTGTTATCGGAATCGGTCACCAAGTCGTCTCCCTGTTTCGCCGATATATAACTTTTTGCAAAGAGTGCAAGTTATGCAGTAGATGACATTGGCTGAGGTACAGGTGAAATGATCAGTGATCTTGATAGATCGCTTGGGTCCCGATATTTTGTCGACGTTGTGAATGAAAGGGCATGTTTTGCATCGTGCGCGAGCGCATTTAAAAGTTCCGGGTTGATCACTTGTTTGGAATGCACTTCTGACTAAAAAGTTACCTATGTTTTTGTCGCGTTTGAATGAAATTAAAGGAGGTTGCGAATAGATTCTACCAGTGTCGGGGTAATTCTGAAGTAATTTAAAGTTTTTGAGAATGATGGATTTTACTGCGTGGTTGTGAGGGTGAAATGTGAGGGTGAATGGAATTCTATCGTTGTTTTCTCTCTGTGACGTTTGTAGTGCTGACTGTCGATCATTTTGTTGGGCGCGATGATTGCCAGCTTGAACAACAGAAGCAGGATAGCCGCGTTTGTCGAAGAAATTGCACATTTACTCTGATTTTGAGGAAAAATCAGAGTCGTCACTACAAAGACAGCGAAGTCTAAGAAACTGAGAATAAGGAATGGAATTCTTGACATGTGATGGATGTGAAGATGAATACAACAAATAACTATGAGAATCTGCACACTGGTGCATAAACCGTTGCCTTCGATCACAGGCAGCCCAAGCTCACGTTGTGATCAGGATCATATTGCATAATAGCTGTCATGGCAAAAATATAAGAGTTTGTAT
>OX393562.1:21698831-21784694 GCA_947652115.1 Blastomussa wellsi | reverse complement strand
GACGGTAAAGATCTGACAATAGGTGCCATAATTTTGTCTAAATAGCTGGAAATGAGTTCGGTAGGGCAACTACAGGCAGAGACGATAGGTCGACCTGGGTTGTTAGGTTTGTGAATTTTAGGTAAAAAGTAAATACACGAGGTTCTGGGAGTGGTAATGATGAGATTGGTAGCAGTAGCCGGCAATTCTTGTTTGACTATAAGGTCGTTAATAGTGCTTTTGACAATTTGTTGGTTAGTGGAGGTGAGATCTTTATCGACTTTAGCATAAAAAGAGGTGTCAGAAAGTTGCCGCAAAGCTTCTTTTTGGTAGAGGTCGGCCCGCCAAACAACTAAAGCGCCGCCTTTGTCGGCCGCTTTGATAATTATGTCTTTGCGCTCGCTAAGGTTTTTTAAAAAGCGCCGCCCTCTCTTCCGAAGAAAGGTTGGAAAATTTGGTGTTTCGATTGAAATTAAGTTTATTGATGTCGTGACGGCATTTTTTAATGAAAAAATCTAAAGAGGCAAACTGGCCCTGACACTGGTGTAACTTTTTAGTCAGAAGTGCATTCCAAACAAGTGATCAACCCGGAACTTTTAAATGCGCTCGCGCACGATGCAAAACATGCCCTTTCATTCACAACGTCGACAAAATATCGGGACCCAAGCGATCTATCAAGATCACTGATCATTTCACCTGTACCTCAGCCAATGTCATCTACTGCATAACTTGCACTCTTTGCAAAAAGTTATACATCGGCGAAACAGGGAGACGACTAGGCGACCGTTTCCGAGAACACCTTCGGGACGTAGAGAAAGACGACAAAAATGCATCGAAACCGGTCGCGAGACACTTCAATCTCCCAAATCATTCTAAGCAACATATGGCAGTCTGCGGCCTTTCCCGTCACCAAGGAAGCACGGAAAGTCGCAAAACTCTAGAACAAAAATTTATTTTTCAAATCGGCACTCTTAATCCTCACGGTATCAACGAACGCTTTTCATTCAACTAATTTATTCCGTTGTTTTCACGTTACCAGGCACCAACCAATAGCGAAGCTCCATCTTTCTGTATATAAACAACACACGACTCACAATTCCTTGATTCGCTCCGACGAAGGGCTAACGCTCGAAACGTCAGCTCTTGAATCTCTTTACGGTGGCCAATTCACATTATCAACCCAGTTGATAAAACCAAATTATATTGTTATACTTCCCACCGACGCAGCACCACAGTTTCTTTTGAGAAAAGCCTTTTGAACACTATAGTTCTCTGACGGAATCATAAGAAAGAAAATATCTCCAAGAACAGAAATATTAAACTATCATAAAGATTCTTGTTTTCTTTTCCTTAGAAATACACTGGGTGTACGAACTGACTCGAACTGACTGTGTAAGTTGCCCCGGGCAGCAGGGTTATCATACCTGTAAATTTTTGCTTATAAACCTGGACTATCATTGTCCATCTTGCAAAGGCTACCCTGGCAGTAGGGTTACCCTATCTCCTTGTAAACAGGGCCTAATTGCATCAGAGCAGAGCCGACGTTGGACTCCGGATGTTTGAGTCTGGCTGAGGCACGTGCCTCCTTTCACCAAGCTGAAGAAATTTCAAGAAAATCAGGACTGCCATCCCGATAGCCAACAGTAGAAACTACAATGTCTCGTGGCCAAGTGAAATTATTGTCCCAGTGTGCAAGTCCTGTTCAACGATTCACATGGTGCTTGGGTGGGGTACGGGTACAGCAAAGAACTCATCACGTTATTAGCTGACTAGTCCCCAGTCGTCTCTTATGCGAAAAAAATAGCAGGCATGGGGAATGATGGGAAGGAGGCAGACGAGGGAGCCTCCCGCCTTTCCCACTTCCCATCATCCATCGCGTCTTGCTATTTTCTTGTAGGGGACGACTCGGGAAGAGTCAGAGTTATTAATCTGGTCCCTGAGAATCTATCCCCGGGTTCTATCCAGATGGGGAGAAGAGAGAGGGCCCTCTCGCGCCCGAGTTCAACCCCAAAAGATATTAGCCTCCCATGGAGACATCCTTTGGGCTTCATCACGACGCGATCCCCGTGCGGAAGGAACGCGTGACGAAGCCCAAAGGACGTCTGCGTGGGAGGCTATATACATATGGCGCGCACAAGTGAGAGTCCAAGGACTAGACTAACCCGGCGAGTTATAAGTGGCGACGAAGGCAAAAGCGTGAAAACGAAATGGGCATCGATCCTTAAGTAACAGACCAAATAGTACGCTTTAGCAACCATGTCGCTAAAATGTGGCATTTGTCTGCACACGTTCATAAGCTTGCCTACGAAGACAGTACCGCTTGGATAAATCCGGTATAAGCTAGACTAGCACCAAGTCGCCCTCTAAGGCAAGCGTAGCGAGTAAAGCGTCGCTAAGCGACGACCGCGAGTGACGAAGTGAACCGTGCGTCGAAGGACTTTGTGAAAGTCTACTAGAGCTTTTCAACATTTCGACTAAACCCCGCCCCCCTGTCTGGATGTCTTCTCGCGTTCTTTTGTGATAATCTGTTTGCCATACACTGTAACACTGGCGTTTCTGGGAATGAAACGTCACACTTCTAAACCTTCTAAGAATGTCTAGATTGCCAGGGGCACGTGTTATATTGTATATTGCTTATATGATTGCAGTAAATCAACACGAACGTGACCAGCTACCCTAGTTCCAGCAGAGGTTTCTTATTCTATAAATTATTTCTCAATTCAAGGGCCGCGAAAACGAGTCGCTGGTACCAAGGTAGTGACCAGGAAATGCGCGCAGGCCGTTCCAAGTTATATACAGCATGCTTGTGCGGCTGCCAGTTTTTTGTACTTTTATCCTGGCATTTTGGTGCTAGTTGGAATGTGTACAGTCGGGATACACAGCAATCTTTTAGTTCGTCACGGGTGGAGTGCTTGACGTTTTTCCTTTGTCAAGAAAACTGAGTGACAGAGAGATGGAGCCAAAGGTGGAGGAACAATAGAATCCTACAAAACCATCTAAATTCCACAAATCATTCATTCACAAAATGCCATGTAATACCTATATTACGACAAAAATGACATTGACTATTACTTGCATATTATTATTATATTAGGTAAAAATAAAGAGCTTCCACTTTAACTGTCATATATACATGTATATATGGCTAAGACTACTTTGGCTTTACCACATGACGAGTAGAGTTAGTTTCCAAAAATAATGAAATTAATTTACTAATTTTATGCAAAACTTAGGACTCTCAGGAGTAGCAGAGAAAAGGCCTGAACTGTTCTTAACAACGCTGTTACTTAAATGTTACAATTCAACTTATCCTCAGTTAAACTTCACATTTTGTGACCAGCACTGGAAAACGCAAAAATATAAACTGGTTATATATTTTATCGGAGTAAGATGAAATGCTTTCATCGATAGCTGAGGGTCTCAGTGGGGCGGTTTCTTTCAAGGTTAACGGTTAATATTTTGGCTTTATACGAAGTTTGTATAACATACTTGTAGTCTTGTGGTCATTTCAACAAGAATAATGGATAGAGTATACTACAATAGTCGAAGCATACAACAGTCGGAGCTGCAAAGACTTTCTCAACTCGCGATAAACACATTCGGCAGACACTTGTCGAAAAGAGGATTGGCCTTTAAAGGCTGCTTTTCACTAGCGCACAAGCATAAGCATAACGACATAAGCACGAGCATAAGGAGAACAAACACATTTGTTTTTCTTAAGTTGTTCTCACAAGGAATCACCGCGACATAAGCATAAGCATAAACACAAGAAAAATGGACAGCGTCCGTTCTTCTTGTACTCATGCTTATGTCGTTATGCTTATGCGCTAGTGAAAACCAGCCTTAACGGTACCACTACAGCCATATAAAGGCAAAGCACGTTATGAAAGCCTTGACGAGAGAGAATTGTTTTACGGTTAACATTTTTTAAGGCTAATGGTTCAAATATTTCAATTTTTATGACTAACAACTAATTTTTTTGATCGGTTTTACGGCTAATGGCTAACCCATCAAGGCCCTCTAAACTAACGGAGAACGTGGTATCAGGACTTTTCCAAAATTGCTATTTTGTACCGGAAAGGGTGTGTTCCGTTAAAAAGAATCATCCAAGATTGGATTCTTAATCCGAAAACGGATTTTGCGTTTCTTTATTAAACAGATTAATCCAACATCACTCGGGTCATGGTGCTTCAAAGCAACCGAAGAATCCTTGCCCAGAGTGGATTATTCGGTTCCTTTGACGCACCATGATCCGAGTGATCTTGGATTAATCTGCTTAATAAAGAAACGCAAATCCGTTTTCGGATTCAGAATCCAATCTTGAATTTTTTTTACAGAAACGCACCCTTTAGCCAACCCATCCCTCTCAAGATTAACACAGTTACCTCAAATAACGAAAGTAATTTTGCCCTAATGTGCAAAACCCATCAGATTAAAGATTGGTTTCAAAAAAGCAAGAAATTTAGACAACGGAAGAAGAGTAACAAAGGGGAAATTTTTGTTCCACTGTTCAAATTAGTTTTCGTATTGGCAACTTCTAATTTGCCTTCAAGGTATTACATGTTACGAAATGCACCAGACCATCATTAACCATTTAGCAAGATTTAAAGACACTACGCATGCCAGAGGAACTTGATTTTACGGCGTACACAACGATCGGATTTACTTGATTTTGTGAAAACAGCACTAAAAAAAAAACTCACAAGAAAGGGATGGTGACAAGAAAGGTCGAGGATGGGAAGTATTCTGCAATCTGGCTTGAAAACGACTGGATCGAAACAGTTTCTTAGACTATTTGACTATCTTTAACTAACCCAGAGGGAATCTACAATCCATTTATTACAATGCCCATTGCTCCGTTAATTCAATAAGAAATATTCAGAAACAACCACTACTGGCAATATTATATATTTAGGAAAAAACATACATAAAAGAAATATTGCTATATCTGGAGATAAATATTTTGGAACTGCTGACTATTTAAAAAAAGCTGTTAATGATGGATTTCTTAACAAATTACGACACTCAATCTTGATATTACTACTTGGAATAATTTTAAGTACAGAATTCAGGACCACATTACATTAAGGCGTACATTTCTAGGGTCTCGCCGTGGATGGATCTACGAAAAATTTTCATAGATTAAAGGGCCCTCTGCCTCAGCTTCTGCCATTTTCGATGCCATCGAAATTATGGAAATTGCGTGATGAATCAAAATGTTATTGCATTGCTGGAAGTGTTTAAATTACTTTTAGCAAGTTTCTCAGTGATCTTTTTCCTTTTGACACACTCTTCCGCGTAAAAATTTGATGCTGAAACTTTAGCATTTGAATAATAACAAAGGTGTGGCTCACTAGGGCCCTTTAACCAGAAATCAGTGCAGATAAATCAGAAATTTCTAGAAATTTATTAGCAAAGGATAGAGTTTCCGTAACACTTTTTGCACAATTTGCATATTTCTTGACTTCAAACCACACTTACTTTAAAAAAGACATTAGCTATACATGTGGCAAGGCTGCATTCTCTAGTTAAGGCCAATGCCACATGCATAATTTTGTACAAAAATAACTTGTATGATAGCTTTTCTTTCACTGGTGCTTGTCTGCTTCTGAGCATGCAAGCAGAAATAAGGTTTGAATTTGACAACTATTCAATCATCTCATGTTCTAACATAAACATTTCAACAAATATAAAGTCCTAATTGAACAAAACTAACAAACTGTGTCACAAAATTAAGCATCTTTTCTTCCCAGGTTTGTTTTTCTTTACTTGTTCTTCCATCTGAGCGTAAAATTTTCTGAAAGAGAGTACACCAAGCTGAATTTAACCTGTTTTGTTTTCCTTAGGCTGATTCACAGACTGTCCTTGACTACAAATAACAGTTGGCAAGGCTGCGCTCTCAGAAAAATTGCAAGGAGCCTGAAGGTTCCAAACCCTGAGATCCAGGGTGCCCAACACTAAAGCTTATATGAAAAAAGTAAGTTTATCTGGTTGCCCAAAGGCAAAAGTTAGTCGCCTGAGGCATCTTGGCACCCTTAGAGCACAGGCCTGGTTGGGAACCAGACAGTTGCTGAACACAATTTGACAATGTCTGGTGAATTTCCAACTGTGTTTGGATCGGATGTTTGAAATATTTGTTTGGTCTTCCACTGCAAACACCATTGTTTTGCAATGAAAATACTAATTGGGGACATGTGGCAATATAATCTTTCTAACTATTAAAAATGATAAAAAACCTACTAACTATTAACAATATAATGTACTAACCCAGGAGCCTAGTTGGAAACCTAAGAGGAACGAGGAGATAGAATGACTGTGTTTCCTTCTCCAGCTACAACTAAATTATGACAAATGGCTGTGTTGATACAAATAAAACTTTGCAAATACTGCAATGCTCCGTAAAACCTAAAATCATAATTTCAACTGTTTTACCTTTCCTCAGCAGCTGAGGTAATATTATTTGACTTTTTACAGAGTGCAAAAATACAGAAACAGAACAAAATGCTAGTACCTGATAGCTCTTACAAGGTTGTGGAATGCAGCATCAACATTGGTTCTTTGTTTAGCGCTGGTTTCAATGTACTCAATCTGCACATAATATGATAGAAGGTTAATCAGTAACTTGTAAAGTAATACCTTCTATTTGAGACGGACAGGCATTATCTTAATCCTCTCATTCCTATTCTTAGTGATTGGTTGAAAAAATCCAAGGCACTCCTCAACAAATCTTCACTGCAAGCAGTGGTTACCTCTACGCTACACCAAGAGAGTAACCACTGCAGGCAGACCTCCGATTCTTTGATTGAGCTGCCATCCAGCGCCATGCACGAATAAACTAACTATGGACCGGTAAAACCAGTTTGGGAACTTGTTTTGGCTCGGGTGCATGCATTCACCCACATGGCTGCTGAGTTTGAGCAAGCCTGCTAAGTAACGGAGTGAGCTGCATGGTTATGACAATGAAAGCCACACAGTGTTTTGCACAAGCGATCTTCTGCGTTTGTCAAGTGATGAAATTGAATGATTACAGGAAATTAATTTCCTACGAAAGACAAAAGTTATGCAAAGTCCACAGCTTGCTGAACAAACATTTTCGGGATTATTTTATCATTTGCTTTTAGTACGTTTTGTTCCGATGGTGAATCAAAGCAAAGTCATTTTCGACAACTAAACTGCATAAGGTTTTATTCTACCCCTGTTAAAAACAGTCATGGCTGTGGAGAAAAATTTATTTGAGCCAGATCTCTGGTGCCATGGTGAAAGATCAAACTTTCAAATTTGAGAAACAAACAATGCAACAGACTGTACATCAAAAGCGGCACAACGCGAGTTGCACATGCTCGGTGGAAAACAGTGGGCTGCTCACAGTGGTTACTCTCCTGGCGCAATGTAGAGGTGACCACTGCTCGCAGGGTACAACAAATCACAACACTAAAACTGCTTCAGTCTGTGACCTCTGTGATTGTGCAACCTCATTAGTACACACACTACAGTGCACTTAAATAAAAACTCATGTCCTCGTAGTCGCCCTTGTCATAGTCTCTTCAGGTCTCTATTATTACTTGCCTTAAGTTCACTGGCCAATTCTTGACCTTCTGATGTTGACACCTGAAAAAAGTAAAGACAACTAATTTTACTTATTTTATAAAACAAAGTTATTGGTACCAATTACTGCAAAAAATCCACACAATTTTAACAATTAAAACTCTTAAATATAAAGGTAACTTACTGTTCTTTCTGGTTCTAAATCAGACTTGTTTCCAACCAAAATCATCGGGAACTCTGACCTTCAGGTGTGTTATAAAGTGAAAAAAGGTGGTTATTAAATGTAGGAGGACTGTCTTTCTGTGCAACTATAATTAATAGATTTGAACATAACAGCAGAGCTCTGGTGGCCAGGAGGAACACCAACAGTGAAGCCTCATAGCCACAGAAATTGTAAGAGAATCATTCAGTTAGCAGCAGAATAAACCTTTTTAGCTTCGTTTGTTTGTTGCCCCATTTCAGATCACATGATGATACCCGTGAGACTTATTGCTTTCAAATTCAAATAAATCCACGCTGAAATGAATGAATAATTTCCAAATGGACAAAAGAGTAACTCTCGGGAGAGCATCACATGATCTGAAAAGGTCTATTTCTGTGATTTGAGTAGAAGATTGACTCTGATTTATTTTGGATCAGTGAAACCAAGAACCAGAAAAAATATCGAGCTCTGCTTTTAGGCTTGGCTAAATCTATATAATATTACATGTGGTAAATAACAGCAAAAGTAGGAAAGTAAAGTAACATGTTTGTGCTTACAATAGACAGTTCAGCGAGTTAAGAGGCCAATTAAGGCCATGGAATAAATCAGTGTAAACTCACCTGTCTTTTACACGAAGTATCTGTGGATGGAATGTGCGCTTTACTTCTTCAAAGCTGCAAAAGATAAAAAACACTCAGGTAAACAAAACTGCTAGTATAGAATTTACAACTTACTGGTGATCAGGAGGGACATTCTCTGAACACTACAGTCATGTAGTATCACCCAACTGGTGGACTAAAGCAAATCCTGCATTTCAATTGGCTATGCTACTAGAGGGCTATTAGTTATAGTTCTCGAGTCGTAATCAAACCTGACGCTTTCTTTCGTTTTATTCCCAAACAAATAATTAGAGCAACTTGCATTTGCTAACTTAAATATTGACTTTTCTGTCCAACTAGCTGGGTGATACTAAAACAATAAGACCCTTCGCCCTCAAGGGCCACGGGGCAATGGGCAATTGACCTGATATACAGTGCTGTACATGTAAAATGCAGGCAATATAGAGAATTGGTAACTCTCAGTGACAGATACATGTACAGTAATGTTATTTGCCATTTTTATGTGTTATTTAGTGTTTGGTTTTGGCAAAAAAATAGTTGAAAAGCAACACATTTAACTCTTAAATTGAGTCTGAAAACCAACAACTTGCAGTTTACCACAAATATGACAGGAAAATCAATGTGAAATGCACACATAAGTCAACCAACAAAGTTTCACAAACTACTTCCCTGTTGAAAAAGGGATGGAATAATTGCTTTTAAGATTAATTCAAGACCATATTTATTTTAATTAATAAATTCCATTGCTATTTTGTTCTATTACATTTCCAATAGTTGATAAAATTATAGCCATTTTCATTCTGGAGAGCAACAACTTGGTAGGTTCATTTGTCTCACTGCAAGACGACTTTGTGCAGTAAGCACTCGGTACACTGAAACACATGCAATTAGCTAATCAAATGCAACCTGGCACTTGGATTCTGGACTAGCATGATGCTTGTGAAAATATATAACATAGTAACATAATAATATAATATCATCAATTCTCTACTTGCACAATCCCATAATTCACCGCATCTACCCCCCCCCCCCCAAAAAAAAAAATTGCATAGGCATTGTTTTAGGCAATGAGAGTTGTACAGTCAGCAAAATGGCTTGGCTGTCAATGAAGAAAACAAAATAGGATTCAACATTTACAAACCTTGAACGATCTATGACAGAGAAAACTAATAAAAATCCTTCACCATTTCTCATATATTGTTCTCTCATTGCACTGAATTCCTAAAATTAAAACAAAAGTAATAACATTACTTTACCTTGAGTTAAAATAACTACAATTAAAGCAAAAATAGTATGTTATAGATAAAGTTATAGGCCTTTGTTAGGTTTTAGCACCCTTTACTCCATGATTTTCCTCATAAGAGACACTTAAAATTGATCGGTGTTTTTACTTTTCATTTTTCGCCCCAAAGATGGAATTTTCTGTGTTCAAAATAAAAAACAAGGCCTTGGAATTTTGATTTTCTTGTACATGTTGCACAAGCGGATTAAAGAAAAACTTCTTTGTAAGACCCCAATAGTTCACTAAAAGTATG
Source organism: Blastomussa wellsi (assembly GCA_947652115.1). Taxonomy (NCBI): domain Eukaryota; kingdom Metazoa; phylum Cnidaria; class Anthozoa; order Scleractinia; family Plerogyridae; genus Blastomussa; species Blastomussa wellsi. Next base: position 21,774,813 of record OX393562.1, on the reverse strand, counting down.
TCCAGACAGAAAACAGATTCTGATTGGTTTATTGGCCCTGATTTACTGGAGAACAATACGAAAACTAAAATATCTCCAGGGAAGGAGGGAAAGGGCAGCACGTGCTTTCCCTGGCCGGAATTTCAGGGGTGGTTTTCGAGTGGCCAGTTTTGGCCGCCATGGGAGCCCGTGGATTAAGTGCATCTAGGCCCGCACTTTCTAACCTGTGGTTACCACTAGTTTAACATAGTAAAATACCGGCACACAGCTTATTACTATTAATAATTTCATGTACTTAGTTTGACTTGGCTTTGTTTGTGACATATCGAAAGAGAAAAAGAACAACTTTTTTTCATCACAGTAGCACTTTAAAGAGACCAAAATTCTTATAAACTACTGTACACCTCATCTCAGACTCAAGTATAATATGGACACTCTTCTTATCCTTCACAAGGACTGCAAAAAACAGTCTGGCATCAATGGTCAAACAAAAATTGTCAATGTCTAATGAAATCCCAACTGTAGCCGCAGACAGAACATCTGGACAACTTTTAATTCCTTCCAATTCTTTGCATTAAATATGCGTTGCCAAGGAGTTTTGTAATATGACGTCTGAAAGAACTACGTTTGGTTTAAATTAATTGTTGGATACATGCCCTTTCCAGGGTATGTACCCTTTTTGGGGCTAAAAGTTCAAGGACTTTTCAAGGACTTTCAAGGACACCACGCACTGCAAAATCCAGGGTTGATCAGCTGCTCATAGTAGCAAGTGTGCCCACCAGACAGGTCTAGGTTGATTGAAATTAGCTGCAAATTTCAAGGACTTTCCAGCACTGACTGCAATTTTTAAGGACTTTTTACGGCCTTGAATTTTTATTCAGAGATTCAAGGACTTTCAAGGTGCTTGCAAACCCTGCCTTTCACAGGAAAAAAATATTTGCAGCCCTGATTATTGCCCGTGTAAAAGAGATTGGACTGCAGTAATTTGATTGCCATGGAAACCAATAGTGTACACACTTCTTGGATAATAACTGTGTATGGGGAAAACATTAAATAAATCTGATTCTTACCTCTTGGCCTGCTGTGTCAAGAACTGTGGAGTAAACAAAAAGAATTACTGCATGTAGTTCTTGGGGTATCCCTAACAAATTGGCTCACAGCAGTTTCAGCATAATTATTTCAGGTCTTATACTACCACTCTTTTTTTAAGTTGATGTTTCAATAATATATGGCAACAAACATGCCCAGTCATTGGTGAACAAGTTGTGATTACTTTCTTGACATTACTGGCTACCATAGCAACAGAATAACCTGTTAAAAACACCCTTAATTTTAGCTTTAACTGCTTATAATTACATAATAAGCTTGGTGACCCCATTTTTTATTATTAAATTTTGATTAGCATACCAAGACTTTTTTCCAAAGTTAAAAAATTCATAGGAGGGATTTCAGAGCCACCTTGATTTTTTGACAATTTAAGGTGCTCTGAAGCCACCCCTATGGGCAATCGCTGGGCAAGTAACCGTTGCTTGTTACATCCCTGATGGACAAAGACCCAGGCAAGTTGTCTGATGACTAAATTGTAAACTTGGGTAGCAAGCACAAGTTAAGACTTATGTTCCATCAGGAATGAAGAAGAGTTAATAGGTAGACAAGCATGCAACTGCCCTGGGTGAAAAAAAGTGGTTTGTCAGTTGAAAAATTGGCCATGACCTCCAAGAATGCAAGACCAAACCACAGCTGGGTAATCAACAGTGTGTAGTGTACTAATTTCAATGTAAACCGTGCGATACAGGTAGCTATTTTGACTCCACGCGTGGCCATCTAGATACGCACGTGGATGCAAGCATTACGATAAAGATCACGCAGGTGCTGTCCCTGACAACCTCCTAAATTGCAATTGAGTGATGAAAAAATGCAGGAACAAATTGGATGGTCTCATTAACGAAATGCGGTACATCAAACAATTAAGACCACGGCTGAACAGGCAAACAGATTCAATCTGTGCTAAAGCCTCTGTCTAGCTCTACTTGACTTATGCAAATTTGGAGCATTTTACATCTTTCTTATATTTGCACACAAGGCCTGTGTTTGGGAGAACTTGGTCAAGCTCTCAACAATTAAGGCAATTCGTTGTGTTCAAGCAGACTTGGATATCTCCAGACTAAACACACTTTCTGATAGATTATAAAATATTACTTTTTAACTAGAATAAACCATAAACCACGTTATTGAAGTTTAGTGACTCTTTTGACAATCAACAAATGCCCTGTGAAGCTCATTTCAAATGCCACACCTATGTCCATGCCTCTAACTCCTGCCACCATTTATGTCACTGGCTTGATAGGTACACAATTTATAATAATATAAATAACAAAAGAAAATCCTTTATAAATTTGTTGTGGCTTATATAAAGACAACACAGCTAAAATAGGTGAAGGTCAGTTACAAAAACCTTTGGCTGTGGAGAAAAGAATGAAAGTTTTAGATTCATTTTATTAAAATTATGGTGCTAATGGTAATTTTTAATTGATGTCAGTAAAATGATACCAACTGTGAGTAATGGACAGGAAATATTTTAGAGATAATATTCAACAAAATGTTTATGTATTATAGTCTGTCTATTTTCAAGAAAATAATTGTTTCAGTCTCCAAAGAATAAAATAATATAATTTCTTAGTTGTAGGAGGCAGAACAACATTTAGGAGATAAAAAGTATCTGAACAATATTTAACAGTAAAAAAAAATCTAAAAACATTTTCCACCATAATTTGCAATCATCTAGTAATTAGTTTCTTTTTGAAAACGACAAATTTCAATTAGGAAATCAGCTAACTATAGCGACTGCATGTGTGATTATAGTTGTTTTTTTTTTACAACGACGAAATAGAACCTTTAATCGTACTGGCTGTTGCCTTTATTTTGGTTGTAAATTAAAGGATGTTTCATTCTCACAACTATAACATTCTAGCTAATTTTGTTGTGTATCTTAAGATTCACAACTATAAAGAATGTTAGTCGTTTGTTTCAATGACAACGATTTAGGTGTGATCACTTCTTTCACACAAGCTTATATAAATAGCCAACAAAACAATTTGCTAATCGTAAAAACAAATCTTCCTAAATTCCACTTTTCATTTCGTTTTGGAACTGTAACCGATGTAAGATCGTATGTAATATAAAAATGCATCGAGGAGAATCGATTTTAAACCATAAAGAAAAAGATAGCAATATTACGAGCCCATAACTGTAACATTTTGTGACCAAAGAAGTTCAGTCAAAGATTACAGAATCCAGCTATTTCCTGACCGATTTATCACGTTTCTTCTGTTCCCTAATTTAGGCAAAACGACGCTTTATTTTTTGCGGTTAATGCAAGTCTTCAATGAGTATATAATAAGGCTGTCATTTCCCATTGAAAAGATATTGTTGCGGTCTGTATACACAACAATCCCCGGCAAGAATATTTGTTCCTACTTCCCAAATATGAATGCGTGAACTAAATGCAGTTATTTTCATACCTAGAAGCATTGGTTAAAAAAAAGAAACGTTTTCATTATGCCATGCACGTATCTCAAAGACATCGAAAATATAAATCTATCTATAAATAGTGGTTAGCTCTGCTCTCCAAAAATGCTGAAAATGAATTTCTGGGATATTCGACTGCGAAGGGACTGCAGGACCGCGTAACAACGCGCTTTGACACTCCCAGTTCAGCCTCAAAGATCAGGTTATGCCACTTCGCGGCGTTTACTGTAACTGATTCAACAGAGATTTAACACAAACTCTTCACTTACTGTCTAAATGAGCGACTTTTTCATCGATGACACACTGTTTACGGTAGCTGTCTTCGATTGTCGGATCGTAGTCGCTGACAAAATGTGACTGAATAAACTGGATAGTAAGTGCAGACTTCCCTACGCCGCCACCCCCGACTACAACCAGTTTGTATTGCTTGTCAGCATCTCCAGTTTTAGCCATACCACAAAATCTGGCAAAGCAACCGTTGAAAACAGAAAGAAACCTTGTTACAAAGCAAATCCCTTCGACGATGTCAACTTGGATAGGAGTGGAACTGCTGGGTGGAGGGGACAATTCTTGGCATTTCATTGGTACCCAGTTCCTCTGCGACAAGATGGTTTCCTTCCGTTCACATATCAGATCGAGAAGATCAGAAATTAAAGAGAACGTTACTTCAGAAAACGATAACAATCCATTTTTGGTAGATATGTCCTTGTCCCTTAGCAATGGTTCAGGTTTCTGCAGATTCTTCGCTGACATTATATTCATTTTGTAGAAATGATCGTCAAACCCTCTCAAAACAACAATGCTCCGCTTTTTGTATCCGAGTGGGTGGTATGACTACATGTTGCTATTTCTGTACAATCCGTGTAAGCCACTGCTCTAGACACCTGACTAGACAATAATAAAAATGTAAAAATATTTTACTTTCTTTTCCTTTTTTAGGATGAATTTTTTAGGCTTCGCAGCAGGGGAGGGTGCATAGGTAAATGATTAACAGTTTCCCGCCAAATTGGGTAAGTCACATGACTTGAAAGCTTCTCATTGGCTGGGTCAAACATTTCTTTGTAGCACCGTTGTCGCACCGTGTACCGTTGTAGATTTCATTCAGTTGTATGTTGCTGTACTCTCCGCTCGGCCTTGGATTTTATTAGCATTTTGCTCCATTTTTTAGTCGAAATAGTTCTTGGAAGGTACTTAGATAATTTCATTGCAGCTTGCTTCGATGGCATTCATAAAATCTCGATTGGGACGCCTTCCATTCGTGCTTGAAGAAACCGACTGTGGAATGGACAGGTCTTCGACAGAGTCAAGCTTCGACAGTTCTTCACGGCATGTGGAACCAATGTCACCAGAATTCATGGACGAAGGTTGGGATCTTGGCTTTTCAAGCCCTTTTAGAGATTCCATGTCAGATGAATCACCAGTGAAAAGTGAAATGAGCGGCCCGACAACCCCGCCTCTATCGCCACCTTCCATTGGAGCTCTTCGCTTGTTCGACTCGCCGCAGACGCCTAAAAGTTTACTGGAGCGCTCATCTGCAGCGAATCGCACGATAGATTTCAAAAGACCTGTGTCAAGGTTACGACGTGGCTTACTGAAGGGACGCGGATTTGACAGTGAGCCTCGAATGGGGCCGCGATCGCGCCAAGTCACTGCAAACGTAAACCCGTTTACCCCGGACGCTTCTGGCATAGGTGCAAAACGAGCAAGAAATGGCGATAGAGGGTAAGTTTAATATCAGAATCGCCTTTTTTAAGCTATTGTGTTCACAACGTTGTACATTGCTTGAACTCTGACAAGATGTTGTGTGGTATTTTCTTGGTACTATTAACATTTTGACATTACAATATTATTGCATTGTGCAGACGTGCATAAATAAAAACTACAGTTCTAAGAGATTGTTAATGGACTCTATAGTAATGTCCTTTTCTTTCCAATTCAGAATTTTGAACTTGATCCTTTTAACAGCCAATTCAAACATGCTAATACCTCCCTCCTGAGAAATAAGAAATTCCTGTAATTTCCCACATCCCTCTCTCCCAGTGAAGTAGGGCCAAGTGGGACAAAACGTTGTCAGCTATTTTCCAAAGTTGTTGTGTTTGACAAAGTGGAGAACGCATCCTAATACTAACAGTAATCGGAAGTGTGGAAGGATAAAGTGGCCAATGCTCTCTTTTCTCTCAGAAAATATCCGCTATATCTGTGCATTCAAGATCTAAAATGGGTTTACCATTGCAGTTCAATACACAGAACATAAGCACTACAGGGCTGCAAATCCTTTTTCCAGCAAAAGGATACATGTTTGACTAAATCCCCATTTTGATCAGACAAAATTTTCAGACATAGTTTGACAGAACTCCATGGTAACACATTGTCATCAGCATTTTTACATGGGAGGGTGAAAAAATTGTCCAGATATTCTGACCGTCGCAGTTTCTTCAGACATCGGCAAGAATGGAAGGAAGAATGCCAGTACAATAAATGTAAGGTAATTTCTCTTTCAGAAATGGTTCAATTTGCAATGATAGTGACTATGATGACATGGACGATGAAATATTTGCTAATCCGGCAAAGGTAACCTTTTTTTATTATTTTTGTCCCGGCAAAGGTAACTACTTTTATAATACTGAGTTGACATGTTCTGTTGGAACATAGTGAAGCAATAATATTGTGGCATGGCATACCATTATCAACTATCATGTGTGTGGTCAAACAGGAAAAAATAACATCAACTGTCATGAAGAATATGGACTAGTTCAAAGTGAATGATGATAGTTGGCGATCAAACGAGAGCATGTGCTTTAACCATCCTCCACAATCATGTATCATTTGACCTGGGCTTTATCCAAACAGCAGCTGATGTTCTAGTCAGCTTGCAAACTTTTATGTATTCTTTGTTGGTTTTCCAGAAACTTGCACTCCATGAGAGTAACATTTCGCGTTACAATGCCGAATTTGTTGAAATAAGCACTATAGGATCTGGCCAGTTTGGCTCTGTTCATAAATGCCTCAATAGATTGGGTAAGTACTTGTAATTACAGCGAGGCTGTGCTCTAAGCAAAATTACAAGGAGCCCGAAGGTTCCAAACCATGAGATCCAGGGTGTCTAGTACTAAAGCTTATGTGAAAAATGCACAGGCCTGCAGTATAGTGTTCCCTACGAACACAAAGCAAGTATCATCCTACAACTGCTATTCAGTCATTTTTATTATAGTCTTGTGGATTAGATAAGTATTATAAACTGAGGAGTAAATATTTCATTCTTAAATTAATGTACATGTAGTAGTTTTAGGATTCAAGGGCCACTAGTTTTTCAGTTGAATATCATTTACTTGTTGGTGTCGCTTCCGTAAAATAAAGTTGTTACTATTATAACAATAATTATTGTTTATTATTATTATGTGATATACAGTTGAGTATTCGTTTGTGACTAAAATTAGCATCACCTAAATAATTTACCAAGAAGTGAACAGTTTGGTTAGTTGTTGTAATCTTGTTCTGCATTTATGGCTGGGTGAATGGAAATATACACTACATCACACTGGTAGTGTACACTACATCTTGTCCCTAAATTGCTAGGGAGATGATGTAAACTGGCTTTATGGAGGTGTCCATTAACTGAATTTTACTGGCTAAATAGGGTGTCTTGTTTTTATTTCAGATGGATGTATCTATGCATTAAAGAGGTCACTGAAACCAGTAGCAGGCTCTGTTGATGAGTAAGTATTTAAATAAATTGTTATTATTGCAAAAAGTACGCAATAGTAATAATTTGTAATCTAGTCTCACTACACTTCTGTAACTGCTGGTGTGTTTTGGTTTGTCTCTAGGCAAAATGCTATGCGTGAGGTATATGCCCATGCTGTCCTCGGAAAAAACCCTCACGTCGTACGGTATTACTCTGCATGGGCAGAAGATGGACACATGTTAATACAGAATGAGTATTGTGAAGGTGTGTATGTATGTAATGTATGTACGTGTATGTCATCATTATGAACTCGTGAAAGTGGATTTTTTTATCTTTGGTATCCATTTCATCTCTAGTACAAGTTGACAGTATGACTGTTGTTTTTTCTTCCAGGGGGTAGTCTGGCTGACTTGATTGAAAAGAATAAAAAATCAAGTGAAGTTATGGCAGAGGGGGAATTAAAACAACTTCTGATTCAACTTGCTGAGGTAATCATATCAGGGTTGTAAATTAGCACTCACCCAGGCAAGTGTCACCTGGTTGGGGAGTATGATTTTCGTATCCAGGATGTATTATTCAAAATACTGGTAACTGTTACTTTCTACTTTCAAAAAATCTTCACTCTCCAGAAGCTAAAATCTCATACAAGCGCTGAATCGCAAACTCGTGGTTCGTTAACTAAACATAAAAATGGCTTTGGCTTGGTATTGTTACATGATTCATTAGCCTCTTATGCTGACGTTCTTCTGGCAATGCAGCAGATTCAGATGATGATGGCATGATACCGGCAGTCTGACATGTCTGAGGGATATGTTTTGAGATGCCTCAAGGGTGCAGTACTAGTGTAGAACAGAAATTTAAGGTATTTGCACCGGTTAATTTTGGTCTTTTTGAAAAAAAAATTATTGTCTTTTTGCTTTTCTTTTGGTACAAACTGAGTGCAAATATACAAAGTTCAGTTACTGAGGCTTGTTGTGGTGGGGTTGAATTTGACGATTTTGACAGCTAAAGGTGTTAATTTAATTAAATAGTCAAATGAATATTTTCCAATTTGACTCGACTGGATAAAGAGCCCTAAAAGAATAGTTGATGAAAACATATTTATTTGCCGATTACAAAAAATCATACGGGAGTGTTTTTTGAAAAATTATTTATTTTCAGAAATATATATATTTTTAATAAAACTCGCATAAAAAAAATCATATCTACCTGCGGTGTAAGAAATTCAAAAAACACTCCCGCTTGTTTGTTTGTCTGCATGTGATCTTTCAATCTGCCAAGTTTTGAAGCGCAATGTACAATCCTTACCGAGATTTTCCATTTTTTCCCTACTGCTCCCATGAGCTTGCAGATAAAAAGCTTCAAATTTGTGGGTAAAGTGGCCTGAAAACCACACAAATAGTTCAGTTTCTTCACGTTCGTACTCCTGTCCACTCCCTTGTGTTCGATGCCGCCATGTTTGATGAGTTTCCGCTGTTAAAAGGGCTTGCAGACCTCAAACGTTTATTTACTCGTCCCAGACTTCCGGTTTCTCGATTTATTCCTTTCGAGGACTAGGGAAAAATCAAAAATGACCTCACAAAGAAGCTGCAAGAGGAAAATATTGCGGCGAAAAAACGATAAATGGATGAGGAGCATAGCAACCGACCCAGTTCCTCACTCGGAAATGCTACTGGCTCTGGCTTTTGCCACAAAATCAATTTTTCTTTAAAATAGAAGCACCAAGAAACGTGATGGGTAAAAAATGGGGAAAACGAAGATCCTAAATTTTGCCGGTGCAAATACCTTAAACTTTCTCAGACTAGCTTAAACTAAGGAACAGTGTGAAATGAGATAAAAATGGGGAGAGCAAATTGCCCAAATGATTTTATTGTGTGTGGAGAAGACTGGGTGAGTGCAAAATTATTTGGGCAAGTGCAGCTTGAAGGCCACTTGCCCAGATGGTGAGTGCTCTGAAAATTTAGTTTGCAACCTTGTATATTATATAATGAAATGTTACGCCCAGCTTTGGCTTTTTTGTAGAACCATTTAGAATAAACTGTACTTCCCAATATGCCAATTTAACCAAAATAAAGTGTTAACCTAATACTTACCACCCCCACCCCTTTAGGTTCTTGTTCATAAGCATGCCTTATACAACCAAGTACTCAAAAAATATAAAAACATTAGTAAGAAACCATCGTTCATTTAGCGCCAATTGAGCATCTTCCCTGCTCACATTATTCCTACATTACAAAAGAACTGATGTCTTTTATATGAATACAGAAGTATACTGGTAAGCATTACTTCCGTAAAAAGCAACCTTGCATCCGGTAAGTACACTTCGTTGTGCTCCAAAGGGCTAATGTCCAAGGGGCTAATGGAAGCATCACCATGATTTAAATATTGTCCTAAAAATGTATATTTAATTTATTTTTTACATACAGGGTTTAAAGTATATCCATTCTTTAGGTTTGGTTCATATGGACATCAAACCAGGTAAGCTACAGTAACACCTGAAACCTTGTAAATTATCACACTTTCCAGGTATAATATTTCACACAGTCGCCAGTCAGTCTCATTTGTAGTTCATTTTTCACTTTTCAGGGAATATCTTCATTAGTTATAACACAGATATGGATGACTGCCATAACAGTGGCGATGAAGGATTCGATGAAAATGAAACTCCTGGACCACGAAAAAGAATGCCACTTTATAAAATAGGTCAGTTGTTTTAATTAGTAGTTTTCATACCGGTAATAAGAAATTTAAAAATTCTGCTGGGTGGTAAAAACTTATTTCAGTAGTTTTATATTTTGACACTAGAAGCCAATGGTAACAACTTTCTAATTTTTTTTAAAGGTGACTTGGGTCATGTGACTTCAGTGAGTAGTCCCCAAGTTGAGGAAGGAGACTGTAGATTTTTACCAAATGAAATATTACAAGAGGTAAGTTAACGATCTTTTCCTTTTGTATGGACAGCATCAACAAGCAACCTGTTTCCCTGGATCCTCTCCTTCCCAGTGGAACTGAGATATAATGTAGTTTAGAGTTTACAAAATTAATAATAATTGATAGAACATTTAAATGTACATGTACATTGAATTGACTGTTGTCAAGTCTTGTTTGCATTTGCACAGCTCAGCCACTTATCATCAATCATGGTGTGAGTGACAACAGTCACTTTATGTTTAACATTTCAGTGGTAGATATTATCTAATTTATTTTGAATATCTGTTTCAGGACTACTCTGCATTACCCAAAGCTGACATTTTTGCCTTAGCATTAACTGTATATTTGGCTGTGAGTATGACCCTATTAGTTATTATTGAACTCTACTCGGCAGAATACAATGCAAGGGCTCCACATTGTCCTTAGAATTTCTCAAAACAATTTCTAATTCACTTGTATTTTAGACCTGCCAACTCTCATGGTTCTGCCTTGAGTATCACGATTTTTTGTCATTTCTCACGACAAGGCTCCCAATCTTGCAGGTTTTGGGGAAAAATCATTCTGAAATGAAATAAATTATCTTGTTGAATAAATATGGAAAATTAATGTGGAATGCTAGTGTCATAAATGTATAAACTAATAAAGGAGAACACTGTTCTTACTATTTTGTACTGAACTACAGTGATTTTTGCTTATGCTTAGAACTACCTTGATGGAAAATGGGTTTGTTTAATCTTGATCGAAAAATAGAATCTTGCTACTTTTTGTACAATCTCCCAATTTTTTTTCATTTCTCTCCAGATTTTCCTTTATCAGGAGTTGGCAAGTCTGTGTACTTTTTAATTTCACTTCTACCATCTATTGCACAACCACAATGGAAAAATGACAAAAAAGAAAAAAATTATCCCTTTTCAGTGCTTCCTATAAGCACCAATGGCTGGCAAAAACTGTTTGCTACTCCACTCGCTTAGAAAAGTCTTAGTCTGATACTTCCTTCACACAGTTGAAGAAATTAAAGACAGGGATCCTAAAAAGTCAGTTACTCTACTCAAACCAGCTGCCTTTTACAAATTTTATTGAAACCCTTGCCTTTTCAACTTATCATCACTTTCTTCTGAGAAATGAATGTCATGCAGGTGGCTGCCATTTTTGACAAAATTCACTGTTTATAATTGTGATTTGTCTGCTTACTAACAGGGTGGAGGAGCAGACCTTCCAAAGAATGGTGACAAATGGCATGAAATCAGGTCTGTATCTGTTACACTGTCCAAACAATTGCTCAGTCTAAATCATCCTATGGGTGAACACCAAATTCATGGTGCTTGATCTTTGTTCTTGCAGGAGAGGGCATTTACAAACCCTTGAACATATCTCAAATGAACTCAACTCACTTTTAAAGGTTAGTGGCAATCTTAACTCAAACTGTAGACCTTGCGAAATACATGTATTCTTGTTTTTGACTGCAGTAATTTGTATCGTTACTGTAAATGCAGGGAAAACAATAAGATTAGTAAAGTTTGAAGTTTCAGTGAAGTTCATTAAACAGTAAACAAACAAATTTGGTTTGAAAACAATGACACTACACTTGCGGGTTTACCTTGGTGTAATACCCTGTGACTTTTTTCTTTGTTCTTGGTCTATTGTTTTTCTGTTCTATATTGTTTCGAGGTTCTTTGTTGTCTTTGTTTTATGTCACTCGTGAGTTTCACCGATTTTTACACCGAGGATGAGCCACATTTGCTCCAAACTTTCAGATACATGCTAAGTCACAAATGTTCAGACACACGTGCAGAATAAGATCTTCATGCACTTATGTTTTCCATGGCAACCTCACAAACATTGTATTTTATAATAGTGTGTTGTGTAAACAACATTATTACTGCAACTTATCTAACCTCTTTTGCAGCTGATGATCGACCCTGTAGCAAATAAAAGACCATCTGCAACAGCCCTGAAACAGCACCCCGTTCTTTGTCCACTTGCAGCAAAATCCAAGGTACATTACAAGACTTAACCATTGCAACAGTTTCAGTTCAACTCCAGTCAAGAAAATTTACAATACTGTACTTATGAGAAATTGTTGCCAAAGTGTGGTGCAGTTATATACTAAAAGTACTGAATTCACACCTATCTTACAGGCCCAGCTAAGGAAGGAATTGAATGCAGAGAAATTCAAAAATGAAGTCCTTTCAAGGTACACTGAATTTCCCCTTTCCTTCAAGAAGTCATTTTGTCCTAAAGTTATGAACATTGTCATCATCAGTGCTATGTTATACTAAAAATACTGATGTTACAAGTTTTGTATCAGGCACTCGATTTTGTGGCTGGTACAAAATGTTCAAACATCAGAATTTAGGCCGCATGGTTGGTGTGCTGGATTCCCAATGTATTAGTCCAGGTTCAAGCCCTGGGTGGGGTCACTGGTAAGACACTCTCCACCCAGGTGCATAAATGAGTACCAATTTAATTCCAGGAGCAGTGCCCTATAATGAGCTAACATTCTATCCAGGGAGGAGTAGGAATACTCCTTGTTGCTTACCGGTAATACTACAAAAAGGATAAGTTCAGCCTGATTGGGTACTAGGCTTTAGTGCAGGCTTGACCTTACCATAAATAATAAATGTTTGAATTATTAGCTTGTCGACAGGATCTTACAGCCTGTAAGAGAATCTTAATAAATAATATTATACTGTTAGAAGAAAACCAAACAAACATCAACTACTTGAGTCTTACAGCCAATAACATCACGGCAGAACTGACCAATTAGTTTTCTCAAACCAGACTTACAACATTCAACTGACAAACAACTCTTCACATGACTCCGATGATGACTTCAGCTCGGGTTGTTGAAATGTCAGTCACTGTCACCAACAACAGTCCTTCTCGGGACTAACCTCACCCGGACGATCAAACTACACGATTGACTGTTACCCCGGGTTCAAATCATTTCCTGTAAACCGAGTTCAACCTACTAAATCTAAAATAATCAAACTAATGATAAACAAAAATTATTATTGGCATTCCTAGGGAACTGGAGGAGGCAAGAGTACAACAAAATAACCTTCCCAGGCCCAAAATAGGACTCGGGACTCAAGCCCGCAATTCTAGAGTAATAGGACAGAAAGTTAACAGAAGCATGAGTTTGAGTGTAATAATGTGAATTTTTGGAGTTTAATGTTCATTGTCGTAAATAGTTCCTTGTTCTCGCAATCAGAACATTTTACTGTTTTAAACAGAATTTTACCATGTTGTAACCGTCATTAGTTTCATAAATATTTAGGACATTTTTTACATTTTATACAGGGTTTTATATCAAATCTGAAAATTTCAAGATAATAAAATGATTTGTATATAAATGGACTATTTTACATGTAGATGATATTCAATAAACAAGTTTTTTTTAAGAAATGGTGTATTTTGTTTTTGTTGTAAGCATTAGAGTCTAGTCTTTCCAGAAAGATTACAAAGTTTTTCTACAGATATAAAAGTAAACTATTATGAATCTTTAAGCATTGTTTGCTGCACAATCAAATTCAGTGTTATGTAAGCATGCATAAAATCCACTAGTGCACACTGATAGCATGATCAAATACCAATTTCTTTGCCACAAGGTTTTGCAGGAGTTTTGACAAGGTCAAAAACCGACAACAAACTCAACCAATACGACGTTGGGTCCGGGAATCAAACCCAGCCAACATGGGTGAGAAGAGAGTGCTCTCATCACTATGCAGTGCACTGTTGCATTATGCTGCATTTGGGTAGCACTGAAGAAGCTAGACTTGCCCTTGGCTAATTACCTTGAGCAACTCTTGTGCTTTTTTCATGGTCTCTGAACTTTGTGTCCACTGTAACATGATAGAGTAAAGCATCAACCAAGGGGCACAAGGTATTCCAAATGATATTGTGAACAACAGTGAGATGTTCTACCACTGACCTACAGCAGATTTGTTGCAGCATGGCCATACAATAAGTTCAAAAGTTATTGTGGGAGCAAACACACTCCAACTTGGTTAATTTTAATTTGAAAGAATGAGATTCAATTCAGTCGACTCTTTGCTTCTGAAATTGGCTATTAACATCTGGTAAAAACAAATAGAAAAGCAAAAAAGTAGCATTTGAATCAAAAGTTGTAATAGCGATGGGTCTGGAAAACTTGCTGTAGCACTGAAAGAAGTTTCTCAATCACTGAGTCCTTAAGTTCAGCACACACGAGGGGACTTGTCCCATAATTTGAAGTGTTTCGAGGGACAAGTCACAGGGGCCAGCAGATATATTTTGCAGGTTGCAGTTTAAAAATGTAATTAACATTGGGAAACCGCTGGCACTAATGGAAATGAGAGGCCGTTTTCCCAATGTTAATTACATTTTGAACCTGCAAAACATACCTGCCCCACAGGGACTGCTGCAAATTCATACCAGTTTGAATTTGTGGGAGAAGTTGCAAGGACCTGGATTCTTCACCAAAAGAACTAAGTTAAGGTACTTGTCACAGGGTCCAGTACCCTCACCCTGGGACACCACTTGTTAGAGGCTTTTTCACATGTTGCTTTGTAAATTGCAGGTTAATCCCATAGGAAATTCCAGATACAACTTTTCAATGCCTGAATTAAAGTCTGCAGACATTATCAGGGTTTTCACAAAACATCTCCAACAAAGTTTGAGGATTGCTGTGTGACAAGTGTATTGTGTAGCCTGCTCTAGGTATTGCTCAAAACCACAAAGAAAAAAGGCACAGGTTTCTGCACCGAGTAAAACCATTTTCATTGCTTATGTCTGAGGAGTTTGAGATAAGTTTACTGGAATGTTGAAACTGGAGGACAAAACTGATAAACTCAAACCTCATTGGAAAATATCAAAATTCACGCTAATCCAGGGTAAATTAGCTAAAGAAGTAAAAAGAAATGGTGCCCAAGTGCATAATTTGTTGAGTTGAACCCCCTCCCCTGGGAATTGTAACTCAATAAAGTACACACATAATTTCAGCTGCATGCTTTATGGCACTAATGAACTCGAACTCATAGCACAAGCAACTCCTTGAACATTTAGCAAAGTGCTTTGAATAGCCCACCCCAGAGCTATGTTTTAGAAAAAATGTGTCAATTTAAAAGTTTTGTTGTAAAACAGTGAATACAGCATTGAATTGTACACATACAGGTGTAGTATTCCTTTTAATGCAAATTCATAAATAATTTTAAAAAACATATTACACTAATTGCTAAGCACTAAAAGAACCAATAAATTAAAACAAGCCAACCTTGTCTGCCTGCCAACACCCAAGAATTTTTTGCTCTCTTCCTTAAATTATTATAATTTGCAAGGTAGATCACTGTATTTCATTGGTTTTTTTGCTACCACAACCTCTACTTTTTCAAAACAAAACTTGACCATGTGACACTAGAAGATCCCCAGGGGGGCACTCGCATAATTCATGAAGGGGAGGCTCTGACGGAGCTTCATATTGCAATCCCCCAAAAAAACACGAGCCTGAAATTTTAGACCCAAAATAATACAAGACTTAAAGTGGTACTACGATGAAAAAATGTTGTTCTTGTTCTCTTTCGATTCCGAAGCCCATCATGTATAAGTACTGCCTCCCCTTCCTCTCTGGGGGCAGATCTAGATGTATAACATGGCTGCTGCAACATCTAGTTCTGAAAATTAAAGTCTAGGCCCTGGGTGTCAACCAGAATAACAACCCTTGAATATTTTATAAATATATAGCCATGACAAATATTTACAACCTCTAAATAAAATAATATATACAAACAAACTCAGAAATTTATGTTGCAGATTGTTAGAAATTATGTATACCAAGCCATTCCATAAGTTAGAGCAGAAAAATATTTACTAGCTACCATTTTTAAATACCTCTTTAATTAATTAATTATTAAACAATAATTAATTTAAATAGACTTGATATAAATATTTCAAAAGGTATGGTTTCATGACTTTTATACAATGCATGCCTTGATTGGTGAACCACATAGGGTTCTGCAGACATCCGTGACTTGTTATTTCTAAAGAGATGATTATGCATGTTTATGTTTACATGTTTTCTTAACCCATTGACTCCTAAACCGGCCGTGACAGACCTTGACCTTTGTTCCACTTCTGACGTCATCAGCTTTGACCAAAATAGGAATCCCATTTATCCCAGTTCTACAGAAGGAAAAGAGCTTTCCAATGATACCCAGATGATATTGATTGGGCCAATGGAGCTTGAAATATGCAGGAAAACGCTTAGAATTTTCCGCCAAAAACTAGGACAAAAATTTCCCTCACTTACCCTTGGCTACTCCATGTTGAGTATTTCCTGTCTCAATGATGCTTTCGTGGCAATTCTTGAACTGAAAGCAAGCCCAGTAAAAGGCCAACAAAAGCATAAAAAAGATACAAGGAAAGGAGAAAGGAAAAGTGAAAAATAAAAATAAAGAAATCGAAAAGCCTAAAGACACGGGTCATTTTCTCGTTCAAAAACTATCTCGAAATTTTGATTTGTGCACATGCCCAAGCTAAAATATCGTTAAATGCGATACCAGTGAAAAACCTTGCATGCCTTCAGTCTGCAAATGCATTTTGGAGAAATTTGAAGCATATTTAGACTATAACTGACTAGAAAATGTTCAAAATGTCTAAAAACACGTTTTTTTCAAAAATCTACAGGAGTCAATGAGTTAAAATCACAAATCATTGAACAAACTTCCAAGTGTACCTGACTTCAGTGTATGCACTAGGCTATTAACTAGTAATACTTTTACTACAATAGTAATACTTACATATATTACACAAAAAGAAAAAAAATAAGATATCGGCTACTTTTTCCTGTGATTAGATCACTGTTTTTAGAGAGAACAAAATATGGTTTTCTGTTGACATATTTGCCAATTTTGGCAAGCCCTTCAATTGCATTAATTTTTTTAAATCTGTTTTGAAATGTTAGAGAAAACTTACGAATTATAAAATAATTATTATTTTCACTAACTGCCATGGCTTGAAGTAACTATTTACAAGCCTAAAAATCTTTGAAAAAGCAATTGATATTGAAGGTAACAATTTTCTTTACAAATACCATAAAGAATTTTTAACCTAGCGATTCTAGAATGGACAACTGAGATTCCTTGGAAAACTTTAAATAAAGCCTAGCAGTTGAATTTAATATTTTCAAATCTGATCTTTGTAAACAAATTAAAGTTTTGTTTGCTTATGATTGGCGAACCAATTTAACTTTTCAATTAACACGCAAACATCAGAAATATTCCTCAGCCCATGTTATAAAATTAATATTTTATAATGTTGTGGTTTGTTTGGTTCGAAATTGCAATGTACATTATAATGATGCAAATGAGACAGAAAAGTTAAAGCAAACAGCTGGTTTGAAAGATTTTAAACCAAAGATAAATTTAACCTGTCAGAAATAGATGCCAGATTTCAGCTGATCAGCACAAATATGTTAGAATCGAGTGACAACAGGAAAGGCAATTTTATGCCCTCAAAATACCAAAAAATGAAACAAACATAAGTTTACCAAAGTTAGCACTTTTGCCCACTAATTTGCATGAAAGAAATATTTTCTAAGAACAACAAACTACAAAGTGCACCTTGTAAAGATGCTAAAGTACTGCAAACCAAGCCAAGTACTGGTCCACCAATTTGCTACATAGGATTATCAGGCATCATATCTTCTCAAATCTAAAGAATGTTCATATATGGCATCCAGATAAATCTTGCTGACATTGAAAACAGGGTTGGCCATTTATGAACACAGTTTATAAAACTGCACTTTCCCCACATTTAATGTGAAATCGAAGAAGCCACTTTCTAGTGTCACCTGCGACCCCACAGTTTAGCAACAAGAAACTCACTGTGATTTTTACTGCATGTTATAATTGTCGTAGTTAAAACCACAACTCGTCAGCATCAGTATGTTTACGTCCAAATATACTTTGCTCCCAGTCAGACAGTTGGTGTAAAAATCCACGATTAGGTCGAATACATGTCCTTCTGTCTCTAACAAAATCATAAGCTTCTTTGAGAGTCCACTGTCTGGATTTCATCAAGTATGAAATGACGATTGTTGAGCTGCGGCTTACACCAAGATTGCAATGCACAAGGATGCGTCCACCTACAGCCAAGGCATCACTAATGAACTGACAAGCCTTTGCGAAATAAAGCTTCAAATCACTGGAAGGGTTATCATCCAGCTTTATATTAAGATACTGAATGCGGTCAGTAAAAGGTGAAGGATGTTCACTGCCAATGTTAATTACGTGCGTGAGCCTCAGATCTGATACTATCTTTGCATTGGTCGCTTGCTCACCTCGGCCCAAATACATCTGGTTTTCTAAAATAAGCGAAGGGTAAACCACGATTTCTTTGTGATCATGTCGGATGGTCAGTTCCTTTGTTGTGCACATGAAGGGCCAAACCTGTTTGAAACTATCATAGCCTGCAGCAAGGAACAGAGGGTCTACGAGTTCATAATTCATCAGCTCCCTCATGAGTTTAATTTCAGGTAGATCTTCATTTCTAGTATCCGAGACGTAGTTTCCATACACTATAACGTGCGTGTACTCGCTGAGACGATTCGCAATAACTTCCTCTCCCACCTGTAAGTACCCATACCCAAACATGGGGTTCGTTGCCAAATCATTGTACAAAGAGGCTGCACATCGCGCCAGAATAATATGGCCTCGTTCATACTCTACTTTGGGTCTAGCATCTACAACAAGCAGATACGATGGATCGAAGATACTGGAATGTATTGCTCCGTCCCAGAAGTAGTTATACAGTTCATTCGCCGAAATTAAATTCGACGCATCGATGCTCCCGCTTGCTTGCCCAGGTAGCAGACCGGGTGATTGCGGGACAACAGTGGAATTTGAGTCTTCAGTGTCTTGGTTTTCTTTCACAGAAACTGATAAACCATTTAATACCAGGTTCTTGCCTTTTAGACCACTCGGTTGGCCATTCAGTGTAGTGCCATTGGAGCTCGTCGCGTTGTTATTCTTGCTTGGTGCTGACAGAGCTTCATTTTGCCTGCCATTTTGTTTCCCCTGAGGGTAAAGCTCCCGCGGTGGTTTCGAGTGCGGCGTTTGGCTGTTGACTGCTGCTTGAGAAGTTATTGCATCCCGCGAATTATTTCTCCTTGTTATGTGCGAAATCCAAAAATTCTTACTATCCCTTCTTTCCATTCCTCTAGCTTCTTGTCCTGCATCTTCTGCTTGCTTGCGCCTTTCATCTTGTCTTTTTCCTTTGACACCTTTCGCACTCCCGTTGAGACGACTCGAAGATGCATCTTTTTTCGACTTTTTCTCAGACTTCTGCCTTGGACTTCGTGTAAAAGACGCTCCCATCACTGAAGACTACAATGCAAACGTAACTAGTTCCAAAAAGTTTGGAAAAAGAATTTAACTTGCGCAACAACAAACCAACAAAATAACTCCATGTTTACTTTTCTTGACTTTTCGCTCAGACGTGAAGTACTGGGAACTAGAACTGTTTTTCCGACGGTAGGGGAGGGGTCGCGGCGCGGGAAAGGTTGGACTCGGTCCGCAAGGTATCATGGGGCGAATTATCGAGTTGAGCGCCGTTTACCTACTAGAAGATGGGTATCCATGTTCTATTTAAGCAATAGACCACAAGTTTCTATGGTTTATAAGCTTATAAACCACGCGGGATGTTGGCAGAACACTAGAAGAATTTGTAAATCACGAGCCGCAGGCGAGTGATTTACGAATTCTTCGAGTGTTCTTCCAACATCCCAAGTGGTTTATCAGCTTATAAGCCATAGAAACTTGTGGTCTATTGCTTTTATATAATAATTCAGAAGACGCGCGATTTTTCCATGAGTTTACTGGCACAATAAACCATAGCTGATTGACCAATCAGAGCGCGCGCATTGATTTGGTTATTATATAAAAGAAAATAATGCCCGCTTGAGGTCTAGAAAAGCTGCTAGTGGATGCCCGAGCCGTTAGGCGAGGGCATTCAGCTGCTTTTCTAGACCTCAAAAGGGCATTATTTTCTTATAGGACATTGGGAAACCCATCTTCTAGCTGGTTTAGAATATAGCATTAAAAAATCCTAAAAGAGTTTTTTCAAAAGTTTTTTCATCAGCAGACCAATCACAATGGGGGTACACCATTTACCACTGATGAAAAACTAAGATAAGTTTGTTCTGAACTTTTCTTGTCATTGGTTAAAAAAAAACGTTCGGTTCCCTTGAAAAATGGACCATCAAGAGGACAGTCAGATATCCATTGTAAGATAAGTATTATAAATTAGGGATTTGAAACCCACCCTAAATGAAAATGTCAGCAGCAAAAAGCTTTATCTTTATTAGTTTGCATTTTCCATGTCACAGTTTATATGCGAATGTTTTCATCTGTTGTTCTTCGAATGTTAATTGTATTTCAAACGGTTACTTCTGAAGATGTATACAGAAATGTATGAAACGTCAAGTTAAAATCTAATTTTTTCCCCAGCAATGCCTTTGCTCGTTGTGTTTATCACCGCAGTTTGCGTGTTATTTCTTATCAAGCTACGATGGCCAAAAGAACAAGAGTATTTACGATAAAGAAATGCACTTTCAAAGTTTTTTTTCGAAGTTTTAGGCTCCATCCGGAAAAGGGTCCCTTTTTCAAGCTGGAGGTACCCATTTTAGGTATTAAATGGGTTTCCAAAATACCTCGAACAGGCCCACCGAAAGTCGATCCATTGTAGTGACCCTTATAAAGGTGTGGTATTTGAAAGGAAAGTGGTACCTTTTGGTCAAAAATGGTCTATAAAAGCCGTAAGGGTTTAGATCTCGGTGTGGAATTTCCACGTATAAAAGAAATGAGTATAACCCCCAACCCCGAGACTTTAGTCCTATGTCACATGAAATCAATTTTAATTTATAACGACACCAGAATGATAATTATGAACACCCTAATTCAGTCTTCCCACAGCTGTCAATCGAGGTTCATGCTCTTTTGAAAACCTGGAAAAAATCGGAGCGACGAAAGTTTTAATGGAGGGCTACATTTGAAAACAAACGTCGCTCCAACGTTTGTCGGGTTTATTTCGTTTCTCCTAGGCTTACTGTCCCTCGCTTTCCGGGGATGGCTTTTAGCTCTGGCGTTTGTTCAACGAAGTATATATTTATTTTTGAAAAAGGTTTGGATACCCGATCTTAATTAGCATAGATTTTGACGATTTTATTTCAGATCTCCTACTCCTTAGTTTTAGTTTCGATTGAGAAGATATATCAAACACTCGAGACAGTGTTTCATCGGCTATCCAAACACCTCGAAGTTCGTCAAAAATTCTCCGCTGCGCGTCGTATTTGCAACTCTCTTCTCGGTGTTTAGGTGACCTTAGGTAGCCGATCAGCGCTGGTCGGAAACGGCAATTTGTTTACATTTAGTTGTGCGGGAACTTAATTTTCGCGAAGTTGAAGAAACAAATTGCGTGAGTCTTAAATCTTGCGAGTTGGCAGAAAAATCGCATTTGAAAACAACTAAATGTCGCGAAAATTCAGTAGATCGGCGCTATAGTTTTTGAGCCATATTTTACAGTGTCATTTAATAAAACCGTAACAAAAGCACAAACATTAATCTTTTTGTTGTAACAAAAATGGTAAAAAAAGGCCAGGCCGCCTTACAATGTGATGACGAAATTCATGGTCGAGAGACGTTTGTGTACCAGCTCTCTGGAGTCAGTCGTTTGGTTTACATTGTCCACAATTAATAGCTAAATTCTGCTAAATTCCGCAGATAAAAACTTTGTTCAAGAACTCTCGAGCAACTTTGTTTTATGTCATGCTGAATGATGTGATCTTTTCCTTTTCGGATCTCTTGCAGTCATCACGAATCTTTTGTTCTAACCGGTGACTTGTTTTCAGCGAAGACACCATCGATCAAAAATTTTCGTCGCATTGATGTTTGCACCTCCCACCTGCTGATATTCTAAAAAAACTTCAGACACTTCATTCTACAATGCTATACGAGGGTCCTATACGAAAGATTGCAACCAACACAGCAAGATTGTACAATTCGTCTTGCGTTCACCCCTAACGGTTTTTATTCATTTCATTTGTATTCCTCCGATCATCTGATTCGCTAGGGAGCGTTCGAGTCAAAATGAAAATAACACCGGTAGTTCGTCGCGGAATGCATTCGGATGACAGTATCAAACCTCAAACATCATCAACTGACAACACCTTTTTACTTGACTCTGAAGATGACTTCCACTCAGCTGTCAGGTTATCGAAACGTCAGTCAGAACTACTCTCACGCGATAAGAAGCATTTACCTTAAGAGGGGAGAGGGACGGTCGGGTGACCAGTGCCGAAAACAACGTAACGCAAGTTCAGCGAGCCGAAAAAATCCTGTTACATGGAAAAAAATAACATGCACCGAGAAAAATATTCCTGTCCATGAAAGGGTTTGAAAAAGTCAATTTGTCCGCCCCTAAGAACTTCTCAAACTGTTCAAACCATTCACTCTAAAAAAACAAGTTAAACATGTTTATTTCATATAAATAAATTACGAGTGTTGCAAATACATTTTCCATTAGCGTTTGCATTTTTCAAGCAAATGCAATTCTCCTGATAAAATTAAGAACCAGAACTGGTAATTTTCATTCTTCATTACTCATCTTTTACATCTCTAAGTTTCACAATCGTGAAAATCGCACATTTCAATAATATTTTGTATATATTTGTTTACATTCACAGCAATTCCCTGGCTTGTGAAAAACTAATATTCCATTAACATTTAATACAAATAGCGTTCATGTTAGTTATAGTTTTCCAAAGTAAAAACTAACCAATCGGGTACATGGAGACATGTATGACAAAAAGAAAATCAACTCTACATCCCCCGGGGGAATCCCTTAACTTTTGGATAGGTCTGTGCCGCGGAGGTTCTTAAACACTGACCTTATTACGGATAAAGTAAAGGGAATTTGATACCCTATTTAAGGATCAAACCCAAAAAATGACACCCATTTCAAGGAAAAAACAAAAACTAAGAAAGGTGTAAACGGGTTAACTCAGCCAGTCAAGCTTGACTTTTCTTTGTTTTGCCTGTCCCAGTGCGGGAATAATAATAAGTTTGCCCTCCAGCATAGCAGATTTTGTACCATGTGGCCGTTTGTTGCAAAAGGCCTATTGAAACAAATAGTCTCAACGGACGAATCACAGCCTCGGAGAGAGAGGGAGAGAGAGAGAGAGAAGGAGAGGGGGTTTGGGGGAGGGAGGAGGGATTCAACTTTTGTCAAACATCTGCAGCTGAAACCAACGCCATATGCACACTGACGCTCAAGGGGAAAACCACTGACCGGTCGAGTTGCAGAACAACCTTTTCTTCATCCGGATCCAAAGTCATATCTAAGAGTCCAGAGGACTTGAAATAACTTGTACATCCCTTGACATCGAATGCTGCTGCAGAAACTTGGACTACAAGGTTCCTCTGTTGATGAAGACAGACGGCGCCACTGACCGGATGTGTGTAAGTGTTACGTCTGAGTGACAGCTGCTTCGTCTTGGGGCTGTACGTCATAATGACGTCAATACCATAAGAGAACCCTGTCCAACGCCAGCAAAACTGTGTGAAGGAAAGGTGCAACTGTTATTGTCAAACAATTTACATGTAAGTGGACTATACCTGTTTGACATGAAAATAAACAAGGTCACTTTGCTTAACGTAACAAAACACCAAGAAACGTACTCTGTTAGTTCTTCAAACCTCAACAGAATTCAGCAAGTGGCGACTCACCGGTGAACTCTTCTCCAATATCCGTCCACATCTGAGTGCATTACTTCCAAATTTGTTAGCCGATGGGCCAATGTCCCGATTTTGGGACATTGATAACATAGACGCCCACTGAGTCTTGTACACTGGATGCAGCCAATCTGAAAATAAAATAATGCTGACAAGCCATTCTAGGAGGTTTGACCACGTCCCGGGGGAGGGGGGGGAACTCGCATATGAAAGATTTTGGTCTCACTTAGGGTGTTCCGGGCAAATCGCCATTATATTTAGCTGTGAAGATCTCGTTTAGGGTTGCACGCAAAGAAATATAAAAATATATATTTAATATGTATATATTTAATTTGTTTTATTTATTCGATTCATAATCAAAGTTTCCATGGTCTCTTTTAGGGATAAAAAAGCTTGGACCACGACCAGATCGGTCTCCTTTAGGGGCTTAATTCAAAATTTCCGACGAGCATCCCCACCACTTTCACATGCGCGTCCTCCCCTGGGGACCACATATCAGCAAGTTTGAAACTGAAAGACACCTAAGCGAACATTTCTCAACACATAATGGCAAACCCATTTGCTCCAGATTTGGAAGACTGGGCTACCGAAGGCTTCTCTAAACCTGACAAGATTTCAAACTTGTTCACCAATCTAAGTTAGTATTGGTAAAGGAGGCTACAAGGCGCTACTTCCACGCTAGGGAAAAGGAGTTGATAATGATGATGATGCCAACAATGACAACAATAACAATGATCAAGGCGGATTTGTTGAAATTCATAATACTGAAAAAGTTATGATGTTACAAAATCTTAATGACGTCATAACATTTTAATGAACACAAATCTCATACTACAGATTTTGCATCTGAATGTAAACAAACCGTTGGCTTTGGTTTCATCCAAGAAATGTGCAAGCTGTGTGTGTTTTGGTGTTCTATGTTCTGGTCATGTGACTTTCCAAATATGGTCACAACTGCGATAAATGAAGCAGCCTCCAATAGAACAAGCATGGTAAAAAACTAATCCCAGGATTGAAAGCGAACCCAAGATATGATGGTTAGATCTGCCAACATAAAGCGAACTAGATACCTTGAGGAATAATTCTGTCAGCATCCAGAAGCTGAATGGAGCGCAGGTCATTTACAACATGGTGAAGTCTTATCGACCTGAAGGCAGGAACAAATACCTTGCCTTCATCAGTCTCTAGAAAATAATTCAGGTCAGATGCCCGTGAGGAAAAGTATTCATTGGTTTGTTCTCGTACATCTTTCCAGCTTCCTGCACAGTCAGGATGAAGCTGTACATATACCCACATCTTGAGCAAGTTATACACATCCACTTCAATCTGCATCACAAATAATCCTCGAGAACTCACCACTTGTTGCATCAACACAATGCTACGAAAAAAAGAAAAACATTACAATTTCCCAACATCTGTAAAGACTGCAAGAACAATATTCTTAACTAACAGGCATTTCCATGTATATTTGTTGCTGGGTATTCTTAATAAGCCAGTTGTGGTACAATGGCATCGATTGGTTGACTTCTAAATAGTAATCAACAGAGCAGTAGTGGCCTAATGCTTAGCGCACAGGACTTTGGATCGAGTAGCTTGGGTTCAAACCCTGGTCGGGGATCATACTGTTTCTGCTGAGGAACTATCGGCTGATAGTTGCTCCATGGAAATTTGATGTTCTTAAAACAAATATCAGCCTGAGAAGCAAAGCTTCGAGGGTTAATATATGCTAGTTTTAAGAACATCAAAATTCCAAGGGGCAACTATCAGACTGATAGTTCCAAGACAAATGGTTAGACGTTCTAGTCTTCTTGTATAAGGATGAAAAACCATACAAAAAGCCATGTTGGCCCCATCTCCTGCATCTTCAGTGTTACAGTAAGCAGGGGACGTTAAAGAACCCACACACTTCTCACAAAGAGTCGAGAACGAGGTTCCCGGTGTTGTGGTCTGGCCTCATTTCAAGGGTTGGTGCTTAACATATCTGCTCCCATCCCCCTTGGATGGACTTGTCCCAGAAAAATTGAGTACGAGTATAACAAAAAGCAGGAAGGACAGATTGCAGATATGCTAATCAAATGACTTGAGTGAAAGTGTAGTTTGGAGTGTAGTTCGCACATGAACCTACCTGATGTCTTTGAGAAGAGACACAGATGTCTCAGAAGTGAGTCTCCTTTCAAGCCACTCTACACACCTTGTGTCTAACTTATCCTCGCAGTATTGGGTGGCGGCAGCATGATAAGCACAAACCGTTGTTTTGTTTATTGTCTCCATCATTGCTTCAGTGCACTGCTGACATAAACCTTCCTGCAAAGAAGACATCTGAAATGTTTTCCTGGTTTCTCGTTGAAAATTCAATGTGTATGAGTGTGATGTCTCCCTTGTTAGGAAGCTGGTGTCCGCAACACAAAGCAGCCAAGGGTAATATTACTCCACTTGGGCAGGAGACTACATGGCGCATATTACGCTGTGGTATCCATTAATACACATGCATGGGGAAGAGAGACTGAGAGTCAAGTGCCAAATGCTTCCAGAATCACAAACTGAAATTATTCTCAAACAGTGAAACTGCAAACTACATGCATCCATGTATATCTCTGATAAATAAATTGGCTCTCCACAACAGAAAACATGTCAAGTGGCTACCAAGGGTATAAGCAATACTCCTAGTCACATACTTCACAAACGACGGCAAGCTCAGGGGGGGTGGGCTTTTCTTGGGATTGAAAGCAAAGCACTATAAACAACTAAAAGAATGTCCTTTGCTTTAACTATTTTACAAGAACGCTGTGGACTTTGTAACAGTAGCCCCTTTCATTATGGATATGAAGGTGGCAAGCATCATAGACACTTCAATCAAGTGAGAAGGCTGTGTAGTTTTAGCCTTTCGACCTGTGATGCCAGCCATTGTTTCATTGGAAAGCCACTCCAAATCCTCACCAACTGAAGCAAGTGAGCAGCAGCTAAGAGTGGCACAACTGCAGCTGGGGTGATCACCACTTCATCACAGTAAAGTGAACCAAATGCTGTATTCAAAGCTGCAAAAATAACAAGGCACAGTAAAATGTGAATTTTTTGTTTTGTGGTTTTACTTTCTTATTGAAAATGTTTTCCTTGCCTTCAGCATCAATGTTGTCATCAGGGATCTCTAAGTTTATATGTTCCTCTTTAGACTCTTTCCAGGATCCATTGAACATGCTTTGAAAATACTCAGACTGTAATCAAACAATGATAGATATGTTAGACTGCAAACTCTTTCTACAGCTGTGGGAGAAGGTTATATTTTATAAAAATATCATTTTGTGTAAATACAGGGCACAAAATTGCGCCTAATACAGTCTCCAATGCGACTAAAATTACCGTGCTGGCGACCAAGATTCAAAAAATTAGTCGCCAAGTTGGTGACCAGACTTGGCAACCAGAACTCTTTGGGCTTTGTATATCTTACCTTGATGTATTTTTCAACTAAATAAAGCTTTAAGGTAGACCAATCGGTGCGAACGATGAGGTCTGCTAAGCAGAATCGTCACAAATGCTTCGAACTGAACATTTCAACAACCGCCATCTTGGATTTTCTAATACTCTTCCAACCGTGGGACACCTTCCATGAGAAAAATGGCTCCTAACTTTTTGGTCTTGGCAACCACTTTGGAAAATTTAGGAGCCAGATGGCTCCTTGAAAAAAAAGTTAATTTTGTACCCTGAAATAGACTGTACATGTAAATGCATCCATAAGATACAGTGTATGCAAGGTGGCACATGCAAGCAAATAGTCAAAGAATACTAGAAATTATTAACTAAAGTCTGTGATATTATAAAAATCACTTCAAAATTTGTAGCTTACAGGAAATGGGAAAAAGACATCAACATGATTTCACTTCTACCTGGCACATGTAAATTCTGTGAAGTTTCCATTCTTTTCCTGTAAAGAAAGGACATGCAAGCAAAGAAATTACTCAATCCACGGACACAAATATTTGAAGGTTTAAATCTACCACACCACCTCCAACACCAGAAGTCAGCAATTCAGACTCATTTTCAAATCTGACAAATGTGATTGGTTGAAAATTACAGACTGAACAAGTACTCTGTGCATGCTAACAATTTTGGGGCAACCAGAGATCTCAATTTTTGGTGCTTACCAATGCAAAAGGATCCCAACCTCTTGGGACAACAATGTTTCCACATATGAGAGAACTTGAATGTCTATTGTCCACTTGGCTGAACACTGGACTTGTCTCAATTAAGTTCATATAACCAATCAGGTAGATAGGAATGCATTCTCCACTGTTGCTAATTTTCTTAATATCTTAACTAGCATATAAACTGACTGACACTCACAAAAGGAAAGAGTTGGCCTGGTTAATCACAACCCTCCTATAAAACACTTGAAAAGTTATTAAGTTCTTTAACCCTTTACTCCCCAAGAGTGACTGATAGATTTTACTCTGTCTAACGCCAGACGATTTTACTCGTCAAAGGGAGACCCCTTGGGGCTTAAAGGGTTAAAAAACTATCTCCCTTAACCCTTTACTCCCCAAGAGTGACTGATAGATTTTACTCTGTCTAACGCCAGACGATTTTACTCGTCAAAGGGAGACCCCTTGGGGCTTAAAGGGTTAAATTCAGGCCTGCTGGTGTTTCATTCAAAACAAAGGAGGAGAGTTCCGCGTAAAGTGGAACGGGTAAAAAGGTACACCAAAGGGACACCCGAAATGCTGACTATACTACATGTACGTCAGAATTGTGAAGGTGCCTGTATTATATGGCGCTTTGCATCTTCGGTAATGAAAATATTGCTTATTCAGACAAATTCTTGTCAGGACAATTTTTTCCTCTTCTGTTTTTGATATTTCATTGTGTCAACAACACAAGTAAAACTGAGACATTTTATTGATAATTATTCTTGACATCAGACAATCCTGTTTAAGTAGTAATTTAGTACTGACTAAAAGTATTTTCAAGGAACAGTTCAGCTTATTTTATTTGTTCATGACAGGTGTATTAGCTATGATGTGGGCTCAGTAACACTTATTGGGAATAACTGGAGAGAGCTTAATTATTTTTTATGTTTTCAACTAATGCAACTGCAGAAAAGTGTTTGTCCATTTCAAACATTAGAGCTGATAGCTTCAAGTATCTATTTGATAATTTGCAAGGCTGTAGTCTTGTTGCTGCATTTTATCAAAGCTCAAGAACTTTGCACCTTCCGTTAAATCTTATTTAGTGTACAGAAAAGCAGTGATTGAAAAGACTTTATACATGTACTGTATGAGAGAGGCACTTGGATCACAGAAGGTATCCTAGCCTGCAAAGCAGGCAGTCTTTGTGGGGGGAATGCTTCAAAAACAGCGATCACAAAAGACCAGCCGCCATTTTGAGCATGCAAACACTGGTTGTTCACTTGTTAAATCTGAGAAAAATCCTTCCAGCTTTTAAAACCATGACATTTGCAGCTTGGTCGGTGGCTTCATTGATTAATAACAATTGCTGCTTCACTGCATAAGTGTTTCTCACTTTTCTGCCGTATGGGTTTACAAACACGATTGGATAAACGGTCTGATTTTAATACCATTGACGTTATGTGAGTTTGTTTTGAAATTCAAGCTTCATAGCACATGACAACCGACCTTCGACAGTTCGCTGACAGATCACTGATTGGAGGTAGCGTTTTCAGAAACAAGTTTCCGGGCAGGTGGTTATACAGTCTTGCATGATCTCTGTTTTCGAAGCATTCCCCCCTCAAAAACCACCTGCTTTGCAGGCTTAAGGTATCCTAACCATTTGGCTGTAACACTTCCACATACATTACATGTGATTACTAACCAAGAGCTTCTATTGTCACATCACTTCCTTCTCCATCAAGAAAGAGTGTCTGATAAATATAGTCACAAGTGCCCTTCAGCTTCTTCCTACATAACAAACAACCAAACAAACTCACACTTCTCATACTGATAAAAACACAGAAATAGTGAGGTGTACCAGGAACTTCCAATAAAAAAATTGTTTGATGCGAGTTATATGAAATAATTCACGCTTATATGGCAATTAAATTGTACATGGCTGTGCTTTTCTCATGCACTTAAAGTGCCTATAACAACAGAAACATTATTGGCTGGATTTAATTGCTTTCATCTCTGCATTAGCCTGAGCAAAGTGGCACAAAATTTTGGTGTGTGGTTGAAGCTGTGATTCCTTCATGAATTATCAAAGAAGGAATTTTCTCTGGAGGCTGTCTGCCTCATGTCAACCGATAATAGACACACTAAAAAGGAAAACAAGAAGTCACTTTTGATTTGCCTCTGTCACCCTCCCACCTCTCCCCGAGACAAAACTGATTCAAACAATTCCCCACCCCTGGGCAGAAGGGCTAGACTTGTCCTGGGTTTTGTCTGGGAGAATGTAACAGGAAAAACTGAACCACACATTGCACCACAGTTAGTAGAGGGAAACTAAATCTACAAACTGTGATTACACCATGCAATAATTTGGGATTACAATTTATATGTCCTTTGAAATTACTTGACACACTGGGCTGGAAAATAAGATGATTCCTACTTTCAAGAATTGCAGTTACTGGTTTTTACTGCACCCTTCACTGGAACCAACCACTATTCTTGTTCAATTCAAGCCTGAAAGCACCGCGCTAGCTGATCGAGATGGAGATGTTTTCAAGCCTCAAGGAAAGCTTTTTCTTAAAATTATGAAGAATTTCGGATAGAAAGAAATACTAAGGGGGGAATATAGTTTGTAGATCAACCGGTGCGTTGCAGTTGCTAGCTAACAGTTTTCATAAGCTTGTATATATAAAAGTACATGTACAGGATCTCACCTCTTCACAACATCAACGACGCCATCGTCTTCACCTTGGCTTCCTTCTTCATCCTCACGTTCAGAGTGTTTCCTTTTCCCACCTACTGTTGATATTGTGGAACCCATTGCAAGGAGTTCACAAAGTCTCTAAACTCTCTCAAGTTTAGCCCAATATAAGCTCGGAGGAATCTTCACTATGCTGCAGCTCAATGTCCACTTGCTGGCGGCCATGACTGTTTACCATCCCACAATGCAGAGCGACAAAAGCAGCTGTTGTGGCACAGCCTTGTGGGTAATTTGCATATGGCGACTTTTGACATGAGGTTTGTGAAAATTTAATATTGCAGTGAAAGCGATAAAAATTGAGATTTTTTAATCACGGAAAGTCCTTTATAAAAGGTGAGTATTAAAGTATAAGCGTAAAAACTAAGAGCAACGATGTTGAACGAAAAAGCGTTGTAATGGATCGTTTAAAAGTGATTTTCAATAGACGAAGTAGCTAATTAAACTTTGGAAAGTTTGATATATTCAATGAACTACGCTAGATTTTAGAAGCTTTTAGAGTTTGATTTGCTTAATTATCTGTACACGGCCAGGAAATATTCTGTCTTTAGCAACTAAAATGGCAGGAATTATGCTTGATTTTGATACTTATAGCTTCAATGCAGCTTGACAGCTTACGGTGTCCCGGATGTGAATGAAAAATCTGTGAAATTCATTTTACAGTCAGGGTGTTTTAGAGTTGTAAATGTTCGGATTTTTTACATTTGTTTGTTATAGTGTCATTTATGCTAGAGCTGACTTTTGATTCTTGTTTTTTTTTATCCAGAAAGTTTTTAAAGTCAAAAGTGCCAGAATTTGTTTTCTACCACGTTGATACTTCTGACATTTGTGATAAGAGTTATCTTACACTCCAACTATCAGATATTTGTATCCCTTGTTTAAATTTTGTTCTACTATGGCAAATGTAGGAAGCAACAATGAATCTGAAAACAAGACCAACTTGATCATCAACTACATTCCACAAAGCTATACAGATGCAGAATTTAAAGCACTGTTTCAAAGTGTCGGCCCAACCAAAAGCTGCAAGATATGCCGACACAAAGCATCAGGGTACAGCTATGGCTTTGGGTTTGTGGAGTATTTTACACCCGAGCATGCACAGTTGGCAATTGATAGACTCAATGGTCATCCAATAGAAAACAAAGTTTTGAAGGTCGCATTGTCAAGAAAAGGAGGAGAGAAAATCAAGGGTGCAAATTTGTATGTCCGTAATGTCCCAAAAACCTGGACGGCTGATGACTTGAAGGTGCTTTTCATTCCCTTTGGCAATATTATCAATGTCAAGATCCTGACCGATCAAATAACAGGTGCCTCTAAAGGTGTTGGGTTTGTGTTATACAATTTGAAGTCAGAAGCTGAAGCTGCCATTTATACCCTGAATAACAGAATCCCTTCTGGTGCCACAGAAATCATGTATGTTCGTTTTGCTGATGAAAATGCCACTAAATTAAAACCTCCACCTACAGCTGCTATATCTCACCGACCCAGTTTTGATCTACAACCGCCAAGTGCAGTTGGACCCATGGCTCAAGCAATGATGAATCGCCGTGCTAACCGATTCAACCCAATGATGGGAGGGCCCCACATTGCCCCAGCAACAGGGTTCAACCAGATTACATCACCTGGAACTGGCGACGGCATCACTCTATTTGTTTATAATATTGGTCCCCAGGCAACAGAAGCTGCTGTTTATGAACTGTTTTCACCATATGGTGAAATAAGGAAAATAAATGTCATGTGGGATTGGGAGAAGTCACAATGCAAAGGTTTTTGCTTTGTTACTATGGCTACAATGACACAAGCTCAAGCTGCCATCCTTGCATTGAATGGATTTCAGTATGCCCAACATCCATTGCAAGTTAAACTTAAGACGCCAAAGATGTAACTCTGTATACATAACTGATAGATGGTGAGGTACATTGCATATTTTAAGGAACTTTACTTTTGGTTAGTTGTTGAAGCTGGTACTGTTAATTATAATAATGGAAGCAGTTGATTTGTCATTATCCATCATTGTAATTTATTTGTCATTATCCAGGAGTACATTTATTGACTCCTTGGGATGCATGTAATAAAACCGGGACAGTTTGTGTTTAGTGATTAAAACAATGTAGTTTAAGTCACAAATCTCCAGTTTGGTCTATTTGGGCCTAAATGTATGATTGTGAACTAATGTACATGTACTAATGTAGCTACAGTGTTTCGATCAAGAACTTACAGCAAGAAGTCCAACATATGAAGTACACAGTACTCCAGTAGTATGAATGTATAAAAAGCCTGTTAACCATGTGGTAGCAATGTTATGGAACATTAATTTACAACAGGTCTCGTTTTCATTTTGCTCATTCAATAAATCTGTACATATATGTCTACCCAGGTGCATTATAGCGTGGTCTGCACCGTGTCACAGCTAAGGTTTGAGCAATGTTTGCTCTTAAAATAGTACATCGTACAGGATAAACCTCAAACTTCTCAGCCATGGATTTTACCCAAGAAGTAAAAATCAAGTTTTCCCAATAATTAATTAGTCTGTGCTTTCTTCTCCATAATCAAGTGGCTGTATAATTACAAGGTATATTCACGCACACAACAAGCAGCCATATTGGTTTACTGATAAAAGGTGGTGTTTGAAAAACTAGAGTTGAATAATTTCCCAGAGGATTACATGTAGCTTGGTGCAGTAACACCAATATGGTTGCTGCACATGATGTTTATTTAGAAGAAAAGCAGTTAAAAGGAACTAAATTGCAGAAGGGCAGATTTTGGAATTGTACAATTGTACATTAAAGTTGGTGGTTTTACAATAAATGCATCTTTTCTTCAGGCATTTATCACTTGTTTTTGATATATATTGACTGCATAAAACGCTGGTGAGTATATGTGCATGGAATGGATCTTGGCAGCGCTAATAAAATGACATCAAAGGGCTGCAGTGATAATCTGGTTGGACAGTGCTTAGCCAGAAGTGGAAAAATCTTGGCAAACTACTTATATGCCATTACGTGACGCTTTGTGAAACTTAAGCCGAATTATAGTTAATTTTTGTGGCTTCATGACCATATATGGCCATTGTGCTGATTTGTTGAATAATGCAGGATATCTGTTATTTATGGTGACAGATAACCTAATTTGGACATTGTGATGGTCAAATGAACAATAAATAATGCATTTGTTACATACCAGTACGCTAGTTAAACTTTTTACTGTACTGTGATAAAAAAAATATAGTATTTCTCAATATAATGCAAAGCCTGAGAGAAATGTCTCGGAAAAACGTGCCTTTAGATTTAATATTTCAGGTTATCAGGCAAAGCCAACAAAACATTTCCCCTTGACCCGTGCTTTCAATAAGCAGAAACAGCTGACAGAAGGTGTTAGGCTACTTCACTCTACTAAATTTGAAGAAATAAGTTCCTACAGATAGTCAGTTACTCTCCTCAAACCAGCTATCAACTTCAAATTTTATTAAAACCTCGGCTTGACAACATCAGGAACATGCATGCTATATTTTTTAAATATTTCCATGAAACAAGAATTCTGTGAACTCAATTGACTTTGAAGGTAACTGTACACTTTTTTTATCTGCTCCTGGGTATAAAAGCCATGCATTGTTATACTTCCAGAAACCACAGGTGAACCTTGTTTCCTCCACCTGTCGCACAGACGGGCAAAGAAGGGTGCCAAGAAAGACCCCCTCCAGTCGGCATCTGACATGAAACTGGCATCTGTTACAAAAAAGACAAAGAATTAAATATTTCTCCACAACTCGAGGCTAAGTTGTCAAAACAAGACATTTTATTTATTGGTAAACTGAAGAGCAATAAAATTCAATGCTGATTGAGAAGTAATTATGCTGAGAAAGTAAACATTTAGGCACTAGCTGCACTAATTATACCATGCATTTAAGCCTAGCTACAATGTGATGCAAAATTGTTGCCAATGTAGCCAGAGGTG
Source organism: Blastomussa wellsi (assembly GCA_947652115.1). Taxonomy (NCBI): domain Eukaryota; kingdom Metazoa; phylum Cnidaria; class Anthozoa; order Scleractinia; family Plerogyridae; genus Blastomussa; species Blastomussa wellsi. Next base: position 21,740,097 of record OX393562.1, on the reverse strand, counting down.
CAATTATAGCAGTTTTCATAATGATTTATTTAACTTATAATTACCTTGCGGTGTTGTATGTGGTACACACTGATGTAGTTCCCAGGCCGACCAGTTGTGGCAAACAGATTCTCATGAACATTTGACCATCTATAAAATAGGGATATCAATAAGGACCAACATACATTTAGTACATGTGCCATTATAATTTGAATTGAAAGGATAAGAGGCTTACAAAGCTTAGCCTGAGTGTAGTTGTCTACTAGTATACAGTTTTTCCTAGAAATAGTAGAAAGCTGCACACAGGCTAAAGAAGCTGTGAGCTGGGTGAAATATTTTTTCATCTTTCTGATACTTATGTTGTGGTGTAAATTAATTTTGGTTTAAAACATTTAAACCTGTTTGATTTTTATTTTCCTTTGTTTCAGATTATTATTATAATAAATATACAACTGTGCAATGAAAACTGGTTTAAAAAATTTAAACCAACAATACATTCAAACCACAGCACTTATAACATGTTATATGATTATCATAACACCACAGAAAAATAGAATTTAACTTTTTGCCTATAATGTAGGATTATCACACTGGAATCCAGAGAGTGTCGTCCGGGTTTGGTCCCAAGCCAAGCTAGTTGCATCAATTGTACGTCAAGACACTCTCATGGTGTCTCTTTCAGGTTACTAGGCCCAAATGCAGACTGTATCGGAGATAGGCATTTAAAATCATTTATTACTTCTGTTAAAGCAATAACGCCAAATCTATGCAGGGACAAACGTTAAAATACTGGACAGCGTCCTATGAAAATATTGTATACGTTAAGCTAATACTTAGTATACCTAAATTTGCACACTCCTTTTGAATGAGCCTGGTCTGTGACCTCCGGTAAACTGCAATAGCCAATGAATAACATATAATGATAATTACTCTGAACCAAGATAGATGATACGAACTGTATTCCCAAAATTTGTAAGTTAACCTGACCCATTGATAATGTCAAACTTGGATCATATAACTTAGCAGTTCTGGAATCTCAGGAATTTAACGGTTTAAATAAGTTACTGCATTTAAATTAATTTAACATTTTTGCATTTGGGTAGGCTTGATTTCTACTGTTCTTTCCCACTGGCAGGAAATTGATCCTAGATGTTCAGTATAAGAGGACTGGTACACTTCTGCTCTATATAGATTTTTTCGTTAAAATACAGGGAAGGAAATAAGGGAAAACAGATCGATAGGTGATGTTTTGCTTGGGTGTAAATGATCGTGACTTCCTCCCTTCTTTTATTTGATTCTTGCAAAATTTTATTTTATTTCATTTCTGGCTGGCAAATTTGATGGTAATCACTGATCACCGGCCGTTGTTTTTATCCCTGAAAATATGTTATTGCCTTAGCTTTATGTTAGAAGAAGATAGAATTTTGGGTCAAAGCAGCAGAACTCAATGTCACAGCAGGGTTTTTTGCAGGTCACAGATCACCCTAACCCTAAACAGTCCAAGGTCACAGGTCACCCTAAGGTTAGGGTTACCTGTGACCAGCAAAAAAACCCTTCCATCAGTGTCATATATGGTTTCTTGCCATTTTTTCGTAAAGCTACACACAAGAGCAACATAGTACCTTGATTTGGACATATCCCAAATGAGCCAGTCACCCATAGCAACTGCACCAACTTTTAAAGCATTTGTTTTGCACCAGTCAGCTGAGATCAGAGGCACCTGCCCTGCACTGAGTGACATGATGGGCTGCTGGCTCAGCAGATCATAAAATCTTATAATTCCATTCTTTTCAGCAACCATCAGCTGTAGAAAATGGTAAACTGAAGTTGAAGGTCACTGTGGGAGCCGCACACCCAAACTTGTCAGGAAATACTAATCATTCTGATGCTACACAGTTTATCATATTGCCATGTATAGAGAGACCCACAAGAGCATTGAAAGTAATTATTAATGAATTTGCTTTCAACTGGTTTTGCACCCTAATTGTGCCATTTTGTTCATCTAATCAGAGGTAAAACAAAAACAAATCGTGACTCATTCACATGTGTACACTTTAAATAAATAAATAAATAAATGTGGCTAAATGTAATTTAGGCAAAGTTAAAATCAAGACAATGTGAGCAGCGGTCTTCTTCATAGTGGCTTGTGTTTGCTGCAGGGCGGCCTGGTAAGTTGCAGGGGTTTTGGTATTTACAGGGCTCAGGTTTCTGAGAATCATTGTGCATTCACTGTTGTCTGCATTTGCGAAGCCTTTGTGCTGTTCTCCCCCGCCCTTCCCCTCCCTTTCAGGCAAGTATCAACATTTCCAGTGACTGTGCTGGATGGTGGTTGCCGCTCACAGGGTTGCCATGGTTACCTTGGCTCTCGGCTCGTACGTTCTCGGTCCCACCATCCGTATAAGCACCAACCCCCAACCTTATCTATTGTTAATGAGTTTTAACAATATTTAGCAAGGAAGCCACATTAGTCTCAGCTGGTTTTCATGCAGGTCCTCTGTCCAGGTCAAATTGGAAGTTAGAAATGCATGTTTTTGAGAAGGGAGGAAAACTGGAGAACCCAGAGAAAAATCTTTGGCATGAGGAGAGAACCAACAACAAACTCAACCAACATATTGCACCAGGCCAGAATCAAGCAGGGACCACACTGGTGGGCTCAGCAAGAACTCTCACCACTGTGCCATCCTCGCTTGCCACCTTGCTCCTGTGATAGGGTTGGCAATGGATTGCGATTGCCAGAGTGATTACTTTGGTTTGGGTTTTCCTTCACTTGATTGAAAACCCAGCCCAGGCCTTCAACAAAAAATTGAAGACACTTGTCAGGATGGGGAAAAGCATGAGGCAAAGAATTCACTTGTAAACAACCATATATAAAATAAATTTCAGAGGCTCCAGTACTAATTGATTTTTAGCACTGTTATTTTATTTCACAGTTTCAAAGTGTGCATTTGGGATATCATGAAGTGGTGGCCAGAGATGATTTTACTTTTTGTTTTTTTGATAATGGCAATTTTATGTGACCCCTGAGGTATTTCACAGTATACAAAAGCTGTACATTTTCATATACCAAACCTTGTTAGGTTCACTGGGATTCCACTTGACACTCACTCCTGCTGAGCCAAGAGGAATGGAGGTTTTTTGTGTTCCAGTCTCTAAATCCCACAAGCGACAAGTAAGATCATCTGGAAATAAATTTCAATTAAGCCTGAAGTACAGTTCAAATAAAGCTAAATGCTATTAGCAGTAATCTTCAGAAATTGGCAATTGGCTGTGTTAACAAAGGTTGGCCAAATTGCCATTGTGTGTGATGCAAATTTTATTTTATTCCTATTTAAAAATGGTAATATCACATGGACACTAGAAAAAAAAACAAGAAATAGGGAATAAGAAATAAACATCTCAGAAACTATTATTAATTTATAGTTATAAAATGGACCAATAACAAAATATGAAATGATACATTTTTAAACTTTAAAACCTAATAAATGGTGCAATATTTTTCACCTAACAACACCTACTAGCCTGCAAACTGAGAACTAATAAACTAACTTACCACTGACACTAGCAACATCAAGACCGGACACTGGTTCAATAACGCAGTCATTGATGTAACTTAGATGTCCTTCCAAAACTGTTACTGATGATGAATTCCTACCATCAGACACAAAATAACGAAGTTTTCTGTCCTGTCCTGCAGTACAAAACCTAGTAGATAGAAGAAAAAATGAACAGATGTTATTATACTATGATTCACTATATAAATTAAACAGTCACTGTTCAAAATTGTCCTTTAGCTTCAAAAGGGGAGCAAAGTTGCAATTATGTGAAGGAAAAAACATCTATTTCTATGCAGGAGGTACAATGGCCCATTATATTGGATTATGGATCGAGGTCCAGTCTGGGGGCAATCTTCTTACAGTATCTCTCTCCACCCAACTAGCAATATTTTTATCAAATAAATAAATTATCATTATGATTAAATCATTATTATTATCATTATCATTATTATTATCATTATTAACCCATTGACGCCTGAAGGTTTTTAGCACGCACCCACCCCCAAATGCCTGGCTCTTTTGCAGCATTCAGTGGACACCTCTGAGTGGAAAAAATAAACCATATGCGCAGTAAATTCAGAGAACTGAATTGTTTCTAAAGTTAACTTTTATTTCAACTAGCAGCTGGCTGGATTCGCGGCGAAGTGCTTTTGTTTTTGGAGTGGAGAGATTGGTGAGGAGTCGATTTGAAATCCCGCCTGCCCTAATGGATGGGTTTTTTGGAATTACGCGTTCACCATTTTGGGTGAACGCGAATTTCAGATTGGCTGATAGTGGTGAAATGCCAATCAAATGTTAATTGATACGTCATCTTTCCCACGCCGGCAGCCTCAGAAAAATATCCATGATCATGAACAACAAATCTGCATTAAAATTTAATGGACGGCCCCGTTGTCGCAAATATTCAATGCAAGTTGTTATAAACTTAACGGAAAATTGTAGCTCTGGTCCTTCCAGAGCTAACATTTTGAGAGCTAAACATATCGTGAATGTAGTAACCAGCCAAAACAAACCGCACCGACAAAACATATGCAAATTACTAAGGTGTCAAATTCTACTAACAGTTACAGGAAACTGTCAGGAACCCGTGGGAATCCATGCAAACCTGCAAAGTCCTATGACCTCTGGACATTGTGCTCAACTTAATCCAAATAGCGCCATCACAAATAAATATAAAGCAAAAAAGGGTCGGAAGACCGAATTAATGTCACGAACGTAGGATTATTAAATAGTTTGCGGTTTTGAGGTTTGTTCGTACTACACAAACTTGTCAATAAACACATCAGACCTCGCTCTCTGATTGGCTTATTTAATTAGATCACTGAAGGCGATGAAAGTGGGCGGCTAGCAAAACCCATAAGCAATGAGGCAGGTGGGAAATTTCCACTTGACCTCGCTTGACCGCGTGGGCTTCGCCCGCGAATGCTGAGTGAGTAGCTCGCACTCTCAAATCCCGCCGGCTACGCAGGCTAATGAAAGCCTAAACACGAAGACGGGATGTCTCGATCAGATAAGCATGTGCGTGCAAGTGCCAAATCTGTTCGCTCCAAAAAGGCTAAAATTTTGAACAAAAGATTGAAATATGATAGAAACTTCAAATAAACTTTGCTTCAAATTAAATGTCATTGAAGATGAAGCCAAGAAACGTGCTCAAAATATCGAAAATTTCAAAGCCATGCAATTCTGCATGCGTAATTAGTTTATTCACATTTCACTCGGGTTCATGCTAAAAGTGAAAAGTTCAAATTTTAGCAGACGGCTTTTGCATTCAATTCATAACTCCATGGCTTTAACGATCTTTCTAAAACTTCCATACAAATTCGAAGCAACATTGTACATTACCATTTTGTGTTCAAAAGTCTTGAAAAGCCTCATTGACTTCATGTACAGGTCCGTGATTCGAATTCAAAACACGTTTGTAAGCGCCATGACATCATGTCTTCAAGGCCGTAATAGGATAGATGCATCCTTCATCAGCGAAGTTTAAGCAGTCTATTCTTCGTGATTTCCCATTGCAAATCCACTAAAACATCAATCTGTGTTTCTCCTCTTCATTTTAAACTCCAAAGAGGAAATTTTTCGTATTCAGAATGAAAACATGGCCTTGGAAGTTTGTAAATACATGCCATGATGCGCCATCATCTTCTTGTTCATTTAAGCGCACGAGTAAAGACAAAAAACCCTTCTCTCTAGGACTCCAAGAAAACCCTAAAAATATGCGCAGAAAACAGATTCTGATTGGTTTATTTGCCCTTATTATCTGTAGAACAATAGGGAAACCAAAAAACCTCCAGGGAGGGAGGGAACGGACATTTGCCACCATGCGGTTTTTACGGGCAGTTACGGGCGGCACAGGCATTTTAGGGGTGTTTTTCGCATGGGCGGCTACGGGCGGCACAGGCACCAAAGGGTTAAATTATAAATAATTCTTAGTACCAGCAAACTATTAGTTAAAGCCAAACTGACAAAATGGAAGGGACATTATTCTTATGTCTAACCAAAGCTACTAACAGTAAAATGTATTAGAATATATAACAATTATTCCATGAGCCCGCGTTGGATATGAAGTGATAAAATAACCAACGAGCACCTAGCGCGAGTTGGTTATAATCACTTCATATCCAACAAGGGCGAATGGAATAATTGTTTTAGTAAATTGGGTTTTGCCGCCGATTTTTATTTCCACAATTTTATAAAGCGTAAAATAAAAACTTGGCGCACTATTTTCCATATGACCTAAAACTCCGACTATTGGCTAATAGTCGGAGTTTTTTAGCCAATCAAAAAGCTAGAAATGCAATAGTCGGAGCTGAGAATATACTAAAAACCCATGATAACCAAGCCCCATTATGGCAAACACATTTCTCGGGTCTCTTCCCAATTTGTTAACATCTATCAGGAGGTCTTGGGTTTATATCCTCATCCATGCTATGAGATGGATTTGTGTTTGGCGCTTCTGAATTCAACTCCTCCATCAGCCTCCTGTCTGTTGGGATTTTTAGCAAGTTTCTGTTCTACAATATTTTTGTTAAGTTTCCTTGATTAGCACACCAGTGCTGTTTTATACACATTTGACACGAACAAAAAGTGAGTTTTCTTACAATCTTCATCATCATAAAACAACATGTTAAAGGTAAAGTCTGCATAAGAGTCTAGTGATCCATCAGCCTGGAGCTTATACCAGTTCCCCTTGATGGGATGGTAGTCAATCGCAGGGTTACCCTCAGCATTATTTCACCGGTACCCATTTATACACATGGGTAGAGAGAGGTATTGAGAGAGTAAAGTGTCTTGCCCAAGAACACAATGCAGTACTCCGGCTAGGGTTTGAATGCAGACCATCCAATCCAGAGTCTAGCACACTAACCATTAGCCCACCGCACCTCCTGTAAAACTCATGGTGTTAAATGCAGGAATGGCTCTTAGATTTTTTAAGACTTTGATTTTTTTGTCTAATAAAGAGAAAAATGAAGTCAATTATAAAACAACAGAGGTGGAATCGATCCATGGTTGCTCGGATCAGGAGCTATTCCCACTAACCACTACACTACCGAGGCCCGGCTGCCGAACACCGAAACTTTTAAGAATTTATCATGTTACCCTTACCATTCTTGAGAGCTAATCGTAGAACTGCAGTGCTTAGTAGCCTAACCGGATTGCTTAGTAGACTAACCACAGTGCTTAGTAGGCTAACCGCATTGTTATAATAGGCTATATAACCAGGGTGATTTTGTAGTCTAATTTAGCTAACCAAACTCGTTCCCAGTGCATTCCAAGCCCGGAGCCATTCCTGTAATTAACAGCTGCTCGAATAACATACATTAAAGTTATTTAACAAAACAAATCACTTACTGAAAAGAATAAGGTAAGTGCTGGATGTTTGTTTTAGGAGACCAAGCAGTAGAGTGGACACTTGTTCCATGGTGAAAATCTGTGATGTGCTGGAACTGTAACAAAGGAAGGTGACTGTCTTGGGCCTCCTCTTGGAAAAGACACATACCCAAAGCTACTCTGTCGTCACCGCCATAAGCCACAAGACCTGCTGCGCTGCTAAATGGGCAAAACTCGACAACTTTCACATCCTGAACACTTTCAAATGAAAATGTACTAGGCACTCCTTGGACTCCAGAAGGCATCTTGTCTGCACCAAAAAAAGATCAACAGGTATATATTAAGTTCATCGAGAATGGCGCCAAGACCTGCAAGACCCAGTGCAGATTGTCAGATCATTGGTTCGTTTGTATCTTCCATGTTTTTTGTCATCGTGCATCAAAAGTAAAATATTACCTCATGATTTAAAACTTCAACACCTTTACATTACAAACGCAGAACAAAACATCATACTCACATTTTACTTATGACAGTGATCAAATTAACACTAACATTTTGCTTTGTCTCGCAGCAAAATCAACCAGGCGAACCAGAACCGAGCAACTTTTGGAATGGAAACTAGTGGGCAACATAGTTCCCAGTCTCTAAGCAACGACGCGCGTCTTGAGAATTGAGCGGGATACGCTCCAAGTGACGGTTTTCCTCCTCCTTCTTGTCATCTCTTCCTCCTCACCCACGTACCTTTTTTAAGCCCAGTGCGATGAAGTAAGTATCAAGAGTTGCAATGCACTCTGTAGGTACACATGTCCACGAACCATGTACATGGATGTCCATGTGCTTTGGGTGTAGGACCTCAGACAGCGGAATTAAACGAAAAACGTAACCGGCTACTGCATAAAACCTAGCAAAAACGTTGTTGCTGGTACTGTTGTAGTCTTCGAGTAGCCCTGTCACAGTGCATTGCATTCTCGTCCCCAAAGCCCTTTTCGTTTCTCTTAGCCGGTTAAGAGAAACGAAAAGGGCTATGGCGACGAGAATGAGTGCATTGTACTGGTTTTGCAAGTCACGTGACCGAAGAAACTGACAGTCAGATAAAAAGAGGCCTGGGAACTAATCTCGTGCTCACAGGAATACACCTTCGTTTACAATTGGTTCATGCTTTAGCGTGCTCTATCGAGTTATGGAGCACGCGGGAAGTTTGGAGAGCCCGAAAGAAGCGTAAAGAGTAAGAGTGACGTGGACATTTTGAACGGTGCAGTTGTTGAAGAAAGATCCGAAGCAGCTTATTGTTTTTTCAGTTGCAATGGACACAACGACGCTGTTTTCCTGCACTTCTTTCTGGAGGTTTATGGCGGTGACAGCAAGAGATTCGGATCTGTCGGATGTCAAGCTTCTCGAAAGGACTTCGCTGCTGATGCGGAGCTGTGATGTCGATTTGCAAACGCTATTAGCGTCACTATCGGGATTTTGAGCACGCTTATGTATACTGAATTTGATTGCGCGGCTCTGCTAGCTATGTTATAAATCTGATTGGTTTATGAACGGCATCATCATTTGCGCGCGGATAATACAAACTTTGTCCTGCACGCCCTCACATACGTGAGCTGGTAAGAAAATATAGCGGCTTTTAAAACTTCTAATTCTAAAGTGAATTAGCTACAGAAGTAGTTTTACGTTCAAGCTTTCAAGTACGAAACTTTGTCAATAAACAAGTCTTTGAATGAGAAGATGTATGGAAAAATTCGCACATCTGACGCGTAGGGTTAGCTGGTATGCGTCAAACACAGCGCACGGCTTTTTTCATCACCGCCGTAAGACAACGCAATGTTACTAGCTGGGTTGAGGATTTAAATTTATTAGCAAAACATGAGTGACGACTTGTTTTCTTCACCAATTTTATCTCAGTACCGTGGTACTGGTGTTTCCCTGTCTAGGAAAGTAGTTTATGACCTAACTATAACGACTAAGTGAGCTTTCCATCCACTTAAATTGCCGAGCATGCGTAGTGGCATCATGTGTCAGATTTCTGACACATTTGACGCGAAAAAAATCCGCTTTTGCCAGATGTTCTCTCCCAATGGCTGAGAAGATCTGGGTACGAGATTAGCCTGGGAACAAGTCATTGTCAAACTCGGGCGTGTCCTTTTTTCACGAATAAGTTCACTTTGTACTATTTGTACTATAATGTTAATTAGAAACAGAAGATCTTTTTCGTCGAGTTCCTTCAGGTGAATAATCATAGGAGTAATTAAGATATAGATCTCCTGCTGTGCGTTCCCCAAGTTTATTCGGCCGCCCAAGCTTATTACCATTGTTAATGTATCTTGCCATATTTCTAAGAAGTTACGCTTGCCGCTAGGTCTATTGAAAGGCTTACATAAACAGCTCATTAAATTTCTATTGTGCGATCGAATAGGAACCTTATGGCGATATAGCACCTGCTGCCTTTTAAGGCATAAGATAATTGAATAATTCTTAAAGAGATATATATCAGAGCAAACAAACTATTTTTAAATAAATCAAAAGTTGCGAAGGTATCTTAACGAACATCAGAAAGTTACGGTTAAGAAGTAGGATTTTTATTTTATCATTGCTAGCTCTCTGAAGTTAATTCGTTTTGATCAGGAAACTGATCTCTGATTCTGCATGAAGATAAAAATTGCATATTTTGATATTCTTTAATTGACCATCTTGTCATTTCGGGAAAAAGATTAAATCAATGTTTAATTTAAGAATGGCAAAATGAAACATTTAACACTTAGTCGGTTATAAAATGAGCAATTTTGTGGATGGCCTTTTGGTTTATTTGGGAATAAAAACTTACAGAACTGTCTTAGTTTTCTATTTTCCTTTGTTGTGAGAGATTCTATGACGCGGTTAATACGACATAAAAGGCTATGTCTGTATCCGGCACTTTTCCCCAATTCGCATAAAGACAGGATTTACACAACAAAGAAAATTAATTATACATGAGAACGAGTAAATAGCCCCTGAGTTTTGTTATTAGTTAGTGACACGGGATTGGCTTTGCAGGGACAACTGAACCAGATTTTAAAACGTCCGCGCTAAGCTAGACGAGAAATGGATATCAAATCTGGCCAGGATTTCAAGGTTTCTGAAGAGAGCGTGTCCGAGTTGCTGAAACTATCAGTGGAATCTACCCGATGTGATTTAAAAGCAACGGACATCTTACTTCTCGGCAGGAAAAGGTCTCGTCCCACGGGCGATTGCATGGATGGCGAACTTATCAGGAAACGCTCAAAAAAGAAAGCTTGCGTAGCCGCGAGTTTAGCGTTTCAGATGGAACCTTCCGCGGTGGCGAGGAGAAATGAGCGTGAACGGAACAGAGTTCGAATGGTGAACGACGGCTTTCTATGCCTGCGCCAGCATATTCCATACTTCCCAGACAAAAAGAAATTGTCCAAAGTCGAGACTCTGCGCTGTGCAGTGGCCTATATAAAACACCTTCAAGATCTTATAACTGAACACGATTCCATGACAGCCGAATCGGTGGCGAACTCAGAGAACGAGTGTAAAAACATAACGGCATGGGTAGCAGCGGGCCAAACATGACAACATTTTTATAGGTAAGTCTCACTTTTTGCTAAACTTTAATTCGTAGCTAGTACGTACCAGAAGTATTGCACGTGTTTTGAAAACGGGTGGCAAATGATACCTGTTCGATTTCACTGAAGCAAGTTAGAAATACAGATTAAAAATACTGCCGGGATATTTTCCATTGAAGTGTGTTTTAAGAATTTTAATATCGTCTGAGTAAATTGCACAACGGGTATCATATGATAGTCTACTTTTTCAGATAAGTATTCTGTTTTTGTTTACAAAAAAAATTAAAAATTACCACTACTGAGAGAAGCAAACTACACATTTAGCGCAACTGGTGGAGTATTGAACTGTTTCACAAAGACAAAACTATTTCTAAAAAGTCAAGGGCAGAATTTTCCTTTTGCAGAAGTTCAAATAAACAACTTGTAGCCCTGCGGCAAATCGGCTGAAAACAAAAATTCGTCCGCAGAATTGACTTAAATGTGCATGAGAGTTCAGTTTTCTCCTCTAAATCTTTCATATTTAACTCTGGCTTATCTAGTTTTAATTTATAAATCTCACCATACGATGCTCTCACTATTTTCCCACAGGAACTAGGAAAATATTGCAAAGTGTTTTCAAGACCAAACAGTCGAAAACACCGCCGCGCCTGCATGCATCGCTCACATCCACGAAACTCCCAAGTTATTGTAAATATAAAACGTTTACAGTGATTTAAAATTTGTAAATATAATTTAAAACTTGTCTTCTTTATTCTTTTACTGCAATCGACAACAGAGCGAAACGATTTTTTGTCGCTTGGACTGGTACCTTTACTACGGTGATTTAACCACGGTTTTTGTTTTGCTATGAATAGCTTAAATAAATTGTCTTTTGAAGTGAGAACAAAGGCTACAGTAAAACAAAAGCTATGGAATTCTACTCAGATGTTTTAGCGCGGCTTATTGTTAGCGATACAGATACAGAAGAAACTTTCATATCTCAAGTAACAACAGTTCGACCCCTTCTCTGAAATGAAGTACGGTATCTTTATGGTAATGCCTCTTTCGAGTTGAATGCTTTGAAAATGATATATGTGATTTTTAAATTTGACAGACATTAATGAACCTTAATTATATCGCTTGGAAATAAGATGAATGGGTGCAGGCCCTACACGATGAAAATTTCTCATTGGAAACAACACGCCATGTTGGATTGCGGTCAAACTGAGAAATTTATTTCAATCTATTGATGGCATCGAATGAAAGCAATCTCAGTTTACGCATGGATCGAATGCTAAAATTTCTTATAGCCAAACCTTTGTATATGAGTTAAATTTTCGAACCGTGAGAAATTTCCTTTAACGTATTTCCTGTTTATTAATCTAAATATTCGCCTAATTTATTCCTAGCAGAAGATTGCCAGGGAACTGAACAGTAAAACAACAATAACAACAAAACGTCATGTATCTAAAACTCCCCCTTCGGGTTTGGAGAAAACACATGTTACTTTAGAAAAGAACAAAATAATTGTTATTGAGGAATAAAAGATATGAAAGATTGAGCAATTTCCAGCGTATTTGATGTTTTCTAGATAGTTTGATGTACCATTCCCTTTGGCGACTGGCCGATGGAAATATAACGAGAAATATACAGACAACAGCAACCACGATAACAAAAGAAGATTAAAGTGAAATATTTACAAAAAAAATAACATCTTCCGGGGAAAGGAAAATCAAATAAATGCTTAGCGATGTATCCGTGTGTGCCAAATGATGAATTTAATAGCCAGTAATATTTAATTTCCACTTCATTTTTTTAAGTGGGATTAGCTTCAATTTAACAAAGTCCTTCGGGGACAAGCATTAACAATTATCTCGAGGACAAATTTCCTTTGTTAATTATTTCCAACCAATAATATTTTGAAATTCTTGATTAGGTGCAATCATGTTCGATTTAATTTCCTGCCCAAACATCCTTTCCATATTCAATTTGCGTTCTTTTGTTAGCAGGGAAACAGTTGATGATTAAATTTGTCGAATCTGGAGTGGTTGCTTCAGGACAAGCTTCTAACGGAGGCTCTCAAAGCCAGCGAGTTTGATTTGATTGTCCATGGTGATAATGTGACATTTTGATCGGATATGATATAAAGATTTTCCTTGTATGTTGACGATTTCTGTTTCTTTCTCGAAGATCGTCCTTGGCAGTTTGAGTTAGCAAACATACTAAAAATATTAGTGTATTTGCTATATTCTGCAGAAATAATGTTTTCTTTGAAATTTAATAACCCCATAACCAGGCCAGCAAAACATTTTTGTAGAATCTTAATATGTTTCCTAATTTAAACTTCCTGAACTTACATGTCAAGCTCGAGTAGAGCGTTCTGTATGACGAAGATTTCGATCTTACGAAGATATCGGTGTCGACCATTCTTAAATTTTTCGACGATTCCCGAATAGTTTTCCAGTGGTTGTCTGAATGTTTATCGAACAATCTCTGAACAGTTACGAAGATTCCTGAAGGCATCGGAAGATCCGAAATGTTTCGACAACGCTTCTAGTTTATTTCAAGAACTCCCCGACCGAGAATGAACAACCAGAGCGTTTAGTATATACACTAAACTCTCTTCCGAGCCATCGCCATAAAACTGGAAAGCTAAGAAAAACAGCATGACACAAAAAAATGGATAAGGAATGTGAGACGAGCGTGGGACAAAGAAAAGGTCTGATCGAGTACTAGTCCCTGACAAGATTCGAACCCGTAACCCCTGCATAACCTCCAAGATACCGGTCGGGCGCTCTAAACAACTGAGCTAAGAGAAATCTTGTTGAGCTAAGCGGGGCCTAGGGCATTGCTCCTGTTGTTTGTTCTATTGTTTTCACGCAGGGTATCGAGCCATTCATGTGAGACCTTACGAGAGCTGCTACATCGCCGAGCTAAGGCCATTTACTATATAGGTTCATTTATGACATGTGTCTTGCATACTGCTAGGATCAGCAATGTCAAAACAACGTGAGTATGATAAATGAGAGATGCTTTTTTATTGTACCACAGGAGACCACCCTCTGTTCGAGTGATGTAAAATAATGCTGTTTGGAATTTGAGACTTGCTATTCAGGAGGCAAGAAATTTTGTTCCACTCTTGCAGATATTAAAGACATCTCTTACCTTTATATTTTTATAAAGTTTAGAGAAAATATTAATAGAGTCACGCGTGGTATTTTTTGGTCATTCCTACCGCCATTTACTGGTGAGATTACTTTCTGGTAGCCTCACACGTAGACGTCCTTTTGGCTTCGTCCCCGGCCTTCGTTATGCGTTACGAAGCCCAAAGATCTGGCCGAAGACCGATACTTCGGCCGGAAAGTAATCTCACCAGAGAACGGTTTGAACAGGTCGGAATGGCAAATAAACGCCACGTGTGACTCAATTAACATTTCTTAAACTTTATTAAAACATAAAGGTGAAAGTTGTCTTTAATATCTGCACTAGTGGAACTAAATTTCAACCGATCGTTCCTCCCAGTATCAAGTCTCCAAACAGCATTTGCATCACACATCCAGAGGGTGGTTTGTTTGGTCTTGTTTCAGTTCCTTTCTATTACTTGCAACTGTTCCAAGCGATTTCAATTGTGTACATGGAGCTTGCGTTAATGAGTCTGAGAATATCGTGGTTCATCATTACTGGGCCTTTAGCAAGTTGAGACATTACACGGAAGTGACTCTTTAGTTACTGTTCGCTGATTGGGTAGAATTATACCAAGGGATTACATAGGATTTTCTTCCTATCAGGGAGGCAGTATAGACTGTATGAAGCGCGAAAGTGAGCGAGAAGCGAACGACTTTGAGCAAGTCTAAAGCAAGCATTCAGAGAGCTGATTGGAACTGGAGATGGGTTAGACTATTTCTCCAGGAGTTCCTCGCTCGCGCTCTAAAACTTGTCTTGGCCGATATCTTTCCCGCCGTTTCGACTTTCCCTCCCCTCCATCCCTAAAGCTGCCCCTGGGCCCGTGGGGATGAAAGGCCATTGATGAAATCAATTGTTATTTGGACTGAAGGCAAGCCCAGTAGAAGGCCAACAACTGCAGCAGAACGATAAGAAAAGGAGAAAAAGCGAAAAAAAAAAATGGAAAAAACGAAAACCCTAAAGACGTAGGTCACTTTTTAACCCAAGAATTTTGCTGATTGTGCATACCCGAGCAAAAATGTCGTAAAACACAACGCTCGTGGAAATTAAAGACATTCATGTTTTCATGTTGCAAAGGAAGTTTTGAGTATGTGGGGACAGATTTAGCTCACAACTGACTAAGAAATGTCACAAATGTCCAAAAAAGCGTCCTGACGTATGTTACACGTAGTTTTACTTTCAAAACGTCAACGGTTGTCTGGTTACGTGTCACGTTTAATGAAACGTTTGCGGGCGGTCGCGAAATTGACACTGAGTCGTCCCCAGTCGCCTCCTTTGAGAAAATAGCAAGACGACTGGGGACGAGTCAGAAATTGACAACGCTTTTTATACGAAAGGATCACGTTTCGTTCACGAGCTATCAATTTTTTTTAAGATTTGCATTGCTAGGCGTCGATGAAAGTTTGTTTGGAAAATAGAGACAAGTCAAGTTAACAGATTCGGGAGAAGTTACCGTCCAGTAGAGCAAGATTTCATTGTTCAAAAATGACACGTGACATGATTGACATGTTACACGAGTGATCGACGCAAATGGTAGCAGCTTGTAAAGAGGGGATTTTTGCAGCCATGCTGTTTTAGTTGTCACCCTCGTTTTCAAGAAGGTAAATAAGCAACAATGTACTCAGCTATACCTTTGCATAAATGGCGCCTTTATTTGAATAACATTACTTGTAAATCCTAAGCCTCACATTCATGTGAAAAATCCTTTGTCTAGAAACATAAGTACGAGGCCAAGTATGTACAAAGTACTCTGTTATTCAAATTTAGGCACAAAGGGTCTATTCGGGCTCCAATAAGCGTGCCTTTCTAACAAACGCCGTCTCTTGGGAGTCTGCTTTATCGTTATCAATAAAGGGCAAAATTACTGAGCGCTGATTGGTTGAGAGAGAGGGCATTTTTTCTTAATCGAGGGCATTTTTTAGTAATCAAGAGAGGGCATGATTACCTGTTAATGATTGGCTAATCCGTTAATTGCCGTAGCGTTAAACAGGCTTCCCAGATAAAAATAGACTGCGCGCGTGATTTTCCTTCGTATAAATTTTGCCCTTTATTGATAAACAAGTAATCCCATGAGACCTCGTACTATTAAGGATTAATTGCACTTGAGTTTTCAAAATTTTCCAAATTGGAAAATTTTGAAAACTCTCGTGCAATTAATCCTTAATAGTACGAGGTCTCATGGGATTACCTATACTAAACAAGGCAATGGTATTATGATTATACGATTCTTTATTCTTGACAATTCTTGAGCTGTTCATTAAAAGTTCTATACGTAATACGCCTATAGGCGAATAAGGCGAGCCTTACACATGCATAACGAACAGCATTTCGCCTCATCATTCATAAGCGCTCGTTTTCCGGCCGTGCCCTGAATCAAACCATTTCGTACCGTACAATGGTTGATCACTGTCATTCTGTGTACCATTCTGTGCACCTTCCAAGGCACGTAATGCGTGCATAGTTAATCCATACCTGCCTTCACAAGAACAGCATTTCGTATAGTACGTCGTTAAAGCCCAGTAATACGCAGCATTTTCTAGCGGAACAATATTTCGTTACAAGTTGAAAGGTGTACGTTGCTGCGCGCGCTTGTTTTACACAAAGTTGAACTCATGTCTACTTCGCGTAACATGTTTCCTCAACTTGCAGCATGATTGGTAATTGACGCAACAACACTTTACAACTTGCAATCAAACTGTTACGAGACGAGTTGAAAGAAAACGTTGTCCGTATCACTGGGCCTTTACTCTAAAAGTAATATGACTTCTGAGGCATCCAGTAACCTTACTACCCAAAATGTTGTTCTGTGGTTAAGAAGAACAAAAAACATCGTACAGGAAATGCTCCTAGTTTCAGCGAAGAGAAGCTTTGCCATGCAACACTGCAAGACACTTGACTGATTCGCTCCGACGAAGGGCTAACGCTCGAAACGTCAGCTCTTGAATCTCTTTACGGTGGCCAATTGACATTATCAACCCAGTTGATAAAACCAAATTTTATTGTTATACTTCCCACCGACGCAGCACCACAGTTTCTTTAGAAACTTACCCCCTCTAAGGAATTTACCAACCGGCCACATACAATCAAGACGTTTAATTCCAAAGAGGAATGCTAACATTTTGCGGTCGTGATTCACGTTCTTCGGAATACTCACAATTTACCCATTCCACGCCGTTTCAAAGAATGACAGAGAAATGTAGAGAGATTCAGTTATAACTCGCGCCAGCGAACGCGCAGAGCTATCGTATTTACAATGGAGTGTGTTCACGTGACGTCACGTCGGCCATGTTGGAGGAGTACAACAAAGAAATGGCAGCCATGTTGGAGGAGTGAACGAGTCTTTTGGGAATTATACTCTATTTTTATGCAAATTTTTCCTTTTGTTTCAGTAAAGCAATATGGATGCTAGTCACGTGGGCAAAAACACTCTATTAAATCTTTTGTTTAACGACCTTCCTTCCCTCGTGGTGATGCTACCGATACACCTTTTTATAGTAAATAATCTTTTTATTTAAAAAATGAGGCAATACCCAGAACTGAAATTCGGGAAAAAACATTTATAAGGTTTAATATTTAACAATTTATCTTCAGTCATAAGAAAAATCACGAAAACTGTAACCCACGTGAATTGACCTGCTAATGTATGTCATATATATCGCGTGCACGTTTCGTTTCTGTCTCACACTGATAGTCACGTTAGAATATTTAAAAATTCATCTTGATATGTAGATAGAGAGGCTAAAGGAAACAAATAAAAGAAATGAATAAACATGCATTTTTAATTTCTTTGTTTGTGTCCTGAATTTTAATATAGCGAAAGAACCCTTTTCTCTACTTGCACAATACCATAATACACCACGTCTACCCACCAAAAAATTTGTATAGGCATTGTTTTAGATTTCCCTTGGGACATCTTCATGTCCCAGGAGAAATTGCAAACAATGCCATTGGATTATGCAAAATTTTTGGGGGGTAAAAGAGGTGTATTATGGGATTTGCGCAAGTAGAGAAGTTAGAGTTTTTCACGAGGGCATACCAACATGTATAAAAAATTAGAATTTGTATATATACAGAACTTTTGTTGAAGACTTTATCTGCGTATTTGTATTGTTTTTTTGGGAGGTAAACTTGTATGGCTCAAATGAGACTTTAAAAAGTCAGCTCGCCAAAATACAAGTCTGGCTTCTCCTTTTTATTTTTTTATACTCTCGAACTTGATACCGTTTTAAGCCTTCAAAAGCACTCTAACATTTTGAAGAATCCTTAAAATCGCAGATGGCATAATGACATACTCCAAAGCTTTAATTATTCCGAAATTTAAAGGAACACGTGATCAAAAGGAAACTTTGAAACAAACGTCTAACCGCACCCTTTTAGCGAAGGCATTGTCAGGCATTCGTTTACCCGACGTTTTTTTTTTTTCACGGAAACGTTCTGCCCTCGAACGATGAGATGAACAGGCTTTTTTCGCATCGGAAGCGGCGTACGTTTCCTTAAAAATGCAAAGCCCCATGGTAACCCAAGATTCCCTTCAAAAGCCTGCTCTAAAATGAAGAATTATTTATATTGGAATGCAGCTTAAACAAGAAGTTCCACCATAAAAGGGATAGCTCCTCACACATCTCACATCTTTCTATTGCGAAATGCAAATTTGTACTCTTGCATTCATCGCATGTTGAAGTTCAAGCGTCCAGCAGAAACTAAAAGATTAACTAGAAAAAAAATGCGATAAACCTTGCAAAGGTTTTACACAACATTCTCGACTAAAATGAAATGCATTTTCACAGTAACTGTCTTAAAAAAGCGCAGGCTGTTTGTGAGTTGTTTACGCTTTGATGGTTGACTGCCAGGCCCCATTTATACCGGAACTAAGGGCGAGGACTTTGTATGACATTACGCACCAAACACAGCTATTTCCTTTTGATAATTCGTATTTAACTTCACCGCTGAGCGACGGACTTGTATTTGCACGATACGGATCCCCTGTTTTGGCTGCAAGCCTTTGTGTTTGGACGTGTTTGTTTAGCTAAGTCGTGTAAACGTCGTACCCAGTCTTATTGATTGTGCAAATCACTTACTGTGACTGGCTGACTTGTCATATTAGCAAATAACTTCACGAGTTCAGTAGCTTCGACGCACATGAGCTTGCATTGTCTTCCTGAAATAAGAAACTTAAAATTAAGTGCATTTCTCCAGCGCCAGGGAATAAGATGTTTCAAGATATCGAATGAGGTATCATTTTAATTTTCGACCTCGTGGTTGACAAATAATAGCCAAAAAATACCAGTTGAAATTATTTCAACCGTGCAACTGTAAGGCAGGGGGCGTTCGTTTAATCGCTGTTTCACCGTCTCTTTAAACACCTTTTATGTCCGTTTTTGTTCAACAACTGGAAGGCCCCTTTCACAAGAGAAATAAATGATTCCGAAAGACAGAGCTCTGTTTTACAAAGATTCTATATACTGCGGACACTCTCGTCTGTTCATAAGAGTCTGTTGATGATAGTGTGCGGATAGCGAAGTCCAAATATTCGCGTGACGACACGCACTTCAAAAACCACGTGGATATCGGCCATGTGAACGAGCTGCGAGAGAGATTCTCGTATAGATCGAATAACGAGGAAGGAGACCGCGAAAGCGATCATCTGTCTAATCAGTTGCATGAAGACAAAGGTAACACTTCCTTATAGCATTGTCCTAGAAGAGCGCCTGAGATACAAAAAGCTAAATTGTATTCTACACTTTTCGATAGCGGAACGGCTAAGCTCTGTTTGTCGAATTTATTCAAGCCTTTGTCTGCCATATCACAGAGGACAAAGGGTTAAAAAAGCATGATTTTGAATTCTTGAGCAAACTTCACCCACGCACTGCTGGCACGGTTTGATAATGTAGAAAAATAGCTTATTGTATCTGTATATTGCTCATTACGAAATCCAATCCAATAGAAAAGCTATTGTGCAAAGAAGCAGGTCACTAAACCCTGACAAATTAAGCCTGAGCTTCGATGACTGGAGCTCATTTCAATAGATGATGTATAGAACAGTTTTCTCCGCTGTTTATGGACAGTGTTTACTTTTCCTACTGTGTGTGAAACGTTTTCGGTGTTGTCGGCACAAGGTTGCTAGGCACACACTATGCACCTTTGAAATGTAGCTAAAACGGAATAATTTCACACGAACAACAATCTAGTTAAACTGTCAAGTGAGTTTACACAATGCGACCTATTGTCCCTTTTAAATGACAAAAGATCGACTAAACGATGAGACACGTTTTGGACTTCACTCAACTGATGTAGAAAAAATAAGTAAAGTTTATTGAGAAGCAACTATCCAATTCGAAGAAACCGAAGGATGGTGTTTTTGATGACAGGCTGTTACAAAATAATGTGCTTCATCGAGATTTTTTGTGACCCGCCTTCCGTTTATCCAAAAAATACACCTTGGTCCTTGGTCCCAGATTCTTGGGTGCACGTGGTATTTAAAAGCCAATTCATGTGGACTGACACCTAATTTTAAAATCT
Organism: Blastomussa wellsi; assembly: GCA_947652115.1. Lineage (NCBI taxonomy): Eukaryota > Metazoa > Cnidaria > Anthozoa > Scleractinia > Plerogyridae > Blastomussa > Blastomussa wellsi. The sequence continues at coordinate 21,719,486 of OX393562.1, read as the reverse complement.
TTGTTCCGCAGCCTGCTAGAAGTTACTAAACTGCAATATTTTACGTAATTGCGTTGTTTGAAATAAACAGGAAAAATTACGAGCGAATGTCTTTTCATAAGGGACTGATGGCGAAGTAAGTGTGCTCCTTAAAGCGTTTTTAAGCCGTGGGTTTTATTTCGTTAATCTTGTATTCCATCAAAAGCGACAGGCAAATCGCGTTTCCGTGTTTCTATCACCAAAACGGTATTGTTGTAAATATTCGTTAACGATAATTTCTCCTCTGCTCTCCGCTTTGGATAATTGATTTCATTTGCATAACAACTCGTCGGAAATTAAAGAGAGCATTTCTCTAAGCAATTACTGCGAACACTTAGCAATTTTTAAAGGCGAGGATTAAGCGGAAATTTTTACCACGGGAGGGAAAATGAAAGACAAAGTGTTTCTGTAACATTATCTTTGAATCTGGAAAAACAAACTCGAAACAAATTGCCTACCGCAGGCTAATTTAGTTTGTAAACGCTATCAGAATTCATAAATCGACTTCGGTGACACAATTCTCTTGCTAGGGTCACTGTATAGGGGACTCATCAAAGCTGAACCGAACAGGGAATTTGTTTAAAACAGTTATTGTTCTTGTCGTTTTGAATTGGCTGCATCTAAGCTTTAAATATTAGCATAAAACAAGGAAAACGGGTTCCAAAACAAAACCCTTAGGGTGAGCCAATCTATCAACAATCGGCGAGCCAGACAAAAACCACAAGCAGAATTTGCTCTTGAATCCTGATGTATCTTTTGTGTCGTGTACCGAGTGATGTTATCGAAGCGAAAGAACGCACTTTGTTCACGCTAATTAATGCGAACAAAGCGACCTACACACTAACGAGACAATTGCCCCTTTAACTCGTGACCTGGGTTTCTAAACACGTCCTTTGCAATGTGATAGAAAATAACAAGTCTTCAATGCTATCCTCTTTCGCACTAAACATCCAGTATGAAAACACTGTGGATAAAAATCAAAATTATCACAGTACGGCCTCAAAGTTAAACGACCAAGTTTGATTTGTTAGTACAGCTGTACTCGATCGGTCACAAAGAGAGCTACGTGTCATGCGCAGTAAGCCCTACTCAACCATTTTAGAAAATTACCGAATTGCACTAGTCTTTTAACAAAGATAAAAGTTTGTATCAAGACGAACGCGCGGCCGGCAACCCCGAAAAGGTGAAAACTTCTTAGGATCATTATTAATAAAAAGACAAGACTCTTTGTGTTGTAAAAGACATTTATTCGTCCGACTCTTGCTGCTTAATTTTTTGCCGCCATAAAGTGCAAAAGACACAAGCGGCTGTATCTTTTTAACATTAGCGTATTTATTTTTATGGCACAATTATTCTTACCCTAAGTTGCGCGTAAACTTTCGAATGTTACAGAACTATTAAAAGCCGCCGATCGCGCACAGGTAAAAGGCAATAAATTGAGACAAGGCGTCAGTTCGACAAGTGCATTGAAATGGCGCTGTTGTTAAAATAGCCTTGAAATTGCGCGTCTCGAAGGCAAACCAAAAGAGACTAAAGAATGTATTTTAAGGAGACTTTTGTCCGCTAAATACACTTTTCCACTAAATTATGCAAATTCGCTATGTTATACAAGGATATTTACAGTCATTAAAAATTTTCGTGTTCATCAATCACTTTATCGGAGTTGCAAATTTTCTTTTTCGCATTCAGTTTCTCCAAGAAGGGAAATTGAGAACAGAAAAATATAGTCTAGCTCTGCTATTTTCTTAACGAAAGTTCAAAAGCAAGAAGCAAAACCGCGAGAAAACGATCTCTCTCTGTTTCTCCTGCCTGTATAAAAAGAGCAAATCTTCTGTTTAATTTAAAGTCAAATGTGCTAATTTCAATTTCTGTGACTCACAGAAAGCAGAAAACATTACTGTGCTTTTAAATTGTCTCCACAAAGCTTCATGCTCAGAGAATCGCTCGGAATGAACTCAACTGTTCTTTTTTACCTTTCCTCTTCCGTAGATTCCTGTCTTTTCTCTGTTTCCTCAGTGTTCTTATCCTGTTTGCTATCTCTACCGACATCCAACAAGCTCTCTAAGTGTTTAATGTACCTGATTGCCGCCCGTAGCGTCTCTACCTTTGACATCCGCTTATCCGTAGGTTCATCGGGAAGGTGTTCTCGAAGGCGCGCATAACCTTCGTTAACGTGACGCACTCGAATGCGCTCCCTTTCGTTCCTCTTGCGAATGAAGGCAGGCTCGAGATTGTAGTCGTACAACGGGTGAGGAATAGGCATTGTCATTGGTGGACCGTAATATGGAGGCAGTTGACTGAGTGGGGGATTTTCACTCGGAATTCCCAACTGATAGCAGGTTGGCATTGAAAAGGCAAAATCTGGATACTCCATTCTGAATTAATTAAAGAATCCCAAATCTCTGAAGATATCTCGAAGCGGAAGGCTTGCGATACAGGCAGTTGGAAAACCTTAATGGGGTGATCCGCGCAGAAGATAAGTCGGTGGCCGAGTCTTGTTGACGAAATGTATCAATGTTGTCCACGAGAGCAAAAGTTAAACTAAAATGAGTTTTTGAGCGCAGTTTAATAAGACTCCACCTGCTGAGCTGGCCAATCAGAAGCCACGTTTGTTTTGACAAACAATTAATTGGATTATCACAACTTTCGATCTCGGAAAATAAAGGAAGAAACCGCGTGTGCTGCCATGCTAGAATTACATTCGTTAAATAGGGTAATGGGAATGAAGAAAAAAAAGCAAGTTTATAACGTGGGAGATTAAAACATGGGAATGTATGTGTGGTTACTGTTATGCTAATTTCATGTACAGTTCAACACTTTGAGACTAGCCTAGCCGTCCTCAGACATATATAATGAGGAACTCTCGTGATGAACTTAATTGAGCTTAGGTATGCTGTAAATAGACCATTTTAAACACAGGGCGAACTTGTGACCCAAGTTTAATCTTATATGCAGTGTGCTTGTTCTACCTCACAATGTGAGTTTAATATCGGAGACTACATGCCCCCCTCACTCATACAGGGCGGGGGTCTTTGAAATAAACCTCTACAACACGCGGATTGAATTTAGCCAGCTATTCACGGCTAGACCCCTAAGGTGTGACTGAAAGGAAGATTCGAAATTACAGTGAACGAACTCGCTGGCAAATACAATCTGGCCGACTTGGAAGCTCCATAGAAAACAATCACTCTCTCAAGAGAGGATAAACCAAGAAACAAGCACTGATCACGCGTGGAAAACAAACTTCTCAAGGATTGAAAAAAGGATCGCTTGTTAGAGATAAGTTTTATCCTAGTAATAAAGATAACGTGCTTCTTGTAAGACATGCAGAACAATGAGCTATGGCCGTTTTGTAGCGTACTATAACCTTGTAATGGCAGCATTCTATAATTAGTAAACACACCTTTGAAATGGTCAACTCGATTAAACAATACAGCGTGCTCTTGCGTGTTGGACGTGAAAACATTCTCCTTGGCCCCTGAGAAATCAAGCTATTCCCATTTGCTGTGGGATGACGTCATTGTGGGAGTCTGTGTAGAGGCCATGTTTGACACATGCTCAGGGCATTTATTCATCGTTCGGCCGACAGAGCTGTTGCTGAGGCTCACACGTCCCAAAACACTTTTTAATCGTCTCATTTTAAACACATAGTATTGAGGTTGGCTGAGATTAATTGTTAGCACCTGCTTATTGTATTGAACTTTTGTTCCACTTGGAAATTCAGCTCACTCTCGCGGCGATGAATACAACGCAAGACAATGCATCTTATCTTGCAAACAACCACAGAAAATCCTCCAAATACACGCCATATTGTTGCAGGTTAGTCGGCTAGCTCAAATCGGCTAGTACACGGTATAAAAGCGTCAGAAACGAAGAGAGGAACCATTTATTCTTGGTGCAAGAAAGGGGTACATCACACCCTCTTTTCGTCCCCCTCAGGGAGCTTCAGAACAGATCGATCGATCACGTCGAAAAGAATTCTTTTCATAAACATACAAAGCTTGTCCTCGATTGCCCGAAGACAATACTTCGCACAAAAGAAATTTGCTCTAATTTCCATTCGACACCTTTCGCTATGTTGTTTTTTTCGCTAAGCACTTTGCGCTAGAAGGCGAAACCAGACAATGTGGAAAGGGGTCAATCAAAGCGTCTCTCCCAGGGTATATTTGGATAAGACTGAGAAATGATTGAAACTTAACCTGACACTAATTCGATGTCATTTGTTGAAGCACATGGAAAAGTGTATCGCTTAAGCAACCTGCATGCAACAAAAGTGACACACTAGCTTATAGCTAATCAGTGCTCAAATCTTCAATTGATTATCATAAACGCTTTGTAACAGTTCAAAATCGCTATTATCTCGGGGACAAAATCGATGCTGTGTCTATTTGAGTCTTAATTGCTTAGCACGAGGAAAAACAACAAAAAATTGGACTCAAACCTGTTTTTTCCCTTTACCAAAGTGTTTTTGTCTCGCTGAGTAATTTGTTATAGAAGTTAACTGAAAAGCGTGCATGCCAAAAGAATTTTTTCCCAAAAACTTAAGCTCGGAGATCATAATCCTTCTAACCACAATCTAACCTCTGGTGTAGACTAAGGAGAATTCTGAAGTAAATAATGATCTAAAGTCGCGCTAATAATTCCTTGTCAAAGAAAAATCTCATCTGCACGGGCCCGTTTTAATAGATAACCATTTACAAAGTACTCTTTTGTTATCTATTTGCATACTAATGAGGCATTTGAGAAAAAGCGAAATTTTCGACGGTTTGCTGCGGAGCCACCGAGCTTGGCGAAAAGGTCTTTACCCTCGTTACTTATAGAATTTTCATTTACACCGTTTGAACTTTTTCACAGGAGAACTTTTGCGTTATTCAACGAAAATCAAACAGAGACAATTCATTTAAATTAACGCAAAATTTGGTAAATATTCTAGAATATTCATGAGCTTCGGTGCAGGATAATAGAGGAAATGTGATGGACGCCTGGACGCACAGTCAAAACTCACTCGAAATAAGCTGTGTTTTGATCGTGTGTAAACAAAGAAACGGCAAATCAATTTTTAATGATGATGAATGCGAATGGCGCACAAGTGCGAGTTCCTCTGTTTTCAAGTAAAGGAGTAACAGTAACAATAAACCAGAACAAAACAAGGAAGCAGCTGACTTTCCAATTCTTTCCTCGGCGCCCGTGGACAACAGAATTCAGCCGGGTTTTCCAAGTTTTCAGGTTATTGCTTTAACCAAGATCAAGAAAAGACTTCATGTTGTATCCAGCGGCCGCTTCCGGACTGAATCATCAATAAAAACAACTTGACCTTTTAAATCGTCTCGATTATTTTATACCAAGCAAACTTTATGAAAAGAAATTGTCTTTAGGCATTGTTGTACAGCTATTTTACCAAAAATAATTATCGTTTGTCGTCCGGTACCTAATTGTAAGCTGTCTGTCAGAGTTTTGCTAGAGCTATCCTTTTTATAGTACAGCTGAACAGTTGCCTGCCGGTTGCTTCAGGTTAAAATTATTAAGCATGACGTTTGTTTTCCCCTCGAATTAACGTTTGCCGTAAAACGTCTCGTTCGATCTCTCTATCGACACCCGGGAGAGGTGAGATCACAAGAAACTGAGCTCAAAGAAACGTTGTTAAACCTTAAATCCTAAGTGTTGTTTACGCTAAAATAGTCACTTTCAGTACCGTAATCAGCATTACTCCGCCGTTTGTCAAGACTGAGCGTATTTTTATATCTTAGCAATGTGGTGACTTCGTTCCCTTTGTTTGTCAGTGAGTCTGTTACTCGGGAAATTTTGCATTTGTTCTTGTTTTATAAAGCGATATACATGCTATGAGAACCAAACCATATGGAAACAAATTATGCTGCAGGAGCATAAATTTACCGACCTCATTTAACACCAATGGACAATTTTAGACCAACACGGACAAATGCTAAAATTTAGCAAAGGACATCTGCATAATTTCCATAAGACAACTTTCGCAGAAAGCATTGATTCTATTCGTCGCGGAAACACGGGCATACTGACATTTTCCGCGTAAAAATCTGACCTAACTCAGGCTAGTCTGACTGAGCAAAGTAGAAAGGCTAGAGTGACCCAGTAACAACGGGCAAAATAGAACAGCTTTATTAAACAGGCTCCGGGAGTTCTTTTAACAAGGCAAAGATTACGAAGCCTTTTTCTTTGTGATTTTCCGGTTAATTGTTTTTGATAAAGTACACTGCGTCGTCGATCATGATCCGCTCTCATGCGTTGAAAGGTATAACTTTTAATGCGCCATAAATCTGTTTGGGATCCTCATTTATAAGTTAAGGCTAGAGAGAAAGAGATAAGAGTGTGTGAGGTGAAGTGAGAGATGATCATCGCAGTGAATTTCCAAGTTAAGCAACTGGAATGAAGAAGCCTGAAAAAATCAGGGCTTAAACGAGATTGGAACCCGTGACCTCTGCGATACCGGTGCGATGCTCTCCCAACTGAGCTATGAAGCCACACATTGGGAGCGAGGTCAATTTATTAAAGACAAAACACTCTTTTCACTGAAGGCTACATACGTTTTTCCACCTCTCTCTGCGAAGCGCACTTGTGCTCTCAAACAAGCGAATAACAGCTGAAGAAACTCTTATGCAAAACATAAAAGGCATTTCACACTTTAAAAACTCCATTTTAAGTCATCGGCGACACTTAACACTGCGGGCCTCGACAGTCAAGTGTTTTCACAATTGACCCTGCTAATAAAAACTCATTGAGAAACCCAAATTGAAATTTACTGAGGTTTTCATCTAAACAGGTGAAATAACTAGTGGGCGAAGAGAGCATGCTTTCGTCATTGTAGTCATGAGAAGTTTGGCGAGCGGACCACATTGTTCCAACGGATGAGTTAAAGAGCTTAAAAAGACCTACGGAATAATCCTTGGACAAACATGCTTTCAAGAGGGTGCGAAGCAGTTAAAGCTTTGATCCGCGCTTTGCATACGGATGTTAAGCCTTTATAACATAAAGGTACATATGGTTTATTGCGTGACGAAGAAAGAAAAAAGATTTCGTATGTAGCAAAGAACAGTGATCGCTTAGTGTAACAAATCAAATCCATACAAAGGATCCACGTTCCCCCTTCTATAAACCTAACGACGATTGGTTATTAAGAGCCGCAAACAACCATAACAAATCGTGGCAGTGTTAAAAATACTTTGTTTACAAATAAAGTATTTGCTTGTGGATAATTTCTGTATCTGTGGTGAGTTGTGGCGTTAGCATACAGGCTATGACAAGGATATGTTCAGAGACACGCGCGAAATCGTGTACTAAAGAAAAAGAATTAGCTCTGCCTTGGGAGCATGCATATTAATAGAACGAGTAAACAAAAATGGAAAACTTTGATGGAAAGTCAGGGACTTTGCTTACAAATCTTAATTTACTTGCCTATTCGCAACAATATTCAGAGAAAGGCAAGTAATTTATAAAGAATGGAATATGCTTAGTGAATATTTCACTGACTACGACATGCGAATGGTCAGTAAAAGTTCTAGAATCATCTTAGTCTGAAGTGTCAGATATGCCGCATGTTGCTTGAATAGCTAATAAACTAATGTATTCTATGTCAGAATTACGGGTTTGGACTGATCCTTTAAACGTTTTAAAAGACATTATAAATCTCATAACTGTTATGGCTAATTTACGGCGTGGATCTAAAATAAAACACTTAAATCTATCATTTACGCAAAATCGGTGGTGTGCATTTTACTACAAGAAGTTTTAACTCCCAAACCTGAACAATTAGTTTCTATAATCTCCATACAAAAAGTTCAGCATCGAAAAGGTTGCGAGGCAGATTTAAATTGAAATACATTTTGTAGATCCAGCTGGATTTTGGTTAAATCCAAGGCAAGATACCAAATCCACCTTAGTCATATTTATGACAGAACTGTCACAACACTGAACGTAAATATTTTCAGCTGATTAAACAGATCAGTCGTTTCAAAATTTAATACACAAAAATATTAAGCAAAATTTAAATTGGACCATTTTGTTTCGAGGAAATTGTTTCGACTAAAAAGTGACGCTATTCTTTAGCAAAACAAGTTTCTGGTAGTAAAATTCGAATCACTGAGATTGCATGCCTTAAAACAGCACAAGGGACGCTCAGTTACGTCTGATATATCATATTTTAATAAGTATGGCCTGTAGCTTGCTGTAATCATTCTTTATTGTCTTGCAATAGAAGGAGAAAGATGCTAAAAGTGGTGAAAGCAAAGAAATATCAACTAAGAAGAAAAATAAGATTTAAAAAATTCAAAATTTCACCCGAATTTCTCAGCTTTGATTTCTGGACATCCTGTCCAGAAATCAATTTGACGAATTCCAATTCATTTCCATCCTTGTAATCCTGTAAAACTTCCCAAAAAACCTGTTCTATCTTGTTCTGTGGAATCTTTTCATCAAATTTATTCGTGTATTTGGTGGCATTTGGCACAATAATATGGACATTAGAACATAAAAATTTCTATAATCAGGCGTGACAGTGTCCCTTTAAAACGTCGTTCTTAGCGGTAAAAATCGGTAAACGATACACTAACTTATCGCGGTTGTTACTGATACTTTCGCTCAGTCCAAATGAAATTGTGCGTTTCCACTTTATCATAATTAATGTTTTCAAATTATTTTGCACGCTTGGTGGCAGGGGTGACCACGAATCATGATCAACTACCATATAATTATCATAATAGAATATTGTTGGGTTTTGGTTTTAGCCACAAAAAAGCGCTAGCCTTTTTGTTGTAAGATAAAATATCATAATTTCAAAAGATCAATCGATAAACCACGGGTAAGTCGTTGAATAATCTTGGTCAAAGTATTTTCGGGAACGAATCTAAAACAACCTCCCTCGCACACGTCTGAGCTCAACAGCATAAATTACAGATGATAATGGCGTATTAATAAGGCTCCAATATCAAACGAATATCTTTTAAATCTATTGTAAGCTAAGAAATATCTCTGCTTTTGTCTTTCCTCGGTCAATTGTTTCCTTTGAATTCCATTGCGACAAAGTGAGCACACTTCGCGATTGTTTTCCGATAACTGAATCGATGAATCTTTTTTCTGAGATTCAAAGTTTTTCAGAGATCACCTTGCGCTGAATGACATACGATACATGCGAAAACGAAATACTTCTTAAAGAAAGCACACACAGCGATCTCTTCGTCAGTAGATCGTTTTGTGTAACTTGATTGCAAAGGTGTTAAGTCTAACGTGTGATGCTACAAGAGACGATTTTTAACGGCGATTTTTAAAGGAGAACGGAAGACCAGAGACAATTACTTATTTGACCCCTGGAAATGGTAGAAATAACTTAGATTTGTGGAAAACAAAAAGAAAAAGCGAATTTTTCCGACCGAAATTGACAAAAACGGCCAAAAACTGAGGCTGAGTTTTTCAGGCTTTTTCTTTCCATTTGCTTAAAAATGGGAAATTAACTGCGATGATCATTCTTCACTTTCATCTACATCCGCAGTTCAAATATGAATCATTTCATATATACTTACAAAGAATTCACAGTTGTTTAGAAGTGCAAATGTATCTTTCAGAACCATTATAGTGGCCCACAACTGGCCAGAGCAAAACCCCATTATCTTTCCATTTTCCTTTAAATTTGTGTTATATTTTTTTCTTTGGTCTTCTTTTTTGTGTATATTTTATGTATTTCTGTTTTAGTTTCAATTAAAATAATATTTCGCCAGAGTCAAATTAAATCAAAAGCAAATTATGAGAGTTGCGATTTTCACTATGTAGCTTTGAATATTTCGTAGGTGAGAGATATTTGTGCACAAACAGCAAAATAACTCGGGGTGCACCCAGTTTATTTATGCAATCACCGATATATACATGAAAATAACGACCCGATAGTACATCGAAATAATATGCAATGCTGTTATTTATGTTCAAGCCATGCACTCCAAGTCAGCCCAGTGACGTGTGCTCCGGGAAAAACAACGTATTTATGCTTGTAGAAAAAGAAACTGTTTGGTCGATCAGTAGAAAGAATGAAGCGGATTTTAGATGGGGATCACTTTGGCAATAAAAAATAATGCCTCTCAATTATTCCATGCACAGTCCATGCCAGGTTTGGCGTTGTGAGGGAAACCGTTTGGCACTATCGATTTGAACTTATGGGCGATTGTAATATCAGCCATTTAGACGAGCAAGAGTGAAACATTTTCGCCTGTCTACAAAGACATGAAACAAAATATATCGGAACCCCAAAAATTACAAGGAACTAAAATATGCACAGAAACCCTCAACCTGTTGTCGACTTTTCATGAATATATTTACTGGCCATTTGCTCATAGAAATCAGTGTTCAACGTTTTCGTCGGTCAATCAGCATTCTTAAAACGAACTATATAGATGGACAATGATATACTAAACGATTTGAAGGCTTTTGTCTGCTCACCGCAAAGAAGAGAACTATTCATACAGCGAAATAACTGAATTGTTTGTTGAATACTTGCGAATATCGAGAGTTAACACGAGAGCCACTTCAGTTCAATTTTACTCAACTTTGCCTCTTCTTCGACAAAATGAAAAGGTTTTTAACTTACCTTCAAAGTCCTTCAAAGTTTCCAATCCTGTGCACAGCAGAAAAGGTTTTCCGAATGCATAACTCCGGCGACCCTTAAAGCAAAACCTGGCTTGACGAAGCAGGGGGCAGTTTCTCACGTGCCAATTATTTTTCCATGGAGATATTACAGTTGGTCAAATGCAAATTACGGAGAAGGGATGAATTCGAACTTGCTTGAACTGCAAAAAACCGTACTCAAACATATTGCCAGACGTTTATTCGAATTCAGGAGGACTTGTTGCAAAATCTCCGTGCAAAGGAGTTATGACAATTTGTTAAGTAATAAAACAATTATCCCACTTAATCTTGCGGAATATCGTCTGATTTTAGCCAACTCGGCCTACGTTTCATCGGGATATCCAAACACCGTGATGAGAGTTGAAAATACTACGCGCAGCGGAGTATTTTTGACCAAATTCAAGGTGAACGTTTGGATAGCCGATGACACACTGTCTCGAGTGTTTGATACATCTTCTCAATCAAAACAAAAACTAAGGAGTAAACGGAGAAATAAAATCGTCAAAATCTATGCTAATTAAGGTCGGGTATCCAAACCTCCTTCACGGTTATGATTTTCTTTGTTTTAACTTGATGAATTATTAATGAGTTTGAGAACTGTAGCTCAGAGAATAGACACTTTGGTTGCTTACCAATTACACGGGGAAACTGGTTGGTCGACGGTTTGTGCAAATGGTAAGCAGACACCCCCAATGGAAATTTCCGTTTGGGATTGGCGTGTTCCATTTACAAAACAGACCCAACTTACCGAGAAAGGTCTAGGGCGAGTTTGACATATTGGCGCAGGGCCTGGAACTTGTGGCGATGGCAAATGGTAAGCACATTTTCCGTTTGGGGATTTTGGTCTACCTTTCAAGAAATCCCGTTTTCCCTAGAAAATTTCCGTTCGGGGAGACAAAATTAGTCTTTCCATTTACATTCCATCCGAAATTTCCGGATTTTTTGGGTAAATGGTAAACAATCTTTGCATAAATAGCGCACAGTCTTAGGGTTGTGTGGATGTTTATAAGCAATGGACTTTTTAATGTGAATGTCAGCATTCTTACCTATCTTTTATTGAAAGTGTCTATAGGAATTGAGACATACAGGATATTACACGGTGGCAAGAAGATATGAATTTTAGCATACTCGCTGCGCTCACTCGGTAGATATTGTTCTTGCCACGAGAACTTAAAATTCATATCTTTGAACCAACATGTAATGTTCTCTTTATTGGATTAAATATTTAATGTTGTTGACCTTACTGTGTTTCTAAACAGTCAATTTTTACAGATACGGGTGGGCTTCATAGAAATATATCCGGTGCCAAGGATATAGAAACACCAAATCCAATCAACCCAAGCAAGATACTGTGAACTGATTTTACACGTAAGTACTGAAAAAATACTGACTTTTGACTAGCTCGAATTTGAGAATCATCAAATGCTGTGAGTTTTAGTTTCCACAACGAACTTTTGAAAATTTTTTAGTTTAACCACATTCAGTTGCTAGACTTGTCGTTTGCCGTTCCGATTAATTGGCAGTTTTGAAATAAACTTTCATATGTTGCACCCGATAAATAGCTCTCCGACTTGGTTTTCTTTTCAAAAGAGACAACTGACAAGCTTTGGCAGTCTGTGGGAGCGTTGAACCACACATCGAACGATCATCTGAATGATTTTGTTTGGTGGTGTCTCATTATCAACCGGCTTCTGAACCAAATGCTTTCCAGTGCTGCTTTCCTGTGATGTGATTTATAAGGTTTTTGTTTGTTTCCAGGCCCGAATTTCTTAATATTGTGTTTTTAAGAATGTTTATTTAGGGAATTGACTCCAAGCGGAGAACATTTGAACCACATTTGACCAGGTTTCGGGAACAGGCGGCCAAAGTGTAATGGAGCCTGGTGCTGAAAATTTAAATTAATCAAACGTAGCTGTAATGCAGCGATAACTTTATTTAACATTTCCTGGTGTCATTTCTTGTCATTCTACAGCGTTTCAGCGATTTTTGAGGGATTTGGGGTTTTTGATCCTACAGAGACAAATAAACAAAATCTTGCCGCGTCCTCGGAAGAATACTGACAGCCGAATGCTAGCCACAATTCGATGTAATATTCTCCAGTCCTTGCAGCAGGTTTCTGCTTTCTTGGGACTGCAATATTAAATTCGTCCATCAGTCTTCTTCTAACATACCAGAATTTCATTTAAATTCAGGTATAGCCCAACCTATAGTACCTTGGGCCTTTTTGCCAGAGGACAGGAAATGGTTAGACGCTAGGGAATCAGTGTGGCAAATAATTGGCATAAAGATAAATGAGCGTACAACATCGTAGTCAAGGTGATTCCTCAGAAATAAAAGTTGTCGAACGATTTTTTTGAAACTTTCCCTAAATATTCCCTTCCAAGCACTGTTTCGAAAAATACAATAAACAAAGTAGGTCACCGTGCTCGCAAAAGAGATATGATGGGCCAATCTTACCCCATGCATTGATGCTAATCATGCGCTCTATTTGATCGTTTAACGGAACATTGTGCGGTAGCTGAAAGGAAAGATTATTAACGGAATACTTGGCAAAAAAACTTGATAGCTAGCAAGTCTCGATTATCTGGAACAATACAATATATAATTGATGGAAAATCAGAGAGATTTAAAGATACCGGCTCAAAATGGCATCCTCGAGTAACTGTTTTCTGAGAGGTTTTAACTGTACCCTTTTTTCCTTCCAAAAATTTTCTCTTTTTACATTTTTAACTTATAGATGATCATTGGTACACCAAAATTCTGTAATAAAAAATATAGGTGTCACTGTGCTTGTTTACGAGAACAACGACGATTTATCTCGCTCGTGAGCAAATCCGAATAGAAAAAACCGCCATACTGTTCATGTACGCGTGTTAGTCGCGCGTAAAATTCTGCGCAGTAAGGATGCGCAATGCAATACCGAGGAATCACCTTAACGGTGGTGTCATAAAATAATTTTATTGCAATGGTTCACTTGAGATCGTTCAGTAGCGAGCCTGCGTGCAGAAAAATAGTAGACGGCTGCATGCAGGCTATCAGTAACAAGATTTAACATGCATATTCGGACACTTCTTGTAGGGAGCACCCTTCTATACAGCATTCCTCCACTGCATTAATGGACCTTCCTGATCTTCTTTTCAACACGTGACTTGATGAGGACTCCAGAAATCCGTTGGCCTTTTCAGCCGACACCATTTCTTCTAAAGATTAAAAGATGTTTTATTAATTCAAAACTTTGTACTTTCTCTCTTCTGCTTAAAGGAGCTACGTCAGGGAAACTCATCTTGAAAAAACCAGCAAGTGTTTTCAAGTTTGTCGTTTGTAATCGGTCTATATCATTGTCATTCGAAACAATCCTTGTATAATTTCCGCATTTTATCTCGTTCGTGTTTTTCGGCATTAAAAAAATCTTACATTTAGATTTCCTTCAATTTGAAAGTAAATGGGAAAATGACTTCAAATGCCGTGACACTGCTCCTTTAAAAAGAACCGACTGCCGAGGTAAAAATAGTTTTGGTTTGCCTCAAACGGTCTCCATGTCCTTACTTGTGGCTAAACTGTGGCTAAAGCTGAGAAAAAGGTCGTGGTTATTTTCCAGCACGACAATAGGCCATTTCCGAGTTCTATTTTACCTCTGCTTGAAAAAGAGTCGAAGTGCGAAACCATTCATATGAAAATTAGTTTCCGGCTTTTCATGAAAATGACCATACAGGTAAAACACATTTTCATATGAATCGCTTCGCACTTAGGGTGTTTACCATTAGTCAGAACTGGCTAGCCAGACTGGTACATTTGAAAATGAATTGACCTTTCCAAATTTCTTTTTTTTTTTTCAAAATTTTATAAAAAAAAATTTTCAAAAGAGTGTAAACAATAACAAATTGACTGATTAGGCCAAACGGTTCTGATCAATAACGGACTTCTCTTCATGAATGGACCATAATATAAGAGGTAATTCCGTCTCTAAGTTACAGCTTCTCAAACACTAGTGCTGTGTTCTCAAAATTGCATTTCATTTACCATTCACATATTCCACGCCAGGTGTGCCCTAATATTTGCTCGACCTTGCTGCCCTTTCAGTGGCCGATGACAAGCGACATGTTCTAGCTGAGTTCTAGTGCCCGAGGCGAATGAATGGCTTGGGTCCAAACCCCTCTTTTACCAAGCCCGTTGAAACAGTGCAGACAAAATCAAGCTAACAGATGCCGTTTCAATAGAAGCATAACAGGGGTTTTACTCCCTGTTAAAAACACTACATCTCAGTGTTACAGGGATTTTAATCCCTGTTAAAAACACTACATCTCAGTCTTACCCAACGTTCGTTTGTGCGCATGTACGCTACATCGGTTCCCACAACATCTCTCCCAATATCTTTTAAAGTCCGAGCCGCAGAGATGAAGAGTTGGACCTGCTTTATGCTCGGCTTTGTGACGTGCCTCACAACACAACTGCCACGTGATCAGAAGAAGAACCATGACGAATGTCGGGAATGTAGATCATTGCATCTGCAAAACGAATTCGGTTATACGGTGAGTTCTTGTACATTATATATAATACTTTTAGATGTGATAGGTCCGATGTATGCCCAGTGTATGTAATAACTGGCAACACCACAGTTCATTAACCTCGGAGTTTCTAGCTAGCTATAGATTATAAGTAAAATGGTCATTGGCAAAAGAACTTCTTGAGCAAATTCTAAACTTAAACTTAAACAATTAAATCGATCAAGATTTAACATCTGATATACTATTTTAAAGTCTAGTAGTTGTGCATATGTAGCTTTGGTTGGTTGAAAACAGTGTAAACCTATCTGATCTGAGAGAAAACCACAATACAAGAAGAAATTCTCTCTCAATGCACGCAGACCTTGGACGGGCAGCGTAAAGGGTGTTTTCTTAGTGGTATGTCCAGAATAATGTTTAGATGCGCCACAACGCGGAAAAAGCATACAGGTTTCCTTGTCGACGCGCTACTTGCGGAAGGCTAAAGATGTGAAAACACTCTGGATAACTGTTCACTGCGATTACCAACAGAGGACATTGTGAACTTACTGGAACCTGGCTGGGCATAGCCTGCGTGCAGCCGTCTCCTATTTCCTAAAGCGGAAAAGTGACGTCTGCGAAACGGCGTCGTTAATCGTGTTCCAGTATCCTGCTGTTTCTCCAGAATCTGGGGACCGCTCTCTCATTGGTTGCTTTGACAGTAGGCATTGTTAGAATCAACCCTGATTGGCTGTCATCGTAAAATACTCAACATAATTATGCGTTGTGTTTTCATTAACATGCAAGAGGAAACATCAACCGTAACTCACGTGTGAGTTTGTGCAGTTTATTTCGCTTGTTGTGAATCACAATTACAGAAGTCTGGTTCAAGGTAGAGGAGAATTTCAAAGTGACAAAGTCCGCTCTGTACAGTTTGCTGTATACTCAAGATCCCTGTGTATCAAGCAATCGATGCGTTGGAAAGCTACGGAAGTGACCCGCGGGGATTATTATGAAAGATCGAAGACGAAATCTTACATGAAAGCGGTTATAAATCTTTCAAGGCTGAGCTGCTAGTGAATAAGGAGTTCCAAACACTTGGAATAAACAGTGTGGAATCCTCGAAGGGCGAGTACGTTTGGATGAATCGCTTTCGTGACCGTGTACTAAGTTGACAGGCTGCCGTATATAACTCTTGCGGTTCCTGACATTTGTCTCAGATTAAACTCGTTTTCGAGCTATTTCGCTTTGTGTTTTTTCGAATGCTTGTCATATTCTGTATAATTAGGGGAACTTCAACTCAAACAGTCCCGTCCGACTCAGTAATTTAGCAAATATTTGGCTGAGGTCACAGGTCTTCACCATTTCTCTAATCTCGAACAGCAGGATACTGGAACACGATTAGCGACGCCGTTTCGCAGACGTCACTTTTCCGCTTTAGGAAATAGGAGACGGCTGCACGCAGGCTAGGCTGGGCACTGATCTACCTGCTTTCAGTTAGTGAGAAACAGTGAAACAAACAAACAATTGCACGGAACAGCCCATGGGCTCACTAGTTTAATACCGCTGTTGTCAATTAATTTATGATGTAAAAACGCAGAGGAACTTATTCTTGCAATTTGTCGACAAACTGCTGGCGACGCATTACGTAAAATTGAAATGGACGTATGTACACCCTGACGAACTAAATGCCGACACATAGCAAGTGTCTTGCCCAAGAACACAACGCAGTGCCCCGGCCAGGGCTCGAACCCGGACCGTCCGATCCGGAGTCCAGCACACTAACCATTGGGCAAACACTTTTCACACCAAGCTACAGCACATCCTACAAGCGTCTCCCCACCGCTGGTCAAGGGGAATACTTACTCTGGGAACGAGTTTGACCAAGAGAAAAATGGTTTTTAGAATGATTCACAACTTGTAACCAGGACCGAGGGAAACTTGGCAAACTTTCGGACGAAGGAAAAAGACGCCGTCCTTCGAAGCCACTGTATTAAGTTTATACGTAAAACTGGGCATCGCTTAAATCAAAAGATATTTTACAAGTCAAGGTGGATTTCCACTGTCGCGTAATTTTTTACGTGCGTAAATAAAATTAGAGACGATGTATGGAAAACTTGCGTACACGTTTACGCAAGTCGTTCATACATTGTCTCTAAATTTTTTAAGCACGTAAACGCACGTAAAAAAATAGGCGACAGTGGAAATCCACCTTTATACAGTGAAATACACGACTTCTTATTTCGAAGCTAACGATTATCATAGTAATTAGGCCATTTTGTGTGGTTATTGCAACACATTTATTAATTACAAGCTTTTTGGTTTCTAAAGACATAACCAATAAACTGATAAAATGAAGAAAATATAGAAGTAATTATTAGTTTGTTTTTAAATATACAAAAAGAATAAAAACATCTGAATCAATATTTCAACAAAGGCGATCCACATATGACTGACATTTAAATTAATAAATTCAGATTCTGATTATGATTAATGTTTTCTGAAAATCCTTAGTAGAAATAATGAAACTAGAGTAATCCAACGTTTTGATGCAGTTATCATCGTTATCAAACGAAAAGCCAAAATCTTGATCGCAGTGTGTATAAAAATAAGTGGAAATTTTGTTGGATAGACATTTAGAATTGCTTTCTTTACTCTAAGGAGCTAAAAACGTGAATGCTCGAGAATGGCTGCAATGAGGAATTGTTTGGATGAAAAAGCGTTCGAGAAACAATGACCAATTTTTGTCATTTCAGGAGTCCAGTTAACAAACAGCCACGTTAAACTAATTTTGTCACCTGAATTTCATCGTTAATCTAAGATATGTAACGAAGCACTATTAAGATGTGAACGCTTCTATCCAAGAAGAAACTTCTTATTAAACACTGCATTTTTATAGTTGAGCAAGAGCACACAGATACTGACAAGATCGCGCAAAACAAAAATTTAAGTACCCAAACAAAAAAATCTAGAAAACGGTACAAAGTAATGATGCAAAGCTGCAATTAGCCATTTTCTAAACGAGCAGGGGACTGGGTACGAACATATTTCTCTTTGGTACAACATTCAATATCGATTGAATTGAAAAAGATGGTACACGTCATCTGAAAGAGCATCCAAAAATTAGTAAATTTACCAAATTTGACGGTTATTGGTTTAAACCCAAAGGCACGGTACACTTAGTATGGATTGGAGGGGCAGGCGTCCTCCAATCCATACTAAGCTCTCCTATTTTAAAAGTGTACCATGCCTTTGCGTTTAAACCAATAACCATCACATTTGGTAAATTTACTAATTTTTGGATGCTCTTTCAGATGACGTGCCCCATTTTTAATCCAATCGATATTGAATATTCGTATCAAGAAAAAGTATATTTGTACCCAGTCCCTGCTCGTTTAGAAAATGGCCAATGCATTCGCTCCGACGAAGGGCTAACGCTCGAAACGTCAGCTCTTGAATCTCTTTACGGTGGCCAATTGACATTATCAACCCAGTTGATAAAACCAAATTATATTGTTATACTTCCCACCGACGCAGCACCACAGTTTCTTTAGAAACTTACCCCCTCCCATCATTCAAGCAGATGATGAACGCTTACATGATGAAGCAGCTGATTTTACAGATCCCACCTTGATATTTATAGCGTGACTTCTGTCAGTTCACAGTATCAATTCTACAGCAAGCTATTTTACGGTTGACTAAAGCGGTATAATCGTAAATTAATCGTAAATCTTAATAAACTATTTGCGCGCATTTGGGATATTCTACCTCATGGCCCCCTTTATAGAAGTACATTAGCAAATTCAATTATACACAAGCTTATTTTAGAGATATTATATTATATTTGTGCCAGGTACCAAGCTACATACAAAAGCAGTTATCTTCCCTACCTACAATGTACGCAGAGGTTAGGTTTACATCAAGCTTCTGTAATTAACGATAAACATGAAACTAGTGAACAAGGGACTTCAGGAATAATGTCCCATAAAACATACATCACAGGAAACTTGGCAACTTCATTGCTTTTTAACCCCTGAAACTAAGCTATAAAGATACACCCTGAAATCTTTCCAAGGTTTACGTGTCTTAAGTGCTGCTCTGAAAAATATACCCTTTGAATCTCAGTCTGGTAGATTCCTTAAAAACGATTTTGAAGCTGGTTTTCATTGCTTTAATTCCGAGCTATCATCACAAGGTATTTTGGCCGCGGTGGGTTTATAAAGTCTGGTAGAAAACGCACTTACTTCTGACTTGCTCTGTCCGGTTCTGGCCCTATTGGTTACTGACATCTGCCTCACAAAATATAATCGAAAAAAGAGAGGGAACGAAATTGAGCGAAACAAAGACTCGCTTACGCCGAATGACAGATCGGCTAGAGTACCTTGTCTTTTATAAGCCCCAAAAGCAAACAAAATTCATCCGAACACGACACCAATCTTAAAACGTACGCCTTAATATAATTTTATAGATTTGGCGGAAATGCAGAACTTTCGCCTTGAGCTAATGGAAGAATTTGAGAAACTTGAACCGCCAATGAAGTGCAAGATAAACTTGGTACAAATGAAACGCAGAAATCTGGCTGTCTCTTTGAAGAAACGAAAAATAGTTAGCTGCTTCATGTTAGTTATATTGTCTGATGCTTAAGCCTTCCAGGCCCAAGATCGAAATGTCAAGTCTCCTTTATAATTGCTACCCACTTCTTAAACGTTAGTTCTGAGAAGTTAGTTGTACGTCAAGAACATATCCCCCAGCTGACAAGTGTCTGTATTCTCGTCACATGTCTGCTGGACAGTGTATTGAATTTGTATGGAGAAATTAGAAATTAGAAATTACGTTTTGATCAAGTACTTCCAACGCTATTGAGGCAGGTGGAGGGAAGGTAAATATCATCTGATCATGTCAGATTGAAATCGTCACACCATGGAGAACAAAATAAACAGCAAACCTTTAGAATAGCACATTTAATCAGTACTACCTCTACAGCTGACAACACATTAGTTGTGGTTTACAGAAACGCGCGCTTCACCATCTTACAAATTGATAATGAATCGGGTCGCCACCCGAAAAATGTAATACGCTTGTGTCACTTAAAATAATTAGTCGCACAATGGAAAGCTAAATCAACCAGTGGTTTTAAAATTGAGGTATGAAAAATGAGTCAAAGGCTACTTTATCACTTTGGGCTCCACACTTTTTTAAAGGATGCGACTACGCGGGCTCTCTCAGATCAAACGACGATCAAAAATAACTACGTCTCAAAGTAGACGGGCAGGTTTACAAACATAGTTAAAGTATACAAATTAAAAACAGGAAAAAGTGCTATCAATGACTTTTCATGTCAATAATTAAAACAATAAAGTTGACATTATCAAAGGAACGGGAGTCAATAATAAAAAAACAAAGGTTGACAATGCAAGGTTTAAAATAAACAGCACATGATTTCATTTGGCATGTAGTACGAGTATTATTTTCCTAAAAACGCACTATCGGCTGAGACGATATTGAAAAAAATGTT
>OX393562.1:21508831-21693831 GCA_947652115.1 Blastomussa wellsi | reverse complement strand
ACTTTTACCTTTATTATTAAAATCAGAAATCCTTGACTGCATGCGAATGCAGCCGTCTTTCTTTGCTTCCTGCTAGCTTGGCGTTTCGCGACAAAGACGTTTTCGAATTAAAGCCCAATATTTCGTACTAATGACGTATATCTGTCTAGAATCTGGTATGAATGCCCATTGGTCAATTAGGCAATTTACATAATGCATGAGAAATAAATTCCTCACGGGCCTTCATCGCGTGGCGGCCATATTGGCCATAGACAATAGTTTTCGTACTCCGAGCCTCGAGTTGGGCCTTGAGTCCCGAGGGATTGAAAACTTTTGTTTTGCCACGCGGAAACTCGCCCCAAACATTTCAACTCTAGGCTCGGGGTACGAAAACTATTGTCTATGGCCAGTATGGCCGCCACGCGAGTAAGGCCCATTAGATCCCATTACACCAACTGGAATTAGAAGCCTGATCTTATCCCAGTGTAAAGGTAGACCAGAATCATGAAGCAACACCAGGGGCGAATCCAGGAGGGGGTGCACCACTAAGGAATGACATAATTGATGGGTGATGTAAGCAGAATACTAGTTATATTAGAAAGTCGCGGGTCATCTCGGGGCGGGGGTGCGCACCCACTGCACCCTCCCCCTAGATCCGCTCCTATGGTAAGCGAATTATGTGAAAAATGAAGAGATTACTGTAATTTGGTACGTAAAACTGCTATCGAAAGCTGGTCCTTTGTTTTTTATTGTTATTTTTATTACCACGATCCCTCCCTAAAATGACCAAACCGATGATAATGTTGTTGAAAAGAAACACGCATTGATCTTTACAAATTACAGCATTTCACTGATTTGACTTACTGTTTATAAACAGAATTGAAAATGAGCACTTATAATACTCACGGCTATGGTTAAACCTGAAAGAATAATAATTATATATGTTAAATATACATGGTAAATATCTTATTCAGGAGATTTTTGGAAGAGCAAGTTTATTTTTGAGGCAATTTCCTACTAGAAGTTTTAGTACCTTTTACCATTGCCTACGGCTTTCCAAATAAACAAACTATGTATTCAATCGGAGGAGCCGCCAAGTCAGATATTTTTCCGTGCCACGCGTTTGGACCCGTTTGCTTTCTAAAACACCAGTGGTGGATCTGGCGAAAATTTTAAGCCTCAAAGGGTCGAAATTTCGTGGGCCTCCACCTTAAGGAAGTTCGCGCTAATTGTTTGTGCGCATCGTTACTGCGCACGGAATTCGTCACGCCACGTCATCCATCGAGAGCGCGCGCTGAGGAAAAACAAAGGGCCAGAAGCCGTTTCGTAGCTTTGCTGGTAGTTTACTCTCTTAAATGGTCGGTGACACCTACCTAAGTTTAAATATTTTGAAGTTTTCTGCCCACAGGACATCGAATCCTGCAATCTTGCGGCTGTTAGGCGAGGAACCACACCAACTGAATAAATTCACTTTATGGGTCCATTCAAACAACATTTGACAGAGATACGTTCATTTCAAAGATTTATCTGCAACATTTATGTGCTTACAGACACTGTAGCCGTTCCCGCTAACGAAGCGCGAGTTTTCAGATTTAGGGTGTTCTTTCGGGCATGTTATCTCCAAAATGAAGACGATGACCTCCATTTTTTTTGCATTTCTGACTTAAGTAACTCATTATCTTACAGTGGTGAGAGTTTCAGAAAAAAATCAATGGTAGAAAATTTTTGCGCGAACGTTCTTAATTTAAGGCCCACAGGGCACAAGTCTCGATCCGCCACTGAACACGGTATAAATCAATTTTATTTGCAACTACTTAGACCGAGCTCATCTAGATACATTACATAAGAGTTGAAAGCGGAATAATTGGACCACTGAAATAAAAATATCGGATCAACATGTAATAACTGAGATAACTTTGTTATGAATGAAATCGTTCAAATCAGGCTTTACCATCTTGATCGTGCGAAATAATGTCCACTGAAATTATGAAGAAAACAACTCCAGGCTTGCGGCAGAATATCGCGTTATCGTTTTACAAGCTAAATGTGCTTGTAATCTCTAAAACCTGTTTTCCATACTGCGCAGCGCAGAAACATGCATTTTGACTATTTGACGCTGTTCGATTTGAAAAAACCTCAAGCGTTTCATTTTGATTGCCCAATACTCATCCTACGTCGAGGAACCTTAAAAAATACATGAAATTTCAGATATTTCCTGTTTTCGGGACAATTATTGCAAAGTGCAGCGGTACAGCATTTGTGAAAGCTACTTGTTGCTGCAGTGGTAAAGATACCTTCGCCATATTTTAATTTGGAGGGCCCTTTGGCCTCGCTTTCATGTGACTTACGGCCTACCGTTTTAGTGTGTATAGGGATTGCGGATTTTCGCGATGAAGTTGTCCAAGTGCTGTTATATTAATGCGTCCTTGAGCTGCCTTGAAAGTGTTTGCACTCAATCAAGTTAGTCAGAAAGCATATCGAATTTCTTACAGAAGGTAAATCAGACATCCAAAATGGTGACGTAGAAGCTCATGTAACATATAATTTGACTGGTTTGATAACCTAGCCCAAAACAAATGCCTTAGACGTAAGAACAATAGAAGCTGCTTACAAATACCAAACAACAGTAGTTTTTGACAGCTGCTACATTACTGATCCAAACACCTACCAGTGAGTCGGAGACACAGTTTACTGGTAAATCCAACAGGTGTTTCTTGGCAAATCTTCGGTAACGCTAAGGCATCCTTAAATTGACTATATTGCTGTTAATGCGTGTTTCCATGGATCATTCTTTGAGAATGTAAACCCGAATACGAATACCCTATAAAAAGGCTTGATAATTGTGCAATACAAGTTGCCTTCCCAATTTTCGATGAAGTCTCTAAAACTTATTCGTTTCTTATACACTCATACCCAGTGATTATCGGGAAAACTGAAACGTACTCCCAATTATTCAGTCTGTAGAGCACTTGCGCTTACAAAACGTGTAGTACCATTTAAAAACAAAGCCCTGAGAACGTTTGATTTTATAAAACATTTCTGTCAAACGTTCAACTCAAATATTGACATGCACCACCTCCGCAAACCAGCAGGGGTGGCAAAGTGGCGCGGTGGACGAGAGAGGGCAGATCTCGTTTTACAAAATAAAATTTAAAGGGGCACAGTCACCACAAAAAAGGCAACTTTGGCAATGTATAAAATTGCCTTCAAATCAAAGGAAACCTTGAAATAGTAGTTTATTAAGGTAGAAAAACACCAAAGATGCACCACTATATAAACTAGGAAGTATCAAGGATGGCTTTGAATGAGGAAGAATGAGAAGGATTGTAATTGAGCAAATATGAAAAATTTAAACTAAATTTTTCACTGTGTCATCCGTGACACGAAACCATTTTTAACGACGATTTTTAACGCAACATTGTCATGTTAAAAATCGTCGTCGTGTAACATAGTGAGCCGGATGATCTTTAACGTAACATTTTGCTGCGGTAACAGGTTTCAGCAATGTGAAATTTCACGGTTGCGGACTCGATCAGTACGCGTGCTCAAAATGAGGTTGAGTTAAAAATCGTCCGGTGTAACATACCGTTGCCGCATGTGATTGCAAAAATTTTGCGTTACAGATTTTCTCGTGTAACATAAAATCGTCATTAAAAATCGTGCCGTGTAACATCACCTTTATAATCTTGTTGCCGGTTTACAGCCGCCTTGGTGCCTGGGCATACGACAACAAAAATAGCGCCCGAGCGGAACTGAGGGAGTCTGTTTCACAAGCTAAATGTCTTGTTGGATGCCCATTCAAACAAGTTAAGTACTAACCTTGCAGCAGAAACGAACTGATATTTTCTTATGGCAGAAAAGTGAACGAAGCTTTGGCCCACGTTTTTAACGACATGCGATGAAGGTAACACCAAACTAGTCCTAATGCTCACACCAAGCGTGTTTTAAATGTGCATTGTAATCACATTAAAATGTGATTAAATTGCAATAAAGCTATGATGCTTAAACCATCAATAAGTGGTTCCTCGTGTTAATCAGCCAAAAGCGTAGGACTCAAAACTGATTACGAAGAAGTGCGAAACGTAATAATAACCAAGTAAATAATGTTTTTTGGCAACAAACGCTTGGACTTATAAATGATGTCTACGACAAAACTCAAAACCAACGAAGTGGTAGCATTGTCAAAAGAAACTCTAACTTTAGCAAGAAAGAATGAGGTTCATTGGGTTTACCATTGTTTATATGTGCCTATTAAGGGAATTTATTCAATTGGCGGTGTTCCTTAAAGAAACATTGCGCATTATTATTATTATTATTATTATTATTATTATTATTATTATTATTATTATTATTATTATTATTATTATTATTAATAATAAGCCTTATTAATAATAAGCCTTTGAAATACACGGCTTATGTGCTTTTATACTTAGGGCGTTTTATGGACACTGGTTTAGCCGTCATTAGTATAATTCGATTGTTGATTTTAATATCTCGGTATCATGGGATTTGCAATTTTATAGAATTTTGAACTTCTATTATCAATTATCTAATTTTTACTTCTTTTATGTAAGTAAGTTATTTTTGTTATTAGTATTATTACTTTATATAATAAATATTGTAATAAGTTCCACATGGATGCATGTAAGATTCGAGTTTTATTTCTCAATAAAGGTTGATTTTATTATAATAAGCCTTTATTTACAATTCAAAGAAACTATTTAGTAACAATCAATTAAAAATTACAGTACTAAAAGCGATATGACGGGAAAAGTCTTGTTATAATAATTTACAAGGCTAAAGAATTTTACTAATTATTAAATTTTAAAAACACCATTTATCATTGCAGTGCTTGAAACCATAAGATTACAAGATTTACGTATATCAAGTTAAACTTTCCTATCATAAAAGTAACAATAATAATAATAATAATAATAATAATAATAATAATAATAATAATAATAATAATAATAATAATATTAATAATACCAATATTAATAATAATGTGCCAGCAACAAAGTTTTCTTAAATATCACATTTTAGTATATTCTCAGCTCCGACTATTGCATTTCTAGCTTTTTGATTGGCTAAAAAACTCCGACTATGAGCCAATAGTCGAAGTTTTACGTCATATGGAAAATAGTGCGCCAAGTTTAAAAATTTTCCGCACGAAGTTTTTAACTTCAGCCCTCTATAATGGCCGACACTGGCAGGTTTCAGGAGCTGTCTCCCACAAAAATTCAAGAGATATGGTTTGAGAATTTACTAAAACAATTATTCTATTCGCCCTTGTTGGATATGAAGTGATTATAACCAACTCGCGCTACGCGCTCGTTGGTTATTTTATCACTTCATATCCAACGCGGGCTCATGGAATAATTGTTATATGGCTCCTTCTTCAATTTCAATGTCAATGCCAACGTTCTTATAATCACAAAAGGCCTTTCTTCTAGCTCTCGATCCTCTAAGGCAGATTAGTACGGATCTTAATAACGCGAAGGATGTCCTTGCTCTTATCCAGGAGATTGTTTTTGAATAATCTTCTCCTTTCTTGATGGAGATCAGCTGCGCCAGTCTGCTGTGGTATTGCAAACATTCCTTTCCCATACCGTCTGTTGACGTGAAAATAAGGGGTGTGAAAGTTCCGTGTTCAATGTCCAAAACCCTCCTTGAGTATAGGCGTTTCTTCTCATTCTCGTGATTGCGGTATACCTGTTGGAGCTCTAGGTTCCTATACGAATCAGCATTAGGGTGAAAGACCCTCACATCAAAGAATGCTGATTGTTGGTTCTCCCAAAACCCGCGTGCGTTTAGTCTAATCTCGCGTCTGGAGCTCGATTAGAACCGCTTCCTAGCTGTTCTCCCGAGATATCTTGAAGTACTGGCTCGATCTCAACATCGCTACATACCATACCCAGAAGCTCGGCTTCTAAATCTCTCAACTCATTGTGACGTTGGGTAACGAGCCCACCTCGCTTGCACATCATTGCGTGGTCTGCCGTGAAAATATCGCCACATACACAGATGGAGGGGATATCATCAACCGGCCATTCATATCGCAGTTTGATTACGTCACGGCATTCCCTCTTATTTAGGTTGAAACCCATTTCACGAAGGGGAAATACCGTCAGCCAAACTGATGACCCTTTTTCCGCAGCAAGGTCAAGTGCTCGCTGGACTTTCTGTGGAGCTACCTCTCTAATATGCCCTGCCCTGTCTTGGAGCGCCTTTGCTTTCTCACTCTTCACTGCCTGTTGTAGTGGCTTAATAAGAGAATCATCCGGCATCTGATATGACTGAGCTCGTGATCAGCGGCTGAACACTTAAGGCATAAAGGCCCATAGCGCCCATTATTATTATTATTATTATTATTATTATTATTATTATTATTATTATTATTATTATTATTATTATTATTATTATTATTATTATTATTATTATTATTATTATTATTATTATTATTTAGCGACCATAGTTTCACTCGCCTTTAAATTGCAGCCGCAAGATGGCAGAATTCGATGTCGCGTGGGCAGAAATCTTGAAAATTTTTAAACTTCCCACATTGATTGTTTTTGTTCATATTTGACAATCTGTCGAGAATGGTAAATAAAATATGTTTCTGTAAAAAAGTAGGGGTCACAGACTATTTAAGAGAGTGAACTACAAGAAAAGTTAACGCAGCGGCTTCTGACCCTTTGTTTTTCCTTAGCGCGAGCGTGCCGTGGAGTGATATTGCAACACGATGCGCACAAACAATTAGCGCGGACGTCCTTAAACAAATCAACTGCAATTAAGGCGGGGTTTTACCTGAATTTGAATGAAATTTGGAGAGGTTTAGAGTAGGTATAAAAGGATGAAAATTAGTTTTGAAACACCCACAGACAGTTGACCCCCACGCAAGAGCAACCAGCTTGGTAGGGGGACTGTTTGGGTTTGCATATTCTAATTTTAACTTAAAATTCGAATTTTCAAACCCCATTAAATCTTCACTATTTCATATTCCTCCCAATTTTCCTCTTCCTTTAAGAAAAACTCTCTCCTCCCAAATATAGCCAAAAATCATCCAAAAATTTACAACACACCACAAAACATTCACTAGTGAGATGAATGAAGGGTTTTGGCATTCCTTGAAACGCAAACGAGATATGTGCTTTAAACCCACTTTAAATGACGGAAAAACGGCTTTCAGGTAGAATCCCGCCTTAAAAGCGGGAGAGAAGAGATTAATAAGAATTATGAATCAAACTGTACGCCCCACAACTCCCCCTCCCCCCCCCCCCCCCCTCGATTGAATGCGACCAGACTGATTTTTGTGGCCTGTTGGTGAGGAATAAATGGGGTTTCATTGTCTTCCCAGACTGGAAGTTCTGTTTTCAGAAGCGTGCATCTCAAGCACAAAAAAGCCGTATAGTCTTTTTTTTATAACCTTAGTTCGGAGAATGTGGTGGTGCATCAAAAAATATCCTCTGGGTGAACATTTTCTCTCCTCTTATCACCTGTATATTTAACTTGAATGTATTGATATCATTAGCAGAAAAAATGTGGGGGCGCCACGCATCAGTTAACGACTTGGGTTAATGGCGTTAATGACTTCTGATGCCTGAAATGTGTAATAACTGAAGCGGAAGTTAAATGTGCCGTAAATGTTAAATGCGAAGGCAGGCGAAATAGACTGTGCTCAGAATAAATAACTGGTTTAGTTGGGTGGATTTTTCTGTAATTCTTTTAGTAATTGTTAACCGCTTTTGACATATTGAATACAACATCAGCCATTCAGTGAATCCCAGAACCTTGAATAAAAATAGGTCCGCAATGCGAACTTGTGTGGGCTTATGCATGTACATAGGATTGAACAGGAAGTAAAAAGCAATGGAATGAAAATTAATGGAAAAGGTAACATGACTGGTATCAGCAAACATGGCAGACTTCAAATTCAGAGTTGGAATTTTATTGATGGTGTTAACAGATGTTATATTGAGTTCTACAAGTAGAATAAATTCATAATGAATTCTGCAACCTAGAATGCAAATTGATACAGTGTATTATTGAATACACAATATTTAATAAGATTTTGGAGAAATGTGGATATAATGGAATATCATAATCAGTCTTCACATAATTTTCAATGAATAGAAAGTGCTTCTATTTTGTATGTTCCTATTTTCAGTGAAAGAAATTCCTTATTCTCTAAAAAGAGCACGGTAACCGGTTGATTCGCCAACGACCAGTTTGCCAACGCATGAGGTCGATTCGCCAATGTGCTAGATCAGTTCGCCAACGTTGGAAATATACTCTATTAGATATATAAAATATATGAAATATACAAGTCTATATATATATTTTTTTGTCTGGTTAGGTATTATACAGCTGAGTTCATAGCACCAAAATCAAACGCGCATATCAAAAAAATGGTATCCGGTTGTTTAGCCCCAATCCTTTTAACCCCCAGTCAATTGGCCCCCAACTGAAGTCGATTAGCCCCCAACCTGAAGTCGATTTAACTCAATAAACTGCTCAATTTTGTCCATGAACTGTAAACTTTAAATATTACAATCATACCCGCTTAGTAACATTGAACATTGTCTGACAGTGTCAGTTTAATAAATACGTTGTCAATCTCTAATCTCTGATTTATTTTGACTACAAACATTGTCCGACATCGATGGGCCTTTGAAAAAGTTAAATAAACTGCCTTCAAAACTTTCCTAGTGGCCATTTTTGTTTATCTGATTCATGTCTTCGATTAGTTATTCAAGATTTTATGTGGTCTAACATTTAGCGACAAAGCAGAACTCTTGTACTGCAATCGTCTATTTAACTGAACTTGGTTGTTTCACTCTCCTGGCAATCTTGGTAATATGTTGGCAGTATTGTTGACACCTGCTTGTACCGATTTACAACTGATTTTCTCTTGGAGCTTGCACAAGTTTTTGAAAAGGCAACCTGGGGGCTAAACGTCTGCACTCTGACTCATTTAATCAGCGAAGTCTGGTTTTCTTGGAAAATTCATCCTTAAATATTTGTAACACGACTGACATATCCAGTCGATGCCTTGTTTTCCTTGGTAAATATTTCACTATATAAGAATTACAAAGTCTTAGTTTTTCAGCAGCAGTAACTGTTTTTGTAACACAACTGGTCATAAAGGCCCAACCACGTACAATGACTCTCATTTGAGTGCCACCTGCACTGACAGTTCAAGCCAAGGAATGTTGGCTTGCAACACAAGTTGAGCTAGAAATGTTGGCTTGCGCGAACAAAACAAATCGGCGATACTCTGACTATCCACGAAATTTGCCGAGGATCACGTTAAAGTCCACCTGAACAAAACGTAAGCGAAGAATAAACGAGCCATTTCACATCTAAACCAAAACTGAAGTTAATTTACGACGAAATGAGCACTGATAAATAAGCTTAAACTACAGAAAAGAACGAAACAGATGAACGATTTAGAAAACCCTAACCCTATTTAAGCATAAGGAAAACGGAATTTGATACTCTATTTAAGGCCCAACTCGAAAAATGACACCCTATTCAAGGGAAAAACGAAAACTAGCAAAGGTTGGAACGGGTTAAGCCTATTTCGTTTCTGTAACGTGCTATTACGATGAAAAAATGTTGTTCTTGTTCTCTTTCGATTCCGATTTTTATATTTGGCACTGCCAGAAGAATGCTCCATGAAAACAATTAGTCTCCTTCGCAGCCGTTTTTTTTCCTTTGGGGGAGCGTAATTGCGTGACATCCAAAAAAACGGCTGCGAAGGAGACCTCATGCCAATAGACCAATTCCGCAATATGTTAATATTCTAACATGTCGCCGAGGCTTGGAGGAATAAAACAAAGGATTTTGCATCGAGGCCTAGGAATGAATAATTAATTTCTTTTGTTTTATTCCCCCAAGCCTCGGCGCCATGTTAGAATTTTAATATAATTATCGGAATTGGTCTATTATTGCGCCTCAATTTTCAAAATAAGTCCGTTTTTTTAAGCAAGTATTTCTGTCCGTAATTACCAGAATCGGCTTCAGTCGAGTTTGATTGAGAGAGCTGGATTGAGAGAGAAAATGATGTCATAGACTCACTTGTTTATTTTTGCAATGCGTGAACCCAGATGATTAGTATGCAGTGCGAGCTTTTAGAAGCAGGTTACTGTTTTGAATACCAAATATGCTGGTTCACACAGTAAAAAATTAAACTGGTGAGTCGATGACGTCATTTTCTCTCTCGATCCAGCTCTCTCAATGCAACTCGACTGAAGCCGACTCTGGTAATGGCGCAGTTTAGACAAGAAATCGTCGTGCAAAAAAACGGACGTATTTTGAAAATTGAGGCACAATAATTGGCATGGTGCATTCTTGCCAAATAACAAATCGGAATCGAAAAAGAACAAGAACAATATTTTTTCATCGCAGTAGCACTTTGACAGATTTTTCAGTTTAAATAGACCGTTGTCTTTTTCGTTTGACTTGCCGTTTACGTACTGCAATTTTAGACGATACAATTTCGATACCCTATCTAAGGATCACCCCAAAAAAATGCCGAGAGTGGCAAAAATGATACGATTTAAGGATATGATTTAAGGATCGAGAACCTCAATAAACCATACCCTATCCCGCGGCACATACCTATATAACCCATATACGGGTTTTTCTCGGAATGCCATACCGGCCGCGCCGAAAACGAAGAAACACGGCTGCATTCGTGGGCCACAGAAATCCTCGCAAGACAGTGCTGAAGAGTAAACCAACCTCGACGACATTCCAAACCGAAGTTTCAGCTAATCGAGCACTTTTAAATGAAACTTCCCGTAATGGCGGACTAAAAATCTTCATATACACAGTTACCGAAGTGTAACGTATCAGCGAATTCAAAACAAATATGTAAACAGATCCGGAGACTGCGCAATATGGGCTGGAAATAAACTTTAAGATTGTTTCGAACCCGCAACTTTTATTACATTTCTGACGTAAGTAACTCAAAATCTCGCAGTGAAATCTCGCAGTGGTGAAAGACTTAAAGCGTATTACCACGCAAATAGATCTGCAAGTATCTATTGTTAGTCTCCAGAAGGCAAATCAAGCATCCAGAAACCTTTCAGTGAATCGGAAAAACAGTTTACTGGTAAATCAAACAGGTTTTTCTGGGCAAATCTTCGGTAACGCTAAGGCATACCTAAATTGACTATCTTGCTGTAAATACGTTTTTGCATGGATTCTTTGAGAAAGTAAACCCGACTATGACCTTCTAAAAAGTCTTGATAATAGACCTTTCTCGCTTGGACGGTTTGTTGCCCGATTACAGACCATGTGATGATACTCTTGAGAATTCTTTATTTCAAATTTTCAAACAGTTGCGTGGATATGAATAAATAATGTTTGGGTGTATAAAAGAACAATTCTCTAGAGAATGTCACATGATCTGTAATGGGCAACAAACACGCCCAAGCGAAAAAGGTCTATTGTGCAATACAAGTTGTCTTCCCAATTTTCGATTAAGTCTTTAAGGCGGGGGTACACATGAAAAAAGTGACTTTTTTTAAGTAACTGTAATTTTAAAAGTATATTTTAAAACCCTATAAAACTATATATCACAAGAAAGCTTATGACCTATAGATTTTGAAATTGGCAATACCCCGGACTTAAATCAATTTGTAACCTGATATTCAATTAAATTTGCAGCCACATGCTGTGCATAACCACACTATAGTTGAGAAAAGATATCTGGCTGTAGATTACATGGAATTATGTTATTTTGGTATCAATCTAGAGCACAGATATCACCCTCTTAAATGAGCATAGAACTTTTTGAGATGATAAAAACATTTGCCCCAGTGCCCCTCCAAAGTTTACTAAGATTTTTGAGGCTGAGTTTTTACAATAACTTTACTTTAAGTCATCATATGCAGAATCTGTATGCTCATTTAGCTTAACTCATTGAGGAGAATAAACACTGAAAATTTCAAATAAATCGGTTAAAAATATCCTGAGATATCTTTTCTCAAAGACCTAAACTACGGGTTTTAAGAAAATGAGGTTTAAAGTTAAGAAATGTTTTTTTAGGATAGCCACTTAAACTGTAGAGGTAAAAAGTCCATGTCTTCAGTTCTGAAAGTCCACAAATTAACTTTAGAAAGCCCCTGCTTCATAACTGTTTCCATCTATGTCACGAAGGGCTGCTTCTCGACGGGTTTTCCTCTCATCCTCTGCTTGCCGACGCTTCTTCTCCTTTGTAGTAGCCTGCAGGTCAGATTTAGAAACTCGTTTCTTGTCCCTTAGAAGGGAGGCCCTCTTGGTAAATTTTCCAGCTGGAATGGAGAGCCTGTTCATCACTCTCTCTCTGCTAGCAGCTCCACTGTGAAAGTGCAAGACTGCAGAAGCTACCCCACAGCGAATTACTTTTGCACCATGATGTTTGTGCTTTGGGCATCTAACCCAAACCAGAGAATTGATACACTCGTTTCGATTTTGTGTAGTGCCCAGCACACACCGTTCCAGAAGCTTTGTTTCACTTAATGCCATGAAAGTGGGGCGCAACAATTCAAGGAAAACCTCAGGCAGGCAGTCATCCCCTTTATAGGTTGACGTTTCTGTTGCTAGATCCTGTTGCCACTTACACCACGACTTCTCACCAGGAGGACAAAATCTATGTTGCTTAGCTGGATCTTTAGCTTTAACAGAGTGGTGTAAGATGGCAATAATGTTCTTTTTCATTGTGTAAACAGCTACATTTACCTCCTTTTCTGATGGATTTGGGTTTGACAGAGTGTTTTGTCTAATGGCCAGACCATAGTATCTCTGAATCCGCTTTATTTTGTCTTCTGTGAGGCGGCCACGCCCTCCAATTGGCTTTCCATCAGCTAGTTTGCCTTTCGTTCTGGCCTTTAAGTTTAGCAGGTGCTTGCCCATTCGTTTCTGGACATGTCCAACACAGTCTAGCTTGACAACCTTGCAATCTGGATAGGTGTCCTCTACAGTATTGAAGGCCTTGCTGTCTCCATCACAAACCATCCACTTGTATCTGATGTTGTGGCGCTCAACCGACCTGTTCCACAGAACTGCTGCACCCTCTGCTTCCATGGCAGGTGAACTTCCTCTAAAATTGACATCACAAACACCAGATGCTACGTGTTCCATTTGCCATTCTTCAAATTCCTGTTCAGATTTACACTGTGCTTCTTTTACTGAACAACTCTGGCAGGACTTTGAAAGCACATGGTAATCCAGCACTTCCCCAGTGTCCACTGAAATGACAAACACAACTCCCGTAAGAGAAGTGAAGCCTCTTTTGGCCCATGTTCCATCAAAGCTGACTGCTGCATCCACAACTTCATCACTATCTCCATCACCATTTTCTGCCAAAATGCATTGCCGAAGCCTTTGTCCTGCTTGTTTCATATCATTTTCTGCTTCAAGTTCAAGAGCATCAAGAATTGTTTCTACATGCTGATAGTAAGCTGTTTTTGTAATGCATGGCATGTTCATGATGCCGCAGAAGGATGCAAGTCCTTCGTAACCCCCACCAGTCTCAATTGAATGGTAAACAATACGTCTGTTAACATCAACAGATTTTCCCCGCTTGCTGATAAATGAGGAAGTTTCCAAAGGTGTCTCTTCAAGGCACAAGCTACACTGAGCAGAGAGATGAGCCATTAGCCCTCTTCGTTTGGACCCACTCTCCTGAATCAACAAATTCCCTAAAATAGTGGTAGATAATATACCACAGATAAATAAATGTGAAAAACATTTCAGTTCAGGGACATCACAGTAAATAAAAAACAGCGACCTTCACATACATGTATTTTCAAAGCAAATGAGTGAACATAGTCAGTCAGCAACTGTGTATTCAATGTCTTACAAAACTCAGTCAAAGAGAAACTGGATGGCATAGTTGAAACGTTTGGTACATAGCCTTAAATAACGAAAGAGGTCGACCACATGTAAACTTGTCTAAATTATGTAACTTTAATATCTCACCTTCCTCGCAGACATGTGCACTAGAGATAGTAGAAGAAAACTTGTTGAGGTCTATTAGTCTGTATCCTTGTCCTTGAAAATCGCTTTCCTTAGAGCCTTCTGATGAATCATCACTGTCTGGTAAGCTCATTTTCGATCTAGATGCACTGATCGGTTGATCAGTGTCAGATTCGAAGGATGAATGGCGCGATGAACCAGGTATTGCATCATCGATTTCACTCGTAGCAGCTGCTTTTTTGTACTTTTTGGCATGTCTCTGTATTCCTGAGAATGCTTTGCCTTTTCTCTTTTTCCTATATACGTTTTTGGTCTTTTTCCCGGTCATTCTAGAAGACAATCGCAACTACAAGAAGATAGATGTCACAATATTGTTGTCGAGTCGATCGAAGCACGCTGCAACTCGAGCCCACGAGCTCAAATCAAGATATTTATGTCATATAAGACCACATAGAGTTTCCACGGGGTTTTGCTTGTGATTTATGGGAAGTGAAAGAACTCCAGGGAATAAAACGACGCCGAAAACATAAAAACGCTCTTTGTGTTACCATGGAAACCGATTTGTTTATTTTACCCTAGCTATAAATAATCGCTCGTAAACAGCTTCACATTAAAAATTGGACCATAAAACACATTTCAGAGGTAACCTTAATGGCTAAAGCTACATATGCCTCAATAAAAAAAAATTCGCTTTTGGGAGCCAAATTCATGTGTACCCCCGCCTTAAAGCTTTTTAGTTTCTCATGCACTCATACCCAGTGACTATCGGGAAAACTGAAAGAGGCTCCAATTATTTAATCTGTAGAGCACTTGCACTTAGATACGTGGAGTCACATTAAAGCCCTGGGAACGTTTGATTGTAGAAA
Organism: Blastomussa wellsi; assembly: GCA_947652115.1. Taxonomy (NCBI): domain Eukaryota; kingdom Metazoa; phylum Cnidaria; class Anthozoa; order Scleractinia; family Plerogyridae; genus Blastomussa; species Blastomussa wellsi. The sequence goes on along the minus strand of OX393562.1, from coordinate 21,679,018 downwards.
AAATTTCTGTCAAAAGTTCAACTCAAATATTGACATGCACTACCTCCGCAAACCTGCAGGGGTGACAAAGTGGCACGGTGGACGGGAGAGGGCAGAACACGTTTTACAAAATAAAATTTAAGGTGATGTTACATGAAACCATTTTTAACGACGATTTTTAACGCAACATTGTTACGTTAAAAATCATCGTCATGGTGCGCCGGACACATGTTAACGAAACATTTTGTTGCGGTAACAGGTTGCAGCGCGCGCTCGATCAGTACGCATGCTCAAAATGAGATTGGGTTAAAAATCGTCCCGTGTAACATACCGTTGCCGCATGTGATTGCAACAATTTTGTGTTAAAGGTTTTCTCGTGTGACATGGATTAAATCGTCGTTAAAAATCGTGCCGTGTAACATCACCTTTATAATCTTGTTGCCGGTTTACAGACGCCTTGGCGCCTGGGCATACGACAACAAGAATAGCGCGCGAGCGGAACTGAGACAGTCTGTTTCACAAGCTAAATGTCTTGTTGGATGCCCATTCAAACAAGTTAAGTACTAACCTTGCAGCAGAAACGAACTGATATTTTCTTATGGCAGAAATGTGAACGAAGCTTTGGCCCACGTTTTTAACGACATGCGATGAAGGTAACACCAAACTAGTCCTAATGCTCACACCAAGCGTGTTTTAAATGTGCATTGTAATCACATTAAAATGTGATTAAATTGCAATTAAGCTATGACGCTTGAACCATCAATAAGTGGTTCGTCGTGTTTATCAGCCAAAAGCGTAGGACTCGAAACTGATTACGAAGAAGTGCGAAACGTAATGAGAACCACGTAAAAAACTTGGACTTATAAATGAAGTCTACAACAAAACCCACAAGGAACAACTCGGTAACATTAAAAAAAAAAAAAACTCGGACAAAGATGAAGGTTGTTTGGGTTTACCATTTGACATGCGTGGAGGCCGCATTGGCTTCGGTTTTATTTACCGCATAACTTTTAAACAAAGTCAACTGTAAGACCAACTACTACACAAGGACTGCAAATACAAGAGGGAGAGAGGAGCTGAATAAGAATTATGAATCAAACTGCAAGGCCACCCGGTTAAGACAGCCAGCTCGCTATTACGAGCAATTTATTTTGGCCCGCAAAAGATCAGTGAGTCATTTTCCATTTTGGCTACCCCGTTGCAACGGCCAGACTGATTTTTGTGGTCTGCTAGTGACCGGTTTAACGCGCTTTCATTGTCTTCCCAGACTAGTTGTTCTGTTTTGAAAAGCGTGAATCTCAAGCACAAAACCTGTAATTCTACTAAAGACCGTATAGTCGTTTCTTTTAACGTTAGTTCGAAGAATGTGATGGTACACCAAAAAAATATTCCCGGGTGAATATTTTCTCTTCTCTTATCGCCTGTATATTTAACTGACCTGAATGTGTTGATATCATTAGCAGAAAATCTGTGAGCCACGCATAGCAGTTAAGGTGTGAAATCTAAGAAAACAAAATTTGTTCAAAGTAAGTCTCGAGACTTCGGTTAACGACTTGGGTTAATGGGGTTAATGACTTCTGATGCCTGAAATATGTTTTTTTAAAGGCTTCGCTATTGCGTTAGTAACATTGACAGTTAAAGAATACCTGTAAACTTCAAACAAGTGACGAGAACTTAACAATTAACTACCCTCGACTCGTAATAACTAAAGAGGACGTTAAATTTGCCCTAACGTGTGATTAAGGACAAGAGGCGTACCAGCAATTAACGTGTACTTAAAATGTGCAGGCGAAACACACTGTGTTCAGAATAAATAACTGGTTTAGTTGGGTGGATTTTTCTGTAATTCTTTTAGTAATTGTTAGCCGCTTTTGACATGTTGAATACAATATCAGCCATTCAGTGAATCACACAACCTTGAATAAAAACTATTAAGGGGCAGAAACAGAAGAAGTAGATTTTATTCGGCGTACAGTAACCGTCCTTTTTCTACCACCATGCTCACAGAGGCAGGCCAATCAGTGCGGAGAAGTGTCGTCCCTCAGCGTGCGATTATTTGGCTCCAGCGTGTGATTATTGTTAACTTACCAATGAAAAGTAAGGGTAGCTAGTTATTCGACTACTTAATTATTAAAAGAACTGTTAATCTTGACACTGAGAACAATATTATTGGGAACGCAAGCTGCTAGAAGATTGCGAAGACCCTTGGAGCACCTGTGTGACGTATACTACAACACACAGAACAGCATGCAGTGAAGAGGAAATCAAATATTCACGTTCCATGTGTTTTCACAGCATTATCAACCTAATGACTTCTAAAAGGTCATCACTGATATTTGCCTTTTGAATTTGAGTTGCTTGGATAAAATAAGCCTCTGGTTTTGCTCAGTGTCAAGGTAAAAACATCATTAGACCCCATAATGGTCTTTGTGAACGTGATCACAGGTGACCCTGGCTCTTTATATTTTTAGCAAAAAAAAGAAAGTAATCTTAGTTTTTATCTCTGTGCTTATATATTTTCAAAGAGCTTTGAGAAGCCCGCCCGAAGCAAACTAGCGATATTTGCTCATTGGTGACTGGATGAGCAGTAAAAGGTAAAAACACGAAGCACGAACGAAGAGAACAGGCAACGATTTCAAAATTTTCTAGTCAAAATTTCCTTTAAAGTCAGTGATACTGTTAAACCAAGGTCTCAAAAGTGCTCAAGACAAGAGATGGCACTTAAAACAAAGTAAGCAATGGAGTTGTCACAAGATTGCGGTGGTGTCCGTACCTGAGCAGGCGAGGGTATAGTTCATTAATCACACCTGAAGCAGGGCTCAAGCTTCTGATTGTTGATCAAGGCCGTAGACAGACATAAACGAGGCGAAAGTTGAGAAAGCCGAAGGCGCTAGCCACTAGGGGGTCTACGGCTTACCCCCCCTGCACTCCCGAAAACAACCTCATCTCCAGCTGGGTTGCTTTCAGAAAAGAGGCCTGGGGACGAGGCTGCCCCGAGAAAATTTTGAAATCCAGAAGCTCCAAACATTTAGCATTTTTCGTGTGGTATTTTTTTTTTTTTTTCAGAAAAATCAATTTTGTTTAACTGGGGAATATTTTCCCATCTGAATGTATTTCGTTTTTCAGATATTTTGGGTAAAATGTAGAGGAGGCTACGGCTAGCCACGGCCCTGGGCAATGCTTAAATTAGACTTGCCCCAAGACGCTCGTTTTCTATTGATATCGAAAGAAACGATAGAGTTATTTGAAGAAGTTCGTTTTGAAATCGCGCGCGCATAAACAAATCGCTTGGAAATCAAGCGCGAGAAACATCGCGGAACGCGCGAAATTAATGGCTCAGTCGGAACGAGCGACTTGTGTCACTTGCAGGAAATCGCTTCTGGCTGATTTTGGCCTCGAAATGGCATCATTTCATTGGGAGTGAATTGGTTCCTTTCTTATTGGCGTCACTGTCATGTGACGTGTGCTTACGACGTGTGCATGGCGTGTGCTTACGTTCGCGCGCACTATTTTGATTGACAGCCAAATGTGGCGTCACCGGTGGAAAAATCCACCGGTGACGCCACATTTTCAGAAGTGGTGGGCTGCAGGTGAGACAAGTCGCTTGTTCCGCGCCGCCATTTTGATTTTCAAGCTGGCGCGCCCTCCATATCTAGCGGTCTCGCCATTTTGATTCGGACGCCCACGCGCCCTCCCTGCTGCGCCCTCCGCCTGGCCCCTTCCGCCTTGCGAATCAAACGAGCGACTTGGAGCAAGTCTATGCTTAAATCGACCTATTCAGTGGGACGAGGGGGTAAGTTTCTAAAGAAACTGTGGTGCTGCGTCGGTGGGAAGTATAACAATATAATTTGGTTTTATCAACTGGGTTGATAATGTCAATTGGCCACCGTAAAGGGATTCAAGAGCTGACGTTTCGAGCGTTAGCCCTTCGTCGGAGAGAATCGAGTGGGGGGTTTTTGAGCAACGATATAAAAAAATTGTATTTCCCCCGCACAGAAGATTAGGAGTTCATGAGCTCTAGACGAATCTGAAGGACGCGAGTGTAATTATTGCTCAGATTTGATTGGCTGATTTCTGACTACTGACTTCCGATTGGCCGCTTATTTTGCACGTCACCAATGCACAAATGGTAGAAGAGTGTTCATTGATACGTCTGTGAGCTGTTGAATGTTTCAGTAGAAGGTCTGCCAAACTGAACAGTAAAAGCATTGATTAATAACGATCCAAGAAGTTTGCTGGGAACGCCGGTTGCTAGCTGTCATACTACTGAGGGAACGTTTTACTGTATGCAAAAGGAGAGGCCACTGTCATAGCGGGTTTTGTCCAATAAACAAAAGCTAAAATGTGGGGATTCCAGTAAAAGCAAGCTCGAAATATAGATAATGATAATGATAATGAATTTGTATAGCGCTAAAACTATAAAAGAATATTCAAAAGCGCTTAACATTAAGTTAAAATTAATAAATAAATAATGAGTAAAAAATTTCAAAATCCCTGAAAGCTATAATAATACAATGATATGTATGCTATGATAAAATCTAAAAATGAGATTCGAAAATTCCAAACTAAATTAAAATTAAACATTAGAACTATTCCAACAAATCAAAAGCTTTCTTAAAAAGAAATGTTTTAAGTTCCTTTTTGAAAATGGCGAGGCTGCTACTTGTTCTAATAGTTAATGGCAGCGAGTTCCATAAAACAGGTGCAGCATGAGCAAAGGCCCGATCCCCAAGTGTAGAGCAGTTGGTTTTTGGAACGAACAGAAGATATTGTGCCGACGAGCGAAGAGAATAATTAACAGATGGCTTCAGGGATAAAAGATCGTTAATGTAGGATGGACTTTGGTTGTGGAGTGACTTGTAAACAAAAAGGAGTAATTTGAATTGAACTCTAAACATTACTGGAAGCCAATGTAAGTCGATAAGAGCGGGTGTGATATGATCAAATTTCGCAATCTGAAGAGTCACTCTAGCCGCAGCATTCTGGACTTTCTGTAAACCGTCAAGCTGATATTTAGGTAGGCCAAATAGAAGTGCGTTACAATAATCAAGGTGCGAAGATACAAAGGCATGGATCAATGTCTTTGTGGATTGCACAGTAAGGAATTTTCTGATCTGTCTTATGTTGTATAGTCCGCGAAAAGCCTTGCTACAAATCTTGCCTATGTGAACATCCATCCCGGACCCAAGGTTCCGGACGCTTTCTAAAGGTTTAATGACGGTGTCACCAATGATAATAGATTCAATAGATGTTTTATCAAGTTGTTGACGGGTGCCAATAATTAGAAACTCAGTTTTCGCATCATTGATCATTAAACGATTTCCAATAAACCAAGCTAGAGCGAAAATCAGCAATGTACTTTTCAATCACAGAAACAGCGTTAATTTCCGAATGGATAGAACAAGGTCGGAAGGAGAGGTAAATCTGGGTGTCGTCAGCATAACCATGGACGGAAGGGAGATGCTGAGAAATAATGTTAAAGAGGCGGGAGACGTAGAGAGTAAATAAAATAGGCCCCATACAACTGCCTTGGGGGACTCCACAGTTCAGGTTAAAGTCGTCAGAAGTCTTATCACCGACAAGTATACGTTGTTTGCGACCAGACAGAAATGAGTCGAACCAATTTAAAGCAGTTCCGACGACGCCAAAATCCTGTTGCAAAATATTCAGAAGAACGGAATGTTCAATAGTATCAAAAGCAGCACTGAGGTCCAAAAAGTACGAGCAGTGTCACTTCCTTATTATCCATACTCATTAAGATGTCGTTTTGAACCTTTACTAGAGCAGTCTCTGTCGAGTGATACTTACGGAAGCCGGACTGGAATTTAGGAAGAGGGGCATTTTTCTCACAGTGTACGAGAAGTTGTTGAAGTGCAGCCTTTTCCACTACCTTGGAAATGAATGGTAGATTACTAACAGGACGGAAATTTTGGTAGACCAAATCAATTCCAGGTTTTTTTAGCGGTTCTCCAATTTTCTGGAACGCGACCACTGAGAAGAGAGAGATTAACCATCTCAGTGATAGAGGGTACTAATACATCAAGACAGGACTTCACTAGCCATGAAGGAACAGGATCCAGCCGACAAGAGGCATTGGAGGATTCTCGAACAATCTTACAAACTTCTCCTATGGATAGCGAGGAAAAATTCTCCAGATTCTCCTTTGGAGTGGCAGGAGCAAGTTGAGGCTCTTGAACTTGAAACTTGTCAAGATTTTCCTAATGATTTTAATTTTTTTGAGGAAGAAGGTGCCAAATTCGTTTGCTAACTTAATTGGATCATCGTGCTCTGGAAAAGCCGTCTCAAGTAGTTCCCTGGACAAAGAATTAACCACACGAAATAGCTTGCGGGAATCACGCGCACACTGATCAATTAGGTTTGAATAATAATTCACACGTGCGGATTTAAGAAGTACAGAGTACTGATTACGAACTTTATGGTAATTATTCCAGTCGCCAGGGAGGTTTGTTTTCAAGGCTTTCTTTTCAAGGCGACGACGTTTACGCATGAGTTGTTTGATGTCATCATTAAACCACGGGATCTTTGGACGATTTATCATAATCCTTGTTTTAAGCGGGGCATGTTTGTCCAAAATGTCAGCAAGAGTCGGGTTAAAGCAGTCGGAAAGTGCATCAATGTTGTCCCAGTGTACGCTTGCACAAAGCATAGAAGAGGCAATATCAGCTGAGAATTCGGCAATATCAATATTTTTGAGTTTACGAAAAGTCAATCCTTTTCATGATAAAGCAGGTCGCGGGAAACCGATAGGACACTGAATAATAAAATGATCGGAGATAGGAAAAGTAGCTTTAGGAGAAGCAAGAACAACATCATCCGGGGAACGAGTAATAATTAGATCCAAGGTATGACCAGATATATGGGTCGGGCCGGAAACATGTTGCAAAAGACTAAACGTTTCCAATAAATCCATAAATTTCTTTGTGTCGTTGTCACGGAGGTCATCTAAATGAAGGTTGAAGTCTCCAGGGATAACAAGAACCTCGGGGCACATAACAACATTCTCTAAAAACTGAGAGAATTCATCAAAGAAAACAGAGGCAGAAAGAGGATGTAACGAAGAATATGGAGGTCGATACACTATTATATGTCTCATTGAGCGATCGAGCACTTTAACAATCCACTCAGAATATTCAAAGGACTTGTTTTCCTTCCCATCGACTAATGAAACGTTGACAGAGTCTCGGAACAGAATCCCAGTTCCACCACCACGATTTTGCGATTGTCGAGAAAAATTCTTGAAAAAATAACCGGCCACAGATAACTGAGCAATACTGACAGAATCCACGTCATTTAACCAGGTCTCGGTAACGGTGCAAAGGCCAATGTCATTTTCTACGACGTAGTCAATAATGCTCTCGATCTTGTTTCTCACAGATCTAGAATTGAAGACCGCAAAGTTGAGGAAAGTTGAACGTGGATTAACGGACAAATCTGTATGAAGTGAAGAGTTAGTCGAAGTAAAGTTAGAAGATAAGTGATTGTTTGTATTCACAGGTGTAACGACACAGAGGTTATTTGAAATGGATCCTTTATCGCTTCCTCGGCTAGCGCGTGGATAAGAAACCAGGGATTCAATTCTATGAATGTATCTAGCTCTCCTTTCTCTAACTCGACGGCCAGCGCGGCACCTCCTATAGGTCGATAATAACGGCAATGAACAAGGCCGATAAGAAAATCGATGGTAGACATCCGAATAGTAAGAACCACAAAATCCAACATGGCGGGTGTCAGCATAATTCGTGAACAACAGTTTATCACTTGTATGCGAGACCAGGCCAGATATCACAGAAATTGCCGGTAGACAGGTCAGCAAATAAATTGGTTTCTTCTGTAGGGGACCAGGATTAGGCTCAACATCCATGTGGAGAGTTAAATCTATTGGTAAAACCAAACATGTCGAACCATGCTTGTACCAGATCGAAATTGGCCGCCTCGGAAACTTTAGTTCTTGGTTGTTCCGTTCTTGATAAAAGAAGCCTTCGCGTTAAACTTAGTCATAATCGGGTAGCAGAGGCCTTTAGGTTGCCATACCGTATAAAATTGTAAGATATAGAACAAGTTCAAAAGCGAAATGAACCGACAAATACGGACATAAACGGCTGCCATCTTGATCGGCGCTTACATAGAGAGGGCAGCCCGCGATGTTTCGACGGCATTTTATCATTCACTTTACAGATTATACATTAAACAAGTGAGATAATGCTTCATCACAATTTCAGACGCCTGTGCGTCGTAATTCAACGGCCTTTAAGGTGTTTGGAAACGCGATGAAACACTGTCTCGATTGTTTGATATATCTTCTCAATCGAAACTAAAACTACGGAGATCAAAGGCTCCTTAGAGCAACCTCATGGTATTCCGTACCATTTCTAGCATTTTGTTATGCATTAAACCTGGATTAAACGTGTTTTCCCTCCTTCCCTACCATGTTTACTTTTGTCCTCAAAGTTGTGTTTTTGTCTTCTGTGTATATAATTGGGGGGCAGGGCAAAGGCGGCAATTTTACTCTATGGAGTGATCGGCGGAGTGATCAAGATATAAATCCAAAATGGCGTCCGTAGTGTCCGAATTATCAAGATGGTTTTCTGTTCCTTTCGTTTCATCCTTGGTCAAAATATATCTATAGAGGTCTAACACGAAAAGGAAATGTGGTTTGCGTTAATTAATTAACCACGACGTCGACCTTTGCCGCCATGTTGACTTTGTAGCCACGCCTTTTCGTTTCCAGTCTCCACTGATATTATGCTGAGGTACCGGGCCTCCTTTTTTTTGGATTTTTTTTTTCTTTTCCGACCGACCGACCCAAAATCAGGAAACGCATTTGACAATAAACGTACGAGGATGACCTAATTACGAGCACAATAGTTGCTGTCCAGAAAAGTTTGGGAGCATTAAACTAAAAATTAAAGTTTGTTTTAATAGGAGAAACTTGACGCAAAACGCCAAAGAACATAATACAGTCAACTCTTTCTTAAACAACACCTCTAAAGACGGACAGTTGGTATTGGTCCCTGTACGCAGTTTTTCATTCATTTTACTGTATCTAAAGTCTCTATAAACCGGATAACGCTAAAGAAGGACAACTGGTGTTGGTCCCTGTGCGCCGTTTTTCATTCATTTCACTCTATCTAAACTCTCTATAAGCTGGACACCTCTCTAAGACGGACAACTGGTGTTGGTCCCTGCGCCCCGTTTTGCATTTATTTTACTGTATCTAAACTCTCTATGAGCCGGGCAGCTCTCTAAGATGAACATTTGGTACCGTTCCAGATAGCGCCCGTCTAAAAGAGAGCTGAATCTACTCCTTATTTGGAGCTAAACATGTGCTATCGCCTAGTAAGTCGACACCAAATTTGACAATGTGATGAAGAAATTCATGGTCGATTACAGGACCTACCAAGCTCACGTCTATTTGTCAATTCGACATTTGATGCCGCCATTTTTAAACTGTACTTGGCAGCCAGGCCATGTTTATGTAACGTCATTTCGTTGGAGGCAAGCAGAAAAACGTGCAACTGACGTCTTGGTATCCTCACAAGCTCAATAAAATGCATTTTTCCAACCAACTATTTAATTTACTATCTTCCCTGCCATCAGTTTAGGGGTTTGAAGCATAACCTAGAGATGTAGTTTAAAGGCTTGCCGAAAGGCACGAAAACTTATCCTGATTGCTGAAAACTGTTTCAAAATGGCGGTAACGATGTAGAATTTTGAGCTTCTTTGGAGACGAATATCATAACGAAAACCTACACTTCAGAGACTGAAACTTCGGTGAGTAGCTGAACTTGATGCACGCTTTTTTATTGGCGTTAACAAAAAAATCCGTTTTTTGGAGTGAGCTCCCCCTTTAAAGAAGAAGTATCACGGGACTGTACTCAGTGTAAGTTAAAAATCTCAAATCAATTTTCGTATTAACAGGAACTTGAAATTAATGGCCCACTTTTGCTATAATTACAACGCTAAAGTATTATTTTGTCGCCGAGTGTCTCCGATCAGTAAATAAACTGAGTCACAATCAATCGCAAATCGTTTTCAAGTTCTCACAAAATTTTCTATTCTGAAATGTGCTAGAACAAATCATCAATTCTCCCTCTTTAAAGAATTTGGTTGTTTTTTTTTTTGACTAAGTTAGGTCGAAATCTCCATGATACTTCAACTTTAATAGCAGATCTCAGAGTTAACCACAAAGGTCAGCATAAGACGAAAACCTAGTTCCAGAAGTTTAGGGTTGTAATTCACATCACATATTGGGAAAAGATATAGTTTTACACTTTCAGCGAGAAGATCTTTTCAACACATTTTGGTGCCTCAAATGGGCAGATATCGAATTGAGCCAATATGGAGCGGTTTACGGCACAACGATGGCTTCACGTGCTTAACATTAAATACAAGAAATGTATGGGCAACTAGCACCTTTAACTTTTACACAGACGCGAGACCTCTACACATTTCTTCTGTTTCATTTTACGCACGTACAGATTCTCCGGCCTAAGAAAAATGTAGGTATAGTATGAAAACACTTATGGGAAATTGGATACTTATCAAGGATTTAAGTGCAACACAAACACCAGGGCCTCGGCCTGTTCAAAGGATGGACAACACTACCAACCAGATATACAATAACAGTATCCAGAGGGCAGCATCCTTAGTTTTGTTGCGTTATTTCCCCCTTTAACAACCAAGGCCAGATATCCACTCTTCGATTTGAAACAAATAAAGTTTTCAAAGTCACACATTTCCAGTATGCTCTAAGAATATGGTAGAAAACTAGCCTGTTCCGGACTGGTTCTAATAGAAAACACACTAAGTATTCGTTATGACTGATGAATTCACCTTATTCTCATCTCATTTTTGCTTGAAAGTGCTAAATATAGTAAGAAATTAAATGCGGATCACTCTTGGGATTTTAAGGGTTTGTAAGCAGCTGGGAGATAAAACAAACATTGACATTTGAACTACGATCTGCTATTACGTTATTGCGAAAATTCTAATTCCATGGTGCAATTAGTAATAAAAAAAACATGAAGCGTTTTGTTTTAATTTTCGGAATTGAAATATCTCACCAGGTTTCGTAAATGAACACAAACTTCACACGAATTGTGTAATACTTAAGTACTACTAAAACTTAAAATAGGAAGAAATATCGGCTATTTTCGCTAGAAATACGTTTTCTGCGTCCATATGCTTAATTTTCTTTTCGTTGTTGTTATTCATTGACAGGTGAAATACTAAACGAGCTCAATTGACACAAGCTCATGCTTTAAGAGTAAATGTCCAATAAATAGCGACCCTAAAGTGTCTAATAGCAAGTACATGAGAAAAGCAAAAATACGGCCATTAAAGAAAAGAGGATCCCTAGAAAGCGTGGGCGAAAAAGACAGGCGATGTTAAGCAGCAAACCATTGATGCAAATTAAACCGACCATATGGCAAATCATTTGAAAGCTGTTAGTAAACGTAACCATTAGATTTCTGTTTCGTCTTGTGTAGATCCCGTCGATATTTAAAAACAAAGATGGAAGCCCCTCAAAAGCCGCTCTCACAAGACCAATATTTTTGCACAAACAATGACTGACAATCATTGACACACTTTGCCAAGCAGGTAAACATCAATAACAACTGGTGGCCGTGGTATGTGAATTGCCAAAATGAAGTTTTTATTAACACTAACACAGAATAAGTTAACTGCACGGCTAAAGCTAACGATTTTTATGGAATCGATTATTGTAAAGAAGGCTGGCAAAACTGACAGGTCCGACATCAAACTTATTCTACTTTCGCAATCAAGGAGCTAACAGGATTCTGTGTTCCAAAATTATAATACTGAAGTATCGCTGAATTATTCACAAAGCAACTTTAATTTTCCTTTCATATAAAACAGGTACAATTCAAAACGTTATTCATTATTTTGCGCACGTTCAAGATCAAAACAAAATAAATGTCCTCCTTATTTGTGTACTTATCTCATTAACTCGGTGATAGTGACTAAATGGACTTGTCATAAAAGGAGTTTGAAGGGTTTGGAAATATGGTCCTAAAAAACCGTCACAACTCGTCCTATAGTGCAAAACAGAAGATTCTCGACAGGTATCTCAGGAGGATCTATACCAAGAAAACACTCAATGTAGCGGCGCGGACTCTTCTGATGAAGCACACGTAGTCACACCTGAAATGTTATTATTTTCCCGAGTGCAAGATATCGGGCCTTATCGCATGCTATTCCTTTTATTTCCTTCTCAAACTGTTTTGACCTCCACGCAATGCTTGCGCACTTCAAGATAAAGTCACGTGGTTTATGTGTGACCTTAAATTTAAGTCCTGGGTGGAGTTTTTCTGTTTAGCTTTGAACGCTAAACAGGGAGAAAACCCAAACATTCACTTGTCTGGCTGAGAGCAAAACAGGCGCGAAACAAAACCGATAATTAATCGGCCTATTGATGACTAAGCACGGTGAATTTCTCCATTATTCTGCATAAAAGACGAAGATTGTTTTGTTTTTTTTTCGATCCATCAATGACCATTGTGAACAACAGAGCCCAGATATAAAAAGAGAAGAAAACGCAGTTTCAGAATGCAAGTTAACATTCACGGAGAGGAAAATCTTAACAGCTTTCCGTCGGGGGAACGCTTTCAGTTTAATGAATTTCTAGCATAGTTGGATAGAAGCGACCTTGATCGCAATAACTTCACCAGGATCGTTGCTTAGTGTGCCAGGTGTAACTCATGTATGCACGGCGCGTGCGCAGTGCAGCTTCTTGGCCAGTATAACGCAGTTAGCATGAATTATTGAGGGCACGTGTCTGCCCTTCTTCGGCGGCAGATGGCGCCAACAATTAAAAAAACCCATAGAGAGCGAAATTGATCTCGCAACTCGGGTCTGTAAATGAAAACTCCTTGTCAATGAATGTTTTCCTTTGCTCGTTAATAAAATACTAACGATCAAAATATGATGGGGAACCTCGAAATTGTCGAATATGCGTGAGTTCAAAACTCCTGTGATAATTTTCGGTTTAAACTGAGGGAAATTAGAGGCGCTTCAGGGTAAAATATCTTTTGCTGACTATAATTTACATGACACGCTGTCCAATTTTCACATCAAACTGAAAGAAAAGTATTTGAGTTTTTTTCTTTTGGCACTAGCAATTTTTATTTGTCCTGTCAGATCTTTGTCGTTTCTGAAAAGCATTAATTAATAAAGAACATAATGGAAGACCCATTACCGGAGAAAATTGCGCCTTGCCGAATTGATCCTGGGAGAATATCGGTCATATCCAAGCACAGACAATACTTTCGCCGGGGTGATAAAACAAGGTGGTAATACCCCGCTGTAAATTTAATGTATTGAATATGGCCACGGTGGACAATCAGGGAAATGATATTCAATTCTATGTGTGATAAAGATAACAACATAATCGGTCTTTGGCGCGCAGAAAACCATTCGAGTGTCGTTCGCGCGCTGTCATTGGACATTGTCTCGCGGCACCAGCCAATAGCATTGTAGTAATCCATTTGACATGGCGCGTGTCAGGGCGCTTGACTGAATTAGCACAACAAACATACGGCGCGAGCCTGGCACAAGGTCAGTGTATCCCCGAGTATAAATTGAAGTGCGCACGGCACTAGCTCGACTCAACAGTGTATTGTACTGGGCGAGAAGCCGGCATAAACAATGTCTGTGAAGGATATGCCAAAAAGTTCAGCTTTTACAATCCCAACAACGACTATTTGCTATCCGCATCAAAGAACTGAGGAAGGAGGCTCGGATGTTTTGCGGCCCCCAGCTAAACTATCGCTGTTATCACCTGTACTGGGCCAAACCCGCCGACGAAGAGCAGCTACTAGCGCCAAGCAAAAAGAACCGGCCGTGGTAGCGCGACGGAACGCGAGAGAGCGAAAGCGCGTTAAACTGGTCAACGACGGTTTTATGCGGCTACGAAAACACGTGCCTACGGACCCTAAAAACAAGAAATTGTCCAAAGTTAAAACGCTGCGTAGCGCAATCGACTACATACGGCACCTGCAACACGTTCTAGCAATGGCCAATAAACATCAAATGGAAGCTGAACATGAAGCAGCTGGTCCACAAACCCAGAGTTGGATAACCGCGTCTGACTTTGTAAGTACTACAATCAGTGCATCACCGAGGCCAGTCAATGATCAACTCGCGCGCTACAACTCCGCCAAACGCGCCGCTTGCATGGCATCTGAAAACCGTGCTTGTCGACGATCTGTTCTCAAAATGGATACAACGGGTTCTTTAGCGCATATTTTCAGTCTATGGGTTCTTTTCAGTGTCGATTTAATGCTTGTAATACCGTGGACTTCGTCCGCAGGCATTACAAGCGGTATTGTACTTTAGTTTAGCAGTCGTTTGGCGCAGTTCACCGGTCTCAATTCGACATCGTTAAAATAATTTGGCATCGCACTGAATCACCTAGCACTTGTTTCCGTTTCTGTGAAATTTATGGATAGAGTTTTAAGATTCTTTACCATCTACACCTGTAATATTTTTGCCTTATTCTGAATATTTACAGCGAATTCTTCGAGGGCGCAGATCGTATTCAGTATTTTAAACCATTTCTTTCTTTTGACAAGCGAGCGACATCTTTAGCCAGGAAGTTCAAGCAGGGATGGCTTTCCGCTCCGAAGCAGATGGGTTTATTATTCTGTTACGGCACTGCTCGGCATATTTTTTTATTTCCTTACGAAAAAGTAACGTAAAATAACAGCATATGAGCACATTTATCTGATCGGGTGTAAGATGTCCTTTACTCGGGTAACGCCCATGCAGTATATGAAATTTATTTCATGATAAGTGCGCGTCCAGTCATTTTGAGTGAATTCGTTTGAATAATTTTGGAACATCATCTGACCCATCTTGTTTTCTTTTGCCCTTTAGAAAACCGAAGAGGAGTATAAAAATGAGTTTGGCAAGACGGTTTTCGCCTGTGGTCAACCAAGAGTGCGACCGACGTCGACTGTGCCGACATCTTTCTGAATGAAAATCGCTTAAATATCATTGCAATTGCTGCGACGAAAGACGCTTCGCTCAATGAGGATAAACAACTGGTAAAACGCACTCAATGTACCACAAGCAATTAGGAACAAGCAAGACGGAGCCAACTTGCACGTAAACAATATGAGGAAACGAAGTTTATCGCCAAAGGATCATAAAGAATTTCATTTTTTCGACGCGGATTTATCAAACAGCCGCCAAAGAGAAATGTGGGTGTTCGATGACAGCCCAAAATGGTCAAGACAAAAATTTTAAATATAATTATTTATACGCGGCCTTCAAGCGCAATTTAACATCTAGAGACAAGATGAGCTGTCAAAAACTTCCCGCTTATCTCAGCTTCTCGTTGGATGCCGAATATATTATTTCCTTTTGAAAAGACAGCGAATTTTGTAGAAAAAAAAGAGAGAGAGACATATATATATGTATATATATATGTAAAATAAAACAAATTGATCGTATTCTCTTATATTATGCCTGTAAATTATTTTTCTTTTCAGAAAAATTCTCCCTCAACGAGTTGCAAAGACAGTGAGATAAATTAAAATCGTTGTTGGGTCGGCAAAACTGACGTGAATAAAAATATCTATTAAAATAAGAACAGTTTCGCTTTATTTTTCTCAGAGACTTCTAGTCCAATAAAATATTCTCGGCGGGTTGAAGAAACTACAGCCACAAAGAATTAATTATTTATTGAAAATGACTGAGTCGCTCAAAAGGAAACCGGTCATTTACATTTCCAAGCAGTGCTCGATCTACGGAACAAAAATTAAGCATTCATGCAAATTGGAGATTCGACACAAGAGAGGTGGCCAGAATACTTCACTTAAACGTCGGAAGCATTGAGATAGGCCTTTATCAAGATTACAATAACACAAAAATGCACCCTCGATTCTACATTTTGAATTTTCCGTTGTTTTTCTCATTGTGGAAAGAGTGAATTTTTTTGGGTGTTTTGCGCAGCGAGAGGTTTGTAGATGATTTCCCCGCTGCCCTTTCAACTCGGTCTTAACGCATAGAATTTGTTTTGGTCTCGTGGGTTGTCAATTTCCGAGTATTCCAATCGAAAGCGACACGTGCCACACACAAAACCACTGTCACAATTATCACTGGCTCTAATTACGCTTCGGCAAACAATACCATTGGCTCGCTAATACAATTTCATTGTGTACACGCTTGTATGTCCTGTGCCACTCATGCAAATAATCCATTTCAGCATCGCCGCAAGTTTCAATATAGAAACGGATGTGCGTCCATGGACTATTTAGACAAGCATTTAAAAATATGAGATCTTATCTCCTGGTAACTCCGGGCTTTATATTTTCAACCTGCTAGTCGAACAGCCACGCATGCGTCAATCCCTCGAGATTGAACTCCCGTTTTTGTTATGCGTCAACCTGTACGAGACTGGCGTGGAAAGTGCGTTTCACTGTCGTGTTTTTCTCGTTTCAAGCTTCATTGGTTGCCACTGACGTCTTCACAGAGCTGCGGTGTGAATTAATTTTCAGATTCAGGAAGTATATCAGAAGAGGTTCGCGCTTCTGTTTAGGGAAAATTAATTGTTTCGGAAAGTTTCCTGGATGCTAATGAGATGGCAGGTGTTTTTTCGTTTTTTTGAAAGAGAAGAATCTCACAGGCATTAGTGAAGAGAATGAGGAATTCCTCCCTTCCGATTTATTCCAATTGAGTCCATTTCGTTGTCGAATGAAAAATCCTCGCCCATTTGCGATGAGATTATAGCGAGTGCTTTTCGAACACTGAAACAGAAAATAAATAAAAGAAATGGGTTTCTGACGCGTTATGAACACGACACAATTTAGCCAGAGAAGACAGGCAAACTTAATTAGGAACGTCTGCGAGAAAACAAAACTCAATAACATACGTTTGGAGTGAAGAAACATATTGACTTGAAATTTGACCAAATAAACATGGCTGTGTTGGACAAAACACAACGCGATTTCGCTACATTCTCATTAATGTCAGATTGGCAATCCTTTTGTTGTGGGTTTTAAGCGGCGACACACCCAATAAAAGCGCCGAAATTTTAAAAGAGGCTTCCCAACAATTTAAATGATCAAAATCAAGAGTGAAAAATTCAACAACACAGCGGCGGTAAGGATAAGAACCTTGGGTGTCAGAAAACCTGGCACCAACGGCTAAATATAATATTTATCAACACGACACCCTACAAAATGTTCAAGCTACCTCAAGTTATTTGAGGGAACGACATCCGAATGCACTGGGGGAAAAGAAGTAAAAGTGATTTAAAATATCACTCAAATTTTCAAAGATCAGCTCCCATAGCTTTGCACAGGGAACTGTAGTATTGAGATAAGGACGTGCCTTTTTGTTCTTGAGCTAAAGACACTTTCAGAGTGTGCGTCGCTCAATCTCAAGGAAAGATCTCGCGATAAAAACACAGCTCGCGGTTTGATCATAAAAAATAAAAGGACTGAAAAGATTCACCCTGAATGACCCATTGCTTCCTTGTTCGAGATCACATTTTCAAGTCTTCTTGTATCGTTTACGCGCTCTCCTCAAAAAAGTAGACAGTATTTTTTTAAAAGGGGTGAGTCCTTGATTATTAAAATTTAAAAATATACGCAGTCTTCAAATGCATATATTTACAGGGATATAAAATAAGAATGAGGCACAAAAGATTTAGCGATTTCCTTTAATTCTTTTCAACCTAACGAAATATGAATAATTTACACAAACGCACGAAACAACCGATGCAAAGAGCAGGCGACCAAGCGGATTTTGTTTTTGATATTTTGTTATAAGAACACATTAATGTCGACAGTTTTCTTGCCACTCGACTGATCAGGGTCGGTTTCCGGGCTGGACCGTATACCATATAGCACTCCTGTCGTAAAATAAAAACAAAATAATAGGCAGGCTGAAACAATTTGCTTAGTGAAAGGCGCGAGAAACTGAACACACATCGCATGGATTAAGATCTCACAGTCGTCAACCTCTTGATATTCAGTTAATGAGGCGTCGGCAGAATTACCTCCCACAAAAATACGTCTTACACACAATCACTTAACCCGCAAAAATACAAGATATCGCACTTAAATTATCTGTCGTTTTGCGGCCTTTTTTTCATGGAAAATAATCCCAGAAAGATCGTAAAATTGTGGAAATTATAAACATAAAAATTGTGCCGTAGCATTGTTAGTTCCTGCAATTTAGAGGAAGGACAATTCTAAGAAACACATCAAGTGTTCGTAGATTGACAGATGCCAATTAAGCCGCGGTTTTTTGAATGATTGAATGCGAAAAGTTGAATTGAAGAAATCGAATGCTTGTAAAATATAGTCACGATTTTTCCCTTGCACTAGTTTGTCGCTCTAAATTATTCACTCGGGCCGTCATTTGTCAGCTTAAAAATTGAAAGCTTTCCTTGTAAACAAGATTGGAGCAGATAAAAACATTAAAGAGTCAAAATCCACCCTTGATGATTAAAAAACGCATTATAAGAAAGTAAAATAAGCTTGTTTTTTCAAAAAGAAAGTAAGGCGAGGAAGTATGTACAGCTTCTATTGATCACTTTTAACAACCTTTGCCCCGATAAACTGGTCTCTTAACAAACTGTGAATTGCGTTTCTGACAATAAGTTTAATCACGACTCTCATTCTCGTTTTCACCAAGATATTTAATTTACAACGCCAAACCACTATTTACCCAAATAAGCTAACCACTGTATATTACCAATTTTATTTGCCGTGGTGTTTCTTTTTCAAGCTTGATTGATAAGTGGACTTCCAAAAATTTAATTCTAAGCGCTCGGAACTTCGGCATCGCATATCCTTCATTCATGCGGGGTACGAATGTCACACTTTTTTTGTCTTTCTTCATACCCTTCCCGCCTTTGTTTTATTTCACGCAGAGAATAACAAAAATCTTCTTCCTCAAACATGTTTAATCGATTACTTAAAAAAAGAAAAGAAAAATCGCATTGGGACGCACCAGAATAAGTAAAAGAAATGTTTGCTCGTATTCACTGGCTTAACACTAACATTTGACTATTACTTAATTTTCACGAATTCGAAATTTGAACATGAACGTTTTATTACAAAATATAGCCATATGTCGTCCTGTTTGTTTTGGAAGATGCACTAGCTAACAGATTTTATTTTGTTCTTAAATGCGTAAAGTAAACTTGGCCTCGAAAAGAACTCGCTCTGATTTTCATTGTACTTGCTAGCACGTGTCATCATCACTTGACACAATAATGCATTTTATACGTGAATTATTCACTTCCTTATAAGTGAATAATTCACTAATTTACCCCACCGTATTTTGCCGCCATTCTGTGGCGATTCACTGATAATTTTTCGCAGTGATGTTAGCTTATGCGTCGAGTACGAAAACGTGAGCTTTGTTAAAAAAATTGATTTCCGAGCGACCAGGATGTTGATGGTGTGAATGATTAGAGGAAAACAATATGGGGTCAAACAACAAAGCCCGACAAGAATGAACACAAGAATTGGCGATCAATGATTAGATTAAAGAATCAAGAGAACATAAGATTTATACAAAGGGATTTAACAGGCACAACACCGGCGAGAACATGATTGATAAAACTAAGGATTAACACACAAAGGAAGAAAACGAGGGATGATAGCGAAAAAAAGAATACAAGGAAGTAATCGAATTTTTTTTTCAAAACCTCAAATAAAATGAAAATGCTAAACTTAATACTAAAACTACTGTTTGCCAAATGCAGATTTGTGTGGCAACGAATCTTCTTCCATTAGCAGATTGAAACAATGGAAAATACAACCACTGTTTAACTCAGATCTGCGGTTCACTTTTTACCTCTTTGAAGCTGCGATTCTTTCCAGTGTATAAGTGCTATGATATAGTTGTAGAAATTCTACTGCACAGCCAAGATTACTTTACGAAAATGTATATTTGTGCACATTCATAAAATATGTTGTTCCAATTTCGAAAACACTATTCAGTTTGTGCGAATAAACGTCTTTATTTCTGAAAGGACCTTGAAAAAAAAATAAGGTAAACGTGCGTCCTAAGGATTATTGATGTTAAGTCTCTAATTAACGGCCAAGATAGATAGACGAATATTTTTGTAAAAACATTCCTTCCTAGTGTTGCTTAGAGATCTGAATGCCTTTTTGTTTCTTTCGCCAAAACAGAAAGACTCTATTTCTGTTTTACGTTTGTCTTTCCTTTGGAAGTTTCGATAATTAGACTGCTATTCTTTCTCCATAAGGGAGGTTATCAACTTTAACAGAGACACCGAAAAAAGAGAAAGAATGGTATAGGAAGGTGATTCAGATAAAAAAGAGAGGAGTGTTTCCTTTATTTTCTTATATTGACGTTGAAAATCGTTGCATACCGCTTCTTTGAACATAAGAGTTCATAGAATTACTGTCCCAAACGAAATAAGATGCGGTGTATCAACTAACACCAAGAACTTCATTTTAAAAGAACTATCCATAGTTACGAAAAATGCGGCTTTTGCCTCATAAAACACGATGGAATCGCCAGAGGTGGTCAAAGCACAGTAAGAATTTATGTTATATCATGTTTCGTTTTGGCACAACTAGAGGAAACTCAAAGACATAATCCCATTTGAAGAACGAAATTTCTTTTGTGCCACGCGCTTTAAAAAAGCCTAAAAAAATTCTTCACACGTGACCTTTACACGCTCAAAACAATAACAAATACACGGGCGACATAACCCAACTATACTTGAACAAGGTTCGAACAAAGCTCTCCCGTAACACACGTGTTACAAGTCAAACAGAACAATTAAAACATATGTTAATCCTTGCATTCGACGGTTTTGTCCTTCACTGCCAGGATTGGTCGCATTAATCAGGAGTAAACAAGACCTTTAATTTAAAGAACCGATGAGAGAAGCATTGTGTTAGGTTTCGCGGTGCTTAGCGCTTAGCTTTCGCCCGGAATTGATAACGAAAATTGTTGTAAGGGTCCATTACACACGAGTCATCAGGGGGATCGACATCTGTCAGTCATTGTCTGCGACATGCACTGTAATGGCTTCCTATCGCGAACGAATCCTTAACTATTGTATATACGGGTAGTGAAAAGTTCTTTCGTCAGCACGGCACGCTTCGCGACCGATTCATTCGCTCAATATGTGGTCAATACTGCTAAACATCTGACATTTCCACACAGGAAAAGCAGCCCCAGTAATGCACACATTCCGTGTTTCACGTAACAACCAACTCCACTTTTGCCTTATCTCGTATTTTTAGCGTTCAGTTCACTGAGGAACACGTCTCCGCGAGAAACACTCTTTTCAAGAGTTGAGCACTGTCGACCAATATAAGAAAGCCAAAATACAAACAAAGACACGAGCCGCACTTAGCTTTCTTCAAATGTTTATTCGCTTAATTAATTTGAAAACGTGTAAAATAAGACGGCGTTTTTTACGCAAAAAATCGGACAAGTGCATCGGTGTGAAATTAAATTGAACGAATGATAGATGGGGAAGCCGAGGGTCACCGGCTTTTCATTAGAGTTGCTTACAAGTCGACCGAACGGAAACGAGAAGCGAAGGACTTTGAGAAAGTCTAGCTTTACATGTGAGGATATTTTAGTGTTTTTTTTATCCTTTCGTGAGTTAAGACGAACACGGTTCATACCGGAACGACCATTGTAAACACACAATGCAAAACAGCTTTGTCCCATGTTTTTGCCTGGTTTACAAAAAGTTCGTTGTTTCCAGGGATTTATTTCTAGTATCTTCTCTGTATAGATAACAATTCATATTCCGGCATAGTTCGCGAGAGAGCGTTAAAGATCTTCTACTTACTGAGCAAAAGTACTGACATTTTAGGGAAGAAATTAAGTCAAGACTTCAGGCATACATTGAAATTACGTTTTTGTTTTTTTCGCAGTTGGAAACCACTGAATTCAAATGTTTTCAGTGTTCAAGCTGAATATGAAAGCACGAAAGATCTTTGTTTTTGTCGCTGTCGTTGCATTGTTGGTTACAACACCAAATAAAATCGCCCTGGCTTTAGATAACAAGTAATTCTCGAGTCGGAAAAGCTTTGCATGACCGAAGAATGAAAAATTCATGAGGATTTTGGAGCCGACAAGTGGCACCGTAGAACATAACGACCGAACTAATAAAGTCGTCACTCAGCAACTTAAAAAGTCGACAAGGTTAATTACCGTCACAATTCGTAATTTGAAACAAAGCTCACCAGGAAAGTGTTCTTTAAAACAACTTTGAATGATACAACATTTTTCAAAAATTAACGAAATATAAAGAGATCATATTAAAAGAACTTCGAATATCTAACCGGTATTTCTTTGGAAAATTTGTAATACATTTATAGACGAAAGTAAGTTTACTCTTTTCACTAAAGAAATCAGATTACAAAAATTGAAATGAATATGAAAATGTCAAGAAAAATCTTACAATATTTAATTGTCTTTCACTGCAAAGCTTAAGTTTTGGCCTTAAAACGCGCCACATGACTGAATATACCCCTTATACGTTATATACACGGATATGTTCTTTATTTTCCTCGCACAGATATTACCCACTATATAAAGATATGAAAAACACGATGATTTGTTACCGAGCTGCACTTCATTTGTTCCCCTCTTTCACCTTGAATGAATCGCATTTGCTTCCAAATCAACACATTTTACTACAAGATGACGAAACACAATTCACCATAACCTATCTGAAAGAAAGAGGTAGAGAGAAACTACTAAAAATTGTTTAACATTGATTCCAGAATGGAAATCGAACCATGCCGGATATTTTGAAAACATCATTTTGAATACGAACAAGAACTGCACGCGCGATCACTGTGAACTCAAGGTAGAAATCCAGAGCCCCAGTAGACTGGCATTGCAACAGTCGTCAACTGAAGTGCTCTACATTTTACTTATTCAGAACCATGCAAGTTTAAATTTATGCACTTAAACTTGAGTTGGACTATATCTCTGAGAGCCAAAGCGAGAGAATCACACTACTTCGACAAAGAAAACGCCC
Source organism: Blastomussa wellsi (assembly GCA_947652115.1). NCBI lineage: Eukaryota > Metazoa > Cnidaria > Anthozoa > Scleractinia > Plerogyridae > Blastomussa > Blastomussa wellsi. The sequence goes on along the minus strand of OX393562.1, from coordinate 21,655,992 downwards.
GCTTAAAGGAGCTACATCCCAAATTTTTTGAGTTATTTCTTCGACAACCTGCAGAAATTCTCGCACGCTCATTGGCTAGTAGGCGCGGTCCAAAAATTCATCGAAACACAAAAGAGCAAAAGCCTGGGTTCCAGGTTGCACGCGCGTTGAAAACTTTCAAAAACAGATTCAATCGCTCAAACTGTTTACAGTCTTTGGTGCTGTTAGTTCTCAGAAATAAGCAACAAAGTGCATCGTTTTCAAGATGAATATGGATCGGGATTGAATTAATCTGTGAAGGGAAAACTCCAAAGTTTGACGTGAAACTTGTTGAAGGGATCGTTTATTTTTCCGTGCTCTGCCAAGGCACAGCGAGTGGACACAACTTTGTATTAATTCACCTGTTTTTTCGAGAATTTCCGAATGGAATAAAGGTTAGTTGTTAAAATTCTGTTTCTACAGTTTGGCTTTGAGTTACTTTATGTAATTTGAAGTTTGTGGTTCTGTAAGTTTCGAATCGGTTCGCTCGCACTTTTACTTCGTGAAAGCAAGTCTTCGTGTATAAATCATTTTGGCTTTGTTTTTTATGGTAAAAAAACAAATAGACGTGAGCTTGACAATGTGACGAAGAAATTTGTGGTCGATTAGAGGACTTACCACGACAAGCTCACTTCTATTTGCTAAAGTTACCCTTAAAATTTAGGAAACCTAAAATAATAGTTTGCTAAGGAAGACACCAAAAGAGTGACACTAAACCAAAAACGAACAAGGATGGCTGAGGGGTTTCAAGGCGGTGGGTGCCAGAGTTCCACCGGCTACTTGACTATTATGCCCGGGCTATTATGCCGCCGGCTACTCAGCTTGTGACCAAAAAGCTCACGTAACAGCCGCCTACTCTACCAGTCGATGACACCTACTTCAAAACATTTTAAAATCCCTGGAGAAGATTGAAACGGATTGGATATGACGATTTTGAAAATTAGGCTAAATTTTTCAAAGTGCACGAACGATGACGTACAGTAGCTTTAAAGGAGCGCTGTCATGGATGACTTCATCTTGATAAGTTTAGTCTCAATGTTTCAAGTTTGTCGATTAAAGTCCTTGTCGGCGATTACCCTCATTCAAAGTTTTCCTTGTTTCTTCTCAGTTTATTGATTTTCCACTTCGGTGAACTGTTATTTCAAGTTCCAATTGATTTGAAGATTATATTCAACGTTTGGATATGTAATAATATATAATGTTAACTTAGAATTGCATTTGCGATGCCTGCCGAGCTTTCTATTAGATTAAAATGCATTAATACAGCATTTTGAAACAGAAAAAAGCAACTGCCCATCACCCATGACATACAATTATAGTTTCTTCTTTTCGACCGCCAGTCAGTTGGCTTGTAACGAAGATATTATCATTAATAATGTTCACATGTAACTTTTTTACGATAAGAATGCAATAACTCTTTCGTGGATGGGGGAAAGAAGAAAACAAGGGGATTTACGGCAAAGAAAACAACTCTGTTCGTGGCTTGTAACACTAAATAAGAGTTCCAGCAAAATGACTTACAAAGTAACTGATAAATGTCAAGCACTCCGGTCGTTTTTCGAGCCTAGTGGAAAATCAGGCCGGAGCTTATTCTGGTTTCCATAACATAAAGCAACTAGGAGTATTTCTACTGCACCCGGCCTTGTAAGTTTTTGCCCAGCATTAAATTCGCCAGAACCCATTTATACACCTGGGTGAAGAGAGGCGTTATGTAAAGTGTTTTGCCAAAAAACATAACGCAGGGACCCCGGGCAGGGATCAAACGCGGAGTCCAGCGCACTAACCATTTGGCCACTACCCCTCTCGGTGAAAAGTATTATTATTATTATTGCTTGAAAATACAACCAAGTGAGTGGCTCGTCTAGTCTAAAGAGGTTGTTAGCAAAAGTTGTAAGCTTCTTAAAACGAGCAGAACAATACATGTCCGACCATATCTTTCCAACTTGTATAGCATGACTGTGCTTTTTAATGACATTGACACACTGAAAGAAACTTTTAATCGAACATAAAATCCTTTCATACCCAAATTATTTTACAATCATTAAAAAATCCATTAGTTTCTATGTACATCTGAGGGTATTGTTTTTTTTCTTGTCCGCAGTCTTTCTTGTCAGTGACCAGCCCCAAACTCCACTGGCTAATGTTCATCATTTGATCCAAAATGGCAGAGGAGAGACTGCGCCGACGCTCGGGTGGCAAGATACCGGTAATATCAGTTCCTTCGGATCAATGCCATTTAGGGCTGGTCAAGGACGGATTAGATACCTCATGTGTTTTGAAAGAGTCTCAACGTCAAAACCAACGAAACGATTCAGTTCCTTCTGAAGGGACATCTGCCTGTTTCTGAGAAGATTCCTCGGCTTTTGCGTCAGGCTTTGGGAATAAATCAGGAAATTTGAATGTACCAGTAGCCTGGAGAAAGAAATGAGAGGGACAACTCAAGCAAAAATGTGGACACTAGCATTTCTACAAGTGACGTTTACAGGTTAGAATGCAAAGCTTTCATCGAAAAGAGGGAAACGTTTGTAAAGCAAGGAGTTCACATTCTTTCTGCATGCCGACTATCTAATCAAAAGCTGAGAGTAGAGACTATCCAATCAGAGAGTTGAGACTATCCAATCAGAGAGTACAGACTATCCAATCAGAGAGTACAGACTATCCAATCAGAGAGTAGAGAGACTATCCAATCAGAGAGTAGAGAGACTATCCAATCAGAGAGTATAGACTATCCAATCAGAAAGTACAGACTATCTAATCAAAACCTGTAACTATCATCAGGTTTTTGATTGGGTATGTGTGCACGAAACATGTAGTGCTAAAGTCGTTTTCTTTCATCTGAGCACTTTTAAGCGGCCACACGTTTAGGCTCTTTGCCAAAAGTGTAAAATGTGAAGCGTGAAAACTAAGCTCTGCATCAAACTTAACATTCAAGTGGTTTAAGCAAGCTAATGCTGAGCTTTTAAGTGTTTGTTATAAATATGCATAACAGTTTGCAACCACATACTCCAGTACACACCAGCGTTACATACGCCACTTTATAATCTGGAAACTTTTGCTGTATCATCCTGTCATTCTTGAGAAGATATTTTGATTTTCCTAAAAAAATTCACGCACAAAATGCTTCAGTAGAAGAAGGAAATGATTTGTTAACAAATAAGGTAAAACTTTAATTACATGTCAACCTCTGTATGGACTTTGTCAGCGATAACTGTCATTCCAAAGCACACAACAGCCAGGAGTTTCAAAAGAAGCCAGCAACTGCCAGAATTCTGCCAGCCATTAGACCATATGATGATGGTTACTCTGCTAAAAGCAATCATCTTGTAACAATAGCCTGTAACATGTCTGCAATGAGCCTAGTGGCTCATACCGCCCGAGCTTATTCCGGTTTCTGTAGCATGAAGTGACTTCTCCCCCCTGGATGGGATGCTAGTCCATCAGAGGGTTACCTCCCAGCATTAAATTTGCCGGTGCCCATTTATACACCTGGGTGAAGAGAGGCACTGTGAGAGTTCAGTGTCTTGCCCCAAAACACAATGCAGTGATCCGGCCAGGGCTCGAACTCAGACCCTTCAATCCAGAGTCCAGTTCACTAACCATTAGGCCACCACATCTGCCACATAACCTATAACTTATAAGGTCCTATAACACTACTACCACTAAATTAAATCAGCAATATGCCACCCTTTGAATCCTTTGAAGGTGTTTATATAATCAAACCTTTGTTTATATAATCAAAATTTTGATTGATGGAAGCCAATCGCCAACTGCTTGCAGGGGCTTTTGATTCAAAGGGTTAAAACAGCTGCAACTCTTCCAGTTGCTGATGCCTACTTGAAAACGTTAATTCTGAATCCCCTGTATATGTTAAAAGCCACTTGGCTCTTGCTAGTACATGCTTGTATATTCCACAACATTGAACTGTAAATTTTATTCCAGCTTTAAATTAATAACCATACTACTGAATAAATGGACTAAAGATGCATCTGTGCAGCATTAGTCTTGATCTGAAGTAAAATATTCACAAGTATCAGAAGAGTATGAAATATTTAACTCTCTGTATTGTTTCATTTTATGCTTCAGTACTTTCCTGTCTAGGTATTTGTGAATATTTCACTTTAGATTAAGCCTATTAATGTACAGATGCATCTTCAGTATTTTTATTCAGTAGTCTTGGTAAATTTGAGGGAGTAATTGATTTTATTAATAGTTTTTCATCTGGAAACATCAACTGGTAAGGTGAGATGCCCATGTCCATCCAGGAATCTTTGCATGATTTTACCCTGGATTTCTTGAACCAATTTATAGGTTTTAGAAATTGTGATTCCACTGCATTACAGTAACATCGGCTTACCATGTGCTATTCTGGTGTTCACCTTGGCAATGTCAAGCTTGTAAATGCTGGTGAGGTAGTTCTTAATATCTAGTTTTGACATGCTGGAGTGTGATAAAAAAAAATTGTACATTAGATAAAGCTGGAGGTACTTAATTGCAGGGATCCTGACCCACACAATCTGTTTGAAGAATAAAATAAATACTAATGCAATCACTGCAGGGCTCGACACTAAAGGTAGCCAACTAGCCACAGACTAGTAGAAATTTAGTTTCGGTTAGTAGGTTTTCGATTTCCACTAGCCACTTTGGCTAGCTAGTAAACAAAATGAAATTGGCCGAAGCAGTTTCTGTCTTTCTCAAGCAAGACAAAAACAAACACTTTGCTTGGAAACTGAAGATCAGAATTTCAGCAAGGGCATCTCATGCTACCACACTATGTTCCACAAAAATTGTTTTATTATTGAAACTGATTTCAGAACAATGCAATTGCCAACATTATGTATTCAAAGAAAGTCGTTTGCTTTGTGCTTCCAAGTCTCGCTAGGGATCAACTGTTATTGGACCTAGCCAACACCAATGCTGGGCAAGTAAAATTTTTTTTGACTACTAACATCTAAGTTGTCACTAGCCACACAGCTAGTAAGCTGAAAAGTTAGCGTCGAGCACTGTACTGGCAGAAAAACTTCTACGAAATTTGTAGATGCACTTTTATAATTGATTCTCCAGACAAGAATTGCACCATGTAAGATGAAACGCACCTAGAGAGAACAAGGTGAGTCTGCCATCTTACCTTTGACTGGTACTCTTGGGTATCAGTATGTTAAACGGCATTTAAAAACATACCTTTTTGAACAAGTTTTTGAAATCCCATAATTTTTAAATGATTTTTATTCTTTTTGTAATATTGTTGAACTTTTAACTATGTTTATCTCTCCCCCTTCCACTTTTTAGCTTTTTAATAATTACATTTTTTAATGTAAAGTGCCAAGGGCAAATAGTGGATTGAGCTCTATATAAATATTTTCTTATTATTATTATTAATATAAAATTGAAATGGCAAGTCATATTGTGGTTGTAAATAAATGTTCAATGCAGTTTAATCATGCATTGTTCTGTCACAATTAAGGAATGACAGCATTGCTAGTTGTCCAATACTTGCATATTATTGGGATTACATTGGAATTGGGTCAGTTTGATTAAATATCCCAACAGGTTTTTCTCTTTTCACCCCACAGTGAGACAGTTATGGGAAAAACGAGACCAATACATTATAATAGACATATCAAAATTTATCAATAGCCATTATTAGCAAAGGTAGTATATAAATATGTTATGTACAACGCGACCTTGGAGACCTGGCATTTATTTCAGACCCAGCATGATACATGACTGTAAGTAAATATTTCACCTTTTTGTAGTAACATTTACATGTATTATACATGTACATGTAAAAAAGCTAACACCTCATGTCAAGTGACTCATACTGCTGGAGCATATCCCGGTTTCTGTAGCATTAAGCAGCTAGGGATATTTCTACTCCCCACCTCCCCTGGATGCGATGCTTGTCTATCTCAGGTTTAACTTCTCAGCATTATTCTGCTGGTACCCATTTATACACTTGGGTGGAGAGAGGCACCGTGAGAGTAAAGTGCCGTACCCAAGAACACAATGCAGTGCCCCTGCCAGGGCTCGAACCCGGACCACGCGATCCAGAGTCCAGCACACTAACCAGTAGAATAGTAACCAGAATACATGTAAATTCTTGTCATAATGGACAGAAGATCCTCTTGGTGGCCATCAGCACTGCTGATGCCTCGGTTGAGATAATGAAGCCTTAGAAATGGAAGCCATTGCGAATCAACAATTTCTTTATAAGATGAAATTTGCCATTACCATTCAATTGACTCTTCATTTTCTGTTTTCCCTTTTAATGTTTTCATTATTCGTGGTTGTATCTAAGATCACATCCTCCCTCCAATTCTAGAACTGTCCCATGTCTTAGTTGGTTTTATATGTATGAAAAATATTTCTTTATGCTGGTCAAGAGAACCTGGTGGTGTGTGTCTATGAATAGACCTTAGTGTACCGGTAACCAAGGGAATAACCATTGTTCTTTCTTTGTTTAAGAGTCATTGGCCAGCTGTAGCATATTGTTTGGTCTTTTGTATCAGCTCTTGTGTACAGGTACACGAGGACAGAACCACAAATTGACACATCAATATACTGTAGTTTAGTGAAGTAATCCCAGAGGTATCCAACGTTCATTTTAATGTTTTTTGATCGGTGTTCGATGCATTCTATAATATATTTAGTGATTTGACCTGTGGGAACCCATTTTAACCTATATCAAGCGGAAACTATAGCATTTTCTGAAGGTATCCGATTAGTGATACACGTTTTGGCTAAACTAACTAATACAAGGGACAATACAGGGGCACTTTCATCTAAGTAATGCAGGAGTCAATGTAATCCCCCACCCCCCCCCCCCACCCCGGGACAAGGTGGGGATTAGTCGGGAAAAGAAGGGGATTTTACAGAAATCGCATCCCCGAGGGGGTGGGAGATTGGGAAATATTTGTATTTAACCTTCCCCAGGGTAAGGGGTTTGGGTGGGGATTTGTCGTGAGCCAGCTGTTGTAAAGTCAGCGGTTGTTCATCTCAAAGATCAACTCGTGTGCTTATGAAAGATCCTCGAGAGGTGAGTGCTTTTGTTATTTAAATCTCGTATTTTGCCATTGAAATCTAAGCCATCTACTCTCTAAAAGTGGAGCAATACACAAAATGATAATTACTTTGAAAAAAATGTCCTTTTAATTGCTATTTCTGCTAGGGAGTATTATCAAGACAATTTATATCAGTATTTTTTAATATACTGACTAAGAACTGTGCTTTCTTGTTCTTGCTTTTCAGGTTCATAATCCAAGATCTCAAGCGCCACATGCAAGTAATTTTAGTGAAGCCTTTACTTCGTTAAGGGAATGTTAGTTACATTGCTAATGCTATTGGCATTGATATGATTGCTATTCATCAGATAGCTCATTGTACAGCGTTACAGTGTCTTGTCTCAAAAAACAGGCGTCGCCCTCAAGTCTTCTCCTGAGAAACGCCTGAAGCTTGATTTGCATTTTGTTTGTTTATAGGAGATCTCAAGCCCCACATGGTGGGAGCATTTGAGGACTTTGATAGGCGGACAGCTTCCCCAGGGTCTGGGGAATTTGTTAATATTTGAAATTAGGTTTGCAACAAATCCCCACCTTGTCCCGGGGTGGGGGGGGTGGGGGATTACATTGACTCCTGCATAATACTTTCAGTACTTTGGGCTCTCCGAAACCTTGCAGTGATAAAGTTTGAAAGGATAAACCTCTTTCTACTTACTCCATAGGTACATGTAACTGAACCACGTTATCCGGCTGTTCTTTTCCCGGTCTAACAACCTTCATGTACCAATTACAAAGAAATATACGAGCTTGCAACCTTGGATTTCTTACCACATGACGGTACGCCATATTGAATGAAGCACTCGAAGGGATCTGGAGCCGAAGAGCAAGAAAGAACAAGGGGAGGGGAGGGTAAGGTCCACTGTTCCCAGTTTCCAAGCCGGCGCGTAGCAAGGCTAGTTCTTGAGGCTCTCAATGGGGTTAAAGTGCTACTACGATGAAATTTTCGATATTCATTTTTTTACATTTTCGTTAATACTACAACTTTTTCAGGTATCTTGCCAAATTTCAGTCTATTACGAACATTAGAAGTTGTCTTTTTTGGACTTTTATTTCCCAGAATTTATGGCCGCCATTAATTCTCCTTGTTCCATGACTTGCCTGAGAATTTGAGAAAATGACGTTATTTTCTCAAAATACTTCACGGGTTGAAATTATAATAACAAAAAGTACAGAAAATTGCACGAGGATAACGTTCAAAGCTTTTATTCTTCTTCGTGCGATTTTCTGTAGTAATTGTTATTATAATTTCAACCCGTGTGGTATTTTGAGAAAATGACGTCATTTTCTCAAATTCTCAACCAAGTCATGGAACAAGGAGAATTAATGGCTGCCGTAAATTCTCGGAGATAAAAGCCCAAAAAACACAACTTCCAATGTTTGTAATGGACTGAAATTTGGCAAGATACCTGAAAAAGTCGTACTATTAACGAAAATGTAAAAAAATGGATATCTAAAATTTCATCGTAGTGGCACTTTAACCGTTAGCCGTAAAATGGCCAAAAATTTAGCCGTTAGGCGTAAAAATGAAAGAATTTTAACCGTTAGCCGTAAAAATGTTAACCGTAAAAAATCTAAATACAAAAGTAAAGGCCTCGAGAACTTTTTTTGAGTCTGATACGGTTTAGTCTCCCGCCTACGCAGCCGTTATTAGGGGATTGCGTTTATGTGTCCTGGTAGCGAGAAAAGCCGCTCGAAACCGGAAGTGAAATAAGTGTCTGCATAATTTCCTTGTTTATTTTCCTTCAAGTAATATAAACTCTATCTTATTTTGGTATTCTTAATATTTTTCCACCTCAGTAAAATCATAAGAGTTATATAGTTCACTGGGAGTGCACACACACATAAAAAATACTTTTTTATCTCAAAATGGTCCAAAGACTTTCAGTATGTTTTACAACAATGGAAATTAATAGTTAAACAATAGCAATTATTTTTTAACTCCTCCTGTTAACCGTAATGGAACAAAATTAACCGTTAGCCGTAAAAAAGCCAAAAAGTTAACCGTTAACCGTAAAAGCCACTACCCCATTGTCTGCCAGGGCAATCATTAAAAGTCTTAAGTAGAGGTGTTGCTGTTTGTCGGAAAATCAGCTCATCTACAAAATAGTGAAGTATCTGCGATAAAGTCACAACTGAGAGGCAAGTTATAGAATGATGATTTCGTTATAAGGTTAGTTAAATCATAACAATTATCCTGCTATTCGCGTCGCGTGGAATATCGACTGATACTTAGCCGACGAGTTGGTGGCAAAGGAACCGTTCATTTTTTATGAGGTTGGGGACGGGGGTTGTGGAATTTAGGGGAAGCCATCATAAAAAGTATGACTTAAAAGGGTGGGGGGTCCGAAAAATATGGTCTGCAAGAAAAGGTAAAACTCAAAATAAATCGACCATTAACTATTAACCCTCCAACTATTCGGTTGCAAATACAGTTCACATTTTAAATAGTCTTGTTCTTCGGTCATTTCAATTTTAGAAGGAAACGAAAACAAACGGTGGTTACAAACATTATCAATAGACAACGCATGGGCTACTAAACTTGCGATTTCGTATGCTTCAACATTCATCTTCAGAAGTGACGGTTATAACTGTTACCAAACTTTTAAAAATACAAAAATACAACGAGGCACTGCTGACAGACTAAAAAACAACGCCAAAATACATACTTCCGAAAGCTGATACTCCCGGTAGAAATTAATAAAGAAAGAGCTTCTCGCTACCAACGTTTTAATTAAGCGAAGTTTTTAAGTCACTGATCAATAGCGTTTCTTTAATTTTACACTGCAAGTCGGGGATTAGCGGGGATTTCAAAATGGTCCCATTTGATGTCGTTTCCAGAAGAGATGACAAGGTCAGCAACAGCGGAGGCACGGACCATCTTGTGTGAGAGCCTTGAAATGTTCGGTCTTCCTGTCATGTAACCATTTCGAAATCCTTGCTACTGGTAAGTCCAACTTGCAGACTCACTCGGCCGTGGCGGCCTCGTGAGCAGCAAAAAATCTGACAACGTGATGAAGAAATTCGTGGTCGATTACAGGACGTACCACAACAAACTCGCGTCTATTTCAGTTAAGTAGACCATGCGTAGTCTATTGATAATGTTTGTAACCACTTCTACAGTTCACTTTGACTAACAAACATGGCCATTAATGAAAACAGTTAATTAGTGCACTTGCAATATTACTACACTATTATTATCCCTTTAAACTATAGTAACTACATCTATAATAGTACAAAAATTCTTCAAGAATACCCTAAAAGACCGTTTCTGAGGCCGGGAGAGCACTACCTTAAATTTCGGATAGGTGTGTACCGCGGAGGTTCTTAAACCCTAACCTGATATAATGCTAAAGAAAACAGAATTTGCTACCCTAGTTAAGGCGCAAACTCGAAAATTGACACCCTTTTCAAGGCAAAAACGAAAAACAAAAAAGGTGTGAACGGGTCAACCTTATTTCGTTCCTGTAACGTTAATAATCTTAACGGATTGTTCAGTTTAAATAGACCGTTTCTTTTTCGTTTCAATTTTAGACGATACGATTTAGGTACCCTATCTAAGGATCACACTAGGAACAATACCAAAAGGGGCAAAAATGATACCCTATTTAACGATCGAGGACCATACCCTATCTCACGGCACATACCTATATATAGTCCATATATGGGAGTAACCCGTCCCCCCCGGGTTCTGAGGTTTTGAAAATCTAAATTTCTCTGGGGGAGCATGCGCCCGGATCTCCTCACTTTATGGTGTACAGAACAGCATAAACTATACCACACCAAATATTTGGTTGTAAATACAATCGACCCGGGCCAACTAACAATTATGCGTCCCATTTATTGCTATTACTATAATTGCAATTTTATCTTATATTTAGTTTATCTTGATTAGTTTAATTTAATTTTGGCACTTCTTTTTCTTTTTTAGGGGGCGGGGTCATCTCAAAAATTAAGAGGGGGACAGGCTAAAAAATAGATGAAGAAGTGGGGTCTTTATATATGACAGGTATAGACAAAAAGCATACAGCCAAAATATAGCCTTTCATTTCTAAGTTACGAAAGTATGTAACGAATTCACGATCCTTTAATAAAGTATGAAACTATACGTGCATAATTATTCCCTCTAGGCTTGTACAAAATATTTTCTTCCCCTTTCGCGTATCTTATTATAATTTTGAGGAAAGCTCGTGCGGATATGGTACGTTTGATTGACAGTTCGTAAATGACCCCGTAAATTGATTAAGTTTCATTCATGTTGTTTTTTGTGGAGGAAGGAAAACCGAATTACCCAGAGAAACCATCGGAACAAGGACGAGAAAAAGACAACAAGAAATTCAAAGAAATTTTAAAAATAAATAAATTTAAACTTGTTTGACATAATATTATGCCGTGGATACTGGATTCACAACATTATTCAGACGTCACACTTTTTTCAGAAGAAAATCAAATTTGTTTTACATAAGAACTTCCTCTGAGGTGTTTTTAAGCGAACTACTTTTGTAATTTGTCCATAATAGAGCTTTTAGAATCATGCAAGAGAAACTTGCTTTGTGCTTCTCTTGATTTCTGGGATGATTTGTTGCCACCTTGACTGGTCGAAACAGTGACCAAAAGCAATTAATAGATCTTAACCACTATTAAATTTTGTCTCTTTTGATCTTGCTTTCGACGCAGAAACGTCCATGGAAATAATGCGTCTGTTTCACGTGTCTTTCCGTAAACGCAAATTAAGTTTTTAAAGTTTGTCCGACATTTCGCAATGTATACTTTGTGTCGTCTCTTGAAAGAACAATCTTAATTTGTTTCGGCATGGTGAAGAGGTTGTGGTTAATTCAATTAATTAACTTTAAAGAGAGGTTAGAGAACCGAAACAATTCTTATCTTGAGAGACATTTTACCGACTTCACTTTTTCCCGACTCTTTCGATTTTGTCATTCACCCCTGTCTCCCCCTTTGTCAAATTCTGTCGCTATCCTAAAGTGGACGACAAATATACAGCTGTTGATGAATGATCGTAAGTGGTGTGGTCAAATTTTTCGTCAATACTAACCACAGCTTTCTCTTGTTCGAAAAGATTATAATTTAACGATTTGAAGTTTCCGCAGCTCACATTGTCATATGTACCCTGCTCAGTTGTTAAAAGGGGTCACGGAAAAAAGAAGAGAAATTCTTGGAACGATTTTTCATAAGAAAATCATTCGTAATCAGGTTTTTCCACTGGTTGCTGAACAAGGAACAAGTTTAGGTGAAATTATTTTTAAAACTTAATTAGGAAATTTAATTAGCACGAGGAATTTTTGGACGGCGAATTCAATTTGTCTAGTATATTTAAAAATTTAGAAAACGACTCAATAGATAGTTTATTTTACGTGCATGCGATGTTAGTTGTTTCGGATAGTTTTTAACGTAAACTTCTTAATATTATAACTAGGTATATTTTTTGTTGAATTATTATAAGGGACGTCCTTAGTGAAAAAAAAGGAATCGAATTTTGTTTGTTTCGTATTCTCTTGAAATATCGAGGGCTTTTATTTATGGATGTCTTCGAAACGTCAGTCCTTGTCCCATTTACTCGACACTTTGTCTGACTAAATACTACTGCTTAAAATGAATATTTGATTCAAAGGTGTGAAATAAACGATTGCTAATCTCTTGTACTGTTCAGCATTCAAGAAATATATTAATGGTACTAAAGAAAGACGAGCAATTTGACAAAGCGCTCTGTACGTATTGCTTGCCTATGTTTAATTGTAACTGATACCAAGTGATATGGGATTAGTCATGCGATCGTGAACCATTTATATAATGTAACAAATAATTATCGGCTATTCCTCAGTCATAATTTGGCCAACAATAATTTGATTAATTAAAGTTACTAATAGCTTTTAGGGGCGCTCATGCGAGTTGGATATGATTGACAACATTTGTAAACAAACTGTAGAATCGTTAATTGTATCCGTTTATAAAACCCACGCAAATGTTCCTGCACATTCACTTATTCCTACGTCGGCTTCTTAAGTAACAATCGCTAACCTCAATAGTCTCAACAGTTCTTCAGGACTCTCCGGATTTCGAGAGAAAGGTATGGAAAATTTCTATCACTCGTATTCTTGTTTAGATTTTGTAGGCAAGATCGATCTTAGTGGCTAGCCATGTGGGGTGTTCGGGAGTTCGGAGGTGGGAGAGGCGTGAAGAGGTACAATGTCGATCCTGACTTACGTCCTGCTCTGGTTTATTTAGTGTGTCCAGAGGCACAAGGCAGCTGTATGGAGTTTTTTTTTCACTTCGGCACCGACAAAGAAATCACCCCATGTCGATCTAACTCAATATCGTCTTAGTTTACAATTTCGTGTCTGATTATCCGGCTCACTAGTATTGTTTGTCTTTACAATGAACATCGCGGCTCCCCAAAACACACGAAAACTATAAGCTAAATAAGCCGCAAGCTTTTAAAATTGTTTACAACTTGGTGTATTTTTTCGTAAATACTACAGTTCTCATTTAGAAAAAAATAAAATATATAAAAGCGATACACCGCCAGCTATTGTTAACAACTCCAAACTCTACATGAACGTTGTGAGTTTATCCCGCACGACTATTAATTTTCTAGGGTTATTTTCTAGTCAATACCAGTGCTTCAAGTCAGATCTCGGATATTCATTATTCATGGACTCAAAAAGCCATTAAAGGTCTTAATTATTTTCTCTTTCAATACAAGTCACTCCATTTAGTTGGGTAACGAAGTAGTTTTAGTAATGTACATACTTTTCTCTTATTCTCCCCTTCGTAAAGAGTAAGCTATGAGCGAACAGAGTATAATATAAACCTAGATCTATAAGCTTAATAACCGTTAAATGCTAAAACCGATATATTTAATAACGGGAAGCGGTGGAACAAATAAGAAGTGCTTGACCATCTTTAACCGTTACATATATACCGAATGTATACATTGACAAAACAATCATAAAAAATTGTAAAATTTGATAGAGACGACACTGAAAATGTACCCATTTATTTCAATTACTTGTACCTTTAGAATCAAAAACAGCATTCCGCGAGCTAATGAAGGATACATGTACAAAATTAGATTACGTATATTACATTAAGCTTGATTATGCATGGTACCTGGAAGAGCCTCAGGGATACACGTGTGATATTGAGAGTCTATGCTGGAAAAATGGAAAAGAAAACATCAAACGTATCTTATTTTTGCGACATACATTGTAATTTAACGCAAAACTGTTGTCCTGTTGGCTGCTGTTCAAGCTTGGAAAGAAAAACGTAAATAGCTAACTTTTCTGAAGGCTCTCTTAAAGTCAATATCTTTGATTGCTTACTATTTTATCCCGGAATAATTGATGATAATCATGTTTCGACAAATGAAACTGTGCACTTTTGACACGAATGACAGGGAACCTGAAAGGAGGATTTGATCATTTTCTGAGTTTTGAGACTGCAGCAGCAAATAAGGGGCGGCAAACCGGATCGTGAAAAGCCGGAAAGTGATTAGTAAATGAAAGAAAAGGCAAACGCTACAGTTGTTCCCCCGTCATTCTGGCACATAGAGCAAACAAAAATAATCATCAAGAACCGGTAACACACTTATTGCTGAATCTGAGAGGAAGGAATTCATTTCCTACTGAGTAGGCTTGTTGCTCCTAGGTCGACCCTGAAAAGAGTTTCTTTGTTTTGGCGTTTTAGGCGCGAATTCATTTCCACCAGCGTGGGTAGTCGGCAATTAAGGCAGCCACCTCCCTCTCGACGTACGTCTTCCTTGAGCGATGAGAGATGGTTGTGATCATCAGACGCAGGTGATTGTTTCAGATTTAACGGAAAATCAGGCTCTGGTTGGATTTCAACTGATATCTGAGAATTGGTCAACATTTTAACAATCCCCCTACTGGTTTAACTGAGAAATCGGTTTGGAATTTTAACTAATTTTAAAGGACCCTAGTCAGTCACTTGGCTTTGCTGACATACTGGATTTTCGGTTATATAATTCACGCGGCGAGGGCCTAGACGAAAGAGATTGCTGTGAAACTGCAAGAGAATATTTCACCGACTTCCAGTAACACAATTTACAGCCATGCAATAAAATTTTGATTCACAAAACAACTTTCGTAATTTCGATGCCACTGCATGAAAATGGCGCGGATTTCATGAATTTCAAGGCGTGACTGGCTTGGAGTCGTTTAACTAAATAACAAGTCGCCGAAACTTTAACCCATTCCAGCATCCGGCTCATTCAGACCTTCTAAACTCAGAATAACTGTTTTCCCAACCGTCAGAAAATAGTAAGTGCACTTAATGTCATGATTGCTCCAAATATATTCCACT
This sequence comes from Blastomussa wellsi, assembly GCA_947652115.1. NCBI lineage: Eukaryota > Metazoa > Cnidaria > Anthozoa > Scleractinia > Plerogyridae > Blastomussa > Blastomussa wellsi. Next base: position 21,640,582 of record OX393562.1, on the reverse strand, counting down.
CCTGTATTCGAAATTACAGTTCACGTCGCCGACTTCATGTAACAGAAAATGAAAATTCATATGCTTCGTTAGAATATGTATCGTCTTATTTGACAATTACTCCGAGGGAGTTCGGAAATCTGGATACGAATGCTCGTGGCGGTATATTTCTCTGCTGCATTCAGTTCACAGCGGGCAAACACTCTAACGCCACTTACGGTTTTCGCCTCCTTCAAACTTTCTGAGCATATGGCGCAAAAATGAGTGAGACTTTTGTAGGAAAGCGTTATATAAAAATTGTACTATCAAACGAAATTTCGAGCTGGAAAACAAGGCCGGTACTAATTATTAAATCCCTTAGCATACACGGCGTACAAAGCTTAACTGTTCGGCGACTGCAAGCCAGCTGTAGATCTTGAATAAATACTTTCCTTTATTATACGGTAGGTTACTTTTTCATGTCAAAATAGTCCAAATTGATGTTATAAAGGTAAAGTCTATTCGAGCCTAGTGGCTTATCCCGGTTTCTGTAGAATGTAGACTTGTCACAGTCCACCATTTTTTCGCATTTTTCCTCGATCGGCGAACGTGGTGAATGAATCGCGAGAGAACTGGACTCCAGCGCAAAACGTGAGGCACGAAGGGGTAGGGGGCAGGAACTATTTATTCTTGCGCTCGCTCCCCGCCCCCACCTCCAGCGCTTCGCTCGCTGTGCTTTTTTCTCGCGCGCGTTCTTTTGCGTTGAAAAACAGAGCGGCTGTGAACACTCCGTAGAATGAAGCGACAGAAACTATTTCTACTTCCCATTGGATGAAAATTCGCCAGTACCCATTCATACACCTGGGCGAAGAGAGGCACTGTGAGAGTAAAGTGTCTTGCCCAAGAACACAACGCAGTGCCCCGGCTAGAGGCTCTAATTACCCGGACCATCCGATCCGGAGTCCAGCGCACTAACCATTAAGCTACTGCGCCTCCCACCCAACTGATGTTGTGACCAGCCAAAAAGGCGACAGATTACAGAAATGGGTTATAAATCAACCGCTCAATAGTTTCATAGGAGGGCTTGAGCGTGAGGCGGTTTGAGCTGTCAATCATGCATGTCAGGAGCCCAACAACGACAATAAAAGCTGAGACATAGTGAGTATTTAAATAAGAAGTGAGTGAGAATGCTTCATGCACGTTCTTTGGGTTTAGTCAGGAATCAAATATTTTACATTTTCGTTCTGTATCGGATTATGTTATAGACCCTATACATAATTGGCTGCCAGTTTAAAATTCTTTTGTGATTTATTTAAATCAGCCTCACTAACAAGCAAATTAGTAAGGCAAAAGACGATTTACTCTCAAACGAGGTTAGCATGGCTTATTTAAAGAATTTTAAATTGGCAGCCATTAAAGCACAGGGTCTAGTAGTCCCCCAAACTGCCAAGGGCGACTGCGCGCGCACCCAACGAAAATAGAGAGATTAAGCATTGCGTTATACGGCAAACGACAAACGCGAGCTTACCTTTCATTTTGGCACCTTTTTCTGATTCTTACATAAATCTCTCCAAATAATAGCGGAAAAATCACTCGTTCACAACAAACGCAAACCGACCAATAGCCGCACACAAGCGCCCAACGGCAAGCCGCATAAGTTGAATTTCTGACATTCGCGGGAAAAACGAACGTCATGCTTAATCTCTTTATTGGTTGTCTGTCACTCAAACGGTTAACCTACAAAGACAACAAGGATATGATTTTTAATATGTAATATAAACTAAGGAATCGCAAACCCGGCTGATTTCGCATGCTATGGTAAATGATTTTATTTCCTACTTGCAAATATTTTGTTGAAATATTAAAGAAAGATCTCATTGAGTAAAAAATGTTACCAATTCTTAATCTCGATAATTCGTACTCGGAATCTCGCTTAATGACGGATAAGGCAGCGGATAAATCCTAACGAATATTTACACTGGCAAGTTTGAAATATTCTGAGCGATGGAGGCGGACGGTTGCCAGCCATTTCAGGATAACGAATATATTTGGGTATTGTGGTGTGATAAGTTTTGAATCTCACTTTAAGCAGTCAAAAAAACCTCATATTTTTCTCCCCAGTATTGAATTCTGGAGTTTTTCATCATGGTCGAGATGTTCAAGCATCCAAATTAGACTCTGATCTCGTGAATTACGATTGTTAATTTGGTGGAAATGTTTCCCCTTAGAAATGTACAAGCTCCCAGGCCAGAATTCAATTTAAAGAACTGTTTGAGAAGTTGCAAGTTTGAGAAGAGAAGTTTGAAGAAGTGCTATTTTGAATGCCACATGATGGGCATATGACCTGGCTACAATTTTTGTGAACGATTTTCCGTTCTCAGAATTAACACCCGACATTTTCTTCACAATTTTTGAATTAGAAACAATAAGTAAAAGCAAATTAGCCACTGCTATAAATTAAAAAAAAAGCATCTTCTGGTTTTTGCTCCTAAAGGAGCCGGGCAGATAACAAAATCATGATCGCAATATAGTCAATTACCCAGACAGTAAGTAACACAGGAATTTATTGGTCGCTTATGGGATCCACAGATTACTAGACCGCATTCACCAAACCTATTCGTTAATCCAAAAAGGTCGACATTTTCCGTTTCAATCTGAACTACTTCCCAACTCGTGTAAATATATCGAATGAACTTATCCGCGGTTGCTTACAAGGTTTAGCTCGTCTTTATTAGAAGGATTTTGAGGTTGAACTGTTGGGATTTAATAGGCGGATTGTCGCATTTTTAAACTGAAATATCATCAGATTTTTGTCTGACTGGCACAACAGACTCAGAATAGATCTCTTTCTATGTAAACAGTAACGATCTCGAAATTTCTATATAAAGAGAAAAGGCAACATACATACATACATACATACTTTGTTGACTTTCCCCAAGGGGGCTTTTCAAAGACAATATTAATACAGATTTGTTAAAATATTCTTATTTACAATTAAAAATAAGGATGACTAAAATAAGGTTGTAAAAGTTATAAAAAAGATATAAATATAAAAATTACGATTCTTTAAGTAGTTTGGTCCTCAGACGATTTTTAAAAACTGTGACTGAATTACACAGTTTAAGGGAGTTCCAAAAGAATTCCATAAATCAACTATTCTATAATAAAAAGTTCTTTGGCCGCTAGCGGTTTTAAAAAGTGGAATGTTTAACGATTGTGAGTTTCTGGTACTACGGCCGCTCACCTCGACTCGCTTTAAAAATTTCGAAGACAGGTATTCGGGGGCGTGGCCCGTCATACATTTAAAGGCCATTATTGCGCTACGGTAATATAGCTGGTTTGCCACAGGGAGCCAATTGAGCTCTTTACGAATGGGCGTAATATGGTCATATTTGCGCGCGCCGCTCACAATGCGGCAAGCGAAGTTTTGCACAGCCTGCAGTTTGTTGATATTGCACTTCGATGAATTTGCCCATACATTAGAGCAATGAAATAATTTGCTAAAAACTTAAGAGTTAATAATCATTAGGAGTGTACGTTTGTCAAAAACATGCTTGACACGATTTATTTGGCCGAGGCGGGACATGCACGAAGAAGCGGTTTTAATTACGTGTTCACCATAAGTTAAATTAGAATTTAAAATCACGCCCAGGTCATTAGCAAAATCTGTAGGGACGATGTCTTTTCCCATAAATGGAAGGGAGTGAAATTGAAGTTTTGCACGCATTTGCTGCTGCCAAATATCATTAATTTGGTTTTGCCAGGATTGAGTAACAAGAGGTTGTTGGAGCACCATTCTATTTTAAATAGGCCGTCTTTAATCAGTAATTACATCCAGATTATCTTTTAGTTGAAAAGAAGTAATATGTTTCGTATCATCTACGTAACTCTGAGTGCTGCATTTCTGTGGTATCAAGGAAAGATCGTTCGTGTATATGCTAAATAGCAGCTTGCCCAGTATACTCCCTTGAGGTACACCGCTGGTCACAGGCAAAGGCTCAGACAGCGTTGAAGCTGATAGCGAGTTCGACTATCGCTCATAGAAAACGAGAGCGATTGGTCTGATTGTTTTATTACAACACTCAAATGATGGAAATGCTAAATTTACATTCTCTATACTGATTTGCTGCACTTTTTTGTTGTATATGATGGTATATCCTCCAACATCAACGTTACGTAATACAATGATTAAAATGAGAAATGATCATCACAGTGAATTTCCCGATTTAAGCAATTGGACTAAAGACGCCCATATGAATTATTCCACATATTTTTCGTAATATGATGATTGTTAATTCTTTTTTCTTGTATGGTAACACTGAGAAATTAGTTCATAATCCTTGTTCATAATTATAATACCTGGCCTACATTGCTGAAAAATGCAATAATAATTGACCCCTACCCAACAATAGGAAAATCTTTTAAATGTTATTGAGTGATACTCGGTTGCTGAAACACCCTTGAACATATATTTTTTGTCATTTGCCAAGGACAATCAACAGTTCTGTGGGAGATCCACTGTACTTTATTTGAGCGTGTTGCATTTTTAGCGCCTAAAAATTTCGCGCGCCAAATTGTATTCGCCATTATACGGATATCCGTTGGCGAAAGTCAGCTAAAGAGGTGCAGACAAAAATGACATTCGCGATATCAAAAATATAGATCACATTTAAAAATTGCATAATAGAACTATGTAGAAATGTTTTCATACCGGTCGGATTTAATTAAATTTGCTAATATTAGAAAAACGTAAAATCTCATTACACAACTTACGCCTTTAACCACACACCGAAGGAATTATGAAAATCGTCAACTTGTAGCTTTTACAGTGAGTAAACACTATTATATCTTTTATGTCACCGTTATATGTTCACAAATTTACAATTTTTCAACAGCAATTCAAACTTGAATGACACCTCTGCATTTTCTGTGGCGGCAGTGGGGCACGGCAAATTTATATGTAGCTTTTGCTGAATACACAAATATTTCACAAGAGCGAGGCGGTTTATTTTATTTCAGTGTGTACAAATATTTGTCCAAGTTTTTTATCCGGTGGACCCACTCTGGAGCCGCCATCACTAATTAAGGAAGGAAAGCACACGCGCTCCCCCACAACTTAATGTCTAGACTACATAAATATTTTTTGCCTAGCTTGTTTTTCCACTCAAAAAGAACAAGGAGCTATTTCAAAAAAGAAATAGTGTTTCGTTTCCGGAATGACTTCTTGGGTTAGCGATGTGTGGGCAACATTGTGTTTAGCCTGCGTAGCTGGCGGGTTTTCGAGCACGAATGGTTCGTTTCGACGGCGGAGCTGCGAGGAATCGAATCACCATTCTTCTCGGGCTTTCTCGTTTTCTTCTCGGTGCATGCTCTGCCGCTCAAACAAACCATTCCCGCCAGTTACACAGGCTACATTGTAGCCAAGTACGAACATTACTCTGATTGGATAGTGCAACTACTATGTAAATAGGGAATCCCCAAGGGTCAAAATTTTACGACAAAATTTCCCACAATATTTACATTACAACTTAGCAAGCAAAGGAATATCTTTGCATTTTTCTTCAAATGGGAGGCGCAGTGGCCTAATGGTTAGTGCGCTGGACTCTGGATCGGACGGTCCGGGTTCGAGTCCTGGCCGGGCCACTGCGTTGTGTTCTTGGGCAAGACACTTTACTCTCACAGTGCCTCTCTTCACCCAGGTGTATAAATGGGTACCGGCGAATTTACTGCTGGGGGGTAACCCTGCGATGGACTAGCATCCCATCCAGGGGGGAGTAGAAATACTCTCTGTCGCTTCATGCTACAGAAACCGGGATAAGCTCCGGCCTGATGGGCCACTAGGCCCGGCTGCAGACTTACCTTTCTTCAATAGATCGTTACAATCTATAGTAAAATCACTTCAGTCACAAGAACTTTCATTTTCTGACATATCCAAATTCTCTTTACTCTGATTGCATAGTGTAACTGCTATAAATAGTTCACCCATGAAGTCAAAGTAATACCGTTTCGTTTCTGAGGAAACGAAACAAAAACAAAGGAACTTGTTCCGGGATTACACGTATTGTTGGGAAAACGTCTTTCCGGTGCGGAATAATCTTGTACCCTTGAATTGGGAACCCTTGGGAAAAGTTTTCGTGTTTCGCCCCAGTCCCACTCCACGTATAGTCCAACCCGTCCAGTCCACCGCCTGCAAGAACGGGGTAGATTTGCAAACAGAAGTACGTTTCGGGTTCTTTTTAGGCCATATCAAAGTCGTCTATGATGCTCGATGTTATCTTGTTATGGTTTTATTATGTTATCAATGTTTTTTTTGGCGTGTTTCAACTGGAGTTTGTAGCTTACCAAACAGAGGCATTTTCATGTCCATACCCCATGGTGAACACAACTGAAAACTGAAAATTTTAGACATCTTCCAAATCAACACCTTTGATATTGCTAAATTCATGTTTCGCTACCACAATAATCTGCTGCCACCACTCTTTCTCAATCTGTTTACGACAAACAGTCAAGTCCATAATTATGACACAAGAACATCTGGCAATTATCGTGTGCATTCCTGTCGCACGAACATCAAGAAATTTACAATTCTTTACCAAGGACCTAGGATCTGGAACTGTCTTCCTGCCTCTATTATCAATTTGTCAAGCTTTCCTACGTTTAAGAAAAAAGTGCTAGAGTTTTTATTAAAATAATCTCTGAGTTAGTATCTGCCGCACTCCTCCGCAGCCCTTATCTTGTCGTATATTGTGATGTCGAGGTGGCCTCTCCTAAAAGCCTAGTGGTTTCCTGAGGTCTCCTTGCCTAACAACCTGCTGTATATCTTTAAAAAACTTGTAACATAAAGGCAAATAAAATTAAATGAAATGAAATAATCTTCCATGAAAGCGAAACATAATCTTCTTGCATCGATCTTCTCTATCATAATACTTATTCTTTCCATTATCTAGCTGCGTGAACGATATGTTAATGGGGTGTTATGAGCACCCATCCCCTGCATCTGTTGTATCATTTAACTCTGTTTTCTTAACGTGATATCGCACGTGTATAAGGCTCTCGATGCCTGAGTAACCGATATCTGAAAAGGGGCCATATTGATGAGCCGAAAAAACACTGACCACTCCTTGTTCAAGCTGCTCAGTCTACCATTTTCATCAGTTCCTAGATGAGTCAGTTTTCTTGTGGACCCTTGTGGTTTCTCGTTCAAAGCAAAATCGTTTCGAAAATGGCTATTTTTGACAGTGTAGTTACGAGGTTCAGAATTTAGTTAGTTTTTAAACTCGGCCATATTCCTGCAAAATCAAAAAGGTACATCATGCAAAATCAAGAAGATACATCATGTTACTAGCAACTTAACTGGAATATTTCTTGGTTCGTGAGCTTGTCAGATTGTAACTAGTGGTTACTGGTTAAACCACTGGTTACATCCGGAATGAAAGAACTACGTTAGCCTGTGATCACAGGTTAGAACTACGCAAGACTGATCAACACGAAATGACGCGGACATGGGATGGGATTTTGTTTGGTCTAGACTTTGAACTAACACTTACAAACGCCACAGGACTTTGGTTCCAATAACAAATTTTAATGCTAAGTATATATAGTGGTGAATCAACCTTTCATCCACTTAAAATCTTTACGTACAAGACAATGGCGAAAAATCGGTTTGTTCAGATCGGTAGTATTTATGATAACAATTGTTCGTTGTGATGCAAAATAAGAAAATCTATAAAGGCTAATAAAGTAATCTAAATCTTTGGCCTTTGCTCAGCTTACAATTGAAATATTGATCATTCTCTGTATCTTAGATTGAACCAGAATAAGAAAGGTGATGCTGGTATTTTTTACTTCAAACAACTTTCATCTCCAATCAAGCTCGAGTTCAGTTCTAGAGCGACAGTTGAGAAGGTTCTCTAAAGTTCGCCGTCATTTGTTAAAAAGGAATTAGGAATTAACTATTTAGTCTTTTAAGTCAATTATTATTCCCATAATGCAGAAGGCCAATGTGGCTGATATTGTGATATGCTACAAATATCTGTCATGTCTTACCAGAATATATTGTTATTTCTCAGCCTCTTTTCACTTTGCGAGGGGAGTGAACAAAAACACCTCTTTCTATGAAGAACAGAAAGATTGATATATTGCATGTTGATTGTTGCTGTGTAGTAAACTATTTTAAGTCAAGGAGATTACGAGAAATGCCGGTACGGAAACAAGAGCCTTGTTGACTCGAAAAGTCTTTAAAAGACCCATACTGCTTAAATAAAACTAATGAAAAACAGACAACACATTTTCAATGTCAAATATTAGAAAATGCTCTTCTCTGTTTTTGTGGACCGGTTATTGAAACATGGACGGCAGTCGGCTATTTGGAGCGCGCATGTTTTCTATGGGCTATTTTTAGGGAGTTATTTGCAACCACACATTATAAACATCTCGATATAAAATCCCTAGCCAGATATATCCCAGCCGATATATCCCTAGCCAGTCATCTCCTAAGACAACAACAAACTCTGCCAGCGCTCGAGATTCCGTACTCCGGGGTTTAGATAGCAGTATTTGCCGTGGATAGTATGTTAGACCACTACCGCGAATCACAGGGGCACACAACGAATCTATTCCTCACTTTCCCAGCGCAAATGTTGCTGGCTGGCAAATTTTTCAGCCTATATTTTCTTTTGGAAGTCGTCACTGAACATTTACTATTTTAGTGCTGGCTGGAACAAAAGTCAACCGCTTACTGAAGAAAATGCTCCATTCATACACCTGAGTGCCAATGGAAATTTTGTGGATTACAATAAAGTGGCTTGCCAAAGAACACACAACACTGCACTGACAAAGGGTAACGCGGCCATCGACCATGTCTTCCGCCTCTCTTGTGTACATACAGACAATACAGATTCCCCTGACACTTTTGCTTTACATCGTAAAAGTTTCAAATAGTCGTTCTACTGTTTCTGGCATACCCTTCGGTTTCCAAACCGGCGTTCGACTCTTTCTAACCGGCAGGTATATTAACGTGACCCAAACCCTGCGCGGCTATAGCTTCCAATGATAAGAAAACCGTGACAACACAATTTGAGAGAAACAAGAAACAACAACAATCTCTTTATTTGCGCCCAGAAACAATTAACATTAGAAATAAATACAAATCAAAACATTATAAATAGGAAAGAGCACACTCACTTAGAAATAGCAAAGGCCGAGCTAAGTGGCTGGACCAAGCGATAAGCAATAAGTTACTGAAAATAGAAGATGGGACACAAAGTCCGTTCACACACACACAGATAGAACGAAAAACGACAAAGGGATGTGCACACAAAAACTGTAAAATAATGTACATCAATATACCAGACAGTAGTTGGATATAATCAATTCTATTAAGAGGTTAGTACGACTCTTAGATTTTAGTGAGTCTTCAATAGAATTCCAAACATTAACACCGAAAAAGCAAATATTAAATTTGCCGTAATTGGTTCTTGCTTTTGGCAGCTATTTCTCATTTTTTGAAGGATTAAAGGAAATAAAGGCTCGTTTTCAATATTTATAAAAGTTGGCTGCGGGCAAAACCGCCATGTCATCATGCGGAAGAGAACAAACCGAATGGCAATTAGCGCTGACCTGTAATTGCAATATTTACCTCCACACCCACAAATTTCTAAATAATAGCACGGAATGGTTTCAGCTTGTTCAAATACCTTTTCCTTTAATTTTTCATCGCGGATTTCTGATCTGATGGAAATGCTTAAAACTGAGAAACATCGGAAAAGAAACGAAACACGCGGAAATTGTGTAAGTCAGTTCTTGATAACTGAGCCATCACCGAGCGAAAACAAATAATTGAGTACAGTTTAGTACCGTTCTATATTTAAATATACTGAGGCACTTAGAAAAGTACCACATATACAAGATACGAGATACCGTAACTGAAGATAACAACATACTTTCTGAATGGCGTCTTTCCTGCGGAAAATATTAAGGGGTCGATTCACCGAGAGCGGGCGCACGACAACAGACGGAATGATACAAAAATAACTACATTCAGTTCATAGACAACTGAACTTAAAACAAATACGGTAAATATTGTCAAATATCACTATTTGATTTGGATAGTCCTTTTTAGGTCAGGCATAAATCCACTTGCTATTTAAAATAGCCGCTTACGTAAAACCCCTCGAAAACCCGCCTTGGTTGCGCAACGCATGAGACACAGTTTAGTTGTTTGACTTGTTTGGACTACAAAGAAAGAAGAACTTTTAAGCGTAGTATTAAAGCGTTGTTGCAATATTCCTTAAAAGTAAAAAAATATTAATATAGATTATGGCAACCGCCCCTGCTTGCAAAGTTGAAGGGAATCTACAAACGTAAATTCTTGTAAACATTTGCGTAAAGCTTAAGCTCTATAAAGCCCAATAGTAAACACAAGCGGGTCACAAGCCAGCAATGATTGGTCCTGCAAGTTGACCACACTACGTGACATTCAGACAGTGACGTGGCGTGACGTGGGGGTATCGCTATGCCAGGAATGCGACAAAAATTTTTGTATTTGTATGACCATAAATTGATTGCAATTTATTCAAAAGTGCGGAGATGAGATAAAAGAAAAGAGAGGAGACTAATAAAAGGTCTACTGTTTAGGTCAGTTCTTAGTCTTTTGTTGTTTAACGAGTTCGTGCTGTGAATTGATGAGCCACTCATTTTCTGAGTTTCCACACGTGACTGCCGTGACATAAATGCACTGTATTTTCTGGAATGTCCTGGATTTAGATTTCGTAAGAATCACAGCGTGGAAACCCTAATTTCGAAACGCAAAGAACCGAAAAAAAAAGATTCCTGCTTGAAATTTCTTGATCTATTTATAAACGTAATAAGAAAGCATAGACATTTCGGCGGGTAGGGAGGTTCGATGTGACCTTGAGTCCGCCGATTATAAAAACAGGAAGTAACGGCATTTCTTCAGTAAGATTTATTTCGGTTTCCACGCCCTTCCCGCTTCACTCGAGCTATAAAAAGAGCCAGCCTCTTGAAAGCTGGCTAGTTTTAATCGCGCGTTAATAGCGTCAACACTTTCCTTGACTGGACCTGACTACGTACAGTCTTCTCCAAAAACACTCGAGTCCTTTTCTCAAGCAGTGCCATAACAACAACAGCAAACCTTGGAGGTCCCATTGTAAAGGTAAGAATCCAACACGATGTCGAGATATATTCTTTAATTGGTGATTTCTAGTCAGGACAAATTCATCTTTAGCAAGTCGTAAAATGAGCTGCTTTGTTAAGAGATGGTAAATTCAAATAACTCGCGGTTCTTTATAAAACTGGTACCAGTTGCAGAATGTTGGATAATGTAGGCGTATACAAGAAAACTTTTACAGCTCCATAGTTGGCATAAAATGAAACTTTTACACTGTACGCGGTACAAAGTAAAACAGCCGGAATGCTGTATTAAAGAGTCTGTCTTTCATTTCCGACAAGAAACAAGTTTATGATGTAACAGTTTGTTGGCAACTACATATTTTTCATCGCGGCTTGTCGAGGATAGTGTAACTTTGGACATTTTAACTGAGTGATTTGGTGCTCAACGTGACTAAGGCAGGAAAAGCTTGATCATGACCGGGAGGCATAAGTAGAAAGCGTTAATTAAATAAGTTAGTGCGGAAAGTATGCGTGCCAAACGCGTCTTTGATCCGTTTCCCACAAAACCGAATGCAGTAAAACACAAAAGCATTCTGGTTTGTTAACACTGTCAAACATTCTTTAACATCTCTTTATAATGGCAAACCAAATCGAATGCTTTTTTGCGTGTTTTTACTTTCTAATAAGAAAAATAAAGACCATATAGCAACACATGCAACAAAGAAACATTGTCCAGCCGGGAAAGCATTTGTCCAAAAGTACCTTGTTTTCCTGCTAAGAAATATTGTTCACTCATTTTAAAACGGTTTTAAAAATTTGCAATTTAAATTTAAGCCAATGAACAGATTTTCTCAGTATTCGTACACGACTTAATGCGCCTTCCTCAGGCCGGATTTCCGTTGATTTTCTTATTGAAATCCAGAAAGAAGGGTTTTTGCGGGTAGAAGACTTTGCCAGAAAAGGAGTTAATTGTTACATTGTAATTTATGCTGTCTCGAGTTATTGGGGATTCATTTTGTAGAACTGAGAAATTATTAGTTTTAGCTTTGAAGAACTCCACGTTTATTTTTTTTGCGGTATGGACAATATAACATTCATCGAGTCAAACTTATAACTTTTCACAACTCCTATTTCACACCCCAGATTTCACAAAATAGATGCCAATGCCATTTTTGATTTCTCATTTTCTGTTTAGGAATTTTAAAAGCTCCATCCATACCAGACAAATTCTTGAATTCTTCTTTGGCTGCGCAAACCGCAAATCTACTTAGCGAAGTGAAACATTTAGCCAACCAGATTAAGGCTAAAATCGTGGGCGGTATTCGATGAAATGTTATTTAAACTAAGTTGATTTCAGCGATGTTGGTTTTAGCAGCGGCTTAGCTTTGATGTATCATCCTTTAATGGAGTTGCCTCTTGTTAATCAGGAATTTTTCACCTTAAGTTTGAAATCCTGTTAACTATTTTTCAAGAGGCGAAAGTTGTGCATCGCGCAGATTTCTTACCCATGCACGGCGTAAAAGCTTAACTTGCCGTCGCCGAGGAAAATTATGGTAAAGAATGAGTTAGTGGAGAGTGAATACGAAAATTCAAAGGTATCTCTTTAATGTCTTTTATGTCGTGATACTATACCGACACACACAAGGTTCTGCCACCCCCCCCCCCCCCGCCACCCCCGTCGCCAATATGTGTCCTCCTCGTGCCCCGGTGCACAAGGGAATACCCAGTGTATTTTCTTTGTTTAGGAGTCTTTTGGTAGCTACAGTGTATTGTTTGGTCTTTTGTATCGACTATTCAGTGTGTACCGGTACACGAGGACAGATCAATGAGTCAATGAGTTGTTCTAGAAAAGATCCATACTTCCCCATGGATTTGAACGTCTGATTTCGTTCAGACTGTCCTGTACAAATTCTGCTCTTTTGGAACCTTTATGCCCTGGAATTTCCAATGATGTTCCAATAAGCGTTTCAAGCCTCTTCAGTTGTACAACTTTACATATCCGAAATGCGTCGTTTAGTGTTTCCTTGGGGATACCTCGTGTCGTTGACTTTTTTATTGGCACTTTTGATTTGTGATACGATCTTTGTTTTGTTAACATACGGGAATTTCGGTTTTATAACGAATGATCAACGTGAAACTGCCAAAAAGTTATTGACTTCCAATAACACAAGTTGCAGCGATCCAAAAAGATTTTGCTTCATTAATAATTTCGATGCCATTGAAAAGGGTGGATTTCATGGACTTCAAATAGCCCTGTTCTCGTTTAAAGGATTGTTGCAAACGAAGCCATAGCAAATACGGGTTTGCGACATTAACCTCGTAGCGTTGCGCCCAAAGAATGTCACCTTTCCGGAGTTAGGCCACGTGTTCGAATTGCATTTCAAAAAAAATATTTACAACAAGCAACGATCGCTTTTTTGGATATAGCCCTGCATGCTCGCCTTGGAATCATAGCGGGCTTTATTTTTAATAGAACATGGGCAAAGACTATAGAAGCCCGGTACCCCGGATGTAGTTTATGTTGCGTTGCGAAAAAACATGGCGGCTACAATCTTTTAAAGTTGTATTTTTATTTCCTTTATTATGGCTGCTAAAACAAATATTAATGAAATAAGTTCAAGTGACTGGGGAGACGAAAAATGTGGACGAGCTTTTCAGCAGCGAGCGCCAGAAATACGAACAAGGAGGCCCGCGCGCGTAAATTCGGTGATTTTTTAGGATTTTTTAATGCTATATTCTAAACCAGCCATAAAAAATAATGCCCTTTTGAGGTCTAGAAAAGCAGCTTTTCTAGACCTCAAGCGGGCATTATTTTCTTTTTAAGCAATAGACCACAAGTTTCTATGGTTTATAAGCTGATAAACCACGCGGGATGTTGGCAGAACACGAGAAGAATTTGTAAATAACGAGCCGCAGGCGAGTGATTTACGAATTCTTCGAGTGTTCTTCCAACATCCCAAGTGGTTTATCAGCCTATAAACCATAGAAACTTGTGGTCTATTGCTTTTCTATAATAATTCAGAAGACGCGCGATTTTTCCATGAGTTTACTGGCACAATAAACCATAGCTGATTGGCCAATCAGAGCGCGCACATTGATTTGGTTATCATATAATATAATATAGATAGGATTCTGCTCGCGCTCTGATAGAAGCTGAAGATAACCCAAATGGTTATCAGTTTTCGCCATGGAGTGAATTCCTCTAGGTGGGGTAAATACTTGGTCTCCAAGTAATTACGCAGAATGGTGAAGGTTTGTTTGTGCTATCTAAACTACATCTTTTCAAGCAAAACACAAACAAACACACCCTTTTAAAGAAATCACAACACATCTGTCAAATTAACATTATTTTTTGTTTATACTGATTACGAATAAATCAACACAACTGAGCAATGAACAAGCCAAAACCTGATTCATTTCACAATTTCCGTCATTTTTTGTCCTGTTCAATTACTCAAGCTATCTTGTCACTCACTGATATAAGAGAATAATAATTTAGCAAAAGAGAGTTTATCAGCGACAAACAGAAGTCGACTCGCTCACGAAGTCATGCAATTCATAAAGCCCCAACGTATAATTTCTACAGTCATGGCCACAAACATTATGGTACGCGTGACATTAGTATATTAGGTACGTGACTGGTGTTTTTCGAAAGGGACAAGTACGGATTTTACTGAAACTATGCAAGCCCTTTATCCCGTCTACGTGACTGATGACATCACTCATCTCACTTTAAACAAAATTAGGGACATGGAATTTTCCGGAAATCTCTTTTGTGAAACTGACAGAATGCCTTTTACGCTTGTTAATGTAAATATTTAAATAAAGTAAATTTGAAAATGTTTCAAAATAACTATGGGCGCACGCTATTTTAGCTACATTTATCGCTTTTGTGTGGCTTATTCCATTTGTCGAGATTTGAAACTGAGAAACATAACTGGCCATTTCTACATACTGTATCAACCATTAACTTCAGCGCTTGTGGGACTCAAAAGACAGTTCAACTTTCTTGTTCTTTGTGGGGGTTTATTACGCATAATATACTCTCTACTCTTTTCAAACGGTAATTAGCAACGCCACAATAAGTCAATATTTCCTTTACATGCATAAAAAGACACACCGGATATTTGACAGTTTCCATACAATAGCCCCTGTTAGTAACCACGTATATCCGCTTAACAGCTCATTTATAATGGTTGCGGACCGAACCTTCACAAATACAACGCGTCCTTGCTAGCATCAGTTGTCGGTCTACTTTTGGTGGCTTAAAACTAATTCTTCGATCCTCAAGGTTCTTTGAAGTTGGCTTGTTTAGTATTTAAATTGACCACTGAATGTGACAGCTTATCAGTATAAATTATTTTAACCAAACTAACGATGAACTGAGAGATTTTGATTTTTCTTTTGTTTCAATTTCAGATGAAGAACTCTAGTTTCTGGAGCTCCGTCGCTGTCGTGGCTATTTTGCTGTGCCTTGAAACAGTGAAAGGTAAGGTTTGGCACGTTCACACTAGCGGCATAACGGCAAGGACACGCTGGCCCTGAAACTCCTGAAGACTAGTTGAAATATTGGCCTATTAAAAGTGTCCTTTAGCGTAGTACCAGCCTTGCAGTTCAATTGATTTTTTTATGTCACCTGTGCGAGCAACACAACATGACGACATAGTAGTAGGAATATAATGACATAAAGCTAGCTACATAATGCACCTATCAATGTTAAGCCCAAGACGGGGGAGGGAGGGGCAAGACAGGGACGGGATTATTTGGCAGTAGTTATCGTCCCGTACTGAGTGGGAACTTTTGACCGTTTTAGTGACTCTTTTGACCATCAACAAATGCACTGGGGAAGGACATTTCAACAGAAAATCTCAGCTCAGTTTATTTCACCAGATTTCACTTATTGCTGTTATAATGAAACATTGTATAGGCTTTAACTAATTTGTTTTTTATAGTAATGTAAGGGCATTGAGTTCTCTACATGTGCCTTTAAAAACTATTATTATTATTATTATTATTATTATTATTATTATTATTATTATTATTATTATTATTATTATTATTATTATTATTATTATTATTATTATTATTATTATTATTATGCCCAGCTCCCCCTCCTAAGCGTAATAACATAGGAACAAACTGACCTTTTCTTACTGTCCAAAGAACTTGCTCTTTACAGCAGCTTTGTCTACAGTCATAATTTCAGCAAACCGGTAACGATTCCTCTGACTGGTCTCCAAACATTTTTACATTAATAGGAAGCATTATTGAATGGGATTTTCCAGGGTTTTTCTTTATTGTACTATTCAGAGTAGCCTGCGAGAGCAAGACGGATTTTTGACTCTAGTTTCCTTTCGCATACGCTTTTTCTCGGCGGGTTAAAACAAGAGCCGAAAAAATCGCCTGCTTTCGCAGGCTATAATCAGAGTAATGTTTGGTTTGATTTAAATATAAACATTTCGTTGTGAGCGTGATTCGTTAGCGATTACATTAGTGAGAACGTGCAACGCAGTCTTGTCCTCTTTTCTCTTACAGTTTCTTTTACAATTTTCTCGTTTGATTAATCTTGCAATTCTCTTGTATTATATTTTACGATAACGATAAGATTTTCGCTACCTTTCACAAAGGGATAACGTCCCAGAATTCATCGTCTAATTTATCTTCCATTTGTTTCGACAGGGACTGACCAGTTGTTTAAGGCGAATGAGCCGAGCAATCGTCAAGTTCTGGGCAAATATTGCGGCGAACAAATCTACAGCATGTTCAGCCATGTTTGCGCCAACGAGCAAAGAAAAGGCAGTAAGTTGAAGACGATTTCATTGATTTTATTTTGCATTACGTCAGTCGACGCCGAAAGAATGGTTCAGCTAAACAGCAATAAAAAGAGCTCTTATTGACCGGGATTTCTCAGATATGGGCATTTCCTTCAATAAGACAACAGAAAATGCAATTTGCATGAACTGCAAAAGAAGACTAAAGATTTTGGAGTCGTTGAAAAACGACTGTCACAATTTGTCGCATTTTAATTGTGCGGCGCTCTTCAGAACTGTAAACAGTCAAGAAGTGCTTCCAGCCAGAGCTGCCACGTGTGTGTGTAAGGGGGCTGGTGACGAAACCTGCATGGGTTGAAAAAAATCTTGAACTAAATGATAACATACCTTCCAGAAAGCCCTACCCCCACCCCCTTCGTATTTCTAATGGTGCCTTCCTTATGCAAGCCCAGCATTGTCCATACCATCCCTTACCTGGTTTTCGTCGTTTGTTGCGTCTTTAGGATCCATGTTGATGGACGAACAAGAAGCGCTGAGTTTTCTTCATTACAGTCGGTCGCGAAGAAGCCAGGGAGGTACAAACATTGTCACGGAGTGCTGTCAAGAGGGTTGCGCATACGAAGAAATCCGTGAATATTGTTAATAGCTGATTTGACTGTAGAAATGTAACTTATTTAACAGAGGTGTTATATATCGGTTGTATATTGTATTTTAAGATGTATTTGTATAGGAGAGCGCAACAGCGATATAAAAACAAGAGAGAATGTTATACTCTCTTACAAAAAAATAGATTTTTAACATTATAAATAATAATAAAGAATTAAGCACACGCTTATTCAATGAAAAGCAACATGTTTAATAAGTTGTTTTCTTTAATGGCTCCGTAGAATAAGGGGAGACGGCGTGGAAACGCAGTGGTCGCAGCGGACACTCCACGATGCGGAACCCTGTACACCAGTTTTAGATTTGATAGGTTTTTCCCGGACTGCGGACTTTGGCTTTCCTTTGTTTTTTACATCTTTTGGACTTGACCGATAATTAAATTTAGATCAACCCAGCAGAAGAAACGAAGGGTCGCCACCTACCTCTTGGAGCGAGAGAAAAAATAGATAATTCGTTACAGCAATGCCTCTAATTCTGGAAAATAAGAGGTAGCTCTTACAGAGGGCCAATAAGAGGTTCCAGAGAGGTAAGGGCTACCCGGAAACGAAGCCTTGACGACGTGGAAATTGTGCTTAAAGGGACACTGTAACGAGAATTACCTGAAAAATTCAACAGCCCAAAAACGTGTTTACGCCAACGAAAACCTACAAACAGTGTTCAAGTCTTGTTAAAATTACCATACCAGTGTACGGAAACTAAGTATGAAGGGATATCAGTATGATGAAATCAGAAACTTTACATCTCAACTTGAAAAAGTCAGGCTGACTTTTTCACGTTCTGTCGTTTTGATTTGGGAAAATTAATGAAAACTGTTTACAGTCACCCTCTTCCATACGCAATTTGCTTGACATCGTCATCTTTTATGTTCTTGGAGCATTTCCTTTATGGATGAAAGAACTTAGTCATAATTTGTGGCCATTTTACAAATAAAGTTGACAAATGACCGTGATAGTGATCCTTTACATGTAATGTGCCAACCAGTGAACAATTGGCTGCTGAAACAAAGAACATTTTCGTTTGATTGTTCGACATTTTTTAAAATAACGAAAACGATGTTTGTAATCATGTATCTTCTCTATTACAATACTTCTGAAGGAGGCTGCCATTACCGAGAACATTTTTATTTTTCGATAACAAACAATATTGAGGAAGGTCAGGAAGCAAGAATATCGTCGTTTCTGTCCAAAGTATCACCACTTCCAAAACAAGTTAACTTTGATTTCTACACATTTCAAATTATCAAAAAGAAACCCGAAAATCTGTTATAATGAAACATATCGAATGCCATGAATGATCATACATGCCAAAATTTGTGTCTTCAAAGCCGGCAGGTTGATTTTGCAGGTTCAAAATGTAATTAGCATTGGGAAAACGACCTCTCGTTTCCATTAGTGCTAGCGGCTTCCCAATGTTAATTGCATTTTGAACCTGCAACCTGCAAAATCTACCTGCCGCTTCAAAGCGCAGAAATAAATTCGAGCATCCGTTCAAATGAAGCCATTTCCGAGTTGCCTTCTGCCTCTGTTTCAAAACGAGTCTTGGTGCACAACCTTTCACAAGGAAATGAATTTGATTTTCAAGACAAAAGACGTGCGAGTAAAACTGATCTCCATATGAAAGGTTGTGCACCAAGTCTCGTCTTGAAACTGAGGAAAATAGCATCTCGCAAATGGCCATTTTCACCATAAATGGTCATAAATCGGAAAGAGCGTACCAGGCGCAGGCAACAACTCCGCATCACGGAGTGACCGCAGGTCAATGAAAGCTCGTTTCCTCGTCCTCTACCGCTCTGCAGCAGCTTTAAATTAATACAGTGAAATCCGAATTTCTTGAACTTTCGACTGCTGGATATATTGATAACTGGAACATATTGGCCTTTCTCTCCGATTTGCCCCATTAACATTGACGTCATTGCATATCCAGAAATGGATATCTCCCGGACTGTCTTATCAACCGAACACGAGGGTCACACTGGGAATATTGGCCCGAGATCGTGGCAGTACCGCGCGCGCCGAGGTCCGTCCAAAAAGGACCGAGCGCCAATCTGATAGTCTCCATGTAATACGGCTTGACCAAGGTAGCTTAGTAAGCAGTTTATTTTATGGCACTTGCAAACTTTTAAACTCGTTGCTTTAGAAAGCAAAAAAATACACGGTTTTTACCCGTGTATACTCATCCGTATGACATCCTGCAATCCCGACTAAGAGAGAATCAATCTGAACGCTCGGAATTATCCCAAGACATTGTCTATAGTTTTGTTTTCAGCTTGTCATATAAATAGCTGTGTAGTGCAAGCACAAAACACATAAGACAGAGCGCAGGCGCAAGTTATTCAGTGGGTGTTTTAGGGACAAAATTTGAGTCCGGGAGGGAGTACTCCTCACCCCCCCCCCCCCCCCGGGCGTCAAACCAACTCACTAAATTGCAATGACGTCTCTTACGTGTCTTCTTAAGTTATTAACTCTAAACGATCGAAATTTAGTACTTTTTTGTTCAGTGAATTATCTAGTAGACAAGTTGAGAATATAGGATATCACGGCCTGGAAGATTTCGTATTGATGCAATATCAAATTCTCTGAACTAATGTTAAAATATGGCAATCAATAAGGAGACTTCAACAAGTTGGGACTAGAAGGATCAATGAAAGGTGATGTGCGTAAACAGCTCAACTATTTCTTATTTCTTCCGAAAATGCCCTAGCAAAAAGGGGAGAATGAAATCGAAACGCGCCTGCCAGACGTGCGGAATAAATTAGCAAGAGATACAGCTGACCTTGTGGGAGGAGCAGTGGCCTAATGGTTAGTGCGCTGGACTCCGGGTTCCAGTCTCTAGCCGGGGCACTGCGTTGTGTTCTTGGGCAAAACACATTACTCTCACAGTGCCTCTCTTCACCCAGGTGTATAAATGGGTACCGGCGAATTTATTGCTGGGGGTAACCCTGCGATGGACTAGCATTCCATCCAGGAGGGAGTAGAAATACTCTCTGTCGCTTCGTGCTACAGAAACCGGGATAAGCTCCGGCCTGATGGCCACTAGGCCCGACTACAGACTTACCTTTTACCTTTACAGCTGACCTTCGCTTTCAAAGAGTTTTTTAAGTTAAAACGTTTCACCTCGAGGTCTAGCCTCTTCGTTTGCTTTCATTTGAAAAGCCACACTCTGGTTTGGGCATTCAAACGAAAGCTATCGAGAAGAACCTCGGGATTTTTTTCTAATTTTTTAAATTTCTTGAAATTTGTCTTCTTAAGAACAAAGCGTGTGTAGGTTAAACAACGGTCGTCCTTTCTTTTAAATGCTGTTAGTTCTGATGTGAAGTATATGAAATAATTCGTATATAGAATGCGGACGTTGGTGTAAGTGAGAAATAATTATATTATATTATCGCAGTGAATTTTCTAACTTATGCCATACAAGAAAAAACATAACAGATGTGGTATAAACTGTAAACTTAAGACTCCAACCGTCAAGTCAGAGCTGTTTAACCTGTCAATAGCAAGAAAACGCGAGGAGTGGAAAACAATAAGTAAACCAAACCGGCTGTTGGCCATAACTGAAGGCGAGAAATATTTACTTTTACAAGGGTGTGCGGCAGACAGCCTATTGACTGCTTTCCTGTGAAACAACTAATTGAACTCAAGTAACTGACCGCGAAATTAACAAACTCACTCAAAGAACAGAAGCTTTTGTCAGTTACAGATCTGATCTGTTTGTTTCTGACAGTTAACATTTCCTGAAGTATTCTTGTAGCAAAAAACTGATAGCATAAGTTGGCTGAGGTATACGTTATCGTCAGTAAAAGTCGAGTCTTTTTAAAATACGAATGATTAAGTTGAAAGTGACTAACCCTAGCCTGCGATCATACCCTCCCTACTAGGCCCAGTCGCAGCTTAGACCAGCCCTAGCATTTTCTCGCCTGTGTTTGACTTTCACCCACTTGACCCACATTTGATACAAAACAGCTGACAAAAGGCAAAATTATTCTGAGAGTATTCCGCCCGCTGGAGTTTTTAAAAGGGTTTAAAGATATTTTGTTCAGTGTTGACCAACGGAAAATATCAGCACAATAAAGTTAACGGAAGTGTCTTTATCGAACAAAAGACGTTTGTAGAAATAAGTTTAAGCTTCAAATGATCGTGTCATACATTTACAATACACGTAAGGGACCTTTTGTGTTTCTTGGTAACGTGCTGCCGAGGAGAATGTGTATAAAAAGTAGCTAGCTAGACCGGTTCTCTCTCGAATCCTTGTCTAGCAACAGAAATCGCGGCACGCGTTCACAGCGAGTATAAACTGTTTTGGAGATTACATTCCGACAACATTGTGAAAGCAACTCAAGGTACGTAAAAGAAATTCCATATAAAATTGAGGTTTATGGACAGGCTGACCAAACAGACTTTACTGTGGTTTTGAGTTGTTCCGGTGTTGGCTACAGGCGGTTGAAAAAATAGCACCCTAAAGGCTGGAAATCGACAGATTTTTACTCTCTAACTAAAACCTTGTTTAATATCTACAACTTTCAAACCGTGGTACTTTTTGCTAGAAAAGCGACTAAATCCCTCAATGCTTTGTCTTCAGAGTTATTTACATTTCTCGCACCGGGGTTGAAACGAAATATTAAAACTGGTTTCCGAAATGCTGAAAATGCAATTCCGAAATTCTGTTTTCCTCTGTTTCAAGACGAGTCTTGGTGCACATCCTTTCATTTGAATCTGATGAGTTTTACTCGCAACGTCTATTGTCTTGAAAATCAAACTTATTTCCATATGAAAGGTTGTGCACCAAGACTCGTCTTGAAATAGACTCAGGAACAAGGTAATTCGGAAATGCAGTACAGTTAGTATCGATTTATAATTTCACAAACTAACAACAGATATTGACTCAACGTACGGGAAGTACTGCGGGAGACATCTCGAAGCCACTTTTATTGCAATTAAAAGTGCAATTACATTTGGAACATTTAGTTTGCAAGTGTTCGTTTAAAACGTAACTCTGTATCTTCTTGTGGGGTATGTAAAAGCTTAAATTGTTAATTACAAAAAGTTTTGAAATAAATTTGCGGCTTCAGTATTATTTTTTAATCACTATTGTATTGGATTATTTTTCCAGCTGCAGTCATTATCCCTTGGTTTTCTCTTTTCAAACTTCAGAAATAAGTTGAAAATTAATTGTATTGATTGCTATTAAAATAAGCATCAGAACTCGAATATTGTTTAATTTATTTCTACTGCATGAATCGGGCTTCAGGTTATGTTTACACGGGACCGGTTCCAAACGGATACAAATCGATCCTGTCCGAAAATGGGACCGGATAGGCCTTCAGTTTACACAGGACCGTTCTAGAACCGGTCCGCAATGGATCCAAAACTGGACCTGTTGATTTGCAGGTCGCGTGTTAACGTAGCCTCAGTTTACAAAGGCATCGTTGACGGTGTCCTGTCGGATTTTAGTCCCATTTTCAGTGGTCTACGACCTCTAAGAGGCCTGGTATCTAGACGTCTAAAATGAACAGAAATAATCTCGAGTAAGTTCATAGTGGAGCTCCATACCCATACAAATAGGAGAACCAAGCACTATGGCTTTCAATTTTCATGGTCAAAATGACAGCAAGTGCCACGACTCGGGGCTCGTGCAAAATACGTAAGTTTGTACGAACGAAAGGTTACCAAGCTTACATCTTTGCCATGTAATGGTCAATTGACAGCTTTCAAAAGAAGGCATCCGCTGACCAGCATCACATGACCAGATCGCTGGCTCAGATTGAGCACTCGTCGAGGTCACTTGTTTTTTAAGTTAACCGCTGACCAGGTATTGGTTTCCCACTGTTCGCAGTTTCAGGTCTAATTTTTTTCGCGGCTCAGTGGCAGGCTTTTGTAATTTTCATGGTCATTCTCAGCGGAATTTCTCCAATTGGAGTTGACGTTTTTAATTATTATTTATTTCGGCAGTGGAATCTTTCTTGACTAGTTGCACACGCTAGTGCTTTTAATGAAGGCAATTTCACAGTTATTAAGAACCAGCGAAAAATACGAAGGTCCGCTTTCAGGCTTGGCTAAACCTATATTAACGTACTTTGTGATAATATCGTAGAAGTTGTACACACTTTGTGTTCTCGTTTTTCTACATTCAGGATTCGAGAAAAATAAAAGGCCGACAGAATACTCCACTTAGGCCATGCAAAGACGAGTATCGACTTGATTGTGAACAGCTTATTTGAAACTCTACTGAACAAAACTAAACCAATATTTATCAACACTTTGCGCCCATTTTTTCTTATCAAACAAATTCACTTTACCACTGAGCCACAGGACGGACGTCATAAGATTATAATAACCATAATGAATGACGATAAAATAATTTTAAAGAAAAGTGAGTTTCTCAACAGTCACACGGTCATGGGTCACATTAAGTAAAGGTCGCGGGTTACGAAAGAAAGACTAAGACTATTTTATCTAGCAAAGATAAAACCACATATCAGTAAACCTTTAAAAGAAACTAATCCATGTACGTGACTAACAATATATACCATCATCTTCCCAATTCAACACGAAATATTCCGGATATCCTCCTATTTGTAAATAAAGGTGCATCGATTTGCCCTGATATTAAAAATTAAAATATGAGCGCAACGACGCCATGTCTGTTGAAAGTGTTTATCGGCAGCGTGCTAAGATTTTCCAGAAACAGGAGAATTAAAAAATTTTAGACCTGGTAGCATTATGCACTCTTGAATTAATGACGGATTTCATGGTTTTTTAGAAGCCCATTTTGAGAAACTAAAAAATAGTTACGGTACTAGTTGTTGGACGGGAAAGAATTCTTCTTCGCACTCTTCAATATACTGGTAAATGTTTCTCACTTCTGTTTCCCTTTATAATTAGGATCAGGAGTAGGCCAATTGAATTTCCTTGTGTGATTGTTGCTGGACAACTGCGTATATCTGCTTTTAAAACAGTTCATCTACCATATCTAGAGCCTCATGGTTTCTCCTTTACTTTTCAGATGAAGAACGTATGTTTCTGGAGCACTGCTGCACTCGCTGCTATTGTTCTGTGTTTAGGAACTGTAAAAGGTAACAAAAGTACCTATCAAAAAGCGTAAATTGTAGAGAAAAAATCCTTGAACAGGAAGGACCGAACGCTAAAGAACTTAACGACCTGAAAATTCACGAGCTTAAAAGACGTGTCAGATCACGTTAAAAGACCTTTGTCACGATATCTTCTGTTTGGTCAGCCTGTCCATAATATCACTATTTTAAATCAGTTCTACAAATTCA
Source organism: Blastomussa wellsi (assembly GCA_947652115.1). Classification (NCBI taxonomy): domain Eukaryota; kingdom Metazoa; phylum Cnidaria; class Anthozoa; order Scleractinia; family Plerogyridae; genus Blastomussa; species Blastomussa wellsi. The sequence goes on along the minus strand of OX393562.1, from coordinate 21,615,787 downwards.
TTTTCAAATCGAACCTGAAGCTAGTAAACCTCAGATTTTTGAAGTTGTACTCCCCTCGCCCGTTCAATTCATCGTCTCGGCAAATCTAACTCCTTTTTTTGTTGTAGGTGCACGTAAATTAAGCGAAGCAGGATTTCGTCGAATTAACGGCCACTACTGTGGAGACAATATCATGGACGCGTACTACTCCCTTTGTCACTTTGGTGGAAAAAGAAAGCGGAGTAAGTAACTATTGATCCTATATCAAAACTATAAATGGGTAGTGGATACTGTTATGACAACCTGAAAGAACTGCTGCGGAGTGGGTGGGTGGGTGGAGGGGTGGGTGAGTGGGTGGGTGGGTGGGTGGGCTATTAACCTGCAATGGAGACTAAGCATCAGAAACCGAATTGAATCACACGCGCGTCAGCAGTTTCCTGCCACTGGGATTGTAGGCTCGCACCAACCCTGAGAGGAATGGCTTTACGAAATCTATTTGGGGCGAGTTATTTTACTTTTATTATTCATTTAGGCGGTTATAGGGGTGGCATCAATATGACATAATTGGTCTACTGCAGAAAAATCAAGCTAAAAGCAATAGGCATAGGTATAAAGATAAAAGGACAACTTCATTGCATATTAGCCGTATAGCGTCCTTCATGATTACTGACTTATTACGAAGTGCAATCGGAGGCATGTACTAAAAGCAGGAACACCGGAACTCCCCGAAACACGGAACACCGGAACACCCCGAAACACGGAACACCCCGGAAAACCAGAAATTTCTAAAAAATATATATATATAAAAATACAATTCTGGTGTTCCGGTGTTCCGGGGTGTTCGGGTGTTCGGGTGTTCCGGTGTTCCGGTGTTCCTGGTTTTAGTACATGCCTCAATCAGCTGGTTGGGTTTGTTATTTTGTTATTTCCTGTTATTTTTAATGAATTTCTTTATCACATTGCCAAAACAGCTGTGGATAAACGAGACGATAGCCAAACTCTTTCGAAGACTAGGTTAAGTTGATGTTTCCAAATACAAAATTTAATTTTCCACCAACTTTTGGTTGAAACGATTTTAAGTTGTCAACAGAACCTAACAGATATCAACCTTTTCAAAAGGGAAAAACAGTTATAAAGCTAAGTTGAAAGTATGTGATGCGGCTCCTCAGTTAAAGTGTATTTGAAATGAAAAATATTTTCCGCTTATTTGAATGGCCTTTCAAAATTGAGAAGAAAGGCGTTTTTCTTTTTGAGATATATTTTTGCGTTTTCGAGATATTGATATTTTTCTATTATGCAACTTAGATCAGTGATGACGTCATGATGACAATATCTCTTAAACGTCATAAATTGTCCAAAAGTTTGCAGTGAAACCACGAGCCGTTCGCCTTGAGCATTGACCATTTTATGACGTCACGTCTGTGGTCTATAAGAATGAAGACCATGGAAAAAATGTGGTCGATCTATCATCCGGGACATTATAGAAAATCGAGCCGTGTAAATTTAGTCGGAAATTAAAACCATCACTTAGCTAGCGTTCTTTTCATGTTGTGTTGTTAGGTTCCGCGTCAATGGACGAGAAGGAAGCGTCAAATTTTCTTCATTCTCAAACCATACGAAGTAAACGAAGGGCCGGCACGGGCACAGACATTGTTGAGGAATGCTGCGCTGAGGGCTGTCATTATGAAGAAATTTATGAATACTGTTGACAGCAGGCACGATTCTTAAAAATAAACTTTTTTAATAGACTGCGGTGGTGTATGTTGTATATTAAGACGAGTTTATAATAGGACGTTTTCTTTTAGGCGTGTAAGGATAATAAACAAGAGATAATTATAGTAGGTTCTCTTGCAATAAAACGATGGCTAGATTTTTCCTGTTATTGTCACTTGTTCAGTTAGGTCATCCCATTAAAATGTTTCGTTTCCCATCGCCCGAACGACCCATTTTTTTCGAAAAGTAAAAACTTCCAGATTCACTAGTCAAAGAATCAAGCACGTTAATTTACTAGCCTGCGTGCAGCCGTCTCCTATTTCCTAAAGCGGAAAAGTGACGTCTGCGAAACGGCGTCGTTAATCGTGTTCCAGTATCCTGCTGTTTCTCCAGAATCTGGGGACCGCTCTCGCATTGGTTGCTTTGACAGTAGGCATTGTTAGAATCATCCCTGATTGGCTGTCATCGTAAAATACTCAACATAATTATGCGTCGTGTTTTTATTAACATGCAAGAGGAAAACATTAACCGTAACTCACGAGTGATTTTGTGCAGTTTATTTCGCTTGTTGTGAATCACAACTACAAAAGTCTGGTTCAAGGTACTGGAGAATTTCAAAGTGACAAAGTCCGCTCTGTACAGTTTGCTGTATACTCAGATCCCTGTGTATCAAGCAATCGATGCGTTGGAAAGCTACGGAAGTGACCCGCGGGGATTATTATGAACTATCGAAGACGAAATCTTACATGAAAGCGGTTATAAATCTTTCAAGGCTGAGCTGCTAGTGAATAAGGAGTTCCAAACATTTGGAATAAACAGTGTGGAATCCTCGTAGGGCGAGTACTTTTGGATGAATCGCTTTCGTGATCGTGCACTAAAAGTTAATAAAGGAGTTGACAGGATGCCGTATATAACTCTTGCGGTTCCCGACATTTGTCTCAGATTAAACTCGTTTTCGAGCTATTTCGCTTTGTGTTTTTTTGAATGCTTGTTATATTCTGTATAATTAGGGGAACTTCAACTCAAACAATCCAGTCCGACTCAGTAATTTAGCAAATATTTAGCTGAGGTCACAGGTCTTCACCATTTCTTTAACCGTGTGAATCACGAGCTGTAATTTGCCATATGTTTTGCTACTCACTGTCTTTGTTAGTACTGTTTTTCTGTTTTATTTCTATTGCTTAACCTCTCTAAATTGATTCTATTTGATTGAGAGAAATTCTTGAATTAAAGCTGTAATTTATGCTAAATTTAATCTCGAACAGCAGGATACTGGAACACGATTAGCGACGCCGTTTCGCAGACGTCACTTTTCCGTTTTAGGAAATAGGAGACGGCTGCACGCAGGCTATAATTTACAAGCACACGATCTTGTTTTATTAACAACAATTGATATGATGTGATGTCCTTATCTTTAATTATTAAACATCGATACTTCGTTCCCAATGTCTGGCTTCATAGCTCAGTTGGTAGAGCATCGCACCGGTATCGCGGAGGTCACGGGTTCGAATCCCGTTGAAGCCCTGATTTTTTCAGGCTTCTTAATTGGAAATTCACTGCGATGATCATTCTTCACCTTCATCTACATCCGCAGTACAAATATTAATTATTTGATGTATACTTCTCATCGGTACTCCGTTCTTTAGAGGAAAAACGAACGACTTGGTAACTAGGCTTTCTTACTTAGCAGCCCGGCCTTCCCTGGAACATGCGCAAAACTGCAAGGCTGATACTACGTAAAAATTGACTTTGCGAGACATCAACATGACCGAAACCGATAAAGCAGGGCTGTAACCGAGGACAGCTGTTTCGCCCTTACTGGGACTCGTCAGCACGGTGTACAGATTTTAAATGGAACCAACGTGAAAGTCAGCCCAAATAAAATGACCCGTTCACTTTAACAAGTTTCGTACCCTGAACTCACTTGTCCCCGAATCACGCGTTGCCACATCACGTGTCCCGGGGAGCATGAAGACAAAGTGTCTCGTTGGAGTCTCGCAAAGAAAAATGTAATTGGCCACACAACTGTCCACGGTTAGAAAAGCCCTGCTTTATCGGTTTCGGTCATGTTGTCTCGCAAAGTCAATTTTTACGTAGTATCAGCCTTGCAGTTTTGTGTATGTTACAGTCTATTTTTGGCTGATTAGGTCTCTTGCAGGTCCTACGTAAGTTAGCAGCATTATAGTTCGCGGTCTTTTGCAGTTTTCGTTTCTACTTCCTTGGAACCCAGACACCTTCAACTGTTCATTTTTTTGGCCCGACCGACCGACCCACCATCACAAGAGACGGTACGATGGGAAACGAAACCGATTTTATTGGGATGGCCTTACAGGGTGGCCGCTTATTGGGATTCTCAAACTTTTACCTGACTTTCACTACTTCATTCCCAGGGTGTCTCATCTTTCCAACCTCCAGGAGCGAGAGAGAAGGGCAGAAGATGAGACATTATGGGAACGAGTTTCCGCGAGTAAAACACATTCACAGGTCATCTAATACTTGGATTATTCATTTGCATTTTGTGCCTTCGTTCGTTTGTTTCTTAATGGATTTGTATTCGGTGGTCCCGAATTCAACTCCTCTACACTTTGTAAATAGCCAACTGGTTTGCCTCCTGTCAGTCGGGATTTTTAACAACTTTCTGTTTCATTTACGATATTTGCTTCCTTGCAGTTCTGTGAAATGTAACCAGGCCTCTGTATGAAAGCGAGGCTCAGGGTGACCTTGTCATGATAGAGGCCAGAAACTATTTAGCATAACAACAAAACGATTTACATATCAAAAGCAAGAGGGTTTGTATCTATGCAAGGTCATCTTCACCATTAATTCCACTCAAAGGCTTGGTAACTAAGCACAGTACTGTACAATGGCCTATTAGCACAGCAGTGAAAAATACATTGACACTTAAATAAAGTCATTTATGTATTTAATTTTTATTTACCGCCATTATTTAAAAAAATTATGTTTAAAATTGTGCAAATAGATTTTTTACTTGAAAATAAGACTACTTGAATATAATATAATGTCCTCGTATTTAAAAAATTCCCACAACAGTTACAGATTCAGCATAATTGCATAAATATGTTTGAACTCAGGCCCCAATAATCTGAACTTTTAGTCTTAGTTTTAAAGGTGCCACGTCTTGTAGGAAACCTCAAAATTATAGTTTACTCAAGAATATAAACGCCAAAGGGTTGATAGTGAAGCAAAAAGGAACAAAGATTGAAACAGATTACGAATGACGATTTTGAAAACTTTAGGCTAATTTTTTTAAGTGCATAAACCATGACTTAGAGCTCCTTGAGGAATAAAGACATTTATTATTATCATTATCATTGTCATTGACATTGACATTGACACCTGTCATTGTCATTGTCGACTGGTAAGAGCCCCTGGGCGCTTTCAAATTGACCAAAAATTCCGGATTCAATTCAAGTAATTTCCAGTGGCGAAAGTAAACTGAAAACGCCGTTCCATTCGCAAGTTTCTCTTTATACATTCAAAATGTCGGCGTGCCTGCAATTTTTGGCATCCGTTGACTCTTACCTTATAATTGACGATAAAAAAATATTCAATTCGCTCGACTCATTCCTCTTGTTATTCAAGGAAAAAAACGGCAACTAAGAAAGGAATAAACGGGTCAACCTTATTTCGTCCCTCTAACGTTAACCGCAGAATATGCAACGCTTTTCTAGGCTCGTAATTGGCTGTATTATTTAAGGCATGGGATAAAAAGAATTACTCCAACACAAATCTGTCTGGATTTGCAACAACATAGCCCAGAAAAGGCACTTATCCAGCCCAGCTTAGCACACACATATGTATGCCTTGCCCACCCATCGGTAGCCAACAGGTTTTGAGATGTACTGGCCAGCCAACCACCATCTCGTAGCCCAGTCCCTGGGCTAGGTCCCGGCATATGCCTTGACGCTGGCCCCCTAGGCCTCCGGCTGCATTCAACCGAAAAGTTAGCGGCAATGTTTTTGCAAAAGCAGACAGAAATGAACTCCATATTTAATATTTATAGCTGCAATCTGAGCTTTGAGGTGGTGTTTTGATATATATAAGACTGATATTTCCCATCAGACAGCTAATTTTCTTTTCATGTCGTGTTGTCAGGTTCCGCGTTCATGGACCAAAACGCGTTAAGTTTTCTTCGTTCCCAGACCCAAAGACGAAATACCATGGATGCATGTTTATGAGTGTTGCAATGAGGGTTGTGCAAATGAAGAAATTTTTGAATACTGTTTTTGAAAATCGGTTGTGGCTTTTAAAATAAGCGTATTTAAAAGACGTCACATCAAATTAGAGAGAAATAAAAATATTAGTATGCGATACACAGAGGCGGATCCATGGCCAGGCATTTTTGATAGGGGGTCCAAACTTTTACTTAATTGAGTGATAATAAGTGATCCTGTCAATGTGAGAATTTCAGCGTTGTAAAAGCAGTAGTAAAAACAAAAAATTCGGTTAGGGAAGGGGTCCGGACCCCCCTGAGCCTCCCCCTGGATTCGCCACTGATTTTAGACGCCCATTTTGCATTTTAAATACACAGCCGGCTGGTGTCACAAAAATAGCAAAAAACAACAAACATCGCACAAAATTAAAAATGTGTTGACCTAATGAAGGTGGGAAAAACCATAGTATTTTTTGAAATATGATCCAGTTGCAATCAGCCGTTTAAAGAAAAACAAAAATGATTTTGCAACTTCAGGAAAGAATGCGCAACTTTCTGTAAAGGTGTGCATTCTTCCTTTGTTTGATACAAACAAGTATAGCAAGTAAGCTATAAGATTAGTCACGAGCATTTCCGCTCAGCTTTGATGATACCCATTTCGCCTGTTTTCCTTTCATGTGCTGTTTAAGTGGTAAGACGATATATGATACAGTTATCGTTAATTTTTCTTGAAAAATTATATATTACACATGTTTCTATTTATAAAAAAACAATGTTGAATTGATGAAGTTCAAGATATATTCATAATTTATCTTTGCATTTAAAACGTACGGAATGCTGTACCCGAGAATCTAAATTTTTTCCATGAAGGCTGAGGCTCCCTGCAAGCTCGTACGTACATGCGGCACTGATAAGACTGAACCTACCCCGCCTGGTCAAATACGTGATCCTGTAGATTTGAAACAAATATGGCCACTTTTCATCGAAATTTCTCGCTTTTTGTTTAAAGCGGATCTTTTGGTGAGGAATCAGTAAACAAAAGCTGTGTGGATACCAACATATGGGCACATTCAGTCTGCAACATGCACCGAAATAAAAACAAACTTGTGCAACTAAACGCGCTGAGTTGGCACCCAGTCTGTCTTGGCGTGGATACAGCTGAAAACCAGCTGAGTTCAGTTGCGAGTGATTCAACAGTGAACCTCGCGATCAATCGCCTGTGTTATAAGAAGTTGTTCAATTTCGTTCACTGTTGTTGGAAAACAGGAGCAATAGAAACTTCAGGTAAGACACCACAAATATTATGTTTCAGTATGGCACCGAAAAAATTCACTGAACTGTGTTCATGGCCTTTCCCGCATGCTCACTGTAAAGCAAATAAGCTTTCCCTTTCTCGAACCTGAGGTGAAGTGATAACTGCATTTGATCGCTTTCTTCTCGCAATAAAAAGCAAGTGAAGTAAATACTCTTTATTTTATTTTCAGATGGAAAGGCTTAATGGCTGGTTCTTTGTCGTGTTGATTTTTCTTGCTTTAGACACTCACGTGACTAGTGGAGGTAACTATTTTAGCCGTTTATTAAAGACCGTTCAACGATGTACTACCATAAACTTATTTTTTAATTGTGTTCGTAAACTTAAAGTGCCCCTGAGACGAAATTGGTGGTACTTATTTATTTATTTTAAATTTTTGTGCACAATGCGACTTTCTTAATCATCATTTCAATCCATTCTGGACATGAGAAGTCATCATTTTTAAACTTTTATTTCCGAAAATTCACGGCTTCATTAATAGGCCCTTTGCACGACCCAGTCACATGGTACAATATAACACCCTGCCGGTGAGCAAGCTTCGCTCTTGGACATGAAATGGCTTTGTTTGGGTGTCCCAGCGCGTAGCTTGCTCACCAGCAGGGTGTTCTTTTGTACCATGTGACTGTTGTCGTGCAAAGGGTCTACGGTATTTGCGTTGTTCCAAGGGTAGGTTGCGATTTGGAGAAAGTAACGTCAAAGGCTAAAAAATATACCTCACGGGTTGAAATTATAATAACAATAACTCTCGAAAATCAAATAAAGAGCAACAAAAACTTTTGAATAGTTCTTTCTGCAATTTCCTATGCTGATTGTTATTATAATTACAACCCGTGAGGTATTTTTGAGCCTTTGACGTCACTTTCTCCAAATTGCAAACCAAGTCTCGGAACACAGAAAATTAAAGGGGCTGTTTTAATAAGTATGGCCTGTAGCTTGCTGTAATCATGCTTTATTGTCTTGCAATAGACGGAAAAATGCAAAAAGTGGTGAAAGCAAAGAAATATCAACTAAGAAGAAACATAGCTGTTAAAAGATTCACAATTTCACCAGAATTTCAGCTTTGATTTCTGGACATCCTGTCCATAAATCAATTTTGATGAATTTCAATCCACTTCCATCCTTGCAATTGTAATCCTGTACTACTTCCCCAAAATATCTGTTCTATCTTGTTCTGTGGAATCTTTTTATCACATTTGAAATAAAAGTTGAAATAAAAGTTTAAAAATTATGACTTTCATGTCCATAATGGATTGAATGACATTTGGAATTGTTGCAGGGACACTTAAAGAGATTTGTAGTTTTTCTAAATTTTCTAGTCTTTGCCCTACATATAAAACTGTTTAGGTTATAATTTAGCTTGGTTTTAGTTTATTTTATTCCTTGTAGTTTTCCTTTTGACGTTAACATACAGCAAAACAATTTCTCGCGATCTGTGAAAGGCTATTGCTCCGGATATGATCAAAAAAGCTGTACTATTAAAATATTAAAAAAAAACAAAGAACCTTATGATGCTAGCAGAGTCTTGGTCTACTAAACAATTTAAAATAACAAAAAAAGATACTACCATGCAAAGGTCATTGAAAAGTGCGATCCCGAAAAATTAAAACAATAAAAAAACTATAAGTACTTTGCTCTTATAGATGATAGGTGATCAATAGGTGATCTCTCGGAAATAACAGCTACACTAATTCGCTTATACAGGCCAGACAGTCATATCCGGTACGCAAGTGGTCAAATTTTGTTCTAAAATGTAAGCGTCCTAATATATACTGTGTTTTCAGCTCGTTTAGTGAAAACCAGTGAAAATGGTCAGCGGCTTATCCATGGATTCTTCTGTGGCAATCAAATAGCGAATGTCTACTACGCAGTGTGTACTCTGGGAATGAAAAGAAAACGTAAGTACGAAAGGGTTCGGCGGCTTTGCTTAGTAGACACTCGGCATGCTCTGTTATAATCTGCGAATCTTGTTTAGAGAGTACTACCGCGGGCCCGTTGCTCTTGAAAGGAAAAACTATCCTTGACATTTGGCTTACAAACAACGTAGCAGTTTTCAATTGAGTGTCGAAAATAATAAGCGAATTACTTTGGTTTTGGGGCAACGGCTTTCTGTAAATCTACGTACTCATTCATCACTATAGATTTCATCGTTAGCGTTCCTGATTGGATGAACGATGTTTCGTCACAAGTGAAACTTTATAGTTCGCGTTTTTGTCGTTATTGGCTAACCTTTAAAGCAGTATGATTTTATTCCCTGCGATTTCCATGAGCAAATGTCAGAGTGCCTAACTGTGAAGCAATGATATTTTAGTGAGTACTTTACGTCGTTTTTGCAGGATCTGTCGTACAGGATGAAAAAGAAGCTAACAGCTTCCTTCGTCGATTCAACCGAGCCATCTCGTCCACCGACATAGTGCAAGAATGCTGCAGAGAAGGATGCCATGTAGAAGAAGTCAGGGAGTATTGCTGACTCATGCCATGTGCAAATTTGCTATTCTGTGACGCAAACCACAGATTGCCAAAACATGAACGAAAACTCAATGCGAGAAGTTTAAACATTTTTCTGCCCACGCGACACTGAATCCTGCCATCTTGTGGCGAGTAAAACTATGGTCGCTAAATGTGTAATTTTTTTAAGGAACCTCGCCAATTGCGGAATAAATTCACTTCACAGTCTGAGAAAATTTCACTTCAGAGTTTTATCTGCAATATTTTTGGGCTTACAGACACTGTAGATTTAGGGTGCATGTTCTTCCTGGCATGTTATCTCCAAAACAAAGTCAGTGACCCAATTTTTCTGCATTTCTGACATTAATAACTCATATTATCTTACAGCGGTGAAAGTGTCAGAAAAAAGCAATGTTAGAAACGTTTCGCGCGAACGTCCGTAAGGTTAAGGTTGGTACAGGCACGCGTAGGGACTGGGACTAATTCCTGTGACAAACCTCTTGACGAGTTTGCACGTAGTGACTAGTCTCCGGGACTTGCACCGTCATTTGTGACAACCGTAATTTTTAAGAAGCATGTCCCGACTAAGACTTGTCCTTGAACGTTTTGTTTCCTAGCCCAAAATGGGTAATTCACACAAAGGGACTTGTACCCAGGACTTTTCGCAGGTAGCTGTCCCCTCGCGTGTGCTGCCCTTTGCGGTACAGTAAGAACCTGCTAAGCCTCCTCCGCATAATATATATAGTATATTCAGATGAAATTCATGTGAAAATATAAGAACCTATTTTAAGAACCTTGCGAGGCTAAATTTGCTTTAAGTACCATTTATATAAGAACCTATTTTAGGCTAAATTGAAAAATTCAGGTTCTTATACGTGGGCTAAAATTTGGCTTTAGACTGACTACAAATTAATTTGTCACTCATCTAAACATTTACGGAAATCTGCTATCAAAACGAACTTTTCCGAACTTTTTACGACTTCCTTCCTTTAAAAGCAGCAGATTTCACCATTAATTACCAGAAGTCGAACATTTAAACAGACCATAAAGTGCAATTCTGACAATAAATTTTCCAAAGGTCTTATGTACGGGGGTAAACTTTACTTAAGTCGACATATATCGACATGTATTAGACTGTTAGGTTTCTCATATAAACTGCCTGGACCACTGAACCAACTAAGGTTATGTACAGCCTAAACCTTTGATCTTCTAGTCCGTTGAATGAATGAACGAAATTGCTCCAAACAAGCCAGAACGCAATAGTATAGCCTTCGGGCTGCAAGTATATTTAAGCTTAATGCACGTCCATAAACATCTAACATTAATTAAGATAAATTAATGAGCCACAAGCCGACTTGGCGCCGGTTTTTAAATAGTCTTCTTTGCACATGGCAATATCACAGTTGTATTGAGCTTGCAAAGTGAACACGTTTGGTAATTCCGTTGCCCAAATAAACAAGTCAGATATTAGTTTTAAGGCTTTCGTGCCCAATGAGGCTTTAAGCCGCACGCTTGGCCTAAGCCAACGTGAAATAGTTCAACATTGGTTTCATAATCCTTGCAGATTAATAGATAAAAGGACATGAATTGTCAACCAACGACTTGGCAAGAAAACACAAATAGAAATTAAAATTAGCTTTAAAGGCCCTTCAAAAGCGTCTTCAAGCCCGTTTTACAGAAGCTTAAGGAAACCATTAAAACATAACACTCTACATTGCGTGGATCTGGCATGCTGTTTGAAGTCTACAATCTTTCTGGGACAATAGCTTTACAATAAAAGAAAAGAAATTAAAAAGGTCGCCGATGTGTCGATAGTCGAAAAAAATTTCAGCTCTTGGTACAACTTAAGGTTGGTCAGTTTTTATATATCGGCCAATTTCCAAAGGGTCTGAAATAATTTCAAATAACCTTACACTTACGTAGAGAATCGCAAACTTCGTCAAATAATTTAAGCGCGGCGCGCACAAAGTGGCTTACTCGCGGCTATTAGCATGCAATTAGCCACATTTGAACTGTATTTGAATAGAGAGCGACTACCACGCGCCAAATAGCCTGTAAATCTCTATTATGAGAATCCACTGGAGTACAAATGGTTGAACATTTGCAGTGTGCTTGCTTGTCAAACAGAAGTAACTCGCTATGTGATTTGAGTAAATGTAACATTTCTTCACGCAGTGTTTCGAACTCGACTGATTTTCAAAGTTCGATTTTCAAGCCAAAGGATTGAAAGTACAAAAACATGTCTTTTACAAATATGCATTGTGGAAAGGTGTGAATGGAATTTACCGGCTTGAAACCGTTGAACATGGCCAGGACGTAAAAAATGAACTACTTTTGGGCATTTCACTGTCTACAGAACAGTGGAAAGGAAGTAAAAAACTGGGATGTAAAACGAAAATAATTACAAAATATATCGTGAAGTCGCATTTCACAAAAATCAAGTCTAATTCAGTGATTCTTCCACAAGAAACGAAGGCCATTGTACTCAAAAACAAGCTATGCGTTCCACATAATAGAAACACAATGAAGAATACTTTTGTCGATTAATTATCTTTTTCACCGACGAGTTCAACACCCAGAAACAAAAAAATGGCAGTAGAGGTCAGTGTTCCAAAGTTCAGAAGCGCCTGTTGTACAAGTTACATTAAAAGTAAAAGTTGGCAGGCATTCAAAACGCTCAAGCGACAGGATAATGGGTGCATGCTAAAATGTGAAATTTAGATTACGTTAATTAAGATAAATGCGTCAATAACTCCAGCGGGGTCAGTATGATAAAGTGGGCAAGTAGGGGCACATGTCGAAAAAGTCTTTCTATTTTTAGAGAAATGAAGCCATTCTTGTAGGAATTTTGAATTTGCCCTTGGAAACCTTGTTCAGTATATCTGTCATGAAAGACACTTTCTCCAGTACTGGATTTGACTGCCGAAGAAGATTAAAATCCTTTCGTCTTTGCACTGTCAAACAATGTTGTGATCTATTAAAAATGAGCGACAAAAAGACAGCAATTTGGAAGAGAAGACTGAAAATTCTGACTATATTTCGCAAGCCACAACTCGTACAATGTCGAAAGGAGCAAGCCCAAAACAGGCAATCTGTTCAGCAGCCAATCCAGTGGCGGACCTAGGTGGCTATCGTCGACTGCTTTTGCCCTGAATAGATGGCTTGCCCATGACAAGCTACAGACTATCTGCATCCTTTGTCACCAACGCAGCAACATATTTGACATAACGTAATGGTGACGGTGATAAGTATATCGACAAATTTATGCGTGAAAATTGCCAACGTGACTTAAGCTAAGCCTGAAGTGCTTCCATGGAAGTCCACTACCACGTTTTAAATTGGTGAACCTGGTATTTAATTCATAATATAGACCTTTTATACAAACAGGCAACGTTTTGCCGGCTCGTCACAGGATGGCGTTTAAAGAGAGCTACGTGATTGGTTTGTGTTCGTCATTTGTAATCAGTGTCAACCTTCCCCATCTTTAACCATCTTTGTTTCGTTTTGGCTTGGTATTGCCTCTTTGCTGTTTGCTTCCTAAGTAAACTATTATTTTGAGGTTTGTTACATTTTAAAGGAATTTTTTTGGTGACAAAAAATGACTCATGCAAAATCTGTAACTCCTTTAAATTAGCCATCAATGAATGGACAACGCCAAGGACAACTCCTTGTGAAAAAACAATTGTATATTTTACTCGAGAATCTCGCAATTATCAAATGAATTTAGTGTATCTGCTAGTAAAGGAACGAGCTTCTATTGATCAACTCCAACTTAGAAAAATAATACCCGTTGTGGTTCACGTTCTCTAAAATACGCTGTTTGTCGTTTCGTTAAGAATGGCCACTGCATGAAGAAATGTACGAAAATTTAAACGTACGTGCAGAGCTGTTAGTCTGCTCATTAAAGGAATTGCAATTTTTTTCGTTCGTAATCTGTCTTAATCTTCGTCTGTGGAGATCCTCCTTGTTTATTTCCTTATTCCATTGGTGTATTCCGTGGTATAGCCGGTTTAATGTGCGCGTTGCCGTGGTAGTTTGCTCAAGCTCTCTATTGTCATGATCGAATGACCACATCAAATGTGATGAAGGATCATGACATGTTTCAGTTGGAGGTTATTGGCTTTCAGGTTGTGTTTATCCCCCAACACCCGAGCTTTTATGCTTCTCTGTCCGAACGTGGTTTAAGTGTCCAAGGGAATATTCGACAGCAACTCGCGAACATCGTTAGTTCACACGGCAGAAACGCAGGCCGTAACACGCGCAGGCTCTTTTCCATGTCAACACCCACGTTGCCGTACTTGTGGCCATATTTCCAGTGAAACCGAACTCCTGGGGCCAAAGGATTGCATAACCATCAAAGAGTCCTTCACTTGTTTGTCCTCTGGTCTAATTTACAGCATCTCCTGCCGTCGCTGCCCAGCCATTTACATCGGCGAGACTGGGCGCACTCTGAGGGAACGTTTTGGTGAACACCTTCGCAGCACTACCAAGAGTGCGCCTGGTCTACCCGTCGCAGAGCATTTCAGTACAAACGGACATACATGTACCACAGCCGACGTACTAGTCCGCGGGATCAAGCTCTGTGACATTAATAAACAAAGGAAGAAGCAGGAGATGCGTCTCATCTTTCGACTTGGGACATGCCAGCCACGGGGCCTCAATGCTGATTTCCATTTCATTTGAGGCTCGCGCGCGCGTGCATAAAGCAACATTAAAATTACATTTTTAAAATCTGATATCGTGGCGCAACTTGTAACGGCGAACATTCCACTGATGAAGGGCCATTGCCCGAAACGTCTGGAAATTTAATTCAAACATTGGCACTTTTATCAACATCGAACTCATTTATTTATGTAGTAGCAAGTGCCACGCAGCCTACGAAGTTTTTTAAGCTTCCCAACGTATTTATATTCGACATAACCCAATTAGCACAGAGATCATGCTCACAAAATTGGGGGTCGACCTCCCAAGGGGGATTTTGAACCCCCTTAGAACGGAGTTTGCTTCCATGGTTAGCTGTTTGTCTTGTTTTCCCGTGTTATTGATATTGGTTGTCTTTTAATCCCCGGCATAGTTTGGGAATCAACTAAATCACTATATCAAAACTCTATCAACAAACTTTCTTCACACAGTGAAAAAGCTATGGCCTACCGACAGTTCAAATAAATACAGAATCGAAACAGAAATAGCTTAATTATATAAGGATAAAAGTGCAGCCGCGATATCTTCAACGTCCACATTTTCCGTGGTAATAAACATGCCATGGTAGATGATAGATTGTGTTCGCTGTACGGCAGTGGCAAAAATTTTGTACAGGCACTTGGTTTTACGACTGGCAAACTGGTTTCCAGTCACGCTCGCCAGTATTATATAATGTGCGGTGTTAAAAAAAACTGCTGTTAATTGGGCTGAATGTACAGGTTCGATCAAATCAGCAAGATATCACACGTTGCCGTTGTTCGCGTGCTCGCTAATTAAAGCTATAACCGGAAAAAGCGATACAATATAATGGAACGTGTGCACAGAAACGTACAGACTGAAAGGTTAATATTAAAACAAATGGGAGCCGCTCCGAATTCAGTTTTGCACTCAACGTTCAATTGCAAAAACAAGGGTGCGTGTGCCAGAGGTTGAGATAAGCAAGCCATTTATCACACGCGCAATATTACCGCAAAACACGCTTGTTTTCAAGGAGCACTTGATTCGAATCTTCATACTTAGTATCGTTGTTCCATAAACGGACGAAATAACGTTCAACATGAAATCTACGCTTTCTGGACCATACAAGAAAAACTTTTCCTTGAAGCAGTTTTTCGCGTATGGAGAATGTGAACAACAGGTTACATAACTGGAAATACTCCAGTTGTCATATCGGTTGCGGTGCATGAAATGTGTTCAGTGGATATAATAGGACGCCATTCAATTATTCCTGTCCCCCAATGTAAATAACTATCAATCCCAACGGAAACCTAAAACCTTTTTACAGGTAGAAGCCATTAGCTGATGAGCTGACCTGTCTGACGATCATTCCAAGAGGTGCAGCCGCGTGCTGCTCAAAATACTCTGAGATAAAAGGCACGCGAAAGGAAGCGTTCATGAAAGCACTACGCTAATGCGTTTTGGCAACAGTCAAATATCCAAGCGTTTAACACCTCAACTGTCTGAAATTATGGATTTACTCAGCGCTGCATACGCCTTCTACGATTATTGTGTGAGGTACAAGAGAAAAAGAATAACTCGGTCGCGTACTTGCCAATTGACAAGTCGGTGCATTTAAAAAAAACATGGTTGTCAGAATTCTGCCTCGGTTTCCAAGAGACCCATGAAAGTAATTTGCATATCATGTTAAGTGAAAACAGGACGCTGGAAAGCCCACCAATATCCGCGTCTGGCCTCTGTGTAAACCGGAGTTAAAGATGTAAATCAAGGGTGTAATTTACCATTGACAAACTTTCAGGCACGCGTTTGTCGCGTGTGAGCAGAATTACCAAATAATAACCCAGCGATGGAACTGTTTGTTTGTGTAAATCCACCACTGCAGGCAGGAGAAGAATCAAAATTTGACGGAGCGGTTTTGCGCCAAAGAACGCGACGAAATGGCAGCGGATAGACGCCTTCAAATTAAAAAAGAAAATTGAATTCTAAATATGCGATGACAGTAATTGGTTTTAATACAGCACGCTTCGCTTCACACTTCAAAGCCACCTCGACACTAAACTCAAGAACATTATCAGTTTTTGGAATCTCAATTGTTCGCGACAAGAGGCGTCGTTTTGGCAGCTTATTTCGTGCTTCATTCGCGTGCCACATTGAAAGTGATTCATTAACCGCCTCCTTGGAGCTATCTAGGAGCGGCAGGAATTCCTTTGTAAAGCAAATATTTGTTACTGAAATAAAACAGTTTTATGTAGCAGTTGGTAAACGACAGTGAAGGAATGCTGTCAAAATTCGAAATTCTTTGTCAATAATAAGATCGGATAAAGAAAAAGAAAATCACATCCAAAACAGGAACAAGATTTAATTCCGAGTTATAACGAACAAGTTTTAGAATCACCTAGGAAGCAACCGCGGAGAAAACTTATGGTGCACAGTGAAGGCTTGGCACGATTCGAGCGTACCGAAAACAGTTGTCACACTCGTGTACGAAGAAAGATTTGCATAGTAAACAATTTATCAAACTAACAGCTTCTTTAGCACACAAATCCTTACAGAAGCCAGCAGCTATCTTGGGGCGATAAAGTTGGTTTTAATTAAATAGATACCAAACATACTTTAGCCTTCTCCTTAGAGACACACAAAATGGCATAAAAAATCGAGCGCGCAATTTACCCAGTCCCGCGTTAAGCAAATAATAACCAACTTTGTTAATAAGTATTCTGCAAAGGGGCACGGAGAAGACTTAAAGAAACGTTTCTTTTGAGCGGTGTCGTGCAGGATAAAACACCCAGAACAGGACTTGCCGCCTACTGGCCGCGACGGGGTTTGAAATGTTTGCTCCGGACCTGGAGAATTAGCTGCAGAGAGCTGCGAAATGAGGCACGTGGATAAAACAAAAGTCTGGCTCGCTATTGATCGGCATATAGTGTCGACACGAAGGATCGCTTGTTGACTTTGTTAGCGATTTCTAAAGGTCTGACGACAGCACGCACCGCTATTGTATTGGCCAACTAATTATAATCGAAGCCACGCGCATGACACGCACAAAAGAGCGCAAGACAATCCCGCCCTTTCATATGAAGATTAAAGGCACAAAAACAATCCATAGGCCATTCAATGCAGTTAGTTTGCCTAACGTGTCATTGTGCTAAATGTCTCCAGAGCCCCTCCCACATGCTAAGTCTGCCCAACAACCAGGCGTGAAGTCCCTAAGGAACAAAACAAACCGCTTTATAGGCTCCGCCACGCGTCTCATGTAATATAGTATTTGCACGCACTTGTGTAGCGTGGAGCGAGACGAGTAAGAGAGCTAAGTGACCTAGTGAGTGCGCCGCGCTGCTGCTACTCGTTGTCACCGCCCTGTGCAAAACTCATGGAGTTCGATTTTGATCCTGAAGACATCACCTTCCCACTTCCAGACCTTGACGATCTAGATTTATCAGAACTGAACTATGACTCGCCTTCACCTTCGTCTTCCTCGTCTGACTGCTCGGCATTTGACTCCCCAGCCACTTCACCACTGAGCTCTCCTGCTTCATCCCTTTCGTCAGCTCCTGGCAGCGACTGCAGCTCGCCGTGCCCCAGCTCAACAGCATCGCGGCATCGCACGCGTTGCCGAACACCGCACTGCCTGAAAAAGGAGCATGCGTCGATACTGCGAAGGAACGAAAGGGAGAGGAACCGAGTGAAACTAGTCAGTGATGGATTTGCAACCCTACGCAAACACATCCCGACCACGCCAGCTAACAAGAAGCTTTCCAAAGTGGAGACGCTGCGTACAGCAATTGATTACATCAAGCACTTGCAGCGTGTACTGAATGAGAGCAACAGACATGAAAGGGAAACACGTCTGTTGCGGCAAGTGGAATGGCTACAGGGTGCATACGATTTACAGGTAACTAGAGCATTGTTGTGCTTTTGTACATGTAATGTGTTGAGAATGAAGAGAAACAGCAAAGGCGAAAGCGCGATCGAACACGCGGGAGCACTTCAACGTTCACTAGAGCGCGCAGCTAGGTTAGGCGCGCGTTTGTGTTCCTTGGACCATGGTTTGAGAAGGCAGAGCAGGCTCAAAAAGTTCCTTGTTTAGCACAACAGAACTTCGTTAAGTGACAGGCCATCAAAAACTGTCAATTTGTTTCTTGAAAAATAATCAAATTTACACCGGTGTCTTGATGCAAGATCAAGTTACTTTACTAAAGAGACAATCAACTTCATTTCACTTTTGTAACTCCGCACTGAATTAATGCAGCATGCTTTTATGAGGCGCGGAACTGTTTGACCCTTTCGGTTAGGTGCTGGACTTCTAGCTCTGGACAAGTAGGCAAGCAAATTCTGCAAAGCTATTTAACCATTGTTACTGATGCCAGTTTTCGGCACACGTGCCCGCTACAAAACAAATACGATTTTCAGAACTGGATTTCTATTACTAGGGTAACTCACGCGCCCCCATTCATTGCGCCTTTGATTACCTTTCACTTAGCGCTTTATTAAAAACCGCCCATGCGGAACATTCAACTTATGAATGATAATAATGGCGCAAATGAAGGCTTTTTGTTGCGAGGGAATTGAAAATAGCTCTGTGTTATAGGCTAGCTTCCTGCCGGGCGTACTAATTGACTAAATCATTTATTACGTTTCCTGCAGGCTCTGTCCAGAGGCAATGCTGCCACTGCCCAACAGTTAAGCTCATACCTTATGCGACTACCGGAGATCGCGCCCTACCCGAGCGAGGTGCCCTTTGTTAGCAGCTCTGTGAGTTTGCCGAACGTTTATGGTCATGTTAACTAATTCAGATTTACTCTGATTCCAAACAAGTAAGATAACGTTCATTACGATGGAATGACAAAGTGTAAGCTGAGTAACTTGGCATTTTTTTAAACGGAATTTGCGTGGTTGTTTTTCACAGCGCGCAATTCCACTCGTGTAATCTTCTTTTTTTGTAAGAAAAAGTTTAATAAGCTTGGCTTAGGTGTACATAGAATTAGATCAATCATGTTAAATAGGACAGCATTGTTTGTCGACAAAGTGATTATTTTACTAAGTGAAAATAGCAACGTAGGTTATATATATCCAGCAGAGCTGATGTATTTTTCTTCTCGATTGGAGGTCAATCACGTAAACAATTTTGAACTGTTCAGAGTTCCAATAATTTTGTAGTCTTGAGGCTTCTGAATTCGCTGTTCTTTTTACAGCAGTATTTGTAATATCTCCTTAACGGAAAATTTGTACATAGGATCTATCGTAAGCGAGGATATTAATGTATTGGTCGCATGCTTGTAGTTAGTGCATGCTTGTTAGTTAGTTCTTAATACTGAACTCTGAAGATTGAGGCTATTTTTAATTAAGGCAACGAGAAAAGTTTCGAATTGAAAGGAATTTTGGCTGCGCTACGCGGCCATTGACATTTCCATTAAATGGAAAAAAAGCCGGGGTTTTTAATTCTTAGATATTTTAAGGTGTCCGGCTTTGTTTTTCTCATAAAGGTAGAAAACCTTTTGATGTTTCGTAGTTGAGTAGTTATTAATAGGGCTAGTCTAGCTGGCCTGAAGCCAACGGGAAGTATGCATATTCTGAATAAGCAAATTAGCCCGGGGTATAAACTTCAATTATCTTGCAATACATCAAGAGGAGTGGGCTAACAATAAACCACAAGAAACCTGTGCAAGAAGTTTATAGTCCCTGCATCATGCAGAATGTGCATGTTTCAAAGTTGGTCGCCGAAGAAATATCGTCATAGTAATTAATCAAGTTATAAATTGAACTCTAATGAGTTTTTTGAATTTCCTTCGCTCCCTCTCGAAGAATTATTTTTGTAATGGGTGAGATGCTTGCAAGGTCAAGCGTATTGAAGTAACAACTTCGGATTTATGAAGGATTGAAGTAAGGACCGAGTCCATACATCATATCGCACAAAGGCAATTGAGTTTGTAGTTGATTCTACTGAGGAACTCGTGAATTTGGTATAGCTTAAGTAGATACCACCATATATGAATAAAATACGCATGCACTTGAAAAATTTGTAGTAAAAAAGCGCGTTAGATTGAAGCGGTGTTGTTCAAAACGGTTTCTATGGGGAATGGCAAACGAACGGCGAAAAATCTTTTGTTTTAAGAAGATATTGATGTCTTCTTCTAATTGAGTTTAATTTGAAGATGTTTGTCCTAAAGAACATCGATGTTTACAGTTTTGGACACTAAGCTCCCATCTAGAGCGACATTTGGTTGGCGTAAAGCAATATAACTTGTAATCGAAACAAGTCTGAGAGCAGACTAATTGTACCAGTGCTGTGCACCGTATACAGTCGATAATTTGTAGAATTAAAGGTAACCACTTATATCATGATCAAGTGGCCATAGCAACCCAGTATATATACCTTATAATGGAATTTGTAAAAGAGAAATGAAAGTTGCACAAGTTATTTTTTAAAAAGTTTGGATGTGTGCTAGTTCTTTCGATTGGATTCCTGCCAAGCTGCCTCTGTCCAGTGGTTATTTGTAACTGCTGGGTTTTATGGAAGTGCTCTTATTTGGTGATTTGAGCGAAGCACATGGTAGGCTCGCTTGCAAAACGCTTGCCAGAACGAATCGCACGAAAAGGGCGACACTTGGTCCAGAGTGCGCAGCGAGCATTCTTATTCATATCAAACAAGACCGCGAAGCTCGCTCAAATTGTAACGAATGAACAACTTGGCTTAAAAATTAAAACCAACTACTGTATATGCGAGAAAAGCACAATGGCTTAGCTATTAGGAAAGCTATGTTTTGTGTACAGCTGAGCAGTGCAAAGGCTGGTAGAGAAAAGGTTGGCTTTTCGCTCAGAGCCAAAACTGGCATTGTTTTTTTTTTTGAATTGAGTTAACCCCCTGAAGTGAGCGTAAAAACCCCAAATAATGCGGCCTATTCACAACGTCGTAACATTCAAATCTCAACGACAACAAATCAGCACAAGGCCACAAGGGCTGACAGCGATCACAATAACCCCGTCAAATGATAACTCACTTCGTTTGCCAGATCGCCAAGAACAATTTACAACATGCTGAGAGAACAAATGAGCTGGCTTTGCCGCCCATCGCAGCGCGGAACGATTGAACAATTGACAAAGATGATTGATTTCACCACTGTCAGAAAGCGTTCTTTGCGATTGCTGTTAAAGGTGAGGGGCGAAGCTGTATAAATTCTCATTGGTTTGAACCGTTCGGTTATCTTGTGACGAAAAGACTCTAAGAGAAACAAAGCTAAACTTCATTCGCCGTTTTAAGTCAACAAAGCTCATTACAGCTTAACTGTCTTTCAAGAAAACCCTTGATTTCTGCTAGCCTCTGTCATAAGAAAGTTTTACCTCACCCTCTTGGAATTATTTGTATCAGTCTTGATATCGATATTGTTCCTTGTGTATGAGTGGATATTTTTTTGTTAATTGCTTAAGATTGCCTTAGGGTATTGGCTTTTCTGTCCATGCTACACACCTGTTTCTGTTAATGATTACCGACAGTGAATAACGATAGCTGCCAGAAATATGGTCATTTTCAGTCGACAGTGACCATGTGCAACATATTTATACTACACTGATTTTCAAACTTGATGTATGCAACACATAGCTCTTATTTCCACCTTTATTGGTCTCCTGGATTCCAAATTTAATCTCTGCACATGGTCAATACTGCAAAAGCAGTGAGGCAACTCAGGCAAAGAGAATATGTACAATAAACCAAAGGCTTTTCGGAGAGCTGTGACATGTATGTAAGTGTGCAGATAGTTTTCTAAGTGTTGTAGAACTTCGCGGTTGTAACTGCTGCAGGATTTAAGGAGCGGCGAGAATTGAACAACTAGGCGTTTTGTTTAAACTTCCGACGTAGACTTTGTTTTCATGAGATATGATCAGATACGAACTAAATATCCTTTATGTTTCTTTGGTAAAGGGAGTTAACTTGCATTGTCATATAATGGAGCCGGTCTATAATCATTCTCAACACAGTAAATTTAATAGATAAAACCCTTTGGCGGGCCTACAAATGTTATTTTAAGAAATGTCGAGCCTTAAAAAGAACATCGAGGGAAGAGGCAGACTTTTTTCTTCAAGTCATGACAATGATCACAGGATGTATTAGAAAGTCTGCTGGTTTGTCATCTCTTTGTAGAAAGATGTACCCGCGTGTACTATAGACACATAGTTGGTAACGAGGAAAATTTAGATGTGTATCACCAAGAGTTTTGCAATGAGGTTTCTTTAATTTAATCACAATGAAGGGTTAGAATATGCCAGCACGCGGACCATCGTGCTGAAGGGCTGCACATTGCTGCAGATTCTGCACTGATAAGACAACAGACTGCAGCCAATGAAATCACTGGAAAAGGAGTTTGAACGGAGGATGTCTACCTTCTGTGAAAAGAACAATGCCAGGTACATCCATTACCGAGTGAAAACTCTTTGAACTGAAAAGGTCAAAAACTAAAGTAATTGTTTTGATTGTCAAGACGAACGTCTCGTAATAAAAAAACTAACAATCCAAGCGCATCGCTAACATTTTAAAGTAAAAGCTGTATGAGCTACATTCAACACATGTTCAGTCGCAGAAACTTATTAGCTAATGGTGTCTGGGTGCGAGCCATTGTAAATATGCAGATTTTATGTTAATGACTCTCTTGTAAGCAGCAGTGGCACCACTCGGCTTAAAATAAAATTTAATTGTCATCAACTTTTTTATCTTCTTATCAGGCTTGAGGCACGAGAATGTTCGAAACTATAATGCTGCGAAACTCCCGTGCGATCCCATATGCACATTTTTATAACAGTCCCAAGTACTAAATCCTTTTTGAAAACTTCACTCCTTTCTTTTTACAAGCGAGTCCAAAGTCTTGGAAATATTTAGTTTATTGGCTTCCGTCTCACGCCCCCACAAAATTCGGTTTCTATAGAGACCCTCCTTTTCTGTAAAACTATGTGAAGCTAACAATGGAAGCCACGTGTTTTCGACCATCAAACGCGTAGTGCGGTTGGAAAGTATTGCGTAAACTCCAGAAGAATTCAAACTTAAACAGAACATGGTTTGTAAAAACCAACAATATACAATTTTATTTACATGCAAACGTGAGGAGGATAAAATTTTAAGGGATGTTGTTATGGATTGGGTTTGTCCACACTATTTGCGAAGTATACAAAGCAATGTTCATTCAATCATAAATTGCGTAAAGAAATCTCTACTATTCAGCGACGATAAGCAAATGCATTTAGAACGCTTTAAACTAAACGTTGACAAAGCGTGAGCTTGTAACCGGATTACATCAGTTGCTAAATGATTAAAAGCGTGAAAGTAATAAAACACCATCATCAATTCCTTCAGAACATAACTGCTGAATGTCTGATAAGATGAAACGACCTCTAGGTCCATGACTTCGAGACCCGGGGGGATCCTATATTAAAAAGACAGGAATGCCTGTTGTCTCGGTTAGGGGTGTAAAATTCGAACGTTTGGTCTCGCCTAGGGTGTTCCGGAAGAAAACGACAACAGTTTACGCCGTCAAGGTCTCGTTTAGGGTTGCACGCCAACATATATAGAAATATAAATACTTTATTTTTGATATTTTGGTGGCTTATTGGGGTCAATAGCTTTACCTACGCCCCGATGACTCCTTTAAGGATTTTTTTGGCATCTTTAAAGCCACGCCAAGATCGATCCCCGGACTTTGAGATTAAAGTAATCATTGGTAATTCTATCATGACACCCCGAAAAACTATGACTCACTGCCAGTTCTTTTCAAACTTTTAAACTATTAGTAATTATTATTCATTTCCTTATAGTTTAACAGTGACATTGGCATTGTCTCACAAAAGGCTTGATCTGTATAAACAACAGGTACGAGTTCACAGTTGTCTCGAAAGCTAGCCCCTCGTGTAGTGTTTGTATCGTGTTCCCTTCCCAGGTCTCGTGCAGTGGTGGTAAGGTGGACTGAGAAAGTAGTCTGCTGTCTCAGACCAACTTCTGGTAAATAAAGCCTTTTGCCATGCAAGAATTATCAATGATCCATCTGAGCGTTGGAGTATAGTGGGTGACACACGCAGGTGAACCGGATTTACCAAACAGCTTGATAATTACGATAATGAAAACATTTTCGTGGACAAATGCAAACACAACATCAACGAATTTCAAAGCAGCGTGTATGAGCTACTTGAGAAAAAGACAGTTAAAAAAATTCAGACGCAATATGAGGGAGGAAGTTGGATTTTTATGTCTTCCGTTGCAGACATTAACGGAATAAGGCCCTTGTAAAATATTGATTTGCTGTGACGACAGCTATTCAATAACGTAAAAAACGGAAAGGAAGGAGGAAGAATTCTACGCCTACACGAGAAAAGGAAAAATCTAATAATATTTCAAGTAACGTAAAGGGAACTGTCCAATCCATCAAAACTAACGACGGTCTTTCTAATAGTGCACTGAAAAATAACCAATGGTCATTAGTAAACAAGAAAACGTTTTGTATCCTCGAGTCGTGCATGAATTTGCTGTTTCAGTGAATACTTTGCTCTTGCGCTGCTAAAATTCACGTTGAATTTCTTTGTAACTATAAGCAGACGGTCAAAAGCAGGGACGCCCGTACCAAAGTGAAGTCAAGGCTATACAAGTGTTAAAAATAACCAGCAGATCTGTCAAACCTAACCCTCAGTTGTTCTTCTGTCCCGCCTAGATTAGCTTTTTCTACCCGCGGGACAGTGTAATTAATTAAATCAAATATTAATAATAATTGAAAGTTTTTGTTGTTGTTGTTGTTAAAAGCATTAAATGAGCACGTTGAAAGGAACGCGATCGCTATTTTGAGCAGCTTCAAATTTGTTGTAAAACAGCCGGGAACCATTGAGTGTGGATGAGTAGCAATGGCAAGGAAGGAAATGTATTGCAATTTGTATCTGTCAGCTGAGGCGCACGTCAACTGTTCTCCTGGTACTTGGTAACAGGTTTGTTGCAACCTGTGTCTTTTTTTTCTAGTTTGAGTTTATCAAGGACTCGGGAGCTTTACGTGACATCCCGAAAAGCGGCTGCGAAGGAGATTAGGTCAATAGCAACAACAACAACCATTTTATTTTGCTAGATCTAAAAATAAATGAATGGAGTCAAGTTTGATAATGTATAAAATTGCCTTCGAATCAAAGGGAACCTTGAAATGAATAGTTTACCAAGGTAAAAAAAATAAACACTATTTAAAGAGGTATCTATAAACTGAGAGGAAACAACAAGGTGACTTCCAATAAGGAAGATTGAGAAGGGTTCTGATTGAAATACTTGAAAACAAAAATCGGGCAAAACTTTTCAAGATGTGTCATCTGTGGAGGGGAGGCAAGGTGACGGTAAGCAATGTTACAATATTCGCCTCATCAGCAAAAGAGTTTCAATTTCTCATCGAATTACAAAAATCTCAATCTTGAATATTGAAAGAACGTGGCATTAGCTTTCGCTATAAATTTAAGCCCATCTGTATTGCACACTTTTTCTGTGATCTGGGTTTGAAAACTCGCAATTTTACAAAGAATGTATGGGCTCATTTGAGCTTTTGCCACCCAGAAATTTTGCAGTTTTGTTAAAGTTAATATCTCCTTCAATATGACACCCAAAGAGATGAAAATGTCACCGATTATATTGTATATAGCACGATGCCTTCTCTAAGCAAAGTTGTATGCTAATGAAACAAAATGTAAACAATGGCATCAACACGAAGCACCCCACATGCACAAAGTTCGTTTTAAGAGACGCGTGGGATGTGCACACGTTGGAGTTCAACAGGAAGTACAAAACGCGGGGTAGTTTGCCGAAAAGTGGACAGCGTTTTGTCATCATGGGTGCCTTAAATTTACATAAGTAAAGCGGAAGTTCCACTTATGCTCTCGTAAAGGAGTACACCCCGAGCGACTGGCTCGTTTAAGCTCAAGCATTTGTTAAACTAAAGCGGCGGTCATCGAGTGTTTAAAACTTTTTCTTGGAGCAAAGAGCTGTTTTCAGTTGCCACTGAGCTACGACTGTCACAGTGGTTGCATGTGATCGCGAGGCCGCCGGTTTTCAGTCTACACACCCAACAAATGACGTAAACAACCCGTCAAATCAAAGTCAAACCAAGCGTAACCGGTTACTGACGTAATAGAAACTGCCACAGAACATTTGAATGACTGTTTAGACCTCTTTCGCCCGTTACCTCCGCTTTTTTATCTACAGGGGAAATCGCTTTTGCACGTTCCAAAGCTTGCTAGAAACTTTGTTTATCTCGCTGCATTGCGACATTTCCGCTGGCACAACGGCTGAACCAACCTAAACACTGCTCTCCCGCGCCTCGCCTGTCAGTTAGTTTTGTGTATGTCGTCATTAGGCGCAGCTGAAGTTACAGGTATTGAAAAAAAATATAATTAAAATTTGTAAGGTGATGACAACTCTTTAGAGGGGTTAATTATACGACTCCGTCCTCTTTCAACGGAGGTTAAAAAATCGTTCTTCGTACTTTCTCAAAGTACCTTCCCATTGTGTGTTGATGAGACGAAATCAGTTAAAACTATCGCTCAGTTACATGCAACGGAGGTTTGATATCTACCGTTATCAACCGGTTGATAATGGCTCTTGATTGTCAGTTGACCATGGAACCCACAATTAGCACAACTAAAGACAAACAACTTTATTTAGCTGAATAAAATTTTTTATCAAAAACAACTGACAATGAAACGTACTCCCTTGAGTTTGCTTCCAAAATCAAAGTAACCGAACTCTAGAAGCATTTATTTGTTACAATAGACTTCAAACAAAAAGTAGCTTCACTAATCTCATCCACACTCGTGTATTCATCTCGCACTCAAACAACGCTATTGAAGAATAATTCTTTCAGTTTTATTCTAGTTCCTTTGCGGTTTCCGTTATCAAACACTAACATGCTGGGAATCACTACTCTTACAGTGTACCAGCCATTCTGTGTCTTTGGACGGTATAACTGATGGATACAGAACTCAATAAAGCGTATCAAGGTTTAAAGCGGTACAGCCTTTGTCCCCTGGGTACCTCAAACCACTGACGGCTAGCAGTTTATTAAATTGCTACTTTCAAAGCCGCCAAAACGCGCGTTAATAAATTCGGAAAACCCAAACACAGATGCTTTGACACGCCATGCAGTGTTGAGTTTAGATTTATTGGAATACAGCTGGGTAGTAAATAAAACAAAGATTGGCACAAACAATACCTTGACCAAAAACAACTCATCGGGGGACCAATTTGTCCTTTTTTTTTCTCCAATCTCCCACGACCCCGCTTAACCTCTGTTTTATGAATATGTGGGAGCTATAACAGCCAAACATCTATAAAAAATATATTCCGATGTACCTGTTTTAAAATGTGGCATAATAGGTTGCCAGAAATAACGGGCGGTTTCGGGCTTTTAAGTGTTAACTTAACAAGCTTGTAAGTGTTAACTGAACATGAAATCATCTTAAACTTTCCACTCATCGGTACCTCAGAAGGCCAACGGTCCGTATTACTTCAATTCATTTTTCCTCCTGCCCGACCGCCGCGTGTAGCCCGCGCTTCACGCTCCCGCGCGTGATAAACCCACAAAACACACGTTCTGTAAACATTACTAGTATCTGTAACGCCCTCGACAGAGTTGCACACGGAAACGCCCGCATAATTCGAAGTTAGAGAGGACAATAATGTCAGACATGCGACTCGTTGGCCAATAAGGTAAAATTATAATAAAGCTTTCTCTGCAGGTTAAAAGACTTAAAACTGTGACCTTTCGACAACCTGGCTGTAGGTTTAAATCTATTCTTGTTGTTGAAAGCTCAAGTTTTAGACATAGAACGTTACATTCTACAATTTTACTATGATGAATCCTGGTAATGTAACTTCACTTTTCTTGCGAAATCCACAAGTGTTTCATGTTCAGGTTCAAACTTAAACGAGTGAAATATTTTGCTTCCTGACATTAAACAGAACATAACCGTGAAATTTACTTTTTCTCCAAGGTATTCAACCAATATTTTTTGCGTTTCAGTTGAGTTATGTTTGCCTCCCTGAGCGGTTGTTTAGGAGAGCAAGAGTTGTAGTTAAAACGACTGCTTTGGGTACATCCTTTTGCAAATGTTTAGGAAGTAAATCATTCACTTGGGATTCATGAAATTTTTCTGAAGCGTTTCAAAAACCTCTTTGTTTTCCTTACGAAAGTTTTTCCTTCAAAACATGTTTTCTTCGAGGCCGGCTCAATGAAAACGAAAGCATTATTTGCAGGGATGTGGTCACCGATCGAACCGACGTTTCTTCATTTAGCCAAAACCGAACTGTTACAACGCATACATTGCAACTCACTGCGTAGTTTCCGTTTTGGCGGTGTATCAGTTTTCAAAACTGTTCGGTGTTGCCTAGTATTTGTCTTAAACTGCTTTGCAGCTGCAAAGATTCTGTAAGGCGAAATTCGTATGTATTTTGCTGGCTTGACAATCCAAAAAGGACAGCAAGCATCTCGGATATTTACCTTCAAATTGTAAGACAAATTAAAATGCGGTACGCCGGTCAGAAGATTAAGATAACTTAGGGGAAAATCTGTTTTCTTTTTGTTTGTTTGTCTGTTCCTCTATGGAGAGGTTGAGTAGGTGCTCGCCTTACAGTAATGGAAACCTGGGCTTAAATTCAACCAATCGTCATATTTGTGGGATAACGTCGCAAAGAGTAGGGCATGTAGTTCCCGGTGTAGTGGTCTGGTCTGTCTGGGAGGGTAGGGTGGGGCACCTCGCATAGGACCTGGAGTCCTGTTCGTGCTCTTTCCCTCTGGGCAGCTTTGCGCAGTAAACATTTTTAAATTTCAATTAAAATTGGGTAGAGGACCCTCATGAAAACCAGCTATGGCTGATAATTGCTTCCCTCTCTAAACTAAGCACAATATGAAATGTAATCGAGGGTAGATTGGGAGGTTCAAGCCCTAGACGGGATGAATGCGTTGTGTTTCAACAGCGCTGGTTACTGGCTAGCTGGCTGTTAGGAGGAAGTTAATAAAAAATGCAGGAAGTGATGAACTTGCATTCCATCAAGGCGGGAGTAGGAAACGGAAACTGGGATAAGCTGTAGAAGTATGTGTACACTTCTTAAGCATAATTTCAATGCAATGAGGCCAGTGCATCGAAGGTTACCAGCCAGCCTTTTGATCGGTTTACTTCCTGAACCATTCGTCCTTAGTGATCCTGCGTGAACAGAGGCACTGCCAAAGTTAAGAGTGTAAAAAGTATCACGCCCAAGAAAACAACAACAGTACAACACAAGAAACACAAGGCCAGGCTAAAAGCGAGATTCCTCCATGAACACTCAAACTGATTAGTCAAGGCCCACGCCGCAAGACATTTAGGGGGGGGGGGAGGGGGAGGCTGAAACGCGTGAGCCAAGTTCCAAGTTTGGGGGGGGGAGGAAGCTGGCTGCATTTCCTTTCCGCATGAAAATAATTAACATAACATAATATAAAAATAATTAAGTCCTTAGATACAAATTACTAAAAACGTTCAAACGCTTCAAACACAACTGATGATGAGGTGATTGTACGCGAACGAGCAAAAAGAGTGTACAGTTATCAATCGCTCGCGAAGTATCGCCGCCTTAGAAATTGAACCAAGAGAAAAAATATTGAACCCATTCATGTGCTCAAAACTTAATTTTGGCGCTCACAAAAAAAAATTGTTATATTTTCAGTAATTTAGTTTCTTATTTTCTTTTTCGTTTATTACTTTCTTTGATTTTTTTTATTCCTTGCTATTATCCTTTTTACCGTCCTTCAGTTAGTAATGGAACAATGCGTTCATGTAAAAGTCACAAACGATGTTAGACGATATTCAGTAATTTAACTTCAGTTTTGTGCCTCTGTCGCTTAACGATCAGCAATCTGGGTTCCAGTCCTGACCAAGATTATTGTGTTGAGTTCTTGGAAATGCACTTAATTCTCACAGTGAATTGTTGGGGAAGCCTGAAAAAATGCTAGGGTAGAGGGAGGGCAGGGGATGGGAAGACCTGTGATAGACTAACATCCGGGCTATTCCGAGGGAGAAGTACTGATTTCCAGTCGCATCATTCTACGGAAACCCGGAGAGTTGTGGGCTAACACGTTACTCTCGCGAAAAAATAGCCAAAAAATAAGAGTAATCTGGAAAATCGAAGTAAGTTATTATAACCATGGAAAATGTATCAAGTGATACGTAGATCTCTTCTTACAGGAATATTTTATAGACCCGTGTAGATGCACCTTTATTTCCGGAGACGTAAACTAATATGTAAAACGCAAAAATTGGAGAGGAAAGATAGCTGAACGTGCCTTTTGCAAAAAGGGTGAGGAAAGGTTTCTTTCGTCAGAAGGTGTTCTGAAAATAACTAGCTTTATAATATTAAACATGTTATAGCGACAAGAACTCCGCGTGGGTGTTGAAAAGACAGATTTTTGCCTCACTGAAAGGTCTAAAATCCATAATTCTGCACAATGAGAAACAATTACAGCTACAATCTCGATTTTTCCAACATCCAAGGGAAAGACAATAAGTTCGAGACTGAATCGGGGCATTGGAGAAATTAAGGGTAAAAGGTTCAAGTTATCGGAAGGTTCGCCCGGGAGACGGGGGGTACTCCCATATATGGCCTATATAGGTATGTGCCGCGGGATAGGGTATGGTTTTTTGAGGTTCTCGATCCTTAAATGGCGTTGTTCCTGATGTTATTCCTTAGATAGGGTATCGAATTTGTATGGTCTAAAATTGCGATACGTAAACGGCTCGTGAAACGAAAAAGAAACGGTCTATTTAAACTGAACAATCCGTTAAGAGTATTAACGTTACAGGAACGAAATAAGGTTGACCCGTTCATAGCTTTTTTATTTTCGCTTTTTCCTTGAATAGGGTGTCATTTTTCGAGTTTGGGCCTTACATAGGGAACGGAATCCACATTATGTAAGGCGGTCACGATGAGATTTCTGTACTTAGTGGGACCCTAAGAGTGCTTTGAAGACAAAAATAAAGATAGAAGATAAAGGTCACCTTCTGTGATGTAAACGCCCAGCGCAAATTAAAGCGTAGGCTGTTTTGAATGCGATTTAATCGCGTGCCGGTCACAAAGCTCAAAGAATGGACGGCGTGCGTGGTAGTTGAGGTCGACCTCCAATTGAGTGTGTCTTGCGCCTTGTGTTTGCCGTGCACGCCCTGACGCAAGCAGGCCACGTGCGTCCAGTAGCAGACTTGGCCTATAAGCTGGATTAAAATCTTCAAATTTTCATGTAAGATATGTCAACGCACAAAGATCGTCTTCTGCCAGACGTTTACTTTAAAATCACTGTATGCCTTTTAACTAAAAGTCTAATGTATCTCAACTCCTTTCGCGCGCCGGCCGCATGCAGGGTGCCAAAGGATCAAGCAACCTCAAACCGCGCGTGTCGTACGCTTCACGCACGCCGCGCGAGCCGTGCAGTAAG
Source organism: Blastomussa wellsi (assembly GCA_947652115.1). NCBI lineage: Eukaryota > Metazoa > Cnidaria > Anthozoa > Scleractinia > Plerogyridae > Blastomussa > Blastomussa wellsi. The sequence continues at coordinate 21,584,049 of OX393562.1, read as the reverse complement.
AAGCACAAAAAGCGCGCTTAACTAAAATGCAACATCGAAAGCATGATGCCCATTGGTGAAAAAAAAAAACGGATCAGTCAAACAGTCGGTGATAAATTGCTGTGGTTAGCAAAACGCTTGTTTGCGGTTGGTGGCGTGGTCGACCGGAAGAGCTCTTTCAAAACAAAACACTACGCCAAACAAAAACTGCGCGCTCGACGGCTCCACTGAACAGATTATTAAATCTCGTCTTCTCTTTGTAAAACTTCATCAGACAGGAACCAATTTACTGTAACTTTAATTCATGCTGATGTGAACTGCTCGCGGCGTTTATTCCTTCTAGCAGATCGATGGCATCAGCCAAAAACATCACTGAGATCGCTTGTGGTATATTCGCCTGAAATGTGCTTCGATAACGAACATATTAAAGTTTGCGCTATATCAAACCCATCAGACAAAACCAAAATGATTGTAACTTTAGTTCCCGCTGATGTGAACCGCTAAAGGCGTTTTTCTCTCTACTGGCCCATAAATGTGATCAGCTTACATGTCTTAACATCTGTGAATATTTCCACTCTCTGTGGCACCATGAAATGAAAAAAGACCCGACTAGTTTAACCGAAGCAATCACTCATAGGCCACTGGTGGCGTTATTCGCCAAAAATGTGCTTGTTATCATTCTATAAGGGCCATAAATTTCCAGGCGTCGGGCACGCTACATCAAACCTCAGCGAATTCTTTTCTCATTATCTGAAACGTCTTCAAATAGAACCGAAGTTATAGTAACTTTATTTCCCGCTGATGTGAACCGCTAAGGGCGTTTTTCTTTCTTCTAGCGTAAATGTGATCAGCTGGCATTTCCCAACACCTGTTTACATTTCCAACCTATGAAACACGTTGAAATGCAAAACGATATCGACGTCACTGACGTCGCTTGTTGTTTATTTGTCCCAAAACTAAATGTGTTTCACGAACACAAGTTTTAATAACGAAATAAGTTTGGCGTCGAGCAGGCTACATTAAACCTGAAAGATTCTTTTTCTGTGAACCGCTGAGGGCGTCTTTCTTTCGCTTGCCGACACATGCGATCAGCTGACATTTCTAAAATGATGATCTGTATATATTTTCAAGCTCTGCAACACCAAAGTTGTTCAACCCAAACTATTACTTAGATCACTATTCGCCAAAAATGTGTTCCAATAACAGACGTAGAGGAGGCGTCGAGCATTCTATATCAAATCACAAAGAATTCAGTCTTTTTTCTCTTTTTACGAAACTTCATCAAACTGAACCAAAGTGATAGCAACCTTAGTTCCTGCTGATGTGAACCGCTAAAGGCGTTTTTCCTTTTTCCTTTTAAGTTATTTTTGGTTTAATGCAAGACAAAATGTGCTGCAATAGCGGACATGTGTTTCGCGTAAAGATTACTACTCTTCCCTTTATTAAACTTCATCAGACAGGAACAAATTTGCAACAACCACTTAAAAATCACGCTGATGTGAACCGCTAAAGGCGTTTTTCCCTGCTGACATTAAATGGAATCAAATGACAAGCAGACATCTTAGTAAATGGTGCATTTACAAGCTCCGTAACACCTTAAATGAAACAACAAAGAAAGAAAGGGTTCAACCCACAATATCGCGCTGAGGTCACTTGTGGTTTGCTTCATTAACTGACATTACTCTGGCATAGATAGATCCTGCTAAAGCGGTCAATAGACAAACACTGTGCTGGCAGGCGGAGGTACAAATCAATATAGTCTCTAGTTAAATATTCCAAACTATTTACATTGCCGCTAAACAAGAAGTTCAAACTTTTCAACTCAGTCTCAGAAACTGACGTCAACATGGGTTAGTCTTTTTACCCACACGGAGACTTCACAATAACCCTGGATCTTCGAACTTGCGCATGTCGAATTGAAAAATTCATCCTACTTTGAATTAAGTCAGAGCACTATTCGTTATAATCGAAAGTTCGTATGATGATACAGTTTGTGATTGGGCGGTTTCCTCTGTCACCTAAGTGTATTATGCGGCTACAAACAGCTACAACTTCGCGTTTATCGAGACGCTCCAATCTTGTCATAAGTTGATTGATGACTTCTTAAATGCACTGTTTATGTGCATTTCAATATAGTTAACTCAGGTAATAAAAATTGTTTTGATAAACAAAAAGTATATTGCAACTTCATTAATATTAACGCTATGCAAGGTTTCCTTGGATAATTCTATTGCATTTTGTAAATTGTACAAAAGCTGCATGGCTCTTTATCTAATTCATGCTTTTGGCAACAAACTTAAAATGCATTAATTCAACTAAAGCAATAGGTGGACGTTTTGTCGATGGATTAAAGAAACATAAAACAAACTCTCAACCAATCAACAAGCGACGAGTTTTTGAATTGTCAATCACATTTTCGCAACTCATGGCCTCACACTTTTTTCGTTTTTTAACTAGCCTGCGTAGCCGGCGGGATTTGAGGGTGCGAGCTACTCACTCAGCATTCGCGGGCGAAGCCCACGAGGTCAAGCGGCGAAGCCGCGCGAGTGGAATTTCGGGATTTTAACTCGACTCCTCGCCAATCTCTCCACGGCTTTGCCGCTCCGACGGACGGCCTCCCAAAAACAAAAGCCGCGAATCCCGCCAGCTACGCAGGCTATTTTTTAACCATCTCAACTAATCACAACTGTTTGCTTTTTTTGAAAGCATTAACCAATAACAGATACATGCAGAACAACATATTCGTTGTCAAAAGTGGATTCATTTTGGTGAAGTTGCAGAAAACCTAATTCCCATAGATTTTTTAAATGGTTGGGGAGTTAATTGCAAATTCTGTCTTCGTAATTTTAATTTTTAAAAATCATAAACTTGAGATTCAAAGCCATATTTTTGTATTCATAAATTACTTCCTATATCTTCAAAGCACTTCAGACAGATCTCTAGAGTATGTTTCAAGTGGAATGTTTATAAATTAAAGTTTTCCGGCACTCACTCACTTTGTTTAAGCAATTCGTCCGTGCATTCAAGAAAAAAGTAAAGTTGGTAAAAAAGATATAGATATATACTCCACTGAATGCACGAAGATCTGAGAAACCATCAATTATTTTATTATTTTATCTTAATTCACAGAAGACTTTACATTCTAGCCCAAGGCAATGTTGTTGATAACACTTTTACTACTTCTGTACACTCTTGAAACACCAAATAATAAATGGCCTGCTAATGCGAGGGCAACTTAACCTGCGGTTTTACCTTTTAGGTTTCTATTGTTAAAATCTGTTGTCTACATTCACTCACACGTGCCACGTGCCGTAAAGTGGTGGATGTCTGTGTCAAATATCACGCACCGTACGTATGCGATCAAACGAAGATGACATATATTAGATTGGTAAGTTTGCGGTTCATGTCAGTCAGTGTACGACTATAGAATTGTGTGCGACAAAATTAGGGACCGTTAAATGAGAAATTTTAATCGAACATTCAAAACAGCATGTCGTATGTACGTGCTCCGGTGCTGCACTCTGAGTGTTTGTTCCTGTTTTGATCAAGATGAATGATTTACTAATGAAAGTGCAGCATCAAAACACTTGAATATTCACTAGCGCACTTAAATTATTCTTAACTTTGCAACTACTTGAATTCTCCAAACGGCTTTCGCAAACAAATTAGAAAACTTCCTGACATCAGCGAGACAATGAGTGACGCGCCATTAAGACATTCTTTCTCCATCCCTGAAAGGAGCGGTCCAACCAGTTTGACCTTGTGCATGTTTGGCGCCCGTCCCAGGGTAGGAGAAAAGGTATTTTACGTACACCAATCTCGCCACACCAACCTCAGCGTGCCACTTCATCAGCGGGGGTGGGTTCAACTCTCACTCACCCAAATTCAATCATCCCCATCGCGCCAGCTGGCGCAAAGGACGGAAACAGGATTCCACCATTTCAACCACTCTTTGGCGCTTTTGAACTCTAACACATTCGTTACTTTTGGAGCTGTTTCTGTACTATCCTATCCCTTTTTCCGTTTCCCTTTTGAAGCCTAGTGCACAGCAGCCCTAGTGATGGAAGCCAAATCTTTCCGTAATACACGCCCGATCCACTTAAAAAGCCACTGCTCAAGAATTTATTTCGCGTAGTCCTGAAGAGGAACCTTATTTAAGATGTAATTTGGTTTTATAAACTGGGTTGATAATGTGAATTGGCCACCGTAAAGAGATTCAAGAGCTGGCGCTTCGAGCGTTAGCCCTTCGTCGGAGCGAATCAAGGAATTGTGGGTCGTGTGTTTTTTATATACAGAAAGATAGAGCTTCGCTATTGGCTGGTGCCTGGCAACGCGAAAACAACGGAATAAATTAGTTGAATGAAAAGCGTTCGTTGATACCGTGAGGATAAAGAGTACCGATTTGAAAAATAAATTTTTGTTCTAGAGTTTTGCGGCTTTCCGTGTTACCTTGGTGAAGGAAAAGGCCGTAGACTGCCATATGTTGCTTAGAATGATTTGGGAGATAACTTTTTGCAAAGAGTGCAAGTTATGCAGTAGATGGCATTGGCTGAGGTACAGGTGAAATGATCAGTGATCTTCATAGATCGCTTGGGTCCCGACATGTTTTGCATCGCGCGCGAGCGCATTTAAAGGTTCCGGGTTGATCACGTGCTTGGAATGCACTTCTGACTAAAAAGTTACCTATGTTTTTGTCGCGTTTGAATTAAATTAATGATGGTTGCGAAAAGATTCTATCAGTGTCGGGATCATTTTGAAGTAATTTAAAGTTTTTGAGAATGATGGATTTAACTGCGTGGTTGTGAGGGTGAAATGTGAGGGTGAATGGAATTGTATCGTTGTTTTCTCTCTGTGACGTTTGTAGTGCTGACTGTCGATCAATTTGTTGGGCGCGATGATGGCTCGCTTGAACAACAGAAGCAGGATAGCCGCGTTTGTCGAAGAAATTGCACATTTCTTCTGATTTTAAGGAAAAACCAGAGTCGTCACTACAAAGACGGCGAAGTCTAAGAAACTGAGAATAAGGAATGGAATTCTTGACATGTGATGGATGTGAAGATGAATACAACAAATAGCTATGAGAATCTGTGGGTTTGTAGTGCACACTCGTGCATAAACCGTTGCCTTCGATAGAAACTTTGATATCCAGGAATGCTAAGGAAGTATCGGAAATTTCCCAGGTATATTTAAGGGAAGGATGAAACGAATTAACAGCGGTTACAAATTGATTGAGATCCTGTCTGGTAGAAGAGGTAGCGCCGAACCAGAATATGGGAAGGATTCTACGTAGAGCCGTTTTGTGGAAGCTCCTCCAACACTCAGAGCCATAAAGTAGCGTTGACAGTATACAGCTTCTATAGATCTTGAGTTTTGTTTCTGTGCTACTTTCGCACATATATTGTTTCTGTGCCACTATAGTCTAGAGATTCCATTTTCAGACCTGCTCCAGCTTCATAAAGATTGGTAAAGGTGTCCACAAACTCTAGGCGGTGTCCGGCCGTCGACCATCACAGGTTCTGTGACTCTGTTGCCAACCGACATATCCCTTTACTTGTCACAATAGGCCATTTTGGAGTTCTCTTTTACCTCAGTGTCAAAACGAGTCTAGTACATATTATTTATTGACTCGATTTCAACAAAGGGAATCGGATCAAATCAACTGTATTAAATTCCCAGAAAGCTCAAAACGGTTGATTCGATCGGAATTAATCCTTTCGCAACAATCTAACCAATAACCACTTGTTCCTCGTGTACCAGACCCCGCCGACTAACATGCAGTGAACATGCAGGCAAAAAGAACTATGGATAACTTATGAATGCTTACGCCAGCAGGCTACGCTCCATGCGTTGAGCTGTGTTTGATACTTTCAGAAATTATATTGACATGAAGGGAAATATGTGTAATATACCTTCTCTCACACTACTATTGTAAAAATAATTTCAGTGAGTTGACCCTGATAAGATAGGCAAAGCTCAGTAAAAATGTTCTAAAGACAACTTTCAGCTGACGCACAGCAGAGATGACAGCAAACTCAGCAAAGCACTCCCAGGCTAGCTTAGCTGTTGTATAAATCATACAAATTACAAACTCCTTAAACTCATTCTCACCTTTGTTTACGCTCCATAATTTCATTTAAATCGACCCGTTCCTCCACAACAGATGGCCGCTCATTGCACTCTGGTGGTCACTCTGGTGCTGGTGCTGTGCTGTGCGACCACACAGCCGGACGGGACAACCGCATTTTCTACAGCGTGGGCTCAGGTGGCAATTTCGACGGGGTTGAATAGTTCGAAACTGCCATGTGAGCCCACGCTGTAGAAAATGCGGTTGTCAACTGAAAGCTGAGAATTGGCCAAATGTTTATCTGTTAGCTGAGAAACACTGCGGTTTAAACTAGAAGCTGTTGTTGCCAGCTGATAAAATGTTAAAAAATGTATCACCATAAATACGATCACGGAGACCCGTACGGACCCATCCCCCTATCTTCGATTTAATGTGTAAGGTATGCCAGATAAGGTATGCCACTAATGTAGCCCGGGTTCGATTCCCGGACCCGGCGTCACATGTGGGTTTAGCTGGCTCGTCCCCATCATTCCCCGCGCCTGCTATTTTTTTTCGCATAAGAGACGACTGGAGACGAGTCAGGTCCTTGCCCCGAGAGTTATGCCAGATAATCATCACCAAACCTAATTAAACTTCGGACCACAGTCGCCGAACATTCCGTCACCTGTCCTTCTCACACTGCCATAGGCATATAGGCCAGGGGGCGGGGGGAGCAGCCCCCTCGGGAATTCGTAACGTAACATTTTTCGGGCAAATGCTCAGTGATTCGGGCAAGAGTAGTTAGGAGGGAACAAATCAAGATAAACGGTTTTTGTTTTAAGCAAGCTTATTTAATTAGTCGAATTTTTCTTTATGCGAGTGTGCCACGCGCTTTAATACAAGATTTCGTCGGAAAACACCAAAACAGAGGATTTCCATTGTGGTGCCAACAACTTTTTCAGAACTCTAGAATAAGGTTTTGCGCGAAATTCAGAATCAGTCAATTAGAAATAACTAAGATTATCTTTTGCGGATTGGATGACACCACGCAAGTGATTCGCCCAGCAGTAATAGTTTTGACATGTTCTATAACCCGTAAAGGAGCTACTTCAAGCGTTTCAGTCCATTCAAGACAGCATACATACAAAAATCAGTAGAAACAGCGGCAGAAGTTATCGAAGCATTACACGAAAATAACCTCTACGAAATGACCCCGGTTTCTTGATGGTCGAGCCCATCTCCCTTCCCCTTCGACGCCTGCTAGGCAGGGTAGTGATCCCTACCGCAAGATTCTCAGTGTAAACGCTCGCTAGGCGGGCTACGTCGCTTTAAAGACTAGCCTTAATTTCGGAGCACGATAGGACAGAATGAGGATTGGCCCCGCTATGATTTACAAGAATGGTCGATGTCGTCCGGTCGGTGTAGACAGTACATTCATTGTGTTGGGCAGTATCATGAATAAAACAATAAACCGTTTCAAACAACCCCAGCAAAATGATTTTTTTGATTTCACTAGATAAAGCAGACTGCTGATGAAATGAGTCACATCTACAAGTTTTAGTTCCGTTATTTTATTTTATTATATAAACTGTAGTGCTTTATAAGGATTTCCGCCTCTGAGAAAAACGATAATTGAACACAGGTGTAAAATTACCATAATTTTACGTATGGTGATATCAATCTTCGGGTATAGTTATTACTGGAAAAACATGGCAAAATATAGTTAAATTTTGTTCTACTCATAGAAAACATTCTTAATATTAATTACGTTCTACATCAATGTACTTTAATAATTTGATCTGTTAACACTATTTTCTTTAGTTTTGGCATTTCTGCCATTTGAATGTAAAATGGAACGATGGTTTATACATTTGCTTGTTGAAAAGGATTTGATCATAACCGTTACTACTAAACCAAAAAATATCAGTCGTGTACAACCTTGTGTTACCATCACCCCAGTCTCTATCTGCACGCAGGATCGAAATTAATTGATTTGTGTAACTCAGCTTACATTTAATATCTCTACACCAATGCAAAATGGGAGGATTTTAAACCATAAATACTGTACAATCATCTCTGATTGGTTTTGCAGTAATAGTATTGGAAGGGCCCCATTTTTTTCTTAGGCCCCATTTATATGGTCTCGGGTGCCCGAGACAACCATCCTCCCGACGGGCGAGCTAACTTTTCACTAAAATGTTGAAAAATTCTGCCAACCGTTTATATGATCCTACCCGAGTTGTCTCGGGGGACGAGACAACTCGGGTAGGCGAGTTGTGTCGTCTCGGTAGGTAGGGTAACCATGGCAGGCGGGGCAACTTTTTATCATATAAACACTTTGGCTCGCCTACCCGGGACAACTCATAACATGGTGAGTGTCACATACTGTCTGCATTTCAGGTTTTTAAGAAACAAATTGCACTAAAGAAATATAATTTAACCCAGCAAGGCCTCCAGTGATCGAATAAACTAAAGAAATTCAAAGAAAGAAGGATAACTGGTGAGTTGAATATTAAAATACTTTATGAATAATCAAACAGGGTCAACTTTAACTCAGCTGACAGGGACAATTTTTTTGTCATATAAACGCTCAGTAAAGTTGTCTCAGGAGGGAGGGTTGTCTCAGGCACCCGAGACCATATAATTGAGGCCTAACTCAACATGGTTCTTGCATCATAAATGTTTTTTCTCTGTTCAGCTACTGTTCTTTTCCATTTGGCCAACTTGTCGTCCAAATTTCGAATACTTCTTCCCCTTTGTCTACTACCACGCAGTCTTTCTTGTATCTAAAGTTACAAATCAGAACATCTTTGCTCAATTTTATCTCTAACTCATTCTTACAAGGTGCAGGAAAGATTCAAGAATTTGATGTTGATGATGATGATAATTGATAATGGATAACAAAAAATGATAATAATAATAATAATAATAATAATAATAATAATAAGTTAATGCTTAATAATATTACGTTTTTGCTCCAATAGGCTTTCTTGAATGATGCTTTTACCTCTATTGGAAGCTACAGGCACTTACAACTATGCCCTTGCTAAATGGCTTGATAACATACCAACACTGACATCTTTGCCTTCACAAATGAAATTGTGGACTTAAGATAAACCCAGGAGAAATCTTGGTCTCCTATGATGTCACATCGCTCTTCACAAATGTACCCTTAGACGAAACAATTGACCTCCTGGCATGCAAAGCTTTTGAGAACAACTGGTTCAATGACACCTATGATGTAAACTTGACCAGAACTGGTCTTGTTGATCTCCTACAAGTTGCTACAAAGGGGCAGCTGTTTCAGTTTGACTGGGCCCTATACGAACAGACCGATGGAGTAGCTATGGGGTCTCCCCTTGGACTCCGTTTGGCTAATGTACTCATGTGCTTTATCGAAGAGTCCCTAAAAAGTCAAGGAAAACTCCCAGAATTTTACCGCCGCTATGGAGATGACACTCTAGTCAGGATGCCAGATCTGGCAGCATCTACAGTATGTTTGGATACCTTGAACCACGCCCATAGCGCCGTGAGTTTCACTATGGAGGAAAAGGAAAATGGGATGCTCCCTTTCCTTGAGGCTACTCCTGCACTGTCATAGCCATGTGGACAGCCGCTACAAACATGGTTTACTCGTCACCATGCTTGATCACGCATATCGGTTATCGTCATCTTGGGCGCATTTCATTTCACATTTGAGTGTGAACATTTGAGAGGAGTTTTCTGTAAGCTGAGGTATCCAAATCACCTTATTGATTCCGTCATCAACAGGTTTATCACCTCAAGAGTCGTACTGGACCAGCCTAAACAGTATACCGATGACGTCATCCGGATAGTTATCCCCTATAAAGATCAGGATGCTGCAGTGTCTGTTACACGACAACTTAGAGATCCCCAAGCCTACAAAGGGCCACCTTCACACACGCGTTAAGGGACACCGTCAAAAGACGTCATCTATTCACAAGCATTATTCTAAAGAACATAACACTTCTGTCCCGAACGATTTCGTAGCATGTTTCAATGTAATCAATAAATGCACAAACAAATTTGACTGCCTTGTTAATGAAATGTTGTGTATTCAAGATCTCAAACCAACACTGAATGTACAGTCTGATTCCCTTCATGCTGAAGTATTTATGTAATTAGCTTGGCACTTCTTATGCAAATTCGCTTTCACAAACCACTTTTTATCATTACCTATTTAACCTTGATAATGGCGAAAGATGCACCGAAACGTCGGTTTCTATCACTTATATTTCTTGTCTCAACAATAATAATAATAATAATAATAATAATAATTTATTTAGCGAGGGTAAACACTTTACAGTCATAGACGGTCAGACAAACCTGTGGCGTTCCCTTAAAAATAAAAGAAGCTGTTATAGCTATTTGCTTACAGGTTCCAGTCAGTAAAAAAAATGTGGAATAAAAACACAACACATAGAAAATTAACAGTTAACAAAATTTGTGTTTTAGCAAAAGAACTAGTTTTCTGTGACTACATGTATAACAAAGTTGTAGACAAAATATTAAGTAGAATTAAATCCTCCTCAAACCCTTGATTGCATGAACCTTGTTCAATCCACCTCCAGATCATTTTCTTAATAATTTTATCCTGATATCTAAATCTCACAGATCTTTCTCCACTTCCCCTTGAGGGTTTACAATACCTTTTACAGTTAATAAATTAAAACCAGTCCAACTACATGTAATGCTAATCACCTCATCTGCCGCGACGCTTAACTCAACTGGTTTCCGCTTGGAATCGATGAACAGGAATACAAGGTAGATGAGCAGAAATCCAATAACAACCAGGATAAAAATAATCACTACCTACAGGGAAACGAAGGAAAAAATCATCGAAAAAGAAACAGTTAAAGCAAAGGGAATATTCAATCCGATTGAAATTTATCCCCAACACGTGGAAGTTAAAAACGCATTTTACAGCTGTTGGCCATCATCATTATTTTGAGAGGTATTATATTACCAATTTTTCTTTCAAGCACAATGTCAAAGGATTTCTAAGTCTAGATTTTCCAGTTTTACCAACATCATTTAAATCTTGATAAAATAGGAGGTTAACATGGGGATGTCCTGCACAGTGAGGGATTTAGTTGACATGCCTTTAATAAAAGTTGTAACAGAGAGAAAAATACTGTAGAATCCTGATTTGCTTTGGTAAGACTGATGAAACCACGAATCGCAGTCTGCTGTCCATACGCTACAGCATGACTAAGGTCAATCAAAGAGACTTTACTTAGCAACGAGTATATACAAGAATTTCTCAAGTCTCCAAGCAACACTCCAAGTTGGGACCATTGTAGTCACCATGGCGACCAAAATTTTGCAGCTGGCGACTGAATTGCAACAGAAGTCGCCAGCTGGCGACTAAAATTGAGCAGAAAGATTGAGCACTTGAGCTAACTTTAGCGACAAAAATTTTGCACTGGCGACCAAACTTAAACAGTCAGTGGACAAATGGCCACTAAAGGAAAAATAAACTTGAAGGGTTGTCTCCAAGGGAAACAAAAGTTGGTTTGAGACACTGGCGGGGAATTTGCAGTGATCTACTAAGGAAAATGATTGTTTTGGAAATCAAGGGTTTGAGAAATTGAAATTCTGCTGTAATTTTGAAATGCAAGACAATGTATTTAAGTATACCTTGATGAGGGTTGTATTCCTAGCTTCATACATACACTGACATCTTAAACAAAACTGCTCTTCTCTTTGCACGATATGCTCACAGTTGCTGAGAAACAAAGATCATGTGTACATATAGTTGCAGTATTCTACCACTTAAATAGCTCCTGGGAAATCAATGTACATGAAAGTAAATGCTTTCAAACCCGATTTTCATCAGGTCTCAGAATGTTACTTCATGCAGATTTCTAACTGTTTGAACACTGTGTATTAATCTTATCACATAATGGGTTTAATGAGTTTTGGTGCCAGTTTTGATGCACTTTTCCACAAGCAATGTTATAAAACAATTGGCTCACGTTCTTAGCAGCACACCATCAAGTTATGGCGCACTTGGGAAGTTTGGACAGTACTCAAGAAGCTAGAGTAGCTCTTGATTATCGCCTTGAGCAACTCTTACACTTCTTGAGTTCTCTCCAAACATCCCAAGTCACTATAACTCAACCATTAATGGTAATGGTAATGTATTTGCATAGTGTATTTTCCATAAACTTGTTCAAATGCGCTTTTACATTTCTAGTCAGTTGGGATCGGACGTCAGCATGTAAAGGCGCCTATGGCAGCCGCTATCAGTCCATTCTTGATCTCACCCCACCCACCTAACCCATGAGTACATATGTGAACAGACCAGACCACAGCACACTCTTTACAATTAGCGTGTGGGTTCTTTAACGTCCCCTGCTGACCCGTAACATTGAAGATGCAGGAGACGGGACCTATGGTTTTATCGTCCTTATCCGAGAAGACTAGAACATCTAACCATTTGCAGATATAGTTACAAACTAAGACAGCATGTTCTCCTCAGTTATTTAAAGACCACGAGTGTTGGTCTGATCTGGGACTCGAACCAGAGACCTCCTGCATGACTGTCCGGCCGTCCTGTGGATGATCACAGAGTTCTTGTTGATTTGCAGTTGGTGGTTTCATCATAGTTTGAACAAATCACTTGATTTCTATAGAGCTTCTGAAAATGGTTTTTAATGGACCATCGCCTTATTTCTACTTTAGTTTCCTTTGGTTACTTCACAGGTGAACACTGGGCACTCTTTTACTATTTACATCCATGTAAAAGAATTTGAGCACAACTAATTACCGATCCGATTTCACCGATAGGAACTTCATGTCTTCAGCAAGAAGCGTTCCTTCTGGGGAGCACTTGTTGGTGGTTACAATTTAGTACTAACTTGTCGATCCTGGTCTCCAACTTAGGGTGAATAAGTACTTTATTTCGTTATAGTCTCCTAAGCTAGGCACCATGTTAAAATTTTGATATATCAAAATTAATCTTTTAGCCAATTATGTGGAGTAAAGTATAAGAAATTAAAATAATAAACTTATTTTGGGTTTTGAGTGATAGTAAAACTGCAGCCCTATTATAAGGGTAATTTTTTTTCCAATTAAACCCACCAATCCTTTGGCTCAACAGTCTGAACGAACACATTGGGGATTTTCGTTGTTTTGTTTCCTTCCTTGGGGCAAACACACTTGCACCTTACATCATCATACTGGGCCTGCAATGAAACATTGATAATATCGTTAGCAATTCTTGTGAGTAATTCTTAAGTTTAACTTGTTTTCAAAGTTACTCCCTGCAAGAACAGGATCTAACTAAATTTTAATAGTGCCTTACCCCGCAAAGAAATCTGTTAAAAATGTGCTGACCCCTATGGAATTCCATAGGAAATGCGTTTCTACCTGATGAATTCCAAAGGATTTCTGGGTTTTGCCAATTACCCCAAACGAATGCCATAACTTTTCACTGATCCCCCCTAAGAATTCTTCTTAATTCCAATCTTACTCCTGGAGAAGTCCACAATTTTCCTCCTCTTCCCCAAAAGAATTCCACTGTTCCTCAACGGGGAGAGTTCAAAAAATAAATGCAATAGTGGTCTAGTAATTTTTAGCCTAATATATGTGCACCGTCAATTTAAACAAAGCAACCCAAAAAATACATCAAAAAGGACACTTATCTTACCTCAGAAATTGCTATCAAACAAGTTAATGAGGAGAAAAACACGATGTAGCACACATTCGAAGAGAACATGATACCGTACGCTCGTCCCCAACGTCTTGTTCAATCGGCCGCCATCTTGACAATTATTCGCGCAATTAACGATGGGTAATACGCTATTTAAAGCGTAGGCCCGCAGTCGCATGCAAAACCCCTTCGGACTGTTGCGCGGCAACAATATATAGAGGCATTACAGCTCTATAACCCCAAAGACCATAACAAAGAAAAATGGGATAGATTTCTTACTCGAGGATGAAGAACAGACGATCAATTAAAAATATTCTTCTCACCATAGGAGATGGGCATTCGTTAATTTAAGGTGGCGCTGAATCCAATTGACAGACAAAAAGTTTGAAAAACTGTGATCACAAACAAAAACTTTGACAAGCAGTTTTCAAGTTATTAGCCTGAAAAGTTCAAATATGGTCTGTCTTTGACCTCTTATGACGTTGATATGCAACAAAATTTGTTGCCATTTTGATGTCTCTTTTTACTGATGAATACTTAGCAAGATTAATTACACTAAATGTTTTTTTTTTCGTCTGGCTTAGCTTCAATAGAATGTTGAAGAGGGGAAGCTCTATTGTCTCCATTCTGGGAGATCCATTGGCACTTTTAGCGTGTTAACTCTTCGCCTCGTTTAACTGCACCTCACTTTCTCTCCTCTCCGTTGCATTTAATAAGATTTTACTCTGGGCATTATGGGTAGTGGGTGTGAGGGTAGAAATTTCTACGTACAGCTCAAGGTAGAATATTTTCTGTCATTTATTGATAAGGGTGAGGAAGGGTAGCCACAAATCAGCTCGCACACAAAAAATATTTGTCAAAATTAAAATAAGAATCAAAGTAAATATGCTAGTTTAAAACAGAGGTCAACTATTTAGAACATTAACAACAAACAACAAGCTTGTCGACTTTGAAGTTTATTATCATACTACTGTTCACACTGGAGTATTTTAAGTATCTGACACTGAAAAAGAAAAGGAATTAAAATTGGCTTTAAAAATAAGCCAAATGGAAAACCCTGTAAATTACAGAATTCTCTGTAACCAATATTCTGTACAGTACTTAAAGAGCTATTGGTTTTTTTTCTCTTCAAGCTCTCCATAAAATAAAACAAATTGTTTAATATAAATATTTACGTACTGCAAATACAATGAAAATGGACAGATCAAATTCAAATATACCCAGCCTGTCGTGAGTCATCGCAAGTCAAGTTGTAGTCATGCCGCATTTGTATAGCAGTGTTATCATGTTTGTTCTGCATTTGAGCCACCCAGCAACAATTGAATTACCAAATTTCATCACATCCTTATAGATTTCGGCGCGACCAAATCAGTTCATATCAGTCAAACTTGTATTAAAGTGCCTATGAAGTAAAAACTAATTGCTTCTTATTTGAAAGGCTTTTCAAAATAAAGAATAAATCATTCCACTAAAAGATAAAGCACTGAATCAGGAATATCTCTAGAAAGATTGGAGCAGTCTTCTTCAAACTTGGCATCAGAAATATACATCACAAAAGAAACAAAATGAGTTTTGCCTCGAGACCTATGATACGTAAGAGTGTCATTTCCAGTTTTGTCTTAACCAAGGATCATCCACTCCCAATAGGCTAAATGAGTACAGGTAAGACGATATTGGCACCACGTGTTCGGAGCAGAACCTTCTGTCCCACTTCAAAGGGTTGCAAATGAGGATATTTGTTTTTTGACAGAGACGGGAGCCAAGAGTGTTACCGTGGCAACAGCACAGCGGATGCCATTTTGTTTCTTTTGCGATGAACATTTCCGGTGCCAAACACTGCTCAAATATTTCTAGAGATATTCTTGATTCAGAGCTTTATCGTTTCATGGAACGATTTATGATTTGCATTCCTCATTTGCATAATACAAAAACGCACCTATCTCTAAAACAAAAGAAGATGTTTCAAAAAGGAAAATGCCACTCTTCTTTATTTTGAAAATCCTTTTAAATAAGCAGCAATTATTTTTTACTTCTAGGCACTTTAAGGGTTTGGCAAAACTCATGGCAAAATTGCAATGTTTGAAGTCGCCATTCAAGACTTGCTGATGTTCATAGCTGTATCCTCAGTTTCTTTTTGAAAATCCTTTCAATTTACCAAGGCAGTGTAAGTTCTTGTCAACAGATGTCTTGCAAGATTTCGAGTATGTGAAACAAGATAGAAGAGAACATTTAGCAATGTTAATAAGGCCAATGAGTTTGCCAAGACCCCTGAATGACGACAATACTGGGAGAGAACAGTTGTGATACTAAGGTCTGAATAGCCACACCCATGTCTCATTTCAAAGTTGTAAAACAGATTCCATATTTTTAGCGGGGGTTCAGGGAAGCCAGATGTGAGCATACGAGACTCATTCGATAAGGCCGGGCTATTTATCCGAATTATCTTATTACACGAAATTTTGGCGACTCTTTAATTTAGTGATTTTTCAAAAAATTGCTAACTAAAAATAAAATGTACCAAAATTAAGTGTCTCTAAATTTAAATCGTCGCTAAATTAAAGTGAGTACAATATGAAATTCCGCCATCTGGTCCATTCACACGATCACACTATTTTATGGTCGATTATGACGGGTAACATATGCATACGTGTACATTGCAGTCATTTCAGCTTCACAACTGGGTCACAACTGAAATGGATTCTTTGCTCGAATTAAATTTCGCATTTCCATGTGGACTACACGGTTTCCACATCTATAAAGAGCTGTGGAATCCAAGACTAAATGAAAAGCTTGACACAATTCACAAGGAAAATAATACCTTAATTTGCCAAAAAGTTTAACCTTAACCTTATGAAATCGCGAAAATTAAGTGACTTATGTTCCAAAATTTACGAAAAATCACTAAATTAAAGTGTCGCTAAATATGGATTTTTCAAAATCGCTGAATTAATGTCACCAAAATTTCATGTAATAAGGTAGTTGTGTAAATTTTTACTTGACCCTGTTTATCTACTACCTCATTCCAAGGATACTCTTCTTCCCCAATTACAAGGAGAGGACCCAGGAACAAGGTTGCTTTATCTGCTGTAACACAAACTTCTTCATTCTGATTGTGTGAACCCTTAAGCGACAACAACTAGTATACAGCAACAACTCAAATATGACTCCAGCAAAATTGAATGGAGCCAAATATCTACATCTACATCAGTTAAGTCAGTAAAAAATCTACAAAGACATCAGACCGACTGTAAAAATAAAGTGATAGGTACAGGATACATTGTAAGTATTGCCAAATTACGTTCCCTGGCTAAGTTAATTCTCTATACAGCAGGAATTTAAAATTTAAAGCCTAAGAGTTACCATACAGCCATTAAGGGTTACCAGACGTTATGGTGGCTTTTAGTTAATGCATAGTTTTAGCCATTGCATATTTTAAGATAATTCTGTATATAATTAGGCTGTTGTAGTTTTGACTGATGAGTTTACCGTGTATAAATAAAGTTATCCTATCCTATCCTATCCTACAGTGACAAGCAATCAGGCAGGGAGCAGGATAGAAGAAATCATAAACCAGAGAACATTACTTTGATGAACCACCAAATTCTTGGAACTAACATGAAAAGAAATATATCAGTTGAGGGAACAAGTGCCACAAGAGTAAATACATCATGTTGCTTAGCAATCAGGGACAAACACCATGGGCCCAGTCCCATCTATTCTCGTCCCCATAGCCCTTTTAGTTTCTCTTAGCCGGCTGGGCCTTGGCATGACAAACAAAGTCCAAGATTCTAGGACTTCCAGACTTCATGTTTACAGCATTGATGTTTCTACATGTTGTGCGTTGTGATAAGGCGACCAGCCAACATTTTGACATCTGTTTAAGATTTCTTTGTTCTCAACAGCCAATAAAAAAATCAATTTTTTTGAAAATCGTATGCCCTTCATTTTTCATGCCAAAGGCCCTGCCGGCTAAGATAAACAAATTGGGCTATGGGAATGAGAATGAGTCCCATCTTAGATGCAGGACTTCATCATCAACTGGTACTTGTTCCCCTGAATGATAGGGCAATTTGTATAGAGATCTTCATTCCCAACTGAGATCGCGAATCCAGCTGGTGATGCAAAGACCATACGCAACATCACATTTGCACAGATTGTGGAATTTATATAAAAAGTTATTGCCTCTATTCAATGATCAAAAAATAGAGTCTCTAATAAAATGACCACTACATCATCTTTTCTTCTCTGAACTCTTTTTGACTCTTGGCGTCCCAGGCCCCTTGCTAGCTCCTGAACTTCTTGTAGGCTGCATATAGCCTGGAACCGACTTGCTACTGCTGGAGGGTGAGTTCCTTGATGGGCTGTGGGCTTCTCGTGCACTAGGTGAAGGAGGTGCCATGTAATTTGATACATTTCCTCGACGAGGGGTCTGATTTGACTGTGGATAATATAAAAAAAGCATTTTATTTTAGATAAGAAATATATATTCCATGTGCTTTATTTGCCTACTAGAAGATGGGTAACCATGTTCAAGAAGAAAATAATGCCCGCTTGAGGTCTAGAAAAACTGCTAGTGGATGCCTGAGCCATTAGGCGAGGGCATTCACCTGAACTGAATTAATATTTGTTTTAGCAGCCACAGTAAAGAAAATAAAAAGACAACTTTAAACGATTGTCGCCGCCATTTTCAATTCGCAGCACAACATAAACTACATCCAGGGTACTGGGCTTCTATAGTTTTTGTCCATGTTCTATTAAAAATAAAGCCCGCTAAGATTCCATGGCGAGCATACAGGGCTATATTCTAAAGTGAAATATTAAGCCTGGATCACACTTGCATAAGCACAGAAAACCGCCAGTGTGCACCAAGGTGAAAACACACTGTATGCACAAGACAAAGACACTTTTATTTCCTTTTCATTGTGACTGTGCTTATGCTTAATTTATTTCTCTAACACAAGCGCAAGATTTCTGGGTTTATGTGATGACCATCACAACTTCTAAACCACTGCATTTCATAATGCAGGCAAAAGCAATTTAGCAAAGTTAACAACAAAGAGCATTTGTGTTCCCTTGAGGAGTTCTGTTATGCATGTGTGCCAGTGCATTCCCTTGTGAACTGCAATGTTTCGTGATGCACATGCACCATTGCATCCACAGTGTCTGCACTCCCTTGCGGTTTGCAGTGTTCAGTCATGCACACATACCACTGCATGCTTTGAGCTAGCATTGGTATTACTTTCTGTTGTCCACATGTACCTTCATTTCATGTGCATTCTTCAAGGCGTATTTGGGGCAAGGCAGTTCAAGTGAGCATTGTTTTTGTCTGAAAGCTCGTCTTCGGGGTTGTTCACTGTTTTTTTTTTCCAGTGTGACGGGTGACCTTCCCTTCTGTGTTGGGGCTCATGGCTGGGTTGTCAGGATTTGCCAGCCATGGGAGCAGTCTCCACCTAGGAACTGCTTGCCAACAGTGAATGCTCCTGGACATCTTGGGCACCCAAACTCCATTTAGCAATGCAGTTGTTAACATGTCATTTTTGGCTTGTGCTTATCATAAAATTAATGAGATCATCCTTGTGCTCATGCTTGTGATTTTATCACAAGAGTGAACTTGTGCACCTCTCTTTTTGTTCTTACCACATTTTGACGTCATCAGGGATCTATTACTGAACAGACGCATAGCAACATGGAATCTATTTGTTAATTAGAGCTTGCTGACACAGACAAGTACGCAAATGAAAATTGCAAATACACTTAATAAAAAGTCAAGAACACAATGTACCAATTTCCTGTTAGTACTTGAAGGAATTGCCTTCTTAAGTGTGGAGTTCGCTTTTGCAGAATTACTCTGTTTCCTATCACTATCCTGCAAAACAACAACATGTACAAATGTTAATTTCAAGGAATATTTCTACTTAATAAATTGATTCTGGCAGCACAATCTGGGTATTTCAAAATTGACAGTGAGGTACAGTACTACTCCAGTGCACTGTGATGCAGACCATGAAACAGTCTAAATACTAAAAACACTGAATGAGTTATAGAGATAATGGCATGGTATTCAATATGAGCCCCATTCTATTGTGACGTGATAAAGTCATAAATCCCTCTTTTGAAACAATTGCGGTATTTTCAAGCTTTATTTGGACGGATTGCTCAAATTTATGACGAAAGAACACATCAATTGATAAACTAGGTCACGTGTTTAACCCAATGACTCCTGGAGATTTTTGTAAAAACGTGCATCTTTCATATCTTTTTCATGCATTGGTTGGCCTTTTTCTGGGCTTGCTTTCGGTTCAAGAATTGCCAAGATAGCATCAATAAGACAAGAAATACTTGACACAGAGTAGTGAAAGGTGAGGGAAATTTTCCTCTTAGTTTTTGACAGAAATTTCTAAGCATTTCCGCATATATTTCAAGCTGCATTAACCAAATCAATATCCTCTTTTTTTCAAAAAAATCAATATCATCTGGGTCTCATTGGAAAGCTCTTTCCCTCCTACAGAACTAAGGTAAAGGGGATTCCTATTTTTGTTTGTTTAACAAAGGCTAATTACCTCTTTAGGACTTTCCAAAGAAGATCCAGGAGATGGCACCAGTCCATCTTCAATTTCATCATTAACATTATTATTGGCCTCTTTATCGCCTTGACCCTCAGAGCCCTAAAAGGATGGTTGAAGGAATACATTATGTCATACCATTAATCATATGTAACAGAAATACTGCAATGTCACCTGTGTAACCATGAACTAGGCTGTGCAAACCTAAAATTATAAATAAAGACCCCATTTATCCATGGTCTACAATCTTCAAGACCACATGATGTCATAAAATGCTCAAAACTCAAGTGGAACCACTTGCCATTACACGAGTGGTTCCGCTTGAATGGTCTAGAAGATTTTATATAATGAGCCCAATTATGAGCGAGTTTTGATTGGTTCCTACCTACATGATTGTATGATCTTTTAAAGGACACACCCACTGATGATGTCACGCTTTTTATATTTTGTTTTTTATTATATAAACAAATAGATTCCATGTTGCCGTGCGTCTGTTCAGTAATAGATCACAGATTACGTCAAAATGTGGTAAGAACGTCAGTGACACACTCGGCTGTCATCTTGTGTGCCACTTTTTTGTTCTTACAACATTTTGACGTCATCAGTAATCTATTACTGAACAGATGCACGACAACACGGAATCTATTTGTTAAGCAGACCATGAAAAAATGTGGTTGATCTGTTTTAAACAATAACATGGAATATTTACCAATGAATTAGATGGAAAATCAGTGTCAAATTGGGCACACTCCTGGCATTTAGTTTTATAGAATAAGCCCAATTATGGACGCATTTTGATTGGTTCCTACCTTTGAAAGATTAAAGGACACACGCACTGATGACGCCAACCTTTTCATATTCTGTTTCTTTATTATATAAAACAGATAGATACCATGTTGCCGTGCATCTGTTCAGTAATAGATCACTGATGATGCCAAAATGTGATAAGAACATCAGTGACACACTCGGATATCACCTTGTGTGCCCCTTTTTAGTAGTTCTTACCACATTTTGACATCATCGATGATCTATTACTGAATAGACACATGGTAGCATGGATTCTATTTTTTTTTTTGGTTAAATTTTACATTACATGCTGTGTGATTTTCATGGTCTACACTCTCGAGAACCATGCTGTAGCTCTCGACCAAAGACTCTTGGTTACTGTATAATAGCCGGCTTCCCATTGTCAAGTCTCAGAGAATGAAAATTTGTGCATATAAAACAACAAAAATCAAGCCCTAGGATTTCACGGTAACGATCGTTTCCGGTACCGTGTCGTTACCGTGTGCTTAAAATAACGGAACCGAAAAATAGTTTCCCATGTAAATATTCAGCCTTACCAACCAAAATTCAATTGATATGAGTTTTTCACACTCTGATTCTCAATTAGTAGAGCAATTCGTAGGTTGACTCTGCTTATATACGAAACAAAAACTTTGTTTAGCATCTCTCGTCCTGACCACCATCTTGTATCGTTCCCAAAGTGCATTGCACGGTACTGGTGACCCACGTGTTCCTTTCTCCGTGCGATCAATATGGCTTCCGGCGCCAAAAAGAAGAAATACGACTCTGTAAGTTTAAAAACATTTAAGAGGTGGTCTTTCAGTGATAATTTCACCGTGGAAACTGACGATGAGGGCCAAATTTCTTTGTTGAAGTGCAAGATTTGCAGCGAACATTTCACGTGAGTATGCTTCTTAGTTCGATCTATGAATTACCCGATCTGTTATGCGACTTTTTCAAGCATTTTGTCCATTTCCTTCTCTGTTTTTAATTGAAACATTCTTTTGTCTTTCTGTTGACACTTAAATAGACATTGAACTTTTTTTTAAAAAAGTATACACTGAAGCTCTGTTTTAAAGTATTTACAAGATGTTTATTGAAATCAATGGTATTAAAAACGGGTTCCCATGAATTTTAACGGAACCGAAAAATAGTTACAGATGGGTTCCCATGATCTCTAGGCACGGAACCGAAAAATTGTTTTCCATGGGATTTGAAATCCTAGGGCTTGAAAAATGCTATTCAAAGAATCAGCTGGGTGGATCAAATACTGAAAGACAAGCTATATTTACAAACATTTGGAGGCAGCTAGCAGTTGGAAGAATACAGAAAATAAATGGGCAAATGAAACCACCTTGTAAAGCACACAAAACAACTATACAAGTTGAACAATTATTGATCTTACTTCTCTATGTTCCTTGTTGAACTCTTTCATTAGTTCAATAACATTTGACGTTTCAGATGCATTGGGATCACCCTAAAGCGCATTACAGTGAAAAAAATTAACATTAATTAGTCCCAAGAGCAATAAACCAACATTTCAATAAACTTCTTTCCTAGCTAAGACTCAATTTCTGGAGTTCTGATAAGTATAGACTTATACCTTGTAAATAATTGATCATTATAGTACCACAAGTACTGTTCGCTAAAGGCCGGTTCTCACAAGCGCATAAGCTTAAGCACAAGCATAAGCATAACATAAGCATGCATAAGCAAGTGAGAACACCCGTGACATAAGCATAAGCATAAGCATAAAAAAAACGAACATGTTTGTTTTTCTTATGTCGGCTTGTGCTTATGCTTATGTCGCAGTTTTCACAAGTGAGAACGGGGCCGACATAAGCATAAGCATATGCTCAAGCCTTTCAACCAATCACATGTCACTTTTACCCAGACTTCTGCAGAGAGTATCGCAAGCAAAATGCGGGACGTTGACATCTGTAGACGTCAGCCATCTTGTTTTTAAACATCGAGGAGACCTGGAATCGAGCATTGCATCCAAAAATGTAGTCTGCGCGTGCGTATGTCCTTATGCTTATGTCGCGGGTGCTCTCACTTACTTATGCTCATGCTTGTGCTTATGCTTATGCCCTAGTGAGAACCAGCCTTAACTTATACCTGAATGGTCACACACTAAGATTTCACCAACAGCTCAACAGGCTAGCATCTCCTTGCACACAGCACAACATACACATGAAAGCGTTCATTGACAGATTTCATTAAAATGGCCACAAACCAGCATTTTACTTAATAAAAACTAGCCTGCAAATACAGCCATCTTTCTTTGCTGCCACCGGTTTGGTTTTTTTGCGAAGTTGAGTAATGTTTATTTACGTTGGACAAAAATTGAGTACCAGAATAATTTAAATCATATTGCGTTATTTTTTACCCTTAATAAAAGGTAAAGATGTAAGTAATTATTTTTGATAACACCACCAACAATTTCTTATCAGAGCCCGAGAAAATGAATTTTAAAGATCACAAACTGTAGGCAAAATCTAACATGCAGCCATTTTGTAAAATCGTCTTTAAGCGATTCAGTGGAATTATAGTGGAACTTATTTGTTTTCGATGTTTGGTGTTGTTAGAAAAGATTTCTTTTGATAAGATATTTGAAGCAGTAACTCAAAAGTTTGCAATAAGGTGTAAATAATTTTGATACAACAATTTCTTATCAGAGACTGAGAAAATGAATTTCAAAGCTCGCAAGCTATAGGAAAAATCTCACACCTTTTAAGCGATTCAGTGGAATTCAGTGAAACTTCGAAATTTGTTTCCGATGTTTGGTGTTGTTAGAAAAGATTTCTCTTGATAATATATTTGAAGTAGTAATACAAAAGCTTGCAATAAGGTGCAAATCATTTTGGTACATAATCTTGTCCAATGAATGCTCGAAGTCCTAACAGATTCCGTCTTAATCTGTGATTTACAACCAAAAATTCCATACGAATGACGTTAAGCACTAATTACAATTCCAGGATTCATGTAATTAAATGCTGTTGGTCTCACATAATTTGTGTCTTCTCTTTAGTTGCTTACTGCTCATCAGAGGATTCATTGGATTGAGTGCAAACATTTTCAAGGCAAGTCAGGTCATGGATACAACTTCTTCATGAAAATCCAGAATTCTTTTCCCTTGTCAAATACGACATGTAAATCATAACGACCATAGAACTTCTTTCTGAATAGCTCTACCGGCTGTACAGTAAACTCATGTTCTTGTGTCATTTATGCTTTGTAAAATCTTTTGTAAAATCCCACTCAGTCTGGCGTCAAAATTTATGTATCTGTTGGTGTAATGAGGAATTATATTTGACATACATTACACAAATTGTAGTTGACCAATGAGCATTCATGGCCAGATTTGGAACAAATTTACGTCATTGATATGGAATTTTTGGCTGTAAATCACAGACATCTTTCTCATGAAATGCCAAGCCGGCCACAAGCGAAGAAAGACAGCTGCATTCACAGACTACTTAAAAACTAGAGTCACTCAGATTATTGTCGCACTGTTGACTTGGACTAAACTTGATAATACAGGTGTATAACAGGTGGTATTTACCCTAATCCAGGGGTGATTCAAAATTTCTTTTGCTGTCTTTCTGTGTGCTGGATCAACTTTAAGCATTCCAAGTAGAAGGTTCTTAGCTTTGATCAAAAAAGTAATCATAATAATAGATTTCAGTATGAGCTCTCGTGAGCGACACGTACATTGTAATAAAACAGTGGCAACATAATAATTTCATACAACTTAATGATCATACATACAGATGGAAATTTAACTCTAAAATAACCATTTTGCAAATTAGCACACAAAACCTTTTTTCTAGACACCAATAATAATATTATAAAAACAATAACAGTTATAATAAATAAATACATAATAAAAATAAAATTAATATCAATAATAAGTTCTAAATTTAGAAGTCTCACTTGACAAAGCCTCACCCATAGATATGCAGTATCCCCAATTTGAAGCTCAAATTTTGAAAAAGTAATGACAATAAAGTTTAATTCTACTGATAAACAAACAAGTACTGTTTCAAAACACTGACATGGCAGTTGTTGGACGCTTTGATATAAATAAGGTCTTTTGTAAAGCAAAATTTCACTTTTCCTTCTTTTTCACAGTTTTTGCAAGACCATTACTCCAGAAACACTCCATGAACATGAACCTTCATTATTGAAATGATGGGAACGAATGCTTGATAGACAAGCTTGTAATCTTGAGAGGAGTCTGGGCATCATAATACAGGAAAAGCATAGCAAACATGGAGGAAGGTTTCGGAAGATTTTACTTTGATTCAGGGGAATACCATGTCTAACAAGATGATTGGAAACCCACAGCAGGAGAAAAAAATTATCCAGAACAAGAATTTGATAATTCTGATGTATATGTTGTGGTTTAATTTAATCTCTGGTTTAAATTTTTTTAAACTAGTTTGATTTTCATTGCTCATTGTCTCATATTGATTAGCATAATCTGAAACAAAGGGAAATGAATATCAAACTGGTTTAAAAAATTTTAAACCAAGGATAAATTTAAACCACAACATATATATTTGCCATGGAAATGAGAAGAACAGTGAAACTCACAAGTTTGTTACATGTTTATTTAGTGAACAAGGGACCCAGGTGCTGTTTTAGCTTCAATAATTAGTATTGATTACAAATACTATTATTTACCTATGTTCCTGCGTCTTTTTGAGTTGTTTTGGAAGGGAACTGAATCAAAGCGAAGACCCTTTATCTTGAGATGTTGCACCAATAGCTGTTGCACCCCCGATTTTTGACTACAATTTCTAGGAAAAAGGTGTGGCTTATACACGGACTAGGAGGTAACTAGTGTCAGTCATATAGTATTAACAGATAGCAGTGTCAAGTCATTTGGCACTGTCGTGGCGATACGGATAATACGCAGCACATAATATATAAATAAGTTAGGTACTTCTAACAATCTTACCAGACTCGTGGCATGTTTCCCAGCAGGGATCAGAAAAATCCACTTCTCCCTTCTTAATTAACTCATAAAGCTTTTCTTCTGTTTCTGCTACAAAAGGTGGCCTTCCAGTTAAACTGAAAATAAGAAATATAAACTACTATTTCACAACTAAGGTAGTCAGAGGGCTAATAACTAAAGTTAACCAATCAGATTGCTCCATTGCCAGTCCCATATTCACTATTATTGGACCTGGCATTCTCCCGAATAATCCCACATACGATTTATGTATTGTAATGACTTACAAAAGAAGAAAAAATTATCCTCATATACTCAATCTTGCCAATTTATGGTCTGATTTTAGCCAACTCAACCTGTGTTCTCATCTGCTAAGTATCAAGCAATATTCCATGCAAGTTTGCAGGATAAGTGTTTTTAAAAAGATCACATTACAGTGCAAGGATTCAAATTTACTAGGCATTACAACAACTAACTCAAAGGGGTTTACCAGTATATATAATATGACCACATTTTTGTGTGAATGCTATTCAATGAAAAGTGACATATCTGGAATGAAATCATACTACAAAGTGTACTGAATAGTAGATAGTATGACGAAAAGTGGAGAAATGATGGCTCTTATGTAACTACTATACGAAGGCCCACAAAGCCACATGCATATTTGGAACAACAAATAAATTGAATTTTTAACACAGATAATTTTAAATTGCAAGTTATCTAAATGAATGTTTTACACTTAAGAAGTTGGAAGGCACTCAAGAAGCTAGAGCTGCTCTCCCCCACACCTTGATCAAATCTTATGCATCTTTCCTGCTCTCCAAACTTCCCACATGCTTCATATCACAATGAAGTGAGCGTATACTGACACATGCATCAATTGTTAAACAACAAAGTTCTAAGCAAAAACTTACAGAGTAAACATGATTACACCTATACTCCAAATATCACACTGTTGACTATAACCAAGGTCATCTATTACCTCTGGAGCTGAAACAACACATAGGATGCATTCAGTAGTACTTACTGCTAACATTATTGCAACTAACTGAGTGATAGATGTCTGGGTGTGTCTTGAATGTATCAATATCTCAATCCACAAAAAGGAGACATTGTGCATTGATGACCCAAAGCACCCACAAATGGGACACATTGAGATTCAAGCTAAGGATAAATTATATTATTAAGAGGTTGAAAATCATCTTCACACTTTTTTGTTGGCCAGTTTTAGTCTGCCTGAAAGGTAAATAATATGTTCCAGCCCCATCAGGCTGAACCTTATCCTCAGGCTGGTTTCCACACTATAAAGCAACTAGGAGTCTTTCCTCTCCCCCTGGAAGGAATGCTAGATGATTGCAGCCTGGTTACTCCCAGTATTAAATTCGCTAGTAACTATCGATACACCTGGGTGAGGAGAGGCACAAGGAGAGTAAAAAAAGACAATGTACTGCCTGGTATTAGGCTCAAATCTGGACCACTTGATCCAGAGTCAATCAAACAAACCTTAAGGCCACTGGCCTCCCTCTTGTCTGCATTTATGTACTGAGGGAGATTCATAGTTCATAAAGATGGTTTGATTGTGCGTGTATTAATATGTCCACAGGTCAGCCAGGGCTCAACACTAACAGTAACCAACTAGCCACAGACTAGTAGAAATTTAGTTTTGGCTAGTAGGCTTTCGATTTCCACTAGTCAATTTGGCTACTAAACAAAATGAAATTGGACAAGGTAGTTTCTGTCTTCCTCAAGCAAGATAAATACAAACGGTTTTTTCTCAGAAACAAGGTCAGAATTTCATTTTGGCACATTTCACGTTGCCGGGCCGTATGCCACAAAAATTGTTGTTTTATTACTGGAACTGGTTTAAGTACAATGCAATTACCAACATCATGAATACAAAGAGAGTCACTTGAATTGTGCTTTCAAGTCATGCTAGTAATTTCGCTGTTATTGGGCCTAGCCAACATCAACGTTGGGCTAGTTAAAATTTGCTTTGGCTAGTAACATCTAAGATGCCACTAGCCACTTGGCTAGTAAGTTGAAAAGTTAGTGTCGAGCCCTGTCGAGCCATGGACATGGCAGTAGACATACAATGTACACACATTGCATCGATAATAATTACTTAACCCATTGACTCCTAAACCGGCCGTAACAGGCCGTGACAAGACCATGCTAGTAATTTCGCTGTTATTGGGCCTAGCCAACATCAACGCTGGGCTAGTTAAAATTTGCTTTGGATAGTAACATCTAAGATGCCACAAGCCACTTGGCTAGTAAGTTGAAAAGTTAGTGTCGAGCCCTGTCGAGCCATGGACATGGCAGTAGACATACAATGTACACACATTGCATCGATAATAATTACTTAACCCATTGACTCCTAAACCGGCCGTAACAGGCCGTGACAAGACCTTGACCTTTGTTCCGCTTCTGACGTCATCAGCTTCAACCAAAATAGGAATCCCATTTATCCCAGTTCTACAGAAAGGAAAGAGCTTTCCAATGATACCCAGATGATATTGATTGGGCCAATGGAGCTTGAAATATGCAGGAAAACGCTTACAATTTTCCACCAAAAACTAGGAGGAAAATTTCCCTCACTTACCCTTGGCTACTCCATGTTGAGTATTTCCTGTCTCAATGATGCTTTCGTGGCAATTCTTGAACCGAAAGCAAGCCCAGTGAAAGGCCAACAAAAGCATAAAAAGATACGAGGAAAGGAGAAAGGAAAAGCGAAAAATAAAAATAAAGAAATCGAAAAGCCTAAAGACGTGGGTCACTTTCTCGTCCAAAAACTATCTCGAAATTCTGATTTGTGTGGATGCCCGAGCTAAAATATCGTTAAATGCGATACTAGTGAAAAACCTGGCATGCCTTCATTCGGTACAAATGCAGTTTGGAGAAATCTGAAGCATGTTTGGACTTTAACTGACTAGAAAATATTCAAAATGTCGAAAAAACACGTTTTTTTTCGAAAATCTCCAGGAGTCAATGGGTTAAGATTGGTGAACAAATTCAATTAAGTGCCTACCCATGTAAATTGGAGTGCCACAAACACTCTGCATCATTGAGTCACTACCAACACCACCTTTCACAAATGAAAGGCCAAAATCAGTAAGCTGCAAAAAAGTGTAGGGAAAACAAGGTTACTGTAGTCTGAAATAAAGATCACAAAGCTGATCAAGAAGATTAATATTACACTAACAAAGAGGAGTTGTGGCAAGTATTGCTACCCATCTTCAAACCTTACAACATAAAGCTTTTGCAAAACAAAAACACTTAATGCAAAATACAGATAGATAGACATACATGCAGATAGATATACATGCATGTCAAAGAATACGATGCTTTCACTTAGTAATGAAACTTCAAGAAAGAGTACTAACAGCAGGCCTGCAAAGATACGAAACTTCTCTTCAATTGCTCAATTGCATAGAAAATGAGAGCGATATTGAGTTGAACATGACAAGAAAAATGCCATATTTCCAAGCAAACAACGTTTTCAACAACTTTCTGAAGATTTCAAATCATCTTCCAAAGATTTCTAAAGATTTTCAAAGTGTTATCCAAAGGTCATATGAACATTTCTGACTATTTCCAGAAAAATTTAGATGATTTCAGATTTTAGAAGACTTCTGAGGAAGATTTGAAGATGTCTTGGAGTTTGTTGGTTCTCTGATCTGCTGCGAGAGGTTTTTCTCTGGGTCGTCCTGTTTTCCCCTCTCCACAAAAACCAACATTTATATTTGATTTCATTTGATTTAATTAATTTTGATTTGATTTCACTTGTGCTTTACAGTGTCCCCAATTAGTGCATCAGTGCTAGATACAGTTGACACTCAAATAAAGTTCATTATTATTATTATCATTATCATTATTATTGATGTTCATTGATTAACAGAGGATAGTATATATTGGTTGACTCTCGCTCAACTATCAACTGGTACAGGACCGACAGTTGACCGATATATATGCCACCAGTAGTTGACCGACAAGCTACTGATAAGATCACGGTTGATACCATCGGCTGACATCGTTGGACGCTCAACCTATATATCGACTGGTTTGCGGTACACACTTGGTCAATCAGCATATTGGTCACATGTCAGTCACATGTCAATCAACTAGTTAATGACATCAACCGATACATCCAGTCGATGTGTCTATTGAGGCCCCCTATAAAATACATGATCTTATGTTTTGACTGTGCAGCAACAAATTTAAGTACAGCCAAAGAGTGAAACATGTTATCAAAAATAACAACATCAATATCACCACTACAGTAATTGTGTGTGTTCAATTACGGTTTTTCTCAGGGCTGGAATTACTTGTACTCTGGACACTGCTTTTTATAATAGAATGTTACTAATAAATATTAATGGAAACACAGCTCTTATATTGCGAGGTACATCTTATATTGTGAGGTACACAAATCCCATTCCTTAATCTTACCTTTATATTTAACAGCTCATTTCCAACAGGTTGACTGAGAAGAATATTTTCCAGTTTTAAATCCCTATGAACAATATCTGAAATTCATAATGACCTTGTCAATAAACTGTTTTGAAATAAATGGCAAACCCACCATTCTACCATGTACCGGTACATGTTTATTTTTCATGCCCCAAATTTTCTCTCTACTTTATTTGTAAGAATTCTGTAGCTCTGTTCCTTCCTATTCCCCTCTTCCCAATCAAAAGCATGTTAACCTCACCATTTTGCTGTACAAACATCCCCACTACAACAAACATTATTGGGACCACAATTTGGTGTCTGTTGTAGAGAAAGTCTGTAATTGCATGACTTTCTATGAAATCACTGGACTGTGAAATGGAGCAGAATTTTTATATCACTGCCCCACCCACTTTGTTCTACTACCCCACCTACTTTTGTCAGCAAATTCCAACCATTGCTTTGTCTTGTGTAAATTACAACTCGATATTTACATTGATTGAATAAGCCCTCAAATAATGTTAGGTAGTGAAGCAAATTCCTAAATGTTTGGCAAAAAGTGTGGTTTTCTGCTGGCTGAGGTATGAAAGAAGTGGAAAACTTTTTTCTCACACACGGCTGGGGTCTTGGTTCAAGTGTGTGGGGGGTTTTAGGTCATGTGGCTTGTACAAGGTTCAGTTTGTGCTTTGCCATCCGCCATTGCCTGACACCCTCCCACCCACCCGTGAGAGTGTTTTTTCTTCACTAGTCTCTCTTGATTCAGTTCTTCCTTCTTAGCCAGTTTTTGTGCTGATGTAATAGTTATTGTGTTAATAAAGGACAGGCTGCGTGGTTCGGCTTGGCATGGCTCCCAGCTGTGTGCGAGAAGAAGTGTTTTCTATTTCCTTTAAGTGGTGGTGTCGAAAGTTTGGTCATTATTTATGTCTTTGCTGCAAAAAAATATTTAGGTGAGATAATGTTTCCCAGCATGGTTCAAACGAGCAACTGTAACCAACAGGGGTGGAAGGAGATGGAGAAATAGAGAAAAGGTTAATAATGCTTACACTGATCATGCAGATAGTCAACAGCATGAGCTAGTTGTGTAATCACTGTCCAAGTTTCCTAATAAAAACAAGAAGATTTCGTTAATTCAAAAAATATTTTACACTAATACTGCACATGTTTGTCCAAAGAGTTGAAATAAATACAAACCTTTTCTGAAAATCTTGTCTTTTTTTCTAGTAGTTTTTGTACACCACCAGCATCACACAGTTCCATTACTAAATACATGCGCTGCAAAGTAATGAAATGATTATCAGTAACTGACTGTTGTAGCACAAATATTAGCCTTCGCACTGTAGAATTGTCAGCACTTTACAGGTTCACAGCAGTATCAAGAAATTGCATTAGCTTGCCTGTAGAAGTCAGCAAATTCTGCTGATAATGACCTGTGATTCATTGTTATGCAGCCCATATATTAATAATAATATAATACTATTTATTAGTATAATTACTCAGGTGATTATAGAAATTCTCGCGCTTTCATTGGCTGAGAATGGCGTCATATTCCGCTATAATCTATAATCACCTCCGGCAAGGTGATTATAGCGGAAGGATGAATTTTCAAAATGGCCGCCTCGCATTTTGTCAATGTGTCTGAAGAGGTAGTTAATTTAATTAAAGAAAATGCCATTCTGAGGAATACCAAACACACCACAAAGTTCGGAATGACACTCTTCAAAGGTAAGATGTGAAAATTGTGCTAAATGTGAAACCATTTAAATTCCAGTTTCGCTTAATTACGTCGACATGCATGAGTAAATCAAAGCAACTATTAAATTTTCGCAACACTTTATTTATCTAACAGAATGGTTTCAACAACAAACCGAATTTACCACTGACTCTGAGACAATGGAGGTCAACAAGATGAATAAATGCTTGTCAAAGTTTTACATCTCGGTCAGGAGGAAGGATGGGACTTAGTACAAGAGAAATAGTCTGTTGTCCGTGCGAGCGGCTCTCGATCGCCATCTGAAGTCACCGCCAAGTACAACAAAAAATTTTCCATCTGTGATAACTACTTGTACAGCGAAGCCAATAAAACCCTGAATTCCTACCTAAAGCAGCTCGTCAAGGAGGGCAAAATAGCAGCAACAGTCCACAAAAATCCATTAACCAGTGAAATAATCCAGGAATTGTACGATGCAGGAAAGCTAGGTGATGCTGACACGTGTGATCCTCGAGCTTTACTCCAAACAGCTTGGTTTATTGTCTCCATCTATTTTGGCAAGAGGGGAAGGGAAAACCAAAGTTCACTGAAAAAGTCAATGCTTCGTCTCGTCCCAGCTGCCAATGCAGAAGAATTCTTCGAGCTTAACAGGAATGAGCCCGGAGCAGTACTGGCAAGCAAGAACCACACGATGAAAACTTCCTCTCGTCAAAATGGCCTAAATCCTGGAGCAATTCTGCCATCGGGAAATTTTCAAAATTGCTCATTCACATTCAATGTTAATGTGAACAATGGTCTTTAACTGTTTTGACTGAACTTACCATCAATTGATTTCGTCTTAGGCACATTTTAGCCTCAATATTGCCTTTTTCTTAGAGGTAGAACGTTTCACAGTTTGCACAACTGGCGAAAAACATTTGTCATTTTTGACCATGTGAAGTAATAGACCATGTGCTCAGTGCGCAAAGTTGTTCACTGGCGTGTGACAATGACAAATAAAATTTAGCATTCCTTTGTTTAGGTATTTCTATAATCACCTGAGTAATTATACTAAAACAATTATTCGCCTCAGGCTCACGACTTCGTCTCAGGGAATATTCACCAATATTCACTTCGCCTTTGGCGAATAATTGTTAAATATTTCTATAGCGCCTTTTACAATAAAAGATCAAAAGCGCTTTACATGTCTAAAAAATAAAATAAAATACTAAATCTAATTACCGGTACAATAATTAATATAAAAATAATTAAAAGTATGTAATAATTATAACATGAAAGTAAAATATAATAATTCCTAAAATTTTAGTAAACGTAAAAAGTAAAAGTAAACCTATCGGTGAACACTTTCCTGAATAAAAAACTCTTTTCTTGAAAGTCTTAACTGATATGACATCTCGTAGACTTGGCGTAGACTATACATTTGTCAATCTACTAAGTGCATTACCCATATCAAGACTCTACTTGAGTAAGAACTTAGCAGATCCTTTCAATGTACATGTATTTAACATCAATGATATTCACCAGAATATTAGTTATAGTTGAATAGAATAATGTGTAATACTGTAAACTTAATAACTTCTTAACTTCTTAATTCTGAGTCATTGAAGGTTACCTGAAGCTACATGTACCATATTTCGAAGCTATTATTAAACGCTAAACACAACACATTCAGTTTTATATGGAAAAAAGGTTTAATTATGTGAGGATGTGGAGATCGATTAATGAATTATGCAGATCTGCACCACTGCATCCTAGAGCCAAACTATAGAACTGACATAGCCTCACACTACTCGATGCTACAAATAATCATAATTCCCTACCTTTGATGTTTCATATATTTCCTCCAGATGAACTAAATGCTCATGATCAATCTTTTTCATAATTAGAACTTCTCTCTCTAAAAGTTTAACTGCAGAGGTACCAGCCTAGAAAATTGAATTGGTCAGAAACAAGTGACAATATTCTACCTATACTGTAAATTTGAAGGAGCTATGTCACAATATTTTTAGTTATTTCTTCGACAACTTGAATTACCCTTAAAATTTAGGAAACCCAAAAATAATAGTTTGCTAAGAAAGAAAGACACCAAAGGAGTGATATATACTAAACCAAAAAGGAACAAGGATGGCTTCAGGTGGAGAAGATGGAAACAGATTGGAAATGACGATTTTGAAAAATTTAGGCTAAATGTTTCAAACTGTGCACGAATGATGACGTAGCTCCTTTAAAGTGTCAGCAGCATTTCACAAAAACCTTTCATATGAACCATACTCAATTGAACACTGCAGTGGTCTATATATTTTAGTTTGTTTCTTACTGCATTTATTTGGGGGTACAACACAATATTTTGAGTGTAATAAATTATTTGTAAGATTATGACAACAAACAAATATCAACAACAAATTATAACCAATATAATAGAGAACGATGAAATTATAGCCGTTTTAAAATGAAAAACATAGAGATCCAGGTAAATAAATTTCTGAGGCCAGTTTAGACTGAGTTGTAACATACTTGATTTTAACATTGAACATTCACCGTGACAAAGTTTATGCGGTGCTTGTACGTTTACGAGCAGTGCTCGTTAATAATATTTTGATCTCAGGTATTGCCCTAACATGTACAGTAATCAAGGGTGACCCTTAATTAAGTAAAAGTAACACTACCGATGCATTGTATCGTCTCGGAGAGCCAGTCGATATGTTGAAACCTCGGGGTGGGTTGTACACTCACCCACATTCATCATATATTAAATGGTCTTGTTGCCTACACATTTAGAGTCAGGCTTAAGTCTTAAGTCTAAGTCACTATTTTGCCATCTCATTGATGCCTTTTCAGGTTACATGTATTTTTATTATATTGTTGCATAAATTTGATGAAACGAAAGTTTCAATTAATTCAACTACCAAACAGAGTTTTCTGACATGGGGCAGGTTACTAAATTATTTCTCACTCATTTGGTCCAACCTGTGGTAGGTATGAGAAAGGAATGACTTTCATGGATCTTGGTACAGCACCCCAATGGCCCAAGAAACTGTTGAACACCCCTACAATATACCCCTTCCCCACACAAACACTCACCACCAAAGAACTCCTGCTATATAAATAAACTATGTATACTTTCATGTGGATCAGTAGGGTGCCCAGTAAAAAAATAGAAAAGTAAAAATACATGCAAATTCTATTAAAATCATTCAACAATGGTTGTTTGTCATGGTCAATGATTAAGCTTGGAAAACATGCAATGTCAAAAATAACTTCTATTATAGTTACATGTACAAAATCATATCAAACTCTGAAGTTAGATTTTAAATGAAATAAATTACGTTATTTTAAAATGGGCTTTTAAACTCAAATTCCCGGCAGAGCAGAGAATTTTAATATTAAACCTGTACACACCATGTGATCAGTTGGGTGTCCAGTAAAAATAGAAATGTAAAAATTCATGTAAATTCTAGAAAGACCCTTCAACAGTGGTTGTTTGTCATGGTCAATGATTTAGCTTGGAGAACATGAAAAGTCAAAAATGTCTTATTGTAGCTACATGTACGAAAGTCTTTAAAACAGATGTTGGATTTTAAATAAACTTGCACACCATGGCTATTAATGAATACAATTACCACATAATTTTTGCAGAGGAAAGCAGCAAATTACACCCCCACTTGTTTAACAGCAGATAACGTAACTGAGTAGCAGAACACTTCAATAAGAGTTTATAAACAATACCCTTAATGAAAAAGCCAGAATGCATTCAGAAACACCAACTGATAAAATATCAACAGTTTAGTACTAACACTAATGCAGGCAGAAGGCCAAGGAATTTTTACACTTCACCTTTGCCCCTTTTGCAAACAGCTGGTTTTTACAACGGAAATATTTGTGGCTTATCGCAAGCGTTTTTAGATTGCTGAATTTGCTAAAAATGGAATATTTTTCTGCGAACAAAATTTAATTTCATTTCGCACCTGATCTGATGACAAAT
This sequence comes from Blastomussa wellsi, assembly GCA_947652115.1. Taxonomy (NCBI): domain Eukaryota; kingdom Metazoa; phylum Cnidaria; class Anthozoa; order Scleractinia; family Plerogyridae; genus Blastomussa; species Blastomussa wellsi. The sequence continues at coordinate 21,547,901 of OX393562.1, read as the reverse complement.
ATTGTACAATTTCGATTCATACCTTCTCCTTGTTTACAGCCTTAATGGCCCATCTACGGCCTGTTTCTTTGTTGGTCGCTTCCTTTACAACCCCAAAGCTCCCTTTTCCTAGAACGTCTCCAAAATCGTAGATGTCTTCTATCTGTCTTTCGTCCTCGATTCGCGTATGTGGAATAGTTCTTCCACTGACCGAGCCGTCTTTCCGAGGATACTGAGACATGATTCAAAATCCCGTTCAAAATGATTCCAGCATTATTTTTTCATGGTATGAGGTTATTTTCCCTAGAACTTAAAAAAATAAAACCAATTTGCATTGAAGACGGCAGAAAGAAGTTATACACAATTCTTGGTTTATTATAAATGCATAATTAACTATATAGGATCAAGGTTGATATGCAGCTCGACTTTTCAAGCTGTGAATAACTACGTATTCAATATCAAGTCTCGCACAAAAACAAGAGGTCCCGAACTAAGCAGCCTGCCCAACAAGGAAATGTATCAGTTGTCCAATTTTTTACCAACAATTATGCGCGGCAATTAGGTAGTTCCGATCTCGATAGTGCAAAAGTTTGAAAGTTGCTCCGTTTACCTAACTTCACTTCACCAATTTATGTAACTCAACGGGTGACCTGAAAGCCCTTCCGGCCTCCGTGCATAGAGTTTGAGCTGGCAAAGGCCTGGCAAACAAAGTTCGTTCTAAAGAATGATATGAGATGTATTTCTAAAACCGCAGAATCATGTCCTCGTCAACACACACACAGAGCTCTACACGGTCATGCCAAAGAAGCCAGGAATTTAAAAGTGTTTGATTCACTACGCTTTAATGGCCGCGCCGGGACGAAAAGCCAAAAGAAGAACGCATTGAAATTGACGACTATCTTTTTGCTCTCTAATTAAGCGCAACTTGCTCTCGACTAAGCTCACCGGGTGCTTCTTATAAATAGTTCGATATTCAAGACTACGTTTTAGATAAGCGAGAAGCGCTGCTGTAATCGGATTGCATTAAATAAGTGAGACTGTCCGACAAGTGCTTCGTCTCCAAACTTTCCCTGATTGACCGACCAGACTTTACGTACCTTCACAAAGTTTCGTCCTTGTGGAGAAGGGAACAGTTTTAGTTTTCATTGCTACTACTTCACCTAAGGTTTTTCCATAAAAGATCAACTAAACCTGGAAATAAATTCATAGAGAACCCTGCAAACTTTTGGAAACTTTGACAGCAACCAAAAGAAAATGACGCGCGTTGAGTCCTGGAAACAAGTTAGATACCAGTCCTACACTTTTCATACACTCGCACGTCATTCGCACGTCACCTCCTCCTTGCTCTAACCTGGACATCGATCAAGTGCTTCATTTTGACCAATGAGATTCGTTAGTCGTCGTGACTTCGCGAACCGTGAAAAATATTCCACAGCGGCTGAAGGTGGCAATGGTATTTGCGTTTTTTCCCTTTCCTTTAGGGGCTGACCATTTACCTTTTGGGGGTGAGTGGGGGGGGGGGGGGGGGGGTGATTTTCTGGTTTGCAAGAATTTTTTTTCTAGAAACCTGGTGGGAAGGATATTGTTTCCCTTTGTAACATTTTTTTCTTTCTTAGAGCCGTGGACGCAATTTTTTTCTTCTGACGAGCGCTTGCAGGAATTTTTGAAAGATTAAAACCTTACCTGGAGTCCAGTTTTAACCTTTCTAGAGCCTTTGAAAGCCATACGCGCTATTTTCATTTCAACGGCCTCTTCACATACTAGCTATAGACAGTTGGGAATGGAACCATTGACATTCTTCACAAAACACTGTCCGGTCACAATTGGGATCCTGGTTCCGCATCGCAAACTGGCAGGTCTTTACCGCTTCGTTTTTGCGTAGTTTGCTGTTCATATGTTTCCTTGCGCTTCCTCTTAGATCGGCGGGTGGCAATGCACAATGCACAAATACGGGTTGGGCATCATTTCGGGAACTGAAGAGGCCTACCCTGGGTACCAGAGGTTTTCTCGCGGCATGGGGGAAACTTCGCTCAGGCAAAGGCCTGCCGCCATCACCAGCGGCGAAGCCGCGAGAAAACAAAGACAAAGATCGAAACCGGAAACCGCGAATGAAAAGCCTCTGGCACCCAGGGTAGAACAGGCCTCTTAGCATGAAGAAAAATCGCCACAAATTTTTCCGATTTAAAGTTTTGTTTTCAGTCATGTTGATCCAGTACAAATTCACCCGTTCGTAATATACGATCAGATACGATTAGAGGTTCGACAGAAATTTAAAACTTCGTAATAGCCTAAAATGCTTAAAAATTTAAAAATTACGCACAGGCCTCTTGGTATGAAGCCAAATCGCCACGAATTTCTCCAATATAAAATTTCCTTTTCAGTCAAATTCAGCCAACACAAATTCATCCGTTCGTAGTATACGATGAGATACGGTTAGGGACTGGACAGGCGTTTACTTCCTAACACGGGCCTCTTAGGTCTCTTATAGTATGAAGCCAAATCACCACAAATTTCTCCAGTTTACAAATTTAATTTTCAGTCATGTTCAGCCAGTAGAAATTCACCCGTTCGTAGCATACGATGACATACGATACGGCAATCGACAGGCGTAAAACTTCCTAACAGACTAAAATGCTAAGAAATTAAATTTACAAATTGCGCGCGTGTCTCTTAGTTTGAAGCCAAATCGCCACAAATTTCTCCAATTTAAAAATTTATTTTTCAGTCATGTTCAGCCAGTACCAATTCACCCGTTCGTAATATACAAGGAGATACGATGCGGGACTCGACAGGCGCTTAAAACGGCCTAATATAACAGCCTAAAATGATTCGAAATTTACAAATTACGCGCGGGTCTCTTAGTATTAACCAAATAGCCACAAATTTCTCCAGTTTAAAATTTCTTTTCAGTCATGTCCAGCCAGCACAAATTCACCTGTTCCGGAAGTATACGATGAGATACGATTAGGGTCTCGACAGGCGTTTAAAACTTCTTAACAGCCTGAAATGCCAAGAAATTTACAAATTACGCGCTCTCCTCTTAGTATGCAACCAAAAAGCCTCAAATTTCTTCCATTTACAAATTTTATTTTCAATGCCAGTACAAACTATATATTCACTCGATCGAAGTATACGATGGGATACGATAAGGAACTCGATAGGCCTTTAAAAGTTTCCTAACAACCTTAATGCTTACAAATTAACGAATTACGTGCGGATCTCTAATTTTGAAGCCAAATCGGTGTAGGTTTCTCTAGTTTGAAATTCCCTTTTCGTTCATTCATGTTCAGGCGGTAAAAATTAACCTGTTTGTTGCTTTTGTTGCTGTTTGTTGCTTTTACTTCAGCCGTTCATGGTATACGATATTATGTTATGCAATGGTTTATGGGTAATGTACTATAGCGTACTATGGACGGCTATCAGCCATGTACGTTGATACATTTTCGCGGCTATCATCCATAGGGATGATTAGTGGTCGTTAGTTGAAATGGGCTTTACAAGTCGACCTAACGAGTTGTTCAGAAGAAGAAAAGACCTAAGCGAGCGAAACGAGCTTTTGAGGTGAAGCGACCGAGACGAAGCAGTTGAATGGCGTGGTACACGTTAAGAATTAAAAGGGTCCAGCCAAGCTGTCCATCCATATGCAAAGGCTACGGGCACCCTTGGACTTGGGAGTGAAATTTTTCGAAACTTGGGGGGCCTCAGTACCCCCCACCCCGGCCACCTCCAGAAGCACAAGTCCGCACATCCTACCTATTGGAGAGACCTTCCCTGGAACTGGCGGTAAGTGTCGGCTGAAAAAATACAATAGCCAAGAAAGAATGAAGTGTGTGAGTGCATTCTTAAGTATCAAGTTGACAAAAGTCATAACAAGGTGACCTTGCCGGACCCCGAACCCGGTATCTTCACAAGGTGGGCAAACTGAATCGAAGTCATTGACCTTTCAGTTTCTACCATGCATGTTAACGCATACCCGTTTTTACTTTATTGGTTTCACTTTTGCTTTGGATTCGTTGCACTTCGCATCGGTAATTAGCGTACATGAAATTTTTTAATCCCCTGTTACGCAGTACGGGTCGTTTTGAAAATAGCTAAGTTTGTTCCAGAATTTTTGTTTTGGCTAGCCTCTCAAATAAAAATTGTCGGCGGAGATTACGCAGTGCGGACCGGAAACACTCTTAATAAAAAGGCACTCATACTCAATTTTCTTGGACAAGCCCGTCCAAGGGGGAAAGCTGCAGTGAGGTTATCCCTATGTTAACCACCAACCCACGAAACGTGAACCCGTAAGGCCTCAGTTATATGGTCTCGGGTACCCGAGACAACCATCCCCGAGACAACTTTACCGAGCGTTTATATGACAAAAAATTGTCCCTGTCAGAACAATTAAAGTTGATCCTGTTTGATTATTCATCAAGTATTTTAATATTCAAATCACCAGTTATCCTTCTTCCTTTGAATTTCTTTTGTTTATTCGATCACTATTTCTTTGGTGTGTTTTTTGCTAAGAAACCTGAAATCTGGACATTACGTGACTCTCGGCACGTTAAGAGTTGCCCCGTGTGGACGAGCCAGTGTTTACATGAGAAAAGGTTTTCCCGCCTGCCAGGGTTACTTGCCGAGACGGTTGGCGGAATTTTGCAAGATTTTAGTGAAAAGTTAGCTCGGCCAGGCTAACTCGGGGAGGGGTAGGGGGGAGGGTTGTCTCGGTTACCCGAGACCACATAAATGGGGCCTAAGGTTATTTATTGAGTTCACCCCAAGAGTAAAGGAGGTGAGGATTATGACATTTATAATTTGGGGGTGGGGGTGGGGAGTAGTTGAAGTGTTCTATTGCGGGAGAGATCCCGGATCCTACTGTCGGCGTCCCTTTCAGGATGCGTTCTCCCCATTTCGAAGATTCAGATCTGCTCGACAGACGCGATGGGGAACCGGAGTGGTGCCTTTCTCTTGGGTGTTTCTTCTAGGCCCCAGCAAATTGCTCAAAAATTGCTCAAAAGTCTATTTAATGATACTCGGTATTTCACATCTCGAATAGCTTTTTACAAGAATTTTAACAAGTCAGACCAACATATTATTACAGAGACAGTGTGCAGGACGATCTCATTGTCACGAAGTCACCAAGACTCAAATCCACAGCTATACAAGAAATACTATTGCGCCGACACGGATTGCAGCGTGGGTTTGTCTTCCAGTTTGTCGTATTCTAGGTGGAACTCTTTGGCTACTTTCCTCCACGTGCTGCAGTCAAAGAAGTAGTATGTACCACGCTCGTACGAACTTGTTTTCAGTTGAGGTTCAACGCCCGGAGCACGAGTTAGCCATAGCCTTTCGTCTTTGTGATACCGCCAGTCACGCGCGTACCTAACAAGGGAAAACACCAATGACGTTTGAGAGGACAGCTTGCACATAATCTCACATAATTTCGTGTGGCCAGGAGCGCTTACCATTTGCATGAAAAAAGAAATGGTTATTCCTGTGTGAATAGACCATATTCACGATAGCCGTCATGATGGATTTCATACTTTAATGTAAATTAGCCACGTTGTCTGCCAGGGGACAAGCGTTGAGATGATGCCGTTTCTTGGAAAATCGGACGGTCTAAATAGTGAAGTACCTGCGGTAAAGTCACGTTTCACAGCCAAGTTATGGCAAAATGATTTCATTATAAGGTTAGTTTGAAATAGTTACTTGATACCTTGACTTGTCAACTGAGCAAGCCGTCTTCTTTTTTATAAAAACGCCAAAATTGCGTTAAATTTAAAATATTTAAACCACAAAACAGAAACCAAAGCATGGCTATGAAAATTATCAGACGTGATAAGAAACCAGCTGAAATTTGTCGATTTAGGCTTGTTTACCTCCTCACAAATCACGTGCCTAATTTGCATTGCAATGTCAAAACAAACATGGCGGCTATCGTGAATAAGGTCTATTCAAGTGCTACGGTTCATTCCGGTGCATTTTTTCGGGACAAAGGTAACACTTTCCGAAGTATTACTTTTTCCCGATTTGACGGGAACTTGCGGAAATTAGTGTACCATTTGTTCATAAACTTGGTCTCGGGCTCTTTACGGCAACATGTTTGTTGTCTTTCCTATTTAAATCCCTTCGGAGACGCTCACTCAATTGACTGAACGTTTTCACCGCCCAGAACTCTCCGGTCATCCAGCTCACTAGGCCTGAATCCTGTTATCTTTAATATGAAGTCCTATGGGTCTAGAGCCTTCGCTGTCGCTGTCCTGACCAATGGAACACTCTACCTACCAACATTCGCTCTTGTAATAATTTAAGTACTTTTAAATCTCTTCTCAAGACCCACCTTTTTACAGCACGACGCGCCTAACTGTGGCCACCCAACAAACTTTTTTGACAAGTTATAATTAGCCAATCAGAGGGCACGAATTTGTTTGCGCTGTGCCGCCTAACAGGAATTTTTAAAGCTGTTCTCACGAAACGTGTCACGCTTTTAACAAGGAGGCGGGACAACTCAAACAAATTCACGCTCTCTGATTGGCTAACTTGTCAAAAAAGTTTGCTGGGTGGCCACAGTTAGGCGCGTCGCGCTGTAGGAAAGTTTATTATTGTTAGTATAGCCATTTTCATCTCAGTTTTAATTCCTTTACTATTTTATTATTTATTTAATTGTTTTTGAATGTTTACTTTTTACTTTATTTTGTTTCGAATATTGTGTAAAGCGCCTAGAGCAGGTTTGGATAGGCGCTATACAAATTTTAATTATTATTATTATTATTATTATTTATTTAGCTGACTATATCAGAGAGTGCACTTTGTTTCTTATTGCTTGTCATTGTTTATGTTAAAGCTAGTCACCTTCAAAGAGCACACCGTGGACTACTACAAAAAAACGAAGGCTTTCAATACTTACAGTTCCGCCGCAGCAGCGAGTTGAAGAATGTCTCCTCCGTTCGTGTAATAAAGATAAAACAGCAAGTCCTCGCCATATCGACTTAGTTTTATCGGAGCAAGCTGCAAGTACACACATAAAAAACACAAAGCTGATTTTTTTTTCTGAAATTGTAACAAAGATAACGACAACAAACTATACAAAGCAAATACTAGGGAACCATAATAAAAAGTTCTTTTTTCTCCACACTGTCAGGCCATAACAAATGCTTTTAGACGTTTTTTTTTAACGATGATAAGTAGGGAGGAAGGGAGGGCATGATCGCACGTTAGCCATAACTAAAAGGGGTTAGCATCGAAACATTTGACTGTTTTCATTGCGTTATTCAAAAGCACTATATATATATATACGTTCCACGTACATACGAGTCGTTTTTATAAAAGAATATCGCACTGTAGTTTTTACCTTATCCCTTATAAACGAGTTTATCCGGTAGTCCGACGGTACATGGTAATCTGTAGAGAAGAATGATTCACATTAAATTTACCGAGCTGAAAATTTGCCACAAACTCATGATGATAGCGACATTGCTGATCCTAGCAGTATGCGGGACGCGTGTCACATAAGAACTCAGTAAAAATGACCTAGCTCTCCATGAGATATCGTAGCTCAGCGGATAGAGCGCCCACCCGGTGTTCGGGAGGTCATGGGTTCGATTCCTGTCGGGGACTCAGAATTTCTCTTTGTCCCATGATTAATTAACTTTTCACAAGAAGATCAAATTACACCAAAACTTTACAGTTGGCTCATAGCAGCTCCCAGACCTCTTATGACTTGTTTGCGTTAAGAGTAGCCAGTTTCAAGCGCTCGGTCACTCAGAGTTGAGGTGCAGCCCTTTATTTTGCGCAAGACGGTTTACGGGCTGGGGGGCTGCAGCCCCACCCCTCCCCAAATTTTAGGCAACTCAGATATTTTAGGCAGCAAGAGAAATTTGGGCAAGGCAACTTGGGAGAATTTTTTGGGCAAATGGTCCATCCCCCCCCCCCCCCCCCCCGTATGCTTACGAAAGGCGTACGGTTAAGTTGGGCAAACGTACACGAGTGAGTAAACGAGCCGCAAATCCGCGAGGGAATTCGTTTCTCCCCACCAAGCCCCTTGCACGGCTTTGGTCGCTCCCTCCCGCCAGCTACACAGGCTAGAAAAGGAGCTACACAGTCAGTTACTAGACCTCTTCAGCTTCGTTCAGTCGGTTCACGAAGTCTTACCTATTTCATGTGGTCTACACGGACTGTCCGCAAACGGTGATCCAAACGTGTGATATAGACTCCTAAAACGCAACAACAGTTTGTTAATGAGGCAATGCTGGCGGTACGTCCGTATGTACGGCAAGGAAGGTAACTAAACCAAACTCAGGGGGGGGGGACAAGTGCGAGTTGATGACGCAATCCCGCCTACAAGACAACAGTGATCCCACGGTGCTCTTCCCTGAGGTTGCAAAGCAACATGACGAGTTTGCTCGCGCGATTACTTTCGGTGTATCCCGCTAGTTTTTGATTGGATAAAGTCGGAAACTCCACGAGAATTTCAACGACGGTTTTCCAAAACTCAGACTGAACTGAAACTCAACCAAATCAAAACAGTGTCAACAAGGAAGCGTTACCTGAACTGAACAGAGCGAGCACGTTCAAGTCGCCGAGCTCGTTTTCCAGTTATAAGCACTTAAAGCTAAAGTTAAGGGTTTTCAACAGGTTATAATGTTGCTATTGTAACCAGGAATCCCACGAAAGTCATCACAACTTGTTCACCAATGATTAGGCATTTGTTTGATACCATTATTGCAACATCAACTGATAAACAGCTGTAGTCCTGATCCAACAAAGTATAAGATCTGGAATGCGCTGGGAACTACAGTGAGCCACCTTAAGAATAATTAAGGATAGAACATTACACCGCGAGCAGTGTTCGTGATCTCTGAGTTACGGGGGTGCTATAAGTTTGCTTCTTGCAAGACGATCCAAGGGAAATAAAAGACTGCTACGCCAGATTCGACGGTCAGAATTAAAAAGAAAGAAAAACAGACTTCTACTTACTCTGGTGAATTTAAGTTAAGTCCTAACGTCGTAAGATCACTACAGAATCAAAAGAAAATGATTTAGTGTGAGTGAGTCGCAAAACTCCTCGAAAACAATGCAAGCAACTGGGCTTAGTAACACTGACCTTCCAAGCGCTAGTGTGACGAGATTTGGTTCGGTCTCTGCTGCTCTGATAAACGTTAACAATCCTATCATTCCAAACTGGTCTGTTACCATTCCTTTTGGGATGTTTGAAATCATACCTGCAACATGAATAGGAAAATATAAATGGATAAATAAATAAGGAGGTAAGGAAAGTAAAGAAAGGAAAGTCAAACCCATACATAGGAAATAAACTAAACTACCGTTGTGTATTTTCTTGATTAGACGCCCCCAGCATAATTTATTTAAAATTCGGCCTTGAAGACTGGGCGTATATTTGAACCGGGAGTTTATCCTGAACTTGGTGATTAGTTAATCAATACACCCATTAATCGGTAAAATTCATTTGCGTTACAGGTCCAGCGTTTATTTGAATCCGGCAATTATTCGAGGTCCAGCGTTAAATCAAGTAAATATATATTTAATTACGAGCTCTAGACTTCAAATTGGCAGACCAAGAGTCTTTTATTGGCAAAATTATGGCCACATAACAAACAGAAATGCCCCCCCCCCCCCAACCCCAACCCATGGTATTGTTTCAGTTTCACAATTCAATTCAGAGACCATTACGTACCTGAAGGTGACGTCTGAATCCCTCTTGGTGGTTGCTTGTGATTTGTCGAGTTTGACTTTGCCTCTCCGGCTGCGAATCTTGAAAAAAAAAATCCAGGTTAGTACAGCTTGGCAACCACGATTCAAGGAGTTACTAAAACAAAACAAAAATCAGATGCTTGCTGTAAGTCAAATTGTTCCAACTCTTTTTCGATTGTTGGAGGGGAGCCATTGTTAAAAAAGCCGGCTTTCACAATCAAGACACCAGGACCTTACAGGACAGCAAGTAAAATTTAGGGCTTTTTTAGGTTGTTCAACCAACTTTAACTTGTAAATGACTGTACCTGGCATCTTTTGCAACATCTTTCAGTGCTTGTTCGTACGAAGAACCTCCTCTTAGATCTAAGAATCAAAATCAAGAAACAGGCAAGACTCAGTGAAGAACTGAAGCATGTGTTATCTCAGCAACAATTACGAAAACTCGGAAAACGTTAATTGATTTGATTCAATGAAGCCTTATAATGCTGGCACTGGATGTAAGAGAGTCATAAGATCAGGGGCCCGTTTCTCGAAGGTCCCGAAAAGGTTTTGCACCCGGAAAGCCATAGTAAAATCTCAAAACTTACGATTATACAGAGCTGTTCACATGTTTTTGATATGAACAGTGGTTCCCTTCGTAAAAAATTTCAGGCCTATACACTTCCCTGCTTTTAAGATACAGATAACTAAAAAAGGGCTTTACGGGCCTAACAAGTTTCCAGGGCTTTGGAGAAACCGACCCCAGGCCATAAGGATTAGTGAGTGAGTAAGTAATGAAGCCTTGTGTTAACTTACATGTAGCTTTTTTTTTGCTGTGCTATATAAAGAAGGTGAAAGACCTCCCAAATGAATAACATAAAGAATGAAAAAACAACGTAAAACAAAAGCATAACCTGTTCCTGGAAAAATGCTAGAGCTTGTGCTGAGAACCTGAAAGAAATGAAAGTATTTCCTTGTGTGTTCACAAATTAATTATAACAAGGCATGATATGAAACGACAACACTATAGACTGAGATATCGAGAAGTACATTCTTACTTGAGGTTTGGTCAGATCCTGTGCCACAGAACTTTCTGTTTGGCTTTCTGTAAGTATATTATTATTAAACAGTAATAAAATGAAGAATTGTTCTGAAAATCGACATGGCTTAAAAAAATGCTAGTGGGACAAGAGTATATTTCTACCAGGAAAGCAATGTTTCATTTTTCCAAGTGACAAGTCTGCCAATGAAGACATCAAAAAAAATTTAACCTAAGACAGACATACAACTGCCTTGGGCAGCTCCTTGTTTTGAAGGGCAAGCTGGAAATTCAAGTTGACTTGTCAGTGCACAGAATAATCCTTGCAGGACAAAAAACCAAGGTGAACTCTGCATTTAAGCTTAGTGGCCGATCAGGCTAGAGCTTATCCCAGTTTCGGCAGCATTAAGGGCCTAGAAGTACATTGTATCTCTCCTCCTCCTGGAAGAGATGCTAGTCCATCGCTGGGCTACCCTTGCCATTCAATTTACATGGTACCCATTTTGTTCACCTACACTGTAGGCAGCAAAGGCACTATACGATCAGATACGATTAGAGGTTCGACAGAAATTTAAAACTTCGTAATAGCCTAAAATGCTTAAAAATTTAAAAATTACGCACAGGCCTCTTAGTATGAAGCCAAATCGTCACGAATTTCTCCAATATAAAATTTCCTTTTCAGTCAAATTCAGCCAACACAAATTCATCCGTTCGTAGTATACGATGAGATACGGTTAGGGACTGGACAGGCGTTTACTTCCTAACACGGGCCTCTTAGGTCTCTTATAGTATGAAGCCAAATCACCACAAATTTCTCCAGTTTACACATTTAATTTTCAGTCATGTTCAGCCAGTAGAAATTCACCCGTTCGTAGCATACGATGACATACGATACGGCAATCGACAGGCGTAAAACTTCCTAACAGACTAAAATGCTAAGAAATTAAATTTACAAATTGCGCGCGTGCCTCTTAGTTTGAAGCCAAATCGCCACAAATTTCTCCAATTTAAAAATTTATTTTTCAGTCATGTTCAGCCAGTACAAATTCACCCGTTCGTAATATACAAGGAGATACGATGCGGGACTCGACAGGCGCTTAAAACGGCCTAATATAACAGCCTAAAATGATTCGAAATTTACAAATTACGCGCGGGCCTCTTAGTATTAACCAAATCGCCACAAATTTCTCCAGTTTAAAATTTCTTTTCAGTCATGTTCAGCCAGTACAAATTCACCTGTTCCGGAAGTATACGATGAGATACGATTAGAGACTCGACAGGCGTTTAAAACTTCTTAACAGCCTGAAATGCTAAGAAATTTACAAATTCGCGCTCTCCTCTTAGTATGCAGCCAAACCGCCTCAAATTTCTTCCATTTACAAATTTTATTTTCAATGCCAGTACAAACTATATATTCACTCGATCGAAGTATACGATGGGATACGATAAGGAACTCGATAGGCCTTTGAAATTTTCCTAACAACCTTAATGCTTACAAATAAACGAATTACGTGCGGATCTCTAATTTTGAAGCCAAATCGGTGTAGGTTTCTCTAGTTTGAAATTCCCTTTTCGGTCATTCATGTTCAGGCGGTAAAAATTCACCTGTTTGTTGTATATACGATGGTTTGAAATGGAATGCGCTAGGCCTAAAATGTCGAGTTTAAGCATAAAATTTTAACCACTCATTTTAACCAAAAGCCACATTGGCAAGGATTTGCACTGTTTTAGAAAAGACTTTCGTCTCGTGGTCAGCCAGTTTTACTTCAGCCGTTCATGGTATACGATGGCCTTTATTATGTTATACAATGGTTTATGGGTAATGTACTATAGCATACTATGGACGCCTATCAGCCATGTATGTTGATACATTTTCAGCGGCTATCACCCATAGGGATGATTAGTGGTCGTTAGTTGAAATGGGCTTTACAAGTCGACCTAACGAGTTTTTCAGAAGAAGAAAAGACCTAAGCGAGCGAAACGAGCTTTTGAGGTGAAGCGACCGAGACGAAGCAGTTGAATGGCGTGGTACACGTTAAGAATTAAAAGGGTCCAGCCAAGCTGTCCATCCATATGCAAAGGCTACGGGCACCCTTGGACTTGGGGGTGAAAATTTTCGAAACTTGGGGGGCCTCAGTCCCCCTCCCCCCAGGCCACCTCCAGAAGCACAAGTCCGCACATCCTACCTATTGGAGAGACCTTCCCTGAAACTGGCGGTAAGTGTCGGCTGAAAAAATACAATAGCCAAAAAAATACAATAGCCAAGAAAGAATGAACTGTGTGAGTGCATTCTTAAGTATCAAGTTGATAAAAGTCATAACAAGGTGACCTTGCCGGACCCCGAACCCGGTATCTTCACAAGGTGGCCAAACTGAATCGAAGTCAGTGACCTTTCAGTTTCTACCATGCATGTTAACGTATACCCGTTTTTACTTTATTGGTTTCATTTTTGCTTTGGATTCGTTGCACTTCGCATCGGTAATTAGCGTACATGAAATTCTTTAATCCCCTGTTACGCAGTACGGGTCGTTTTGAAAATAGCTAAGTTTGTTCCAAAACTAGCCTCTCACATAAAAATTGTCGGCGGAGATTGCGCAGTGCGGACCGGAAACACTCTTAATAAAAAGACACTCATACTCAATTTTCTTGGACAAGCCCGTCCAAGGGGGAAAGGTGCAGTGAGGTTACCCTATGTTAACCACCAACCCATGAAACGTGAACCCGTCAGGCCTCAGTTATATGGTCTCGGGTACCCGAGACAACCATCCCCGAGACAACTTTACCGAGCGTTTATATGAGCGTTAAAATTGTCCCTGTCACAAAAATTAAAGTTGGTCCTGTTTGATTATTCATCAAGTATTTTAATATTCAAATCACCAGTTATCCTTCTTCTGGAGGCCTATTTCTTTAGTGTGTTTTTTGCTAAGAAACCTGAAATCTGGACATTACGTGACTCTCGTCACGTTAAGAGTTGCCCCGTGTGGACGAGCCAGTGTTTACATGAGAAAAGGTTTTCCCGCCTGCCAGGGTTACTTGCCGAGACGGTTGGCGGAATTTTGCAAGATTTTAGTGAAAAGTTAGCTCGGCCAGGCTAACTCGGGGAGGGGTAGGGGGAGGGTTGTCTCGGTTACCCGAGACCACATAAATGGGGCCTAAGGTTATTTATTGAGTTCACCCCTATAGTAAAGGAGGTGAGGGTTATGACATTTATAATTTGGGGGTGGGGGTGGGGAGTAGTTGAAGTGTTCTATTGCGGGAGAGATCCCGGATCCTACTGTCGGCGTCCCTTTCAGGATGCGTTCTCCCCATTTCGAAGATTCAGATCTGCTCGACAGAGGCGATGGGGAACCGGAGTGGTGCCTTTCTCTTGGGTGTTTCTTCTAGGCCCCAGGAAATTGCTCAAAAATTGCTCAAAAGTCTATTTAATGATACCCGGTATTTCACATCTCGAATAGCTTTTTACAAGAATTTTAACAAGTCAGACCAACATATTATTACAGAGACAGTGTGCAGGACGATCTCATTGTCACGAAGTCACCAAGACTCAAATCCACAGCTATACAAGAAATACTATTGCGCCGACACGGATTGCAGCGTGGGTTTGTCTTCCAGTTTGTCGTATTCTAGGTGGAACTCTTTGGCTACTTTCCTCCACGTGCTGCAGTCAAAGAAGTAGTATGTACCACGCTCGTACGAACTTGTTTTCAGTTGAGGTTCAACGCCCGGAGCACGAGTTAGCCATAGCCTTTCGTCTTTGTGATACCGCCAGTCACGCGCGTACCTAACAAGGGAAAACATCAATGACGTTTGAGAGGACAGCTTGCGCATAATCTCACGTAATTTCGTGTGGCCAGGAGCGCTTACCATTTGCATGAAAAAAGAAACGGTTAGTCCGGTGTGAATTGACCATATTCACGATAGCCGTCATGATGGATTTCATACTTTAATGTAAATTAACCACGTTGTCTGCCAGGGGACAAGCGTTGAGATGATGCCGTTTCATGGAAAATCGGACGGTCTAAATAGTGAAGTACCTGCGGTAAAGTCACGTTTCACAGCCAAGTTATGGCAAAATGATTTCATTATAAGGTTAGTTTGAACTGAATAGTTACTTGATACCTTGACTTGTCAACTGAGCAAGCCGTCTTCTTTTTATAAAAACGCCAAAATTGCGTTAAATTTAAAATATTTAAACCACAAAACAGAAACCAAAGCATGGCTATGAAAGTTATCAGATGTGATAAGAAACCAGCTGAAATGTGTCAATTTAGGCTTGTTTGCCCCCTCACAAATCACGTGCCTAATTTGCATTGCAATGTCAAAACAAACATGGCGGCTATCGTGAATAAGGTCTATTCAAGTGGTGCGGTTCATTCCGGTGCATTTTTTCGGGATAAATCTAACACTTTCCGAAGTATTACTTTTTCCCGATTTGACCGGAACTTCCGGAAATTAGTGTACCATTTGTCCATACACTTGGTCTCAGGCTCTTTACGGCAACATGTTTGTTGTCTTTCCTATTTAAATCCCTTCGGAGACGCTCACTCAATTGACTGAACGTTTTCACCGCCCAGAACTCTCCGGTCATCCAGCTCACTAGGCCTGAATCCTGTTATCTTTAATATGAAGTCCTATGGGTCTACAGCCTTCGCTGTCGCTGCTCCTGACCAATGGAACACTCTACCTACAAACATTCGCTCTTGTACTTTTAAATCTCTTCTCAAGACCCACCTTTTTACAGCACGACGCGCCTAACTGTGGCCACCCAACAAACTTTTTTGACAAGTTATAATTCGCCAATCAGAGAGCACGAATTTGTTTGAGCTGTCCCGCCTCCCAGGAATTTTTAAAGCTGTTCTCACGAAACCTGTCAGGCTTTTAACAAGGAGGCGGGACAACTGAAACAAATTCACGCTCTCTGATTGGCTAACTTGTCAAAAAAGTTTGCTGGGTGGCCACAGTTAGGCGCGTCGCGCTGTAGGAAAGCTTATTATTGTTAGTATAGCCATTTTTATCTCAGTTTTAATTCCTTTAATATTTTATTATTTATTTAATTGTTTTTGAATGTTTACTTTTTACTTTATTTTGTTTCGAATATTGTGTAAAGCGCCTAGAGCAGGTTTGGATAGGCGCTATACAAATTTTAATTATTATTATTATTATTTATTTATTTAGCTGACTATATCAGAGAGTGCACTTTGTTTCTTATTGCTTGTCATTGTTTATGTTAAAGCTAGTCACCTTCAAAGAGTACACCGTGGACTACTACAAAAAAACGAAGGCTTTCAATACTTACAGTTCCGCGGCAGCAGCGAGTTGAAGAATGTCTCCTCCGTTCGTGTAATAAAGATAAAACAGCAAGTCCTCGCCATATCGACTTAGTTTTATCGGAGCAAGCTGCAAGTACAGAGATAAAAAACACAAAGCTGATTTTTTTTTTCTGAAATTGTAACAAAGATAACGACAACAAACTATACAAAGCAAATACTAGGGAACCATAATAAAAAGTTCTTTTTTCTCCACACTGTCAGGCCATAACAAATGCTTTTAGACGTCTTTTTTAACGATGATAAGTAGGGAGGGAGGGAGGGCATGATCGCACGTTAGCCATAACTAAAAGGGGTTAGCATCGAAACATTTGACTGTTTTCATTGCGTTATTCAAAAGCACTATATATATATATACGTTCCACGTACATACGAGTCGTTTTTATACCTTATCCCTTATAAACGAGTTTATCCGGTAGTCCGACGGTACATGGTAATCTGTAGAGAAGAATGATTCACATTAAATTTACCGAGCTGAAAATTTGCCACAAACTCATGATGATAGCGACATTGCTGATCCTAGCAGTATGCGGGACGCGTGCCACATAAGAACTCAGTAAAAATGACCTAGCTCTCCATGAGATATCGTAGCTCAGCGGATAGAGCGTCCACCCGGTGTTCGGGAGGTCATGGGTTCGATTCCTGTCGGGGACTCAGAATTTTTCTTTGTCCCACGCTCGTGTCATGTTGATTAATTAACTTTTCACAAGAAGATCAAATTTGGGCAAGGCAACTTGGGAGAATTTTTTGGGCAAATGGTTGAACCCCCCCCCCCCACCCCCGTATGCTTACGAAAGGCGTACGGTTAAGTTGGGGAAACGTACACGAGTGAGTAAACGAGCCGCAAATCCGCGAGGGAATTCGTTTCTCCCCACCAAGCCCCTTGCACGGCTTTGGTCGCTCCCTCCCGCCAGCTACACAGGCTAGAAAAGGAGCTGCACAGTCAGTTACTAGACATCTTCAGCTTCGTTCAGTCGGTTCACGAAGTCTTACCTATTTCATGTGGTCTACACGGACTGTCCGCAAACGGTGATCCAAACGTGTGATATAGACTCCTAAAACGCAACAACAGTTTGTTAATGATGCAATGCTGGCGGTACGTCTGTATGTACGGCAAGGAAGGTAACCAAACCAAACTCAGAGGGGGGGAGGGGGAACAAGTGCCAGTTGATGACGCAATCCCGCCAACAAGACAACAGTGATCCCACGGTGCTCTTCCCTGAGGTTGCTAAGCAACATGACAAGTTTACTCGCGCGATTACTTTCGGTGTATCCCGCTAGTTTTTGATTGGATAAAGTCGGAAACTCCACGAGAAGTTCAACGACGATTTTCCAAAACTCAGACTGAACTGAAACTCTGAAAAGCGTTACCTGAACTGAACAGAGCGAGCACGTTCAAGTCGCCGAGCTCGTTTTCGAGTTATAAGCACTTAAAGCTAAAGTTAAGGGTTTTTAACAGGTTATAATGTTGCTATTGTAACCAGGAATCCCACGAAAGTCATCACAACTTGTTCACCAATGATTAGGCATTTGTTTGATACCATTATTGCAACATCAACTGATAAACAGCGGTAGTCCTGATCCAACAAAGTATAAGATCTGGAATGCGCTGGGAACTACAGTGAGCCACCTTAAGAATAATTAAGGATAGAACATTACACCGCGAGCAGTGTTCGTGATCTCTGAGTTACGGGGGTGCTATAAGTTTGCTTCTTGCAATACGATCCAAGGGAAATAAAAGACTGCTACGCCAGATTCGACGGTCAGAATTAAAAAGAAAGAAAAACAGACTTCTACTTACTCTGGTGAATTTAAGTTAAGTCCTAACGTCGTAAGATCACTACAGAATCAAAAGAAAATGATTTAGTGTGAGTGAGTCGCAAAACTCCTCGAAAACAATGCAAGCAACTGGGCTTAGTAACACTGACCTTCCAAGCGCTAGTGTGACGAGATTTGGTTCGGTCTCTGCTGCTCTGATAAACGTTAACAATCCTATCATTCCAAACTGGTCTGTTACCATTCCTTTTGGGATGTTTGAAATCATACCTGCAACATGAATAGGAAAATATAAATGGATAAATAAATAAGGAGGTAAGGAAAGTAAAGAAAGGAAAGCCAAACCCACACATAGGAAATAAACTAAACTACCGTTGTGTATTTTCTTGATTAGACGCCCCCAGCATAATTTATTTAAAATTCGGCCTTGAAGACTGGGCGTATATTTGAACCGTCAGTTTATCCTGAACTTGGTGATTAGTTAATCAATACACCCATTAATCGGTAAAATTCATTTGCGTTACAGGTCCAGCGTTCATTTGAACCCGGCAATTATTCGAGGTCCAGCGTTAAATCAAGTAAATATATATTTAATTACGAGCTCTAGACTTCAAATTGGCAGACCAAGAGTCTTTTATTGGCAAAATTATGGCCACATAACAAACAGAAATGCCACCCCCCCCCCCAACCCCAACCCATGGTATTGTTTCAGTTACACAATTCAATTCAGAGACCATTACGTACCTGAAGGTGACGTCTGAATCCCTCTTGGTGGTTGCTTGTGATTTGTCGAGTTTGACTTTGCCTCTCCGGCTGCGAATCTTGAAAAAAAAATCCAGGTTAGTACAGCTTGGCAACCACGATTCAAGGAGTTACTAAAACAAAACAAAAATCAGATGCTTGCTGTAAGTCAAATTGTTCCAACTCTTTTTCGATTGTTGGAGGGGAGCCATTGTTAAAAAAGCCGGCTTTCACAATCAAGACACCAGGACCTTACAGGACAGCAAGTAAAATTTAGGGCTTTTTTAGGTTGTTCAACCAACTTTAACTTGTAAATGACTGTACCTGGCATCTTTTGCAACATCTTTCAGTGCTTGTTCGTACGAAGAACCTCCTCTTAGATCTAAGAATCAAAATCAAGAAACAGGCAAGACTCAGTGAAGAACTGAAGCATGTGTTATCTCAGCAACAATTACGAAAACTCGGAAAACGTTAATTGATTTGATTCAATGAAGCCTTATAATGCTGGCACTGGATGTAAGAGAGTCATAAGATCAGGGGCCCGTTTCTCGAAGGTCCCGAAAAGGTTTTGCACCCGGAAAGCCATAGTAAAATCTCAAAACTTACGATTATACAGAGCTGTTCACATGTTTTTGATATGAACAGTGGTTCCCTTCGTAAAAAATTTCAGGCCTATACACTTCCCTGCTTTTAAGATACAGATAACTAAAAAAGGGCTTTACGGGCCTAACAAGTTTCCAGGGCTTTGGAGAAACCGACCCCAGGCCATAAGGATTAGTTAGTGAGTAAGTAATGAAGCCTTGTGTTAACTTACATGTAGCTTTTTTTTTGCTGTGCTATATAAAGAAGGTGAAAGACCTCCCAAATGAATAACATAAAGAATGAAAAAACAACGTAAAACAAAAGCATAACCTGTTCCTGGAAAAATGCTAGAGCTTGTGCTGAGAACCTGAAAGAAATGAAAGTATTTCCTTGTGTGTTCACAAATTAATTATAACAAGGCATGATATGAAACGACAACACTACAGACTGAGATATCGAGAAGTACATTCTTACTTGAGGTTTGGTCAGATCCTGTGCCACAGAACTTTCTGTTTGGCTTTCTGTAAGTATATTATTATTAAACAGTAATAAAATGAAGAATTGTTCTGAAAATCGACATGGCTTAAAAAAATGCTAGTGGGACAAGAGTATATTTCTACCAGGAAAGCAATGTTTCATTTTTCCAAGTGACAAGTCTGCCAATGAAGACATCAAAAAAAATTTAACCTAAGACAGACATACAACTGCCTTGGGCAGCTCCTTGTTTTGAAGGGCAAGCTGGAAATTCAAGTTGACTTGTCAGTGCACAGAATAATCCTTGCAGGACAAAAAACCAAGGTGAACTCTGCATTTAAGCTTAGTGGCCGATCAGGCTAGAGCTTATCCCAGTTTCGGCAGCATTAAGGGCCTAGAAGTACATTGTATCTCTCCTCCTCCTGGAAGAGATGCTAGTCCATCGCTGGGCTACCCTTGCCATTCAATTTACATGGTACCCATTTTGTTCACCTACACTGTAGGCAGCAAAGGCACTATAAGGGTGTCTTGCCCAAGAAAACAACACAGTAACCCGGCTAGCACTAAACCTGGACCACCCCATCAAGAGCAACAAGTACTCCTTAATCATTCACTAAATGTGTACTGTACCACTCAAAATTACACTACCTGACTTAAACGTGTTCGAACCGGGTAGAGCAGGGAAGTCTTCATTATGGATTGAGAAGTCTGGTGGAGGCTCTGCAGGTTTGGATACTACACCGTAGCTGGGCCTGGTCTGTAAGCTGCTGGGAGGTGCACTCACACCCCCTATACTGTCCAAACGTGCCACGCCTTCCACACGGGTTAGATTCTCTAGACGGCTTCTGTTTGCTAGTACAGGGAATTCTGAAAGGTCCAATCCACTTGAATTACCAGGTGTTACATCTGAAAGGCCTGAGAGAAATTCAAATTATTAATGACGTACAGCTATTTACCTAATAACAAGAGCATTTTCCCACAGCTAGCCAATCAGAATACAGGAAAGTCATTGTATATTCAATGGTATTACACCCAAGAGAGCTTAAGGTTGAAAATGTGAACTACACTGTGCCAAAAACAACATGCAAGTGTACAATTCTCCTTTTTTATAAAATAACTATAATTAATTACGTTTCCTTTCTTGAAATATTGACAAAATCTAGGTGATTGCACAGGTATCCCACGGTGACTAGAAACAGTTACTGGCACTATATAGTAACTACCATGGCCATTCCTGTGACATTGCATTTGCCTGAGATTTGATATGCGTCAAAGTTGTAACAGATTTGACAAAAGTCAAGGACACATCTCACTTAGCTTTGACATACCTTTGATAAACGTCAAAAGCGCACTCTCTTTGACTAAAGGCAATGAAGGCCTTTGCCACCTTTGATTGTAGGGTAATGGTTTGGCAAAGACGGCAATTGTCATGAAGCTCTTCGGAACCTCTAATTTCACTGGGTCTTGATACCACGAAGCTCTATTGTTTTAGGACTAGGTCCATTGTTACTACTGCTTGTATATAATTTTTCCACCCAATCCGATGAGACGTTCCGAAGAGCTTTGTTGCGATCCAAAGACGGCCTTTACCACCTTTAACTCTGGTTAAAGGTATGGGTCAAAGCCAACTTTTCATGCCATGTGCATCAACATTTTTTCCGATCATGTGTTTACCTTGTCCTGCTCCCGAGAAGATATGCCGAAGAGATTTGGGTGAGTCAGGTGCACCTGTATAGGAAGAGAAATTGTTGCAAAAGTGAGATCTCCACAATTTCATCTGATTCCGCTGTATCATCTCTTTTTTCTTACATTTACCACTAAAGGGAACCTCTTATCTTGTGACAAGGTGACATTTGAGTTATTTGAGATACTGCCTAAATTACAGATTTTATCAGACAAGGAAGATATAACATTTAATAACAATTATAAAGGGGAACTATTATCACTTTCAGATTAGAAGACCTTACATAACAAGGAGCAGGACCAGATTAGACATTTCATGAAAATTTATATGGCATAGCAATCGCCAGAACAGCAGATCCTTAACATACGGTTGTTGTTTGTTCCAGTTATTTCCAACTCAGTTTGCTTGGCTTAGCTCCATCCCAGTTTACTTGTGGTTAGTCCCCTTTAATACTGGGTAGTTCCACTCCCTCAAACTCCTGTTTTCTTGCAGTTAACTTTCACTTTGTGGTTTGGACAGTACTGTACTATAATAACAATTTCCTTGCAATATAAATATTGAAAAACTTTGGTTTCTGGCAGCTAGCGTCCCGTTGGTATAGTGTTAAGTGAGTGTATCCTGAGTTTCCCGGGTTCGATTCCCAATGTTTGGAATAAAATATTTTCTTTCTTTTTTTTGAAATAAAACTAAGTGTATAATGACCTTCATGTAAAAAAGTAATAAGTACATGTATGTGTGTAATCTGGTCCTGGCCAATGTTAAGTAAGGTCTTCCTTTCAGATTTCCTGCAGGCTACCATATTTTTGGATTTTATGATATAATTGTGTTGCCTAATTGTTTCACACAAAAGAATCTCTGCTTCCTTACAAAAGGGGAAACACCATGGGAAATTTTCCCATTTATTACCATTATTGATTTCTCCATTGTCCATAAAAATGTGTAATTCAGGCATTACTGTCAAATTGTCTCAATCTGAGAAGAGGTTCCCTTTAAACAAGTTGGAGGAAATGCAAAAACTTTGATGATAGTTGATACACCCTTAAGAAAAATAAACTCCCACCTGGTGGTGCAAATGCTCCTGAAAAGAGAGGAAGACCAGAGCCACCCATACTCTGCAAAAAGAAAAGACAAAAATAAGGCTTCAGATGGAAACCTACACATGAATCACATGCAACACTGTCAATGAAATCAAAGATTTGTTAAAATAAATTGTGTTCTGTGACTGCAAATGGGAGTGATGTCGTTGTAAACAAAATTTTACTACGAAAGCACAGAAAATGCTCATTGGGAGTGCAATCAGCTAACTGAAATAAATGAGATGAACCTCACACTTTGGAAGCAATTTAAGCGATTACATTTTCAGCTTAAAAAGCTGAGCCTACTGTTACACTGCAACCATGCCTCCGCATTGACTGAAACGTCAAGAACTGCGTAAACTGCAAAAAGTCAAGAACTGCGACCTTTTTTGAAACCACCAGGACAATGATAACATACCTGGGACACCCCACTGGTTGACTGACTTCTTGTAAGGCCAAAGCTTGACATGGGACCAGACACTGAACTGCTAGAACTACTACAACAACAGCAAGAAACAGATATCAAAGAGATCGATTAAGGTACACTTATTATTATAACATTTTTAATGCTTGACTTCCAAAACCATTATATATACATGTACAACCCAAAGGAGTGTGCACTGCAAGTAAAAGGTATTCATTTTACATTCTTTTCTTTTAATGGTTCAATACATACCCGCCAAGGTTAAAGCCTCTCTGTTGATGTGTTTGTTGTTGTTGTTGAGGTGCCTGTGGTGGTGTCATTCCAATTGCTAGTACCGGTGAACTTCTTGATGAGCCACTAAATAGTATGAAGGATACAAATAAGGGCAAATGGTGAATATCTGCCCAATGAACCAAAAATATGTGGAATTTCCAAGAATCCAGGAAATCTCTTGCAAGAATCTGTTATAAAAGCTTTGTTTGATATTACATTGATGGAACATCTGACAATCACTATTAACATGATTGTTCTTATCATCATGATAAATCTTTGTCATCATCAATCTTCAATCTTCACTTTGTGTTTACGAATTATTACATAATATGTGGCTCACATTAGTTAATAAATATCAGTGCTCGAAATTAGGGGTTACCAGTTTTTAGGCAAAATAAAGGGCTGGTTGCCCGAGATTGTCCGGCATTTGCCATAAGGAAAACCTGGATTTTTTTCAAATGTCAAGCACTGAAATATCATCAATGGGGCTGTTAGTTCATCTCACCTTGATAAAGATGATGGCATGGATATCGCTCTACTTGTCTTTGGCAAATTATTGAGAGCATTCTGGTTGCCTAGGTGACCTGGACCAGGTGGCATTTGCCCCATCACTCCACGTGGACCCATTGACAAAATGCCTCTACTGTAAACAGTAGCATAACAACACTTAACAAATAGATTCCATGCCGCCGTGTGTCTGTTCAGTAATAGATTATTGATGGCGTCAAAATGTGACAAGAACAAAAAAATGACATACAAGGCAATTGCCAAGTGTGTCACTGATGTTCTTACTACATTTTGACGTCTTCTGTGATCAGTTACTGAACAGATGCACGGCAACATGTAATCTGTCTGCTTTATATAATAAAGAAATGAATATAAACGTCAACAGCACATTTCTGCTATGCAATTGAATACTATGGGTATACATAGTATACATAAAAATATTTTAATGCAAACATAATTAAAGCATTACTTTTCTGTGCATGTCTATTCTCTTTCTGTCTATTGCTATAGTGCCTTTTCTGTTTATGCCTAAATCTTGTGTCCCCACTTAGCAGAGGGTACTACCCTTGGCTGTTGGTGAGAACTGAAAACAAGTTGTTGCTTTCTCACCTTGCTGACTGTGATGACATATTGCCTCCTTGTGACCCTGCCATGTTGTGAAGACTTGAAGGAATACTGGGAACACCAGGTGTGCTTACACTTCCAGACAGCGATGTTGTGGAGTGGGTGGGACCAGGATGAGACAAGCTTCTCCCAAACTGTATTTAAAATTTATTGATCAGGTAAAGAATACAGTAAATACTATACTTTGTAAGACAATTTATTTAGCAACACTGTACTTTTAAATTTGTAGACAATTGGCAACTAAACATTTGAAAGTCATACATATATTTCATTCACTCTGGCACTGTGCTCAACAACACTCAAAATTTCAATTGCAGAAGCAAACAAAAAGTTGTTAAGAATTTTAAAACATGGCTAAAACATCACAAAAACTTGTAATGGAAACAAGAGAATTGGTGTGTACATAGTTTTTTTATATGTAGTAAATAAATATATGTTTTGGCAAGTTAAATGTACCGTACATGTACATGTACCTGAGCAGATGACATTCCTCTTGGAGCATTTGGAGGGACCTGCATGGAGTTGACATTCGGGGGAAGACCTAGAAAAACCAATCAATCCATCAATCTAAAAGTCTGTAATTACTGCACATAGAAGATACAGTACTTACAGCTCAAAAGTTTCAGGTCAAGAGTCTTAATCAAGAATTTTAAGTTTTGAGTTTCAAGTGGAGAAATACCGCTGGTTGCAACTAAGTGTGAAGACATGAAGGGAAATACATCCTCTAATTCAGCTGGCAATCAATTGTTGCATGGTTGATTGTCAAATTTCAAAGTTTGAAGCAATTCAGGCAATGTTTCACACAAGCAATCACGTCAGTGTACTGGCAATGAATAAATTTCTTTCTGCAACGACTGCTCTTAAGGAGGCTCGAAAGAGTTTCTCACTAGTGTAGTGCTTGTAAAACGATACAGGATTACAGAAGAGTGCTCAAGTATCAATAGATTTAAAACTCAGTTGTTGGGCAATACTTTAAGAATGTTAATGACATCAAAGCAGTTACCATGGCAACACCCCACCAGTGACAAAAGACCTCCAAAATTTCTTTAAAACTAAGTCAGTGACCTGCCATTTTTATTTCGTTATTTAAAAGCTCCCTTAATTCTACATCTTGCCTGCCAATATTAAAAAAAAAACTATCTAGTGGAATGTTTAGAATATTTTTGTCTGTATTGCGTGACGGGTTCCTGGCAAGTGTGACTTGGCGGCCTCGCCTTATTCAGATTAGATTACCATGTGCAAAAACGTATCGGTGACGTTCTTCGGTCTTGTTGTTGAAAAGCGAGGGAAAAGTGTTAGCATTAAACAGGATTTTCACAGACCTTTTGTAAGTTAATTTGGTGTCACAGAAAACATTTTCCACAGGAAATTTAATTCTATTGAAAAAGGCGTTTCACAAATTGCAAGAAATTCCACTAGATAATTTTTGCCCAAACTTTTCTATTTGAATCAGCGTATTGATTGTCAATCGCATGCAAAAAATCAAGGTAGGTGACCGAGTTAATTTTCAAGATAAAAAGAAATGTTTTTCGCATGTTTCATTTCCGGTTTAGCGAATTTCAGATGTAGCGCGTGCATCTTTAACGGAAATTTGGATCCAAAGCTGACGCGAGTTTGAAAGCGCGTGCGCGGCTGAAAACCCTTTCGAGCCTCCTTAACAGTATTTTTTACTATTGCATATTAAACCCTTGTGTTTAGATGAGGCTATGTAAACACAGCAAAAGTTCTCTATTGCTTAAATGCAGTCAAGTCATGATCAAAAATGGCTTTGCTTCACTTTTCCTCTTGACAAATGCAGAAGGCTTGAAATTGAAGTCTCACAAAATTTTTAAAAAGCCTTTGCTATTGTATAAAGAAAGTTACACTTGACCAAATTGGGGAGGCACCTCACACGAGACAAAGGTTGTTAAGACTGAGGCTGATACCTGAACTAGGGAGTCCTGAGCCATAAAAATTCGACTGGTGAGGCCCTGGTGATTGCATGCCTGAAGGTGTGCCATATAGACTGCCAAGATGGGGCTGCAAAAGAAATCTGTCTGTCAGTTCATTTGTATTTATTTATCAATTTTTACTTGACATATATGATCATAATAATTACATGCATATTATTTTTAAATAGATTATTGAGCACATAAAGAATAGAAAAGGAAGTTAGAATATATCAAAAAAGACGGTATGCTGACCTCCTTCTCTGGCCTGTGTGGAGGAAACATCGAAGGATTGAAGTACATTCCAGCTGATCCATAATCATCGTCACCCTCATCATTAAAAACAGCCAACTTTTTCCTCAAGGAGCCAATGGTTGACATATTTTTTCTGCCACCTGAAGTTTAAGTGCAAAAGTTTTACTGGTGTTTACTTCCAATCCTTTCCCTTTAAAACTATAAAAAAATTAATTCCAGTACATAGTATAAACAGCTGCAGCTGCCCTCCTAAAAATTATGAATTTTTTTCAGTTGTTGATTAACAGTTGTGGAGATGTGATAAGCAACATACATGTACATGCAGCATTGATTGAATAAATAGAATATAGATCGATCTATGTGTATAATTATAGTTTGAAACATTTGTAAGCGTGTTGATGCAGGCCCTATTGCTGGTGAATGAATCTAAAGCACAATACATGTACTGTGCTTGGGAGGCATCAGTGCTGCTTGATAGTTTTGAATGCAATATAATTTAGTTTTATCAACTGGGTTGATAATGTCAATTGGCCACCGCAAAGAGATTCAAGAGATGACGTTTCAAGCGTTAGCCCTTCGTCGGAGCGAATCAAGGAATTGTGCGTTGTGTGTTTTTATATACAGAAAGATGGAGCTTCGCTATTGGCTGGTGCCTGGTAACGTGAAAACTTCGGAATAAATTAGTTGAATGAAAAGCGTTCGTTGATACCGTGAGGATTAAGAGTGCTGATTCGAAAAATAAATTTTTGTTCTAGAGTTTTACGGCTTTCCGTGTTTCATTGGTGAAGGTTACCAGGCACCAGCCAATAGCGAAGCTCCATCTTTCTGTATATAAAAACACACGACGCACAATTCCTTGATTCGCTCCGACGAAGGGCTAACGCTCGAAACGTCAGCTCTTGAATCTCTTTACGGTGGCCAATTCACATTATCAACCCAGTTGATAAAACCAAATTATATTGTTGTACTTCCCACCGACGCAGCACCAAGAGTTTCTTTAGAAACTAACCCCCTCTATTCTAGTTTTGAATGCAGTTTATATTTACAAGATTGTTCACCTGGAGAAAGTTCTTGCTGACCTTTTCTTGGAGGAAATGAGTACCTGAAATAATAAATAAATTCTGTACCTGACTAAAATGATACGTGTATGTACACATGAAATAACAGTACTCTTGGCAATGGTTTCATTAAGGGACAGGCACCGGATAAACTGACTGGCTGTGAGTACAACTTTGCCTGGCTGTTTTCAATCCTGGGATTTCAACACGTCTTTATTTTATAAAGAACATGAACATCCATATGCATGGGTGTGACATCCTGAATAACCTCCTGCTACAAATCTTAATGAAACCTCTGTCTTGTAAAAATGTTACGGTACACATTACATTATGTACCGGTAAGGATTGTGAGTTATTGACTGTAAAATACATGCATAATCTGTGGGAGAACAAATAGTTGGGAGTCAAGATACAGGAAGAAAATTAATGCTTCAGCAGTAAACAAGAAATTAGCTACAGTAGTGTAGTGTCCAAAATAAACTGGTGCCTATTCATAGCACAATGAATAGATGGTACTCGGAGCATATAAGCAGTCCTTCATGTATTATTGCCAAAAAGAAGTAAAATAAACCACCAACAAATTCATTAATTTCATTTGATATTCTATGTGAAATACATTAACCGCCGCATTATGCTAAAACATTTAGATGCCCACTCACAGTTTTTAATGAATTTCAAAGTAGAATTGACTGTGAGAGCTTTTCCCCTTGGCAACTATCAGCTGCAAGAAATTTTGAGCTACAGTAACAGTCTAAGTACTGGAAACAAATCAAATATTAAGCTGTTTCCATGAAGGGACCAAATGCCATGCCAGTTGGTGTCTCTAAAATAGGGTTTCCTTGCATACATAATTATACCAATAGAATGAATCCTCTGACATCCCCCAAAATTACAATCCAGGAATACAGCAAGAACTTTCCTACTCACTGGTTTATTCCAGATAGTGGATCACCCAAAGGGCGATGATGAGCCATGAGCAAAAAACAACAACAAAGCCAAACCACAGGTTGGCTAACACCTATGGAAGAAAAATGCATCTCATAAGAAATATATGGTTACAGAAACTACCGGTATCCATACTTAGTATGGACACCGGTAGTTACATGTATGTTGCTTATTAGTCTAATAGAGTACAGGCTTAATATACTGTTAGTAGCTTCTGAATCAGATCTCAAAGGCTTATAAAGGCAACCTCTGTGGTCTTAATATCAAACTTTTTAAAGCATCTTTTGACTGACGATCAATATGGGTCTCTATCGTACCAATTTGTCATGAATTTGTTGCTAACTAAAGGCACATTTCTAACTGTCATATTTGGAAACCAGACCTCCCTCAGATAAGATTATTGTATGGGTTTGTTCCAATGAAGAGTCCTTCAATAGTTTTAAATCACAGACTTAACTGACCAGTCTGGTGACCAGGATAGAAAAAACCCTACAACTTAAAATGCATATAAATCTGAGAATTTTAAATTTATTTAAATGCAATTTAACTTAGTTAACTTAGAGGAGCAAGCATGGGTTGTGTGTAGCAGATGATTCTCACTTTATTATCATGTTCATATAGCGTAGGTGCGTTGGCATTGTTAGCGTTGTTTAGCTAAGAACATTCACATACTTGATGCTATGTATAAGTTTTATGAAATTCACATTATCACAAAAGTTATGATATAATAGGCACTCATATTTATGCACACACTGCACAGTAACTCCATATGACCGATTATAGAGGGTATGTTATTTATGATTTGTGTCAAAAACTCTGAATTCTTCCTCTTTTCCTCTAAGTTTTAGCGATTTAAAATTGTAACGTGTGGTTTAGAAATGCCACTAGTTTTATACACATAATACTTATTATTTAGAAGCAGGCATTACTCCAAATAATGTTCACCATTTTGCACTACAAAACTGTCCAAATTTGCTTGCTTCCAAATACTGTCTTGAGCAATCCCTTAGCAACTGCTCTACATCTATAGTTAAGAAGGTTCTTCCATTGAAAGAAATTCATAGGTACGCACATGTTCACATAGCCTGGCATAAAAGATAATGAATTTTGTAGGAAACCTTGGGCAAAACCCAAACAGCAGACAATTAATTTTATACATAAGAGCTTTGTAATTCTGAAGCTCACTTGAGTACCTGTATCAAACTGTGTATATGGTATGGCAGGCAATTTTTTTCGTGACATTAAGGACATTGCAAAATAAAGATAATGATGATGATGATGAAGCCAAAACAAATGCAGACTTTTCCCTTTATGAAAATTTAGGTAAGGAATAAAAGGCAACAAACTATGTTAAATATAACCTTAAGAATAAATACCTAAACACCCAAATCACGATATATGGTGCATAAACAAAGTTCTACAAAATGTGTTTTGTGCATCTCACAAGAATATCTTGTTTACAAACATTGACATCATATTTCTTTTGATATTCAAATTTGCCAACCACAAAACAAAAGAAGTCATTGTTTCAACAGCCAATTAAGTTCTGGTTGGCATATTAACAACAGTGGGTGACGTCACGAGAAACATCGCTATATGTTAAATTATGCAACTATACACCCTCAAGATCACCAGGGATGTAGCTAAGAAATTACAAAGCCGGCTCTTAAACAAGCTCAGCCGGCTTTTCTGACCATTGTACCTGCAAAATTTCTTCGAGTCTTTGTTTTCTAGTGAAATTTAAACCGGTGATAAGCTCTCTTTCAGCCGGTGAAATTAACCGGTAGCCGGCCCTTAGCTACATCCCTGGATCACTACTGTGTCTGCTTTGAAGAAAGATAAAATCTGTGACTTAAAGGGCCCTAGTCAGCCTCCGCCATTTTTGATGGCATCGAAATTATGGAAATTGTATGGTGAAGCGCAATCGTATTGTATTACTGTAGGCTATGTTATTGGACGGCTATGTTACCTGTAGCAAGTTTCTCAAGGGATTTCTTTTGTTTCGATACGATCCGCGTAAAATATAATGCTGAAATTCTCACATGTAAATAATAACAAAGGTGTGGCTGACTAGGTCCCATTAAAGCAGCAATCAACAGCTACTTGGAATAACGCACACTTCACCGTGGGAGGCCAAACTATCCAATCACACAAATGGGATGGGGGAGGGGGAATATACCTCACATCACTCAAAAGAAGTGAAGTTCAGTCTTCATAAGGTTCTTCTTTCAAGTACGTTATAGAAAAAGTGATTGATTAAAATTACAACCACATCTTTCAGTGCAAAAACTCTTCCAGATGGTGATTGAAACAGAGCAAAGAATTATGTTAAAAGGTGGGGTGGTAATGTAGCTTCTTTTAGATTACTGAATGAAGGGATATGTCTATTTACATGCCAGCTTACGTCTCATTCAGTACACAACGTTTTTTTGTATTAATAAACGTATGCGTACGACCCATTAGATTCTATTGGTATCTAATAATTAAAAATCTAAATAAAATACGTGTTTAAACTTGACGCTTATTTTACGTGCGTGAAGAAGCTTGTTTGTTCCAAATGCCAGAAAGGTAAAATGACATCAGAACAACTCTCATTAACCCTCCCGTTCTCGGACACAATTTTCGAGCACGATCGATTTTGCTACTTAAATAGACCAACAGAATCACCTGCTTCAACTGTATCCTGACAAAATTAAATCCAGGTTGATATTTTGTGGCAAATTTTGGCTACGATTTTTAGAGCTTTCGTTGAGTCCAATTTTTCGTACATGCGCAGTACCGTACGTTGAGCTGACCGTCATGTGCAACGGGCTCGCATGAAAGTGTTTCCCGCATTTGGTGATCGGGGGAGGGTGGGGTGGGGGTGTGGGGCGGGTGTTGTAGGACACTGGAATCTAATTTAATGTGATTTCATTTCTGTTTTAATTTCTTCTCTTCGCCGTGGGGATCAGTCTACCGTTTTTTGCACAGTATCTTTTGATTTTAACTGATCCAGGTCTACATATATTCAGTTGTCACGTGGAGAGGAGACAGCTGACACTTCAGAGTATTTTTTGAGGAGTCAATTAACGAAGAGAAAGATCAGGAAGGGGAGAGATTACTTGCATCGTCATGTGAGATGGATACCACTATGTTCCCAGTTAAATTGGTTTTCAGGTGAAAGCTGTTTGCAACCCATAGTTACCTGTTTCAACCTGAAGAAGACACTTCAACCTGGGTTGGAAATAGATTTAACCTGAAATCCAATCGGGTTTTGCGAAAGCCTCTGAGGGGTCAGGCTCTTGCTAAACTAGTAAAAGCTAGTAAACACGCTTGCTCGCGTGCCTTGACATTGGGAGCCACAGTAGTTACAGTAATCTGCGATCAGGCGTTCTGTTTTGCTTTTGTGGTGGGAGGAAGGAAATAGAAATTAAAATAAAGGGAACGCCTGATTTCAAAAAACCCTGATCGTAGGTTAGAAGCCAAAGGGGCTAAACATGTCTTTATGATGGCTTCATTCTTTTCGGAAGCCTTGATCTCTGCAAAACGCAGAAATGGAAGGTTAAAAACGAATACCAGAAATTTATTACCTTGAAAAACCCTGATTCGCCAAAATCGCGAAATTTAAGTTCCGCGAAATATTCCATTCGAAATTCGCGAAATTAAAGTCGCGCGAAAAAAAGTTATAATACATGTAAGGTATTTTAAAAATATCTTATATATTAAACTTATGCTGTGCGTGTTTTAGAATACGTTTAGTCTGTTCTTCGACCTCAAGACAAAAAGTTACTGATAGGGTTGCATTGCGTATTTTCACGATACCAACTACCAGCCTCTGACTAGCTATAGTCTCCTTCCCAGCCGTTTTTAGGGTTGTCAAGCAACGCTCCTCCCCACTAGCCCCTGACCAACCCGTGACCAGCCCCTGGCTATCCTCTCCAACCTAGCAGGATATTACGGATACAGACACGCTCGCTCGCGTACCTGGGCGTACCTAGGATGAAGTCACAGGGGCGCCGCCAAATGAAGTGGTGTTTGTTTTTTTGATATATATATATATCTATATATTGATTTGCTCGATTGTATCTTTAATCTCTATCTATGTTGTAGAATTGGTATCTTGGAAAAAGTTTAGTTTCTGTCCGGCATCAAGAACAGACCGGTACTTAGACCGGAACTGGATTGAACCGGCGCTGGAGCGAGGCCAAGGAGAAAGTGGACTTTGAACCAGTGTTCCAATGTTTATTTATTCGTTTTCGAGGGGGTGTGTGTGTTGTAAGCAGGGAGAAACACGGCAAGCATTTGTCCAAGGGCCAGGCTAATAACCTAAGTAATCTTTTGCTGCTTTGAAGAATTCAACATGGCTGAAGCGAGACTCGGCGTGGCATTTCAATTTCAATTGACAGAAGAGGGAATTGTCGTGAACTTCAACAGAAACGCTCTGAAGTTTGTCGGTCGAGCAATGGTGAAGTCCGCTAAACGGCGGGTAAAGGGCGCGAAAAAGGCGATCTTGAAACGATCGTTTCCAGCGACTCCAGCAACGTGGATCCTTCTTGTCGCTGCATTGAGCGCTGCGAGATATTCAGAACACGAAACAACGCTGGGAGTGTTAGGAAAGTTAGAGAGTGGAATGCCCTGGTAAGTACCGGAGTTACGCTTATGTAATTTTCCATACTGACACGACAAGTGGACTTTGCCCGCTTCATTGTAGTTTTGGAAAACTTTATAATATTTCATTGTGCGCCGTTAGAAAACTTCGTAATTAGCCTTAATTTAAAGGATAACAGGATGACGACTCGACAAGGTTATGTGCAAGCTTGTTATTTCTTTCGATGTTCTTTTCACTAATAAATTTTTAAAATAGCTAAGCTCATTAAGCTCAAGCTTATATTACCCCCGCCTGGCATGAATATGATTTTGAAATCGTATTTTTATCTGATCGATGCTTTTAAGTCTTTTAATTCCGAGCGCACAACCTCTCTTTTCTGCTTACAATATAAATATTTTCTATCACTTTGTCAAACGGCAGGTGATATGAAGGAAATGGTCTTCAGTTGATGATCGGTCGGCTCTCATGCATACAGGAACAACTTTCACTCTTTAACCCCGTTATTTGAAGCTGGTTTCTTTTCTAACAAAACGGATAAGGGTTTCAAAAAGTCAATACATGTATAATGTAATACTTGTTCATCATAAGCTTCCTGGTGTCAAAAGCATCCGGATAAGACGCATATAATAATCTCTCTGTTACCTGCACAAATAATACTAAAAAATATACAGACGGGGTACGAGGGGAACGGGGGTAGGATTGTCTGGAGGTGTGGAAGGGGTATGAACGTCTTGCATTGTGATTATCTCTTGCTCCTGTTTACACCCTAGCTTAGTGACCCCCTCCCCTCTAAAGCAGGGTTCGTACAGGTCATGGAAAACCTGCAAAGTCATGGAATTTTACAATTTCATTTTCCAGTTGTGGAAAGTCATGGAATTTAAGTGTGGGTCATGGAAAGTCATGGAAAATTATGTTTATTAAAAAAGTACAAAATCAATTAGGTTTTTTGTGAAGAAAATCGTAAAAATGTGCCCAAAATGAAAGATTATCTCCTAGAAAATGCTTAGATTCAGGTCATAGAAGACTTGGACAAGTCATGGAAAAGGTCATGGAAAGTCATGGAATTTCAAAAGCTCAAAAGAGTATGAACCCTGTAAAGTTATACCTGAACCTTCCCCCCTCCCCCCATCCAGATTTCTTGTCTATCAAATATCCAATAGGAATTTGAAACAGTCATGTCAGACTATTCTGTGCACTCCTACAGGAGGTGCTGCTTGTGGTGTAATATTATTATAATCCATCAAATATTTTTTTGTGGGCATGAATGGCCTAAACACAAAAATGGTGCTGGTAAAACTGGGGAATGTCCAAGAATATACCCGAAAAGATATTCCCTAGGTTTTGAATTTTGAGATTTATGTTCGCACATTTAGTTTTCATCCCAAGTCAAGTGTTCATTTGACTAGAACCTGAATGCACACAGAAATGTTTAGGTGTTAAATAGTTCTCAGAAAAGGTCTCCAACTTTGGGCTGCCAAATTGAAAAGGATGTCAGTCGTTTCGCCTACAGGTCGATTCGCCTACATCGAGGTTGATTCGCCTGCACGATCTGAGTCGATTCGCCTACACTAAAGTTGATTCGCCTACACGATCTGAGTCAAAGTTATTTTGCGAAGACAGATGAAAATCACTATCAATATTCTTTTGCTGGATTCACATGACATCAAAGACTCGTTTTGAGGGAGAAAAGAAAATCATGCAACAACTGTTTCACAGTGTACCGACTGTAGTGTAGGCGAATCGACTCAGATAGTGTAGGGGAATCGACTCAGATAGTGTAGGGGAATCGACTCAGAAAGTGTAGGGGAATCGACTCAGATAGTGTAGGGGAATCGACTCAGATAGTGTAGGCGAATCGACTCAGATAGTGTAGTGGAATCGACTCAGATAGTGTAGGCGAATCGACTCAGATAGTGTAGGCGAATCGACTCAGATAGTGTTGGCGAACCGACTCAGATAGTGTAGGCGAATCGACTCAGATAGTGTAGGGGAATTGACCTCGATGTAGGCAAATCGTCTTGTAGGCGAATCGACTTGTAGGCGAAACAACCGGTTACCATTGAAAAATATTTGAAGGATAATAATATGATAATACAAGCCTGCAAATAATTTTTGTCAAAAGGAAGGTCATTTGTCAGGCCAGGAACAAATTGGACCAGACAAGAAGCCAGTCTGGTCGGACAAAAAAATCAACTGGTTGATATCTATAAAAAAAGTTCACTGACTTTTCCCCTCATCTGTATCAGGACTGCCAGTCAGGATGGCCGACCAGACCAAGCTTTTGCCGGTCAAAACCTGAATTTTGCTGGACAAATGTCCAATGACCGGCCGTTATTTGCAGGCTTGATAATATGAAGCCTCCATTTGGCGTGG
Source organism: Blastomussa wellsi (assembly GCA_947652115.1). Lineage (NCBI taxonomy): Eukaryota > Metazoa > Cnidaria > Anthozoa > Scleractinia > Plerogyridae > Blastomussa > Blastomussa wellsi. The sequence goes on along the minus strand of OX393562.1, from coordinate 21,512,576 downwards.
AAATATTAAGTAAATAAACCCCTTCAGGTGGCTGGTATATTGGAGGATAATGCCTGAGGCTGAAAGATTGTCCGAAAAATGAACAGACTGTTGACTGAGAAGCGAAGTTTTGAGGGAAACTGTGAAATCTTGAGGACAATCTTTCAGCCAAAGACATTATCCCCCAATATACCAGTAAGCCAGAAAGGGGTTTATTGATTTTATAACCCTCTGATTAATTTCCACAACATCATTTGTTGTAGTGAAAGAGAGAAAAACCTATAGTGATAAACATGGCGTAATTGAGGTTGAAATAAAAGAAAATTGATTGATTTACTTTTTTTTTCAAACTATGATTTGATTAAAAGGTTAGAACCGAAAAGGTGACTGTTTGTTTGTTTTACACTCCTCCATAAAATCGTGCGGCGGATATCAAAAAGGCCATCTGACAGAGTGCAGAAAAAAGTGACAAATTTTGCAGACATTTTCGGTAATATTATGCAAACAAATGTGTTGGTTATCCATATTTTTAACACCAGGGACATTTTGTAATTTGATCTTTTTTTAGCTGAAGAAGGTTGCAGCAGTGACCAAAATGTCCTAACATACTACCTTTTTAAACCAATTAGTAATGTTCATAGATGTTGTGATTGAAATGAATGTTTGTTGTAAGATTTTTCAGTACAGTGTTATGTAATTATCAAAGTTAATGATTTGTGATTGACTAGTCAAGTTATCTCTTATCATGTAGGCTTTTACAATGCAGTTACCATGGTTTACAGGAACAGTACAATGATAGTCAGTAGCTTGCCAATCTTACACTGTACATGACTGATTGTATACATGTTACTAATGTCCCTGGTTATTTCATTTTGCCAGGAGGCAAAGTTTAGACCCTAAAACAGTGATAGCTGTTGCTGTGTTGGTGTGCGCAACAGTACTGTGGATGCTAATAGGTCACATTCAGCAGTTCATTCTCCGTCAGTTGTTGTGTTATAGAGCATTTCTGTATGAACCAAGAGGGTAAGGCTGCAGTTCTTACTTGTAACTTTGTGAACACAAGGTACATTATAACAATAGCAATAACATCCTGTGGGGGGAGGAGAAAGGGGGTTTGACTGGCTAAATAAATAGTGATAAACATGTCTGATTTCAGATTGCATAAAACATGATGATGTTACCGGCCGCAGAAGGGAGCTCGCGTTCTCACTCGCACTTTCACACGCAAACATTCAATACTGATTCAACATGGCGGACAACACGGACCTCGTGCGATTTATTTCCCACAATGCCTAGCGTGACAACTCGTGGGTGGGGAGGGTGATTTTGATATCCTAGTCCTAGTCCTTAACAATGACAGTCTTGAAACCATACCTGTCTAGGATAGGTCCAGGCAGACTTGCTTGGAATTACTGGGGTATATACAGTGTAGTTAGTTACCCGGTTCAGGACACAGGGGACTAAAAAAAATCCTATGTTGGTCACAGGGGGAGGGAAGGGAGAAGAACCCCCCCCCCCCCTCCTAGGTGGCCATTGCTCCTTGGGGACATAAAATTTGTGATTATAATTAAACCTCAGCTCGTTGTAATATATCTTGTAACTTACCAATTACATGTTGGACAATTTGAATGTTATAGCTGAAAGTCACAGACTAATGATTATTATGTCATCAGAATGATTTAATTGATATTATGATATTTGAATAGTTATTTCAGGCTTATTTTTAGAGGACAATAAACTTATAAAAAATTATTTTACCATTTTTGTAGGAAGCTGTCATTTAAAACCAAGTGCTGGCTGGTATGTTCTTTCTATGTTTATCTTTTCTGTGGTGCAGCACATGTAGACTTATCAGGTCTTTTTTCTGACACAACTAGTAACTAACAACTTTTAACTAGAGTGATTATATTTAGGAGTTTAAGAAACCAAAGAATGTTTTTCCCATGCGAGGTCATCCTATAGGGTTCTTTTACAAGTCCTGAACTCCATGTAAGATTGATAGGGGGACAGGAGTTTGGGGCTGAGAGGAGAAGGGGTGAAATAAGACAGTATTACAATACAATGAGCAGGGTCAGTAGGTTTTTGAGTAGCAGGTTCCATTTAAAAAGTAGGCAGCTATTTCCATTTTATTTCTCCAATATCATGCTCAAAACTGACCTACTAACATTTGGAGTAGCCGGCGTAGTGTTCAGAATAGCAGGTGAAATGCGCTGGTTGCCGGCTTATTTTGACAACTTGAATGAGGTTTAAAATGACAATGTGTCAACAATTCTGTCACTCGTGGTCAGTAGGTTGTAGTGAAACCACAAATAGTATGCTATAATGGCACACTCTGGCGTGCAATGAACATATACTAGCTGCCACTTTGCTGTCAGTTGCCATGTGATTTACAACCTCTTGTAAGGTTCTTCCAATAGCATATTCTTCATGGTTATGGTTTGTTGATCCAACATGTATGGTTTATTACTTTGATATATTCTGGATGTACATTTTTGCACAACAGGTGGGGCTAAAAATGTATTGGGTTCTCTTTGTGATAATCTGATTGCAGGGCTTAGTAAAACTTCTTGGTGGCAAGAACCCAACTCTTTACAGTTATGAGAAGTCTTTACCTTACCTACCTGTACCAGATCTTGAGCACACTACAAAGAGAGTAAGTTAATATCTAGAACTTTTCAAATTTCCAAGTTATAGGGAGGTGTGGTGGCCTAATGGCAAAACATGTACTTGCACTGGACTCCCAGCCATTAAGTCATCTAAGTCAGGGAACTGTGTTTTATTCTTCAGCAACACACTTTACTCTTGTGTAGCACCTCTCTTGACCCAGGCGTATGAGTGAATACCAGCAAATTTAATGCTTTGAAATTACCCTGCGATGTACTACATACTGACCCAGGCGTATCAGTGAATACCAGCAAATTTAATGCTTTGAAATTACCCTGCGATGTACTACATACTGACCCAGGCGTATCAGTGAATACCAGCAAATTTAATGCTTTGAAATTACCCTGCGATGTACTACATACTGACCCAGGCGTATCAGTGAATACCAGCAAATTTAATGCTTTGAAATTACCCTGCGATGTACTACATACTGACCCAGGCGTATCAGTGAATACCAGCAAATTTAATGCTTTGAAATTACCCTGCGATGTACTACATACTGACCCAGGCGTATCAGTCAATACCAGCAAATTTAATGCTTTGAAATTACCCTGCGATGTACTACATACTGACCCAGGTGTATCAGTCAATACCAGCAAATTTAATGCTTTGAAATTACCCTGCGATGTACTACATACTGACCCAGGTGTATCAGTCAATACCAGCAAATTTAATGCTTTGAAATTACCCTGCGATGTACTAGCATACTATTTAGAGGAGGGGTAGGAATATTCCAAGTTGCGTCATGCTATAGAAACCAAGATAAGCTCCTGCCTGATGGGCCACTAGGATCATACACAGATTTTACCTTGGAATTCAAGTGTGGGTCATGGAAAATTTTGTTTATCCAAAAAGTACAAAATAAATTAGGTTTTTTTCATGAAGAAACATTTTTAATATTTTAAATTTAGGTCATTGAAAACCTGGAAAGGTCATGGAAAGTTAAGGAATTTCAAAAGCTCAAAAGAGTATGGACCTTGAATTTTGATTCCAAGATTACAAATGGTTCTTCAGTTTGCATTGATTGTGTTCTTTTTTCAGTATTTGGAATCCGTAAAGCCTGTTCTTGATGAAGAAAGGTTCAAAGAGATGGAAAAACTGG